>CM021731.1:84548673-85183377 GCA_011075105.1 Heteronetta atricapilla | reverse complement strand
AATAATAATAATAATAATAATAATAATAATAATAATAATAATAATAAAGGTATCCAACTTAGGAGTACCCAGCTCTTCCTGAAATGACTCATACTTGTGGCAGGATGCAGGATGCTGAATGATTTACTCCTACTTTGGAAGATATTCTACAGCCGCTTTCAGTCCTGACCCCAATATTCAGCTCAGCTCTACCAGGGGAAACAAAACTGACAGCTGTTATACAGGCAGTCATGAGCGTTTCAGCTTCTGCACTGATCTGGTATGAGCATTGCTTGTAGCTGTGTACAGCGTCTCCACATCATCCCGTCAGCTCTGAGTGACAGCCATACGAAGCGCAAAGCAATCCCAGCACCTGCACATCCAGCAGCAGATGCAGACGTGGGAGTCAGCTGCCTAAATGTAGACACCTGGTGCCACCGTGGGGATCCTACCTGGCCCTCCTGCAGGGCACAAACCCCATCGTATCTGCCAGCTTTTCATGAATATTTCAGATACCCTGGCGAACGTAAAATGATGCTAGACCTATGTGTAGGCAGCGGCGCCTCTCTTAACCTGCACTTGTGTGCAATCTTCTAGCGGCAACAGGTTCATTTTACATACCCAGCCACGCTGGGTCTGCAGTAGACTAAAGCTACAATTACCTAAAATCAGCTCATAAATACTCGGACTCCCGCTAACTGGTATGGGGTATCACTTCTCTGCCTTCAAGCCAGAGTCTCTGCTGGGCCAGCTCTGTAGATTTTGGAGGAGTTTTTCCAGTTGCATTATCAGGGAAATTTGACCCAAATCTTTTCTGCACCATCATCTGCCCTTTGAGGCAGCTGTTTTAACACAAGTGTGCAGGTAGCATCCACCCCAGAAAACACCTGCAAAGGCTTTGGGTGTGAATGTGCTGCCTTGAGAGGCTGAGTGGATTCAGCTGAGAGCGCTCAAACAGAATCATCAGATTCCACACCCACACCTCCTGTAAAGTTTTTAAATTGACCTGTCTGCTGACAGCTATGTTGAGTTTTGGAGGTCCTTACTATTGAGGCTGTTGAGCTTCAGAACCTTGACAGACATGATCTAGGTGAGACAACGCTGAGAGAAAAAAAAAAAAAAAAAAGGGTAAAATTCATCCCCTGGGGATGTTCTGTTCTTAGGCACAATAGGGAGAGTATTTCTGCCTTCCCCTCCTGGGAACTTGTCCTTGTTAAGGATTAGATGAGGCCAGTCAAGCTCCAGACCTCCCAGAGACCTCTTTCCCCTTTAATGCCTGTGGACACAAGCCAGGCAGACGTTATTTGATGTGGGTTTTGGTGCTCTGCTAATCTCCAGTTAGCCCCCTTCTATGGCTTCTTGGCATGTGTGCCTGCTCTCTGGATTGCCACAGAGGCAGCACGATGGGACCTGCTGATCACATAAACTGCAAAGATCAGGCTTCAGTGGGTATTGCATGAACAGCAGTTATTTTATCCCAGCTGGAGTCCACTTTCTTCCTTGCCTATGTTCCCACCACTCCTAGCTGTGTCTAGATGAACCATGGCAGTATTTGTGAGTCTAGGGAAGAAAACTCCATTAGGGCAGATCTGTCAAGGGGGGACAATAAGGCATGTGGCACGGTTTGTCTTTTTGTAAGACAACAAAATGAAAAAGAAGAGTTCAACATTTATTTTTTAAAAGTGCTTTTCTGCACTGAAAATTCTGCTTTTTTTTTTTCTGCCCTGAGAACCATTAGGGAGGATCTGAAATGTGTTGGGACTGAGGATCATGGGTGAGATCCAAAAACTCTCACAGCATGCATCCCTGCAGACTGCGTATTGAAACCAAAGTCCCTAGAAACGCAGACTCTGGCTTCTGAGAGCAGGAGGTGGGAATTAATTTCTCTCAGTATTTTTTCTTTGTTAAGGCCCTGAAAACTATCACTCAAGACTGGTGTTATAAAACCTACTTATTCTTATTGCTAGCATGTATTTACGTGCATCAGAACGAGAAGAACTCAGTTTAGCATAGGACTCCTGCTGCCTTGTGATATTTGGAAATAGGGAATTAGGGAAAGAAGTTCACCTGCATTTCAGAGCTTCCAAACAGGGATCCTCAGATCTCATCCTCTTTCTATTTCCTTTAAAAAAAAAATACTGGGGGGAAAAATCCTTCAATAACTTTTGCTAATTCATAAATAAAACATCCCCGCCAGGACTCTGCAGTGCAGACAGAACAAACAGCACCCCCGCCATATCTGCAGCCTGAAGCTGTAAGTAGCGTGGTTGAGAAAAAAATGGTTGGTGATGCCTGCCTAGTGCTTACCTGTGCCAGGGGACAGCTGTCTTGGAAACGCCTCTCCTGCCCTGATCCACTGGATGTGGTGCTCAGACATCTGTCTTTTTCTAACCTCACCTTGTGTTTGTTTTGACAGAGTCAGCGGACAGTGATCGCTCCTGAAGTTTGTCAGCAACCACAGCAGCTGCACATGCTGCCTGCTCTGCCCAGCGCTCAGCTCCACCACCGGAGGATGGTGAATGCCCCAAAATGCAGCCACGTCAATCAGCTCCCACTGCCCAAAAGGTGGTAACGAGCAGGGACAGAGCTGATGTGGTGCCCTGTGATCCTACGGCTCTTCACTTTTGACTTTGTGCTATGGCTCCCGTTCCCTGTCTGGGAGAGGAGTGCCTCCCTTCCCTCGTGGGCTTTGTGTTTTTAACCATTCATTGAACAGGAAATTTAATAGATGCGATCTCCATTCTCTGCTGTGCCAGCAAAGAGGCTGAAATCCAGGATGGGTGTAGGTGCCTCTGAAAATTTCTTGTGGTGTATTTTGAAACCTAAGCTTCGGTATGGCTGTTGTGAGCTGCAGTGTTTCAAGGACAGGAGTTGTTACAAAAGCACAAATGTGAATCTGTCGCCCTGAGGTATGCTCAGAGAAGAGTTTAAAGGCAAAGCTAGCCTGAGAGAGGCCCTCCCTCTGAAGGATACGCTCAGTTATGTACACAGATCAGCCGTCGGTACTGGGGAGGGAGCTGTGCTGAGCACCTTGTTCTGGGTTGGGGAATTCAGAAAGGATCTGGTGCCTACGCCTCAGCTGATAACTTGAACTGCCCTAACATACGGTTGTTTCAGAAAATGCTGTCCCAGTTTCCAGGCCTGGTGCCCTCTGGATAAAGTTCCTCTGGCAGGTACTGTACCTCAAAGGCCATCCACGTGGAGCGTCCCCCCTGCAAAGACCAGAAAGCAAGGGCAACGATGGGTGGACCTGAAAGTTTTGTTCCTAGCCTGCGACCCTGCTGCAGCACCCTCGGTCACTTTGGTAGCCTCAAATCACATACACGGAGCTGCTTCCTAAACCTTCGGAGAGGAGGACACCTTTCTGGGGCAGAGGATGGTGAGAGAAGTGCTTAGAGAAGAGGAACCCTGAGCCTGCGCTCATCTCCTGCGTGAATGTTGGGGAATGTGGGGAGATATTGTCAGGAAACGTATCTTGAGCACGTAGATGACAAGTGAAGTAGTGAATGTGACAAGTTTTCCAGCTGAACTCTGAACAGCACGTTTGGCCCTGCGAACAGAGAGATTTCCCTTAATAAAACAGGAAGACAGCCTGCGTGGAGGCAACCTACAAAAGAGCAGGTGGCAAATGAGGAGCGAAGGAAGGATGCACTGGATTAAAAGCACAAGTGTTTGTACTATGTGTGTGGGGGGAGAAATGTGTCTCTGACTTTTCTAGGAAGATTCCTTGAATTGGCCCAGAAACCCCTCTGAGCACATCCTGAAAACCATCTCCACTCAGGCCATAAACAAGGCTTCGGGCATTCAAACCAGATCAAGGATCACGTAGCTGGGGGGGGAATTATGAGCAATCTAACCACCCCCTGCCCAAGAAATTCTGGGTTGGCAGGAGACATTTGTTGATTTATTTATATTGCAGTTCTCTGCCTATTCCTTGTTCGGCTTTGTTTTTTAACTTAGATCATCTGACATGTTCATAAAGAAAGAACATTTCCCCTCTCGCCCCAGACTCTCACAGAAGAACAGTAGAGCTTGGCATTCACTTCTGAATGTCATATGTTTCTTGCTCTCCGGGGTTTCTTTACAATGGTGTCTTAAACTGGCAAAATAATCAGAAACACAGCAAGGAGGAGAGTACAGCAAAGGGAACTGTGGTTCCTTTATGCAAGAGACGTGGGTGGCACTAAGCTTCTGGCTCCCAAGCACTCATAGCGAGGTAAAAAACATGTGCAAAGGAGTGCCTCGCTCAGCGGATAGTCCCCATGGGATCTTGGGAAGCATCCGTGAAGGGGCTCTTTGAAGGGTGTCTGAGAGAGTTGGTCTGTGTTCCCTCACTGGGGAGCTAGCACCCAGGCATCTTGCTGTGGGACTGGGGTTAAAGTACAGGAAGGGGTGAAGGGAGGGAGACGCAGCATAGTGGGGAGGAAGGCATGAGAAAGCAAAGAATAGGCAGCAAATAGAGGAGGAGAGGGGCTGCATTTAGTGTGACAAGGCCACCCTGCTAGCATCTCAGCACCGAAGGGATACTGAAGGGGCTATGAACACCATGTCATCTCGAGACCCTAGAAAGGTCCTTACAGAGCAAGGGTGTGGCATATTGGAAATGGGCAGCGTGAAGGAAGCCTGGCTTCTGCAAAACTCTCTTCATTCTCCGTTTGTCAGAGCTTTATGTCCCAGCCTCTGAGGTAACCAGGCCTTGCTCAGAGCTTTATGTCCCGGCCTCTGCATGAGGTAACCAGGCCTTGCACTCCAGCGGGCTTTGCTGACCCGTTCCTGCCGTCGGGCAGGCGGGCCCAGTGATTCCACACGCCATTAAAACAAGATTACATCCCCGTCTTTGTGGTCTTAGTGCACGAGCAGAGAGCAAGGTAATACAGATGATTTATGATCTTCCATTTTCCCCTCCAAGATGGGCAGGGTTTCTGCCCGTATGAAAAGGAGGGGATGTGGTGATTAATTCCCTGGCCTTTAATCTCATGCAGGGCCTACACAGGATTTTGGCACCGACAGTGGATGTTTGTAGTGAGGGTCTGCTCCCATTGCAAAGCACACATGCTTTTAGAAATGGCTTCTCACTAAATCGCCATAAGAAAGCAAAATGATTACTCCTATTTTTCCCCCTGGGACCCTGGATTGCAGTGATATGGTGCACTCAGTGCCTGTCTGAGACTGTCCCTTTCATGCCATTTCCACTCTTGCCCCAGCCTGACCCCGTGGAGCAGGGATTCTGTGAACCGAGAAATTCTGCCAGACACTAAATTGTTCAGGGCCATGACCTTGTGTGGATGTACACAACTGTTACCCCAGGCTAGCAGACATTTCAGCCAGTTCAGCACAAATATTCCTTTCCCTGTAGAGCTGACTAAGGATGGCACAGGCTGTTGCCAGCCTCGGTGCATCAGCTAAGGGTAGGTCAAGCAAGAGACACCACCAGCTCAGATGTGTGTTTGTTAGCAGAGCTTGGTGGGAGAGCCCAGGCGTGGAGCAGCACTGAGAGTTACAGGCTTCAGGAAAAGTAAATGAGGGGTGCAGTAAAGCTGCAGATCAAGCCCAAAGTGTTTCGAGGAGGCATCCCAGCGCCTGGTTTTTACTAGCATATTAGTATCTGATACTCATGTTCTCTGAAATTCATCCAATTCACCAACCGACGAATATTACTAACATTTCCTGTTGCAGAAAATACTATTGACAGAGGAAAGAGAATGTCAAGGAAGTAATTTTTAATGGTTATTTATTTATATTGAATGGTACTAGCGCGTTATTAAATATGATGTGAATAGTACAATATTACACCGTTGTCTGTCTTGCAGCATGAGGGCTTACTTCTTTTCCAGGAAAACAGAGTGGAGTCTCATGGAAAATTTATTGGTTTTAGTTGTTCTCTTTCCAAGGGTATTCCCTCCAGTCTTCATCTTACCTAGATGCTACGAGAGAACTTCAAGCAAAAACATTTCAGGTCCCCGAGACTGAAGTCTGCATTATGGAGGTGAAGGAAGGGAACAGAAGGGAACAGGGGTACGTAGTGTAAGCTCCATAGTCCCGCGACATCTCTAGCAGCAAGCTGTTGGTCGGGTGACATCTCAGGTGTCAGCAAACATTGATCCAAGATGATGCACCCATTTGGCCTGTCTGCTCAGTGAAAAGCCTCTCTCCAAGGCTTTTTCCTTCTTCCTGGAAGATGAAGCAGTTACTTAGGACAGGAAGCAATGGGAAGCAGGCATGGACAAGCAGGTTGCTTCTTTCACTGATTTACTCTGTCATTTGGCCAAGGCACCTCACATCAACTATCTGTAACTTTGATGCTTTTTTTTTTTTTATTATTATTATTATTATTATTATTATTATTATTATTACAACAAGGGACCTACCTCTCAGAAATATAGAAACACTTTTAAGAACATTCTGAAGAAGCATCACTAAAAATTTAGCATACTGGAGTACAAGCAAAATCCGTAGCTGCTTATGTAATAAAAAATCATGTTCACAAAGGTTTTGCTTAAAGTGCAACATGGCGTATACAAGCAAAACATCCCACAAAAGGCTGAGAAAGAACTGTGGTGGCCAAAGGCCTCTGAAATGTCCACCCTACTAGAAAAAACTGCCACCCTGCCAAAACAAAGGGACAGCTCTGCTTGTCAGTGGTGGCTTTCAGCCTCTGCAGTGCCTTCACAGGGATTAATGCTGCTTTCCTTGATAAAAACCCTGAGGATTGGGGAAGGCAGTGGACAAGGTGCACTGACCAATACTGGCAGAGTACCCTGCTTGGTATCACTCTGTCACACCAGTACAAGTTCTTCCCCTTCTTGAGCCCCGCATTTTCAAGGCTAAGCTTCCCAGCCACACAGCTACATTTTCAGCTACATTTTCAGCTACATTTTCAGCAGGGAGCTGGTGCTGGTTCCTGAAGTTAAGGAGGGGTGAAGGAGGAGAAAGAGCAAGCAAGAATGAATCTTGTTAAATGGTGAGGTACTTCTCTCAGTCCCTCATCACATTCAGTACTGATTGGAGGTGAAATTACACTTGGAGGGATGGGAAGCCCCTTCCCCTGGGACATCCAGAGGCTCTTGCACAAACAATTTCAAGCTCTGTTGAAGATGGTTTGTCTTTTTTTATTTTCCCATGCATTCATTTAATTTCTCAAGCAGACGTGAAAATGAGAAAGGCAGACCTTTGACTGCCAAGACAGCCCCATTCCTGCACCTTACAGATCCAGTCTCACATTGTTTTCCTCCATCACTGCCCCCAGTACATCTGTGCACAGGGGTTACTAAAATGCTTGCCAACTCCCTTTCATGCTTCAGCGGAGACAGGTTGGTTTCTTTTTTTTTTTTTTTTTTTTTGGTTTTGTTTTTTGTTTTTTGTTTGTTTGTTTTGTTTTTTTTTTCATTTAAGCAATCCAATTCATTTTTAATTCAAATCCCCCCCGGCATTCTACGGCAGGGGAAAAAAATAGGAGTGCAGTGACCTTGAAAAGGCTTGGGCTTGCTGGCACCACAGAGTTCTGATCTGCATTCAGCTCTCCAGTCCACACGTGCTCTTTTGTGAGGAATAAAAGGCTTCTGGTGGTTTCTGACCTACCCATTTTGGTGACAATGGGAGAAGGGTAACAAGAAGGATCATGGTTCTTGCGTTTAGTTTTGGAAGGATCTTGAAGGAAATGTTGCTGGAGCTTCAGCTCTCACAGCCGGCACAGAAACAAATGCTGTTTGGCTCCCTCTGTGCACAGTTGATCTGGCTAGTTCTATGTTAGTTTCCCATGAAACTAGCGTTTATCTGCACACAGGCTGAACTGAGGTTTGGGGCAGGCTGTTGCCTTTCCAGCTGATCTTGTTGTGCCCCAGAACAGGCACAAGGTGACAATTTTTACAACACCTGACTGCCAGTAAGTTAGCAGAGCTGCTGACGCAGATCAGCTCCAGCGTGCCTGGCTTCTCCCTGCCTCAGAAATGGATGAAGACAGACAAGCCTTGCCCAAATTCTTCCTACACCATTACTTCCCACTGTGACCCAAGGGAGGATTGCAAGCAAAGTGTACATTCAGCCAGTACCAGCTCCTAAAACAATTACTGCCAGCAATCCCATGTCACAGCGCTAAAATCTCAGTTCCTATGCATGTTTTAGACACAGAGATTCCCTGTGATGGACGCAGAGATTAATTCATTCCTGTCCATGGCTTTGTATTCACTGCAGCTTTCAGAAGAACAGAGAGCATCACTTTGTTTTATGAACATGAAGACAAGCAGGGTGTGTTTGCCATGGTAATGGAGAGAATGCTGCAGGAAGAACGTAAATGGTAGAGCTTCAAAGCAGTGTGCAAGAAAAGCAGACTTTGCTGCAGGATTGGGTAGGTTTCAATAAAAACAGACTTAGTCCCAGCAAAAGAAGTGTTAAATACATTTTTTTCTTAAAACAACAACAACAAAACCACAACAAATTATTTAAAATTAAATGTGAAATGGCAATAGTTTACATTCAGGTCTTATGTAGTAACAGGTTGTTCTGTCCTGCAGAATAAATGAGATCAAGTTTCCCACAGATGTGTCCCCCTACACTCCTCCATTCAGATCTGAAGCGGGAGTTCTTCCAATATACATGGTACCACCCTTTAGCCCCATCCTTGTCCCATGCCACCTCCTGTTGGCAGCTGCTTTGCCTGGTTTGGAGCCACGTGTGATGACTGATGAGCCAGCACATGGGACAGCTTTGTCTTGGATTGGGACAGGAGGCCGAGCAGAAGGGGCACGAATTTGCCCTTTCTTGCAGGGGCAAATTTTGTTTTTTACTACTTTCCCCAGTGCAAATCCAGCCACTGCCTTTTCTTAGATGGCTTCTTACAGAAGACTTCTTTTTCTCTGTCAAAATTAAGCGAAAACAGACAGCACATTACAAATCCGTTATCAGAGAAGGCAGAAAGACTGACAGCCCAATCACACATGCCCCATTTCATTAAGAAAACAAACAGAAAAGAGGGGGGTGTAAAAGCCAAAGTTTTTATATGCAGTGAGGCAATGAAAGAAGGTTCCTCGCTGTGGAGTCTATGCAAGTGAAACACTTCTGTAGTCTCCTGAGATGCAGGTAGAGAGCAGTGTATTTATTTCAGCTGATCTAATCTTGCTCAATTCGGTCACTTAAAGGCAGGACAGTGACTGTGTGCTGGAAGTGCAGAAGAGCTTTCCCTGTCCCCACCTGTGAGGGAAAGTCGGCCATATCAGGTGTGACTTCTGTCTCTTCCAAAAATCCTGAAAAACACCATCACCAGAGACAGTTACTTCAACTCCCCCTTTGCACACACTGCACACACTGTCACCTTTCCCTAATAAATCGGTGTCATAAAAAAACACACGTTTCTTGTACCATCAGAATAACTGGTTCATGTACCACCAGACTGACTACTCCAAGGAAGTTTTAACTAACGAAAACCAACACTACAGTGTTCATTTTCAGCATTTTCATGGAATTTTAATTTCTACCCAAAAGGTGCCTGACAGGAATCACGCAAAAAGTGCCTCGTAAAATAAATAAATAAACAAATGACTTGTGACAGCCCGACACACCAGCGGGTCCCCCTGCCCGCCTCCCCTCCGCCCTACAGCACCGTTAACCCTCAGGGCCCCACGGCCGCGCTGTGGGGACTACATCTCCCAGCATGCCTCGCGGCGGCGAAGCGCGGCCGGGCACGGCCCTTTCCTGCGTTGCATGCTGGGAGCTGTAGTTTCACGGGAAGGGCGGGGGCACGTTAAATGGCGGCCGCCCCCTCCTTCTCTTCCTCAGAGCGGTCGTTCTGGGCTCGGAGCGGGGCTGAGGAAGGCCGGTTCCCTTCCCGGCGGTGTCGGAAAGGGGTGGGATCGGCCGTGAGGCAGAGCCAGGCGCCGCCTCGGGAGGTGCCGGTGTGAGGGGGTGCGAGAGCCATGTCCCTGCCTCGCGTCGAAAACCCGTGCTTTCTGCTCTTCCTCCTCGCCTTCCAGGCGCTCTTCATCCTCATCCTGTACCGAGGGGGCCCCGCCGGTGTGTTCCGGGGGCTGTCGGGCTCGCTTCAGGTGCCGGACTTCTCCAAGCCCCACGACGTGTACACCAACCTCAGCCTGCTGGCCCGCCGCCCCGCCGAGGATGCTCTGCCCTACTGCTCGGCCCGGTCACCGCTGCTGGGTACGTACCGACCGCTGCTGCCCGGGTGCTTCGCCGCAGCGAGCGCTTTGTGAAGATAAAAGTGCGTGTTTTTCAAGCTTTCCTGCTTTAGAAGTGCTATACTCGCACTGACAAAACTTCACGGCGTTAATTGACTCAATTTCTTTGGTTTCGCCAGGTGAAGTTTTTCGGTGATCTGCAAACTTCCCATACTAAGGATTTGGTTAGGAATTGTGTAGGGGAAAAAAGTGAAACCAAAGCAATACCAAGCTAATAAAACTTTTCTCTTCTTCCCTTATTCCCCTCAAGCGTGGTCATCCTGTATGAAGTGTGCCAACAGTTGTGCTTTGGGATTTTGATCTCCATGCTCGCTGACTCACTTCTGGTTTCTTTATTACAGCCTTATGTCAAAACTGAAATTCAATATACATTGGCGCTAGCTTTAAGTATTCTAAATATTTAAAGAGAGTATGCCTTGCCACCGTGCTCTTAGTGGCGATGGGTTTGGCCCGTGATTATGTGCCATTCAGACCTAAAAACTCCTCCATTCGACTTAAAAGTCTAAAGATTGCACCCAACTTGCAGCAGGTCAGAGCTGATCCTAGAGGCAGCGTGAACTCGGCTGTTGCGCTGCTAAAACAGCTCAGAAACTTTGAGCAGATGCAAAGTCAAAACCCTAAAGCGAGTCTGGTGGTGAAGGGGCACGTCTGTGGGATTAGTGGAGCACATCTACCCAGGCAGCTGAGCACAGGTGAGTTCTGTAAGCGTGCACGTGCAGCCGGTTTGGCTATTTCTGCTTCTGAGGCTACAACGCAGTAAGTTACTCTTGTCTGTTTATCTGTACTGTTTTGGTTTCAGTGATTTTAGGTTGTGCGTGGCAGTAGTCATGAAGCACGGCTTAGTTCTGCCGGTGTTCCAGGAAAGCAGCCGACTGCAAATGGAGCCCAGGGAGAGCAGGTTCACAGGTGCAAGTATTGTGGGAAACTGTGGCTGCGTTTCCTCCTGTGTCAAGTTGCTTACCTAGGTTAAAGAGCTTTACTTTGGTGCTCCAGACAAGCCTTTTTAGACTCTTCAATCCTCATGAGGATGCATGTTCTTTCACAGAGTTTTCTTCCATCCTCTTGGTGAAGTTCAATGAAATCCGTGCAGTATGTATGATGAACTTGTATGATAACTTTTGGGTATGTGCTTCTACGTTTCTCCTGGAAACAGCTCTATTATATTACTGAAATACTGAGAGTACAGAGCCTCTTTTCGCAAGTGCTATTTATAATGGTCTTAATGTAGTCTCAGTTCACCTCTAACCAGAATCCATCAATTGTTTTGGGAAGCTACAATTCTGTGTTTCAGACTTGTTTTACTTGAAAGCACAGCAGAAATGTACTTGCACCTTGCAAAAAAAAGTGTGATTCTGTGCAGCTCGTCTGCAAACAATCAGATAAGCAAAAGTAGTGATGATGCACACTGAAGAGGCACATGCAAAGTAAAACTACGTTAAAGTAACTGGTGATTTCTAAGCTATGAAATCTTCTTAAGACCTCTTCTCCCCATCTTGGGGAGAGTTAAGAAGAGGGGGGGTTGGCCTTCAAGAGCTAAAATGAAAATAGTGTTAGTTACAGACAGAAGCAAACGGTAAAGTTGACTAGGAGAAAAAAACTTCCAGTCACTTTGCCTCATTCTACTAAGTTTTGCGGAAGGTTTTACTAATTACAAAAATTAGAATTGAGCATATGAAGACAGTTGCTGTGAAACAATCTTTTGGAGCATTGATGCAGTTCCAGCTTAAGAAAAGCAAGCATTCTGCTACTACTAGGTGATACTGCCTTTTAAATACAAGAAATAAGATATTCCTTTTGTTATTGGTATATGCCAGACTCTTCTGAGGGTGTTATTTTTCCCTCTAAAGTTGTATGCTGCTCTGTGAGGTGCTTGCCCTTTATTCATCTGTGCCCATCACATACAAAACAGATGTATAAATACTTTACAGCTGTCTTGATTGGCTGTTACCATCGCTCCTGGGACTGATCTCTCTTGGAAGCATTACATCAGTGAGGATGATTAATATTAATTTCATAAACCCATTAAATGAGATTTCAAATCAATTCTTGTGGACTCCAGTCTGCAATTCAGAGCTGGTAATAATTCACCGTGTCCACTCCAAAACATGTTAAAGTAACTGGAAGAACGCCAAATGGCATAAATGTTTCCTGGATCGGGGCTTTTATGAAGTGCAGTGCTTTTCCCACTTATGTATACAGTAGATCATTTAACTAATTGCTTGAACAGAAGATCAGATTGCAGCTCCATCTGTCTTTTTTCAGCTACCTGAATCCATTTCCAGGGCAGTGGAGTAAGAATTAACTGAAAATGTAATTGCTTAACATCTCTGCCTGGGAAGAAGACCTGGATTTAGCTTTTTAACGCTAAGTGGTGGTGTCCGTTGACCCTTTTGTGGTCCATAACTTGAAAAGCATTGTACTGGATGCTCAGTGTCTTCACTGATATTGAGACTATGCTAGTTCAGCTCCTTTGAAGTTTCGGTACAAATAACCAGTTGCCTGTTTCCACCTTTGTTTTTGGAAAAAGCAGAGCATCCGTATGCTCAAGTTGCTCTCGCTCAGACTGAACTGAGCAGCATTTAAAGCCAAAATTTGGTGTTCTCACATTGTGTGTGAGATGTGTTGTTTTTGTCAGTTCATCGTTTTCTCTTACCAGGAAAAAGCCTGATGGCAGATGGCTCCGATTTAGTTCTTTTGGAGGGGTACCTGACTTCATGCATGGTGTGGGCTGAACGAGTTTATTTGGCTCGTGAAGCCTTAATAGCTCCATGTTCCATCTGTAACTCTGATTTTTTTATTTTTGTTAAATACTGTCATGCAGTGGAAGAACTTTTTCAGGCCCTTCCTGTAGCAGTTATTCCTTTTTACTCCTGTCATAACCTTTTCATGAGCATGGCCATCTGTTGTGGCGATGAGCTGTTCCCGCTGCGTTTTGGAATGCGTGCTCGCCTGCTAGAGCTTCTCTCTTCCTTGAAAGAGAAGTGAAAAGGTATTAATGCTGAGATTTATCTTTAGCTGCTGTTGAGGCAGCCTCGTGTTCTGTCATTGGAAATTGATGCTTAAATTAAAGCTGTCAGTCTGCTTTTTATTTTTCTTCATCCAGGTAGTGATAGAATTATACAATATGACTACAGTAATGTGCTGTGTGCTGCTGCACTTTCCCACTGATACATTCATCCCTGCTGCCGTTACAGCTTGTTTAGCTCGTGCAAGCTTTACTTATCGAACTCAATTATTAAAGCTGCTTATTCTCAATTAAATGTATACAGCAAGACGGTGTTTAGAATCATGCAGTTCCTTTCTTAGGGTGAAATAGATCTGGTCACAGTTAATGGATCCCCTGATACTCAGGTGTGTTGCCTAGAAAGTAAAACAAGCAGGAAATATGGTGTCCCAGGCACCAGCTAACAATATGGGCAGGGACTTGTATTTATTCTTCTGTGCACTGAGGTTTCTTATTAATTAAACGCTCTCCCTGGGGTGATGCAGGCACAGAAAAAGCCGAGGAACCAGGCTGAGGGGAAAATTGACTGGACATATCAAGGGGTTGATCTTGTCAGAATTGGGATCCTGTGCTTTCTAACATGACCGAGGTGGTGTTTGGATTGTTGTTGTGTTGTGGTTTTTGTCCTTTCCCAAAAAATGAGCTTCAGCTGTTGTATTTTTCCCTACTTGGGGCAGCCTGTTCTGTTCATGTGTGGGATTTAATTGGATTACAGCACAGTAGCTGTTTGTTAGTTGGAATTGGACAGGAAGGAGACCAGAGGGCCAGAATATGGTTACAGCCAGATTATAGGGCAGCCGGAGGTTTGGGGGATATGTCACAGGCTTTAACTTTGTTGTTGTGGTGGTTTCTTTTTTTTTTTTTGTTTTTTACTTGACATATGCTGAGTTTCTGAGCTGAGTTTTTTGAGGTATAGAGCGAGGCAGCTCAGGAGAGCGTGACATCTGGAAAAAACTGTTGAATTCAGGTGTTATCCTCATCAATCGTATGTTTGTGTATGGAAGGAGATGACAGGAGTAAAGATCATGCATGTTATCTTAACTACTCCTCCCCTTGTGTCTAAATCCAGATTTCATTTTTGGAATTTAAGGATTATTGCTACAGAATCTTTCTCTGTAATGCAAATAGCCTGGATTGTACTAGGGAAAACAAAAGCATGCCTTTGTGGGAGAACAAAAGGGATTAATTCCTTTTTTGTGTTTTCCTGGGAGCAATGATCAGTAGACAAAATCCAATCTGAAGATAACGTTTCTTCAGCAAGCTCCAGTTGTCATCAAATTGCTGGCTAATGGTGCTTTAGTTAAATGAACTGATAATGAGGGAGTTCATAAATCTGAAAAGCAACATAAATTACAGGTTTAAAACAGTGTTGGACTGAAACGGGGTGGCTGTAGAGGCAGGACAGGAAACTATCTGCTTAAAAGTAATAAACAATAAATGCGACCTAGGCTCATCGACCCACAGTGTGATTCTCTGAAGAACGACTCTTCTGTTTCAGATGGGCAAGTAAAGCAGCGTCCTCCAGTTCCCTGCATAGGGTAATGTAGTCAAAATCAAACTGCCCATGAGCTGTAGGGGAATTTAGGGAATCCTTCCCAAAGGAAGGATTTACAAGAGTCAGGACCTGTAAGATCTTGCTGAGAAACAAAATTAAACAGCAAAAACTATAAAGTGGGATTCACAAAAACTAATCCTCTAGCCCTTTTCTGACTGTGCGAGGGATGGGATCCGTGGCTGTTCCTATTGATCTTCAGGAAATGCTCTTTCATCTGCTCCTTTAGAAGGAAAAGGAGCCTGATACTGACTATAGGTTTGCCCATCAGAGATGTGAGGCATACCAACTTCTGGCTCTGGATGGACAGCCTCAGTCTTACTCCGAAGTTAATCCCTGAGTCTTGCACAAAAAACAGCCACCCAGTGGAGGGGTGTTGCTTCCTTTCCATCAGTTAGACAGGATGTGGGTGAGTGCAGGTTCAGTTATTTTCTTTGTTAGATTTGTAGCAGAGACTTTGCACATAGGATAGGCTGCAAGGAATGCCTTGTGGGCTCACCTGCTTAAATATGCATTAGACTTAAGACAAGCCTGTACTTTTCCCTGCTGAAATGAAAGCTACTAAACACTAGGCCTAACTACTTACTCTTTCTCTCCCAGGCTTTATTATCAGACGTTTCAAGAGAGGATAATTTATTTCAGTGCTGAAGAGGGAGTCTGGCTTAGAAGATACTGAAAGCTCACTTCAAAACAGTCACAGGATTAACTATGAGCTCGGAAGAAAGAAAGTCTTATTTATTTTTACAGCTATAAATAAGTAACTTGTCTCACAGGCTTCTGGAGTAAAAAGCATTTTGTCTTTGAGTAGCGTGACTTGCAGAGGATTGTTGGGCCTACTTAAAACCATAATCTTGTGATTGTCAGATTTTAATTGCGATCTAGGTAAAAGAAAGGTTTCTTCCTAGCTTATTTTAATAATAGATCTAATCTTGTTTGTCCTGCATTTGTGCTTTATTTTCTTAGAGATGACAGTGGTTGGAAACCACTAAGATACTCTGATTTGTGTGCAAATGTAATCATACAATCTTTTTTTTTCTAATTCTGGAGCCTTTTCTCACTACCCAGAAGAACAGATATTGGAATAACCATAGTATTTTTTTGTTTTCATATTGCTATAGTGCAAGACTTGTGTTAAAAAAGTGACTGATACTTAATATTGTTTTTCTTTCTTGTCAAGCTTTTTCATTCTGAAGAATTCAGATAAAAATGCAGAAAAATGTGTATTTTCTGATTAGGTAAAAACTGCTGAACGCACTGGGTGTTTTGCATTTAAAACTGAGTCACTGAGAAGAGGAACTGTCCCATGTAGCTCCTATTGCTGCCCTGTGCCTATTCCTGTAAATATGAAACATCTCCCTTCTTTCTCAGCTCCGCTGTTTCTCCTAAAATGCTGAAGCAAAGTGTGAACACTGCCCTTGTGGCACGTGATTATAACATCAAATTGAACTTAAGCCTTTTTTCTTTTTTTTTTTTTTTTTTTTTTTGAGGTAAAGCTAACACTGCCTAAATGCCATTTATATCTCCTAAATGATGCATATTCATCAAGACTTTAAACTATTTCCTCCCAACCTGCTGATTATCTTTTTGGATGTCTTTGTCCTCAAATCTAATCTGAAAGAGCCTCAGAGACGTTTTCCATATGGGCAGCCAAAAGGAAAAGCCTGTCATAGATTTGTTTTCCACTCTGCTCTTACAGGGAATGCATTTATTCAATGAGACCATCTAAGTAACACAAGACAGCTTTGCTTGTGCAGCAGGGAGCCAATACTAGGAAAAAGAGAAGCCCAGGAGCCTGGTGAGCCCCACTTGCTGCAACAGGACTCTGGGTGCCCCTCTGGCAAGCAGCCTGATGGCCCCGTGCTCCTCTGTGCAGAGCCCTGGTGAGGGGTCTGGCCGTTGGCTGGTGCTGGAACTGGTCACACAGGCACATCTGCATGGTGTTGTTAACTGTTCTCTGCCAGGGCAGGGCTGGTGTCTTCACCAGTGACCATTTGCAACTCATCCAGTATTTTTAATGAAAGTTGAGAAGCATTTGTGAGCTTGCTTTTTTATTTTTATTTTTTTCTCTCCTGTCTCTCCTTACAGTTGGTCCGTTAATCATCTCCTTCAGGGTGCTCCCTAGTGAAAGAACGATCATCAAAAAAAATCCTTCTGTTCAGTCCGGAGGCCTCTACAGACCACCTTACTGCTTGGCCCGCTACAAATCAGCCATCCTCGTGGCATACAGCAACCAGGAGAAGTACCTTCACCATCTTCTTTACTATATTCATCCTTTCCTGCAGCGCCAGCAGCTCAGTTACAGAATCTACTTGATTCAGCAGGTAAACTTAAATCAGGCCCCCCTGGTGGTAGGGCTGAGTTTTCCAGTTAAGGGTTGGGTTCTGAGCAAGAAAAGTGAATCTTGTAACGCGAAGTACCATTTTATGCCTGGGTCAAGCAGGTCAATTATATGCCATCGTACCTCCATGGCTACTGCTGATTGAAATACCTTACCACGTGTCAAGATCTTTGTTCTGCTATTGATTTGTTGTGCTTTTTTTAGTCCCAGAGGGATAAAGCTGTCATTAAGTGGTAAGTTGTATTTTCAGCAGTTCAAGAGTTGAATGTGGGTTGTCTGTCAGTGGCTTGTCTGCATAGCTACTGAGTAAAACTATTGAGACCAAATGCTAAACTCAAATCAGATATTTTTAGACTGCATTAAGTGAAAACATCTGGCTTGACCTTGCTGTGTGCCAGCCTATGCAGGGCAAACAGCCACGACTTAGCTGGTGGGGGACTGGTGTTGCAAAAGATCAGTGGAGAGCGGGACAGTTCTGGGTTCATTAACTGAAACTGATAGCTGAGTAGGGGAGAAAGGAAGCTTTTTGTTTGCGACAGGGATCTGTTTTCTTATTCCTAAGCTTTAGGAAGCAGTAGTCAGGACAGAAGTGTTGATGTGCATGCGTTGACCTGACGTTGACTTACCTGGTCTCTTAAAAGTCCGTCTTCTTCATATGCCTGTGGTATATGGCCCCTGATGCATCACAATTGCTGAGAATATTTTGAAGAGAGGGAGTAAAACTTTCAGGGTCTAGGGATGAAAATTTCATCGTGGTGATACACTCCAGTGTCATTCAATTGATAAGGCTTTTGCGCTAACATCAGTTTTAATCAAGCTAATCTCTTGTTGTTTTGGTGAAGCAACTTAAGGTGTGGGGTTTTTTTCTCCAGGTGGGGAATGGCACGTTTAACCGAGCAAAGTTACTTAATATTGGTGTCCGGGAAGCCCTGAAGGATGAAGACTGGGACTGCCTTCTTCTGCATGACGTGGACCTAGTACCTGAGAACGATTATAATCTCTATGTTTGTGACGAATACTATCCCAAACACATGGCTAGTGCCATCGATAAGTTTCATTACAAGTAAGTGCTTCCTTTTGCTTTGGGATGTTTGTATCCTAATGGGTTCTCTTTCCAGGTAGATGGCGTGAATGTGGACAGAGAAAGATGCAACCTTTAAGAACCTGGGGGTTCATTTTCTGTTCTTGCAACAGTGGCTCCTTTAGGAAGGGGTATGGCTGACCTAAGCCATGTAGCGTGAACAGTTCTGTGCTTTCATTTCCCTGTTCCACTGTTAGCATAGCTTGGCAAATAAAGGCAATCAGAAATCTGCCAGGTCTTTCCAGGAAAAAAGCATGGGGTGGGAGTTACAGGAGTACATGGAAGATGCATGATACAATCTAGGTATTTGGAACCAATGTGAGAAGTTAATTTTAAAACCAGCTTTACCTTGACCAACCTGGGGGGAGGGAGGGGCAGGAATTATGCTGATCTTGCTGCTTTGGGTTTCAGTAAATAATGTGTGTCTTAATTCTGGGCTTAAAACGTTCCATGGGGGGTACTTCTAAACTAACCACTCCGCATCCACCTGCTTCTACAAATAATCTGTAAGGGATGAGATTAATGTCTGACTTGCTTTGTGTTATTTGCTTGTGAAGCAGCCCTCGTTGTTGATCCTTTTTTCTTCTCTTTTTAGTCTTCCATATAAGTCCTTTTTTGGAGGTGTATCTGCTTTGACTCCAGAGCATTACATGAAGATGAATGGGTTTCCAAACACATACTGGGGCAGTGGTGGTGAAAACGATGACATTGCTACAAGGTACTGATGCAAAGGACAGGCCAAAACCAGAACCCAGGTGTCAAGTGAAACTTTTAGCATTATTCTAAGGAAGAACTAAGATGTGACTCCTTAACATGCCTGCAGCATCATTGCAATCCAAATGCTATCGGCACTGGGTGTGATGGCTGTCGGAAAATGCTCAGTATCTATGACTAATAATTGTGCAATGGGAAGACAAAGCTTTCCTCAGACACTGGGGGGTAAAACAACCTAGTGCCTCACTTGCTCAGGATTGTTTCCAAGGGGTTGTAACTGCCTGTAGTTGACAAGTGATTTCATTGACATGAACAGCCCCAAGGAAGGGAATCTATGAGCCACCCTGATTTTTCTCTTTATTTATCAGTTCCCAAACAGTTGCCAACCTAGGCTGCTCTAAATGCTATCCAGTCACCGATACTTGGAATTAAGGAACGCAAGGAATTCTGCTTTCTGTGCTGAGCAATGGAGAAGTCTGTGTACCACTGAGTCAGTGACAGCAAGATCTGACAGCATTTTTTCTTGCAGGGTGGTTGCCATGGCAGCAGCATGCTATGGAAGTGAATACAATGAGTTTAGTTTCAAGTATTCTGCCACATGCAAATGCTTCAAGTACAAAATCATGGCTTGTATCTTCTTTATTAACCTCTGTAGTTGCACTGTGCATCTTTATTGTCTTGCACTGAGGCAAGCTTATAGGGTGGTTTATAAGGCCATTATTGTCAGTTTAGTTTTATGCTTTGTTGGTCTTGAAGACTGTAACAAAATTACAGTTTTGGGGGAGTTTTCTGGTTGAGAACGGTAGGAGGCTTTACAAAGCATTTTTTTTCTTCTGAGAAATGAAATCAGTTCATTTAACACAGAAATCCTCATTTTCCTTTCAGGGCAAGCTAGTTGGAATGGTAGATGATTGTTTAGAGATTCAGCACTTATTTCAAGAACAGAATGTCTAGAAACCAGATCTTTAAATTGACCATTATGATGCTGCGATGCTGGGTCTGTTCAGCTGTTCTTGGTACAGCTTGGGTCTCTAATGTGATTTTTTCAAGTACCAGTGGTAAAGTCATCTCAATCAATGCATGAGAGCACGCTTCCCTGCAGAAATGTCTCAAGGCACGCAGGTTATGTAGATCCCAAAATAGCCCCCTCTTGAAGGCAAGTAAGCCTTGCGTTGCTATTCTCAGAAGTATAAGCTTTTGGAGAAACAAGGTTCTAGGTTTGTTCAATCCACAGACAGTGACTTAATGCTTTATTCATATGCTGGTCACACCTTGCAAAAGCTGGGAAGGAGATGGCTGGTTTGGGATAACCAGGCTGATGGCCCCTCGTGGGACTGGATTTTTAAGGAGTGCTCAAGCACTTCTTAAGGTAGAGAAAAAATTAATCATCATCAGTGAAATATCCAAAAATCCTGTATAAAGATTACATGCTGGGATACTGCTCATTAAGACAATTAGCAAAAATAGTAATAATTACGGCTGCTACATACAGTTGGACTGTGGTACTTAAATTAGTCCTAGTAAACATCAGGACTTACCTTTTATTAGAATAAAATGCTATTCTAATTGGAACTGCTGCTGTGTTAACGTTACCAGCTACAGATAAACCTGGGTTCTTAAACAGTGAATGAATGCATTAAACTAATAACCTCATGAAAGAGTTAATATTGCAACAGCAATGCTAGTTTAATGTTTTTCTTATTTTGATTGAATGTACAGTAAGTCACATTCTAAAAGCTGCCATGTCTAAAACCCAAACTGAAATAAATGTCAGTCAATGAAACGTTGTAATCATTTGATATCTCCAGCCTAACAAATATTTTCAGTTCTGTAGCTTCTTTCAGCTTTAGAACATTCCTGTTTCAGTGCAGCTTGCTATTGTACTAGATCTCAACAGAAGGCAATCAAATGCTGCAAACACGCCAGTTAGATAACCTAAATTAAGCAAACATTCATTCTTACATTCACAGGAATCGTCTTTGCATAAGCAGTGCCCTACGATAAAGGCTTGCTAGGTCTAGCAGCATTACTGGCAATCACTGTTGCTAAGCTAACAGATGCCATTTGTAATGCATTGCTTACAGTCACACAAAACACATTTTTTAGCAAGCTCTAATTTAGAATTCTGAAGCTTCAGATTGCTTTTTTTCCCCTCAAACTGTCCTGCAGCTGACCAGGTCACACTTGCTGTTCTGGTGTCTGTATGTAGCAATCGTTCATGAAGGCAGTGCTCTCATCAAGGCTATTTGCACCAGTGGCACTTCTCAAAACCAGACTTAACTTTATTCTGAAACTCAGGCCTGGGTTCTTTCAGAAAGGACAAGTTTGTGGTTTTTTTTTTTTTTTTTTTTTAAAAAAAAAAGAGATGGAGCTCTAGGCAGTAACAGCACTGCTCTTAAAAGGAAGTGAAAATAATGCTCACTTGTCAGATGCAGGGGAGTTGCTCTTGAATGCTCTGTAGGCTGTTGTTTGTTCCTTGCTTACTAATCCTCTTTGTACCCTGTCAAAATACAGCGCAGCTGATAGCATCCTAGCCTAAGCCTGGTCAGAACGTGCTGGAGAGGATAATTTGGCACTGTATTAAACTCATTCCCTTCAGCTTTTGTATTTTGCTTGGGTTGCATTAACATTGAACAGCCTCTCTGCCCTTGACCTTTCCTATAGCTAAGCCTCAAAATTACATCCTTATACCTAAACAAACATTTTATTCTTCCTTTTAAAGGATCCAGTTAGCAGGAATGAAAATTTCCCGGACACCATCTCACCTTGGACGCTACAAAATGATGAACTACAACAAAGAGACAGAAGAGCCGTGGAGAAGGTAACTGTCTAGAGAGGGACAGGCAAGAAACTGTCCCTTGCCTTGCAGCAGGCTGTTACCCTCATCTTCCTCAAAACATGAAGTTAGTCTCGTGCCACTGGTTATTTTCTGATTTCACGCTGCTATTTAAAGAAAGCTCCCAGTCAGCTTCACCTGAACTGTACTGCTCATGTCTCCGCATTTGAAGGGTAAAGGCGTTTCTCCTAGTTTCCTATTCAACAGGAAATTATTCAGGGAATACCAGTTTCAAAAATGTCACCGCAGTCCATCTTGCAAAGAAAGGTTTCTCTTTGGAGAGCCTCTTTGTTACAATTTCCAGAAAAACAAAACTTGCTTACAGTCTGTGCCATGAAAATAAAAGAAAACAGTCCTCTAGTTTGAGGAGGTGATTAAGGTGCACGCCAGACCTTAGCAAAGACCCAGTTTCATACAAAAAAGCTGGTAGAGGGTGTCGGGTCAAGTGTGGTGGAGGATTCTCACTGACTGCAGATTTCCCTCTGTCATCTTAAACTGAGGTTTCCATAACAACCCTGTCTTAAGTGTACTTACAGCAGCCAATGTACACTGTTCCTGCAAGCCTCCTTGTTGCACTCCTAGGTCTCTGCTCGCTGCCTGGCTCTTTTTGCAGAGCATAGTTGCCACCCCACCAGTCTCCCTTTCTGATGAGGTTCCAGCCCAAGTTGCCCTCATTTGTAACGCTCGGCATGAAGTTTAAATCCGTTCAACTTCCTCTTTCACTAAGAATTTTTGGGGGGCTTTAGCAGATGAAAGCTAAACCCCATGCCCTCTGGAAGACTGTTTTTTCTGCTACCTCTATTTAAAGCATCAGCAGTAAACATCACCTTTGTTCTTTTATCTAATTGCAGCTATTCTTCCTTCTTTAGGCCTGCTTCCCGACACAACACTGGAAAAACATGGAAGGATGATGGAATGAATTCTTTACAGTTCAAGCTTCTTTCTAGGACAAAGCATCCTCTTTATACCAACATCACGGTGGACATTGGATACGTTCCCCCATTTTCTTAAGAGAATGTGAGCAAAAGTGGAGTTTGAGTTCACCACGGCAGCATGCTTATGGGCATTCAGCCTCTACCTCCTGTTCTAGCGCAGAGTCTGCAGTGCCTGAGACTAATCCTGTTGTCTTTCACGCGTTTAACTTTTCTTCTGAGCTATAAGATTTAGAAGAAAAGGCTTCAGGAGTAGGGTATGATAGCTACAAACAGGATCTGGCTTACTGTAGAAGTCCTTTAAAGCACTGTAAAACTACTGAGCCAAATCCACCTCTCATCCCTCAGGCTGTGGGGATTAAGGTCTCCTTGACAGTAAGCTGACCCAAGATTTCTGGAACCTTTGTTCCATAGCTGGATAGCTCTGTCCTGCTGCTCACACAAGCGGTAAGCGGGAATCCAGCCATTCCATCAGCCAGTCCTCTGAAATGCTGTATTTTGAGAAAGAGAGCCCAGTGTTGGAAGATACTACAGTTCTGTAAATACTTTGTGAATTTGAGTAAAGTTAAGTTGAGGTATGTTTGGATCAAGATTTTCTAGCATATTTAATGAGAGCTTAATAAAAGACAAAGTTGCCCTGAAATCAGATGAAGAGAGCTTGAATTTGTGGTTGTCTGGCCAGATCAACAGTATGCAAGTGTTTCTACTGTAGCTATAAGTAATTCACATTGAAAGAAACCTCAGGCTGTCAGCTAGTCTAACTTCCTGCTCAGCATAGGGAAATTCATCTGGTATTTCAGCTGTTGCTCAAACATTAATCTTCTCTCAAGGTTGATCTGTCTTCAATATAAAACACTTCTGAGAAATGAAATAGTAGAGGAAAATATTTAAGTAAAATCTGTCAACAGTGGAGCTGTGACCCTGGCAGGAATATATCTGTACTTTTCTGACAGTAACACTGATAGCCTTCTCTACACCTTGCCCTTTTTTGTAATCTTTATGTCAGTAAGTGTAAGATAGGATATTTTACCTTTTTAGGTGTAGATATTACAGTCAAGTTCTTGTTCTCTGTTCACTGAAAAGCTCTGTCTATCCCACCAACACCCAGGAATCTATTAAGGGCTCTGTTCTTCTCTACAGTTGGACTAACACATGTCAGAGAGAATCCTGCCTCAGTGCTATCAGAAAAAGTTGCTTTTATCATGTAATTCTTAGTATGGTTTCCTAAAAGCTCTCCCAGTGCTGGCTTTGAAGCTGCCTGCAGGGGCTGTGTGTACATACAGCTAGCAGGCATAAACACAGATGTCATGCAATAATGCAGTGCTCTAACCAGAGCATTAGCAGAAGTCCTACAGCATTCACACCAACCTTCTAGAGCAAAACCCCAAGAAGTAATGGCCTGGTAGCCATAACAGTATGCATAATGGGGCCTAAAGAATAGAAGAGGCAGGATGGACAGCAGTCTTTCTCCATCTCTAATAGTTAACCAGTGCACTTCTTTCCAGGTCTCTCCAGAATAACGCACCACCTGCAGCCTACTGCAGAATTAAATGAGACTTCCATTCTGCCCCAGGATGCTTGAGCATCCCCACTGCATGGCGAGGTGAGCTTATGAAAGACAAGAGCTGCCTTTTGAATTAAGTAGACTTTTATTGAGAGATTTTTAATATCTCCCCACCTATTACCATTATTGCCATTCCTCCCCACCCAAGCAGTTTTTCCTTAGACTGGAAAAATCTCAGCAAGTTTGTAAGTGGTGAAGAATTCTTGTGCTTTTAAGGGGCAAAGACTGGCCTGCTCCTTTTGAAGTAGTGGCAATGTTGCCTTCCCACTACAACAAATTGGAAATTTAGGAAGAGTTCCAATTTTTTTTTTTTTCCAGGAGACTTAGTTTGAGTCCTTCCATTGGACCAGCCCAAACAAGAAGACTTTTACACACACCCCAGCAGAAAGTGCACACAGGAACACCAGGACCTGTCCCCAGGTCAGTCCCCATCTCCAGTCCAGTCTCAGAAGATGAGATTCTCAGCCGACCAGCGAGATGCTGTGAAGAGAAACTTTCTTCTGTGCTACTGAAGTATTCTTTCAAGCAGTGTGCTGCCTGTCAGTTGCTGCAGCAGCAACCACAAACAAGATGAGCTGCCATTTCCTATAACCTGTGTGGTGCTCACCCTTACGAGATCTTTGGCTGTATGCTGAAATCCACTGTGATGTTGATGTACAAAGGGTTGTGTTCCACTGACAGCAGTTCATATGAGCAGGAGTTCAACCCATCTGTCTTCCACATTTTAGATACCTGGCGTAGAAGCTTCATCCTGAGGACAGAGCAGAGGAGGAAGTCTTCATAGCACAAAACTGAGATGCATGAGAGGAGTTTTGAGCTCATGTCTGGTAACCTTAGAGGCAGAGCTACAGCCACAGCCATTCTGTATCTACTCAGAATGTCAGTTGATGCTTTTCCTGTCCTCAGCATGGACAGTCAGAAATGGGAAAGTAGTCCTACAGTTTGGGGAGAAGTTTAAGCCATTTAATCTCTAAAATCTATGTTCAAATCATATCCATGTGACTATAGCTTCAGGTTTTACAGAGCATTGCCCACTCAATTATAGGCAGCTCTCATGCACTGAAGAACAGCTGCCAGCCGCTAACAATGGTGTCAGACCCACCACCCAGAAAGTTTGGGTAATAAAAAATGCCTGGTTAATCTCATGTGAGGAACTGGGCCACCACTTGGCTTGGCTCCTAGCCACTCTCCATGGCAATGCAAAGTGGAACCCTGTTCTTAGCTCACCTGTCTCTGTTCTCCTCATTGCCTTGGTCTCGGTTGTGGAAGATCATCGTGTACCTGGCTACATCAGCAGATGGCCTCACCACTCGCATCTTCTGCATCTCAACCCTAGAAGAAACAACAGCGCCATAAGCACAACCCCCCCTTTAAGTCAGCTCCTAAGGAGAAATAACATTCTGGCACTTCAGTTTTGGTACTTGCCATAGAAGCAGGCACCGAAGATGTTTCCTACAGTTCTGTCTTTTCCACAACCCATTTTGCTGGAGCGAGAGCTTACAGAGTTGGGTTTCTGGACAGGAGAGTGACATATACCCTCATCTTCTGAAGAGAAACATGTAGCTATTACAGCAGGTATCACAGAGAGCTTACTTTAAGAACATGTGTAACCAAAATCATTTAAATTAGTATTTTCTGGTCCAGTTTTGCTACTGCATGTTAACCTAGGATGTCTATAGCAAGATTATAGATTTTCCAACATTTCAACTGAAATAGCAAAGCTTCTATACATGATATAGAAGTTTTGCTATCTTCCTCTTTTTGGTTACCCACCAAAAAGAGGAAGAAAGCTTGCTTTATCATGGCTAGCAGACAGCCCTACAATTCTCAACTTTGTCCACATGAAGAAAAGTTTCTGAGAACAGTATCAAAAATATTAAGTCCCACGCATAGATTTTAATGCTTGACAACAGGCACTTGATTGGAACTTTTGGCCTTAAACCCATCTGTGGAACACACAAATTTTGCTGTCAGCAGTAGAAAGGCTTAATTCTGTAGCAGTAGAATAAGGAATACCCCAGGTCTTTGCAAGTCACACATCAGCAGCTGAAGGAGCAACAGGAACCCAAGAACCAAAGAAACAGCCCCTGTAGCCTTCCAGTGACTGTTTGTAGCAGTAAATTATCAAACGAATACAACAAATGATCTGAAAAATCTTTCTGATGCTCACTGGAGTAAAGGGGCCCAGAAGAGAGCATCAGGTTTAGCACTGAGGCGAATCAATTGGGCACAGAAGCCAAGCCAGAGGTAGTAGCCCTCCAGCCCTGAGTTTGTGAAGATACAGAAGAGGCTGCTGCCATCTGCTGCCTTCACAGAGGAAGGTTACAAGGATCTCTACAGCACCCTGTTAAGAAAGCAAGCTTCCCATTCCCTACCCACCACAAATGCTGTAACCAGCCCAGCCCAAGATCTACCCAGGAGGAAAGGCACGAGCTAAAGACAATTGCAGTGTGCATTCTGGCTCATACGATTTGGTTTCCAGCCCCCAAGATGGCACAGAGAAGTTGGTGTCTCTAGCTAGAGCTTTGGGGAACGGGAAAGGAGTTACTAAAAAGGGACAGAAATTCACATCACCAAGTAGACCTCTTAGATTTCTTGAGACACAGATGACCAACTTGCTAAACAAAAGCTTTTGGTTGGAAATTCCTAATTTTAGCTCACTTGATTTCTTCAGTGTGATCATTTAAAATCACCAGGAGTATGAACTTTATGTCCCTGAAATGTATGTTTGCGTATTTAAGCAACTGAAAAGGATAACCACTTAAGGATGACAGAGCAAACACAAGTTACAAAATGAGTTTATTTTTCCTTCCTTTCATCAATAGCAGTTCTGGTTTATAGTTTTCCTCCTAAGCAAAGGGAGACAGATCAACATGAAAGTTTTAGAACTCTTAGTACCACTAAATATCTCAAACTAACACACTTCTACTTTGCCAGGTACATCTGCAAAACTAGTTTTAACAAGAGCAAAGGGCGTATGGATATATGTGCAGCCTTTCTAAAATGTAAGTTATTCACCATCTTAACTACAATCAACACCACCCACATGCAAACTAAGCCCTTCTGAGGAAGTCATGGTAGTCAATGGATAGAAAAAAAAGCCAAAACCCAAATACTCCCACACTCTCACAAAAGTAGTGGAACTCAATCCATGTGTCACTGGCAAAATCATAACACAGACTTCAATCTTATTTCACTTACAACCGATTTCCAAGCTAGAATAAAAATATTTTATGGCTGAGACAAAAAGTAAAAACAACCAAAAAACAAAACCCAACAACTTTCAGAAGAACCAGATTTTAAGCATGCCTCATCATTTCAAAGAGGAAACCATTCACAGAACTGCATCTTTGGACTCCAAATCCCCATGCAGCAACACTCACGCCCATTTCCCTCTAGCCTTTACCTGATTCGAAGGTCATCATCTTCTCCACCCCAACCCCAGTAGCTGTTAGAGAATCCATTCACCTTGGAAAACTGTTCTCTTGTTAGAGCAGTTACACCTCCAAAATACCCCTGGTAACGTAACCTGGAAATACACAAGAAGAACATAGGAAGAATTAAAAGGTTGAGTTACACCACCGCCAAGAATACCACCATGAAACTCTGGATCTAGACCCATCTTCTGCTTCTTGAGATTCCCGTTGGCCAACTTCTCCAGCAGGGCATAATCTCACAGTATATTGACCCCAACCCTCCCAGCTCTGTATCTTCTGCAAACTTGTTGAGGGCAGGCACTCTGCCCCAGGTCGCTACAGAAGGCATTCACCAGTCAGAATCCCCTGAGCCCAGCAAGTTCAGCTGGTTTTCAATTCACCTCACTGCCCAAACTTCATCCCTTTGTGAGTGAGATTTGTTTCAGGAGTGACATTTGTTTTCTTGCAGGCTTCAGTAACCGCCCCCAAACCTTTCAAAGGTAAGAGTGGTTTTGCAATGGCAAAACCAGGTCCCTCGGTGCTCATGGCTACATCCCATCAGGTCCCACAGATGGGATGGTGTAAACCCAGTGTTCAACAGCCTCTTGCAAGGACAAGAAAACATTGGATCCTCTAGGAGCTTTAAAATTGGACTAATAAAAATACTTTAAAAATGGTCACTTCGAAAAGGACAGAGAACAACCCTACCAAAAAAACACATACCACATTCCTGCCCAGGACATGTTGCATTAGTACAGGCCATTTATGACTTCATTTTTCTGAACCTCATCTGAGCGACACATCTCAGCATGCCCTCCTCAGCCGAAGCACAACACTGAGGCCACCCAACTGAGATTTCAACCTGTGGTCTCACTCTTGAGCTCAGGATCTCTGTTCTTTCAAACAAACGGAGGATTTCCCCAGGGAGTAAAGCACAATTATCCCCACTTCACTGATGTGTGAGCAGAGGCAGTGCCACAGAAGTGAAAGTATGAGTCAAATCCAAACCACCAGTATCCTAGTGAATACTGGCACAGGGTATTCACAATAACAACAGTAATCCTTTTTTTAGTATGAGACTCTTTAAAGCCAAAACTTGAAGTTGACTTATAACTAACAGATCCTTTCCACAAACAGAAGTCTGAGGAAATCAATCATAAGAAGATCCCTTAGTAAAAGCAATAATCCATCTGCATGCTTAGCTCACCAAAGCACTTGCAGTAACTAAGGAGGTTAATTTATTAATTTAAACACCTCAAGTTTTGTGCCATGTTACTAGTTCTATATGCCTGTCAAATAACCAAAGCAATGTTTCTGTTGTGTTAGTGTACTGACTATCTTGGAACCCTCACCATTCTCTTTGCAAGGCGCAGCCCTCCAAAAGTCTGTCAGGGACCTAATTTATTTAGTGAAAACTGGTATGACCACAAATAAGTGGAATGTATTATTCTGTATTAGAATTTGCACATTCCCCCCCTCTTTCTCATATATTTAGCAAAGGATACACACTGAAGTGAAGTAGGGCTTTACTTCAAAGTGCTTTGCAGTCAGCTTTTGAAAAACTCATTGATATTTAGACTGACATGACAGAAGAAGTGAATCTTGAAAGACTGACGTTCAATGAAACCACTCTAGTCATTAAATTCACCAAGCTTGGGGGCCCTTTTTCCTCTAAGGTACGCTGAACCTGACTTTTCATTTTAAATGATTTACATCACAGTAGCACTTAATTGATCCATTTAAAAACAGAACAACCCTATAGCCAAATAATTAAAGGATAACTCTATCCCTTGGCAAGTTACCTCTTCAACAGCAAAAGGTAAGTGCAAATTTTATCAGCACAATCCTAAAATCATACTGTCAAACCACAGGACCAGGAGACTGCAAATGTATTTCTAGCTTTGACATAAGGTCTCTGGCATGTGGCTTTCCTCTCAGAACACCCTCAGAAACCAGAACAATGACAACGCCCATTCTTACAGATGATTACAGAGCTATCTTCAAAGATGCCTGTAAGGATCTTGTCAGAAGGTGCTCCAAAAAGACAGAGCATTACCACCAGAAATTTGGTGTCAGATAGAAGGGGACGCTTGAGTATACAGCTGCCTGAGAAGAGGAATGTTATCAGTATGTTGGCATTTTCCAGCTGGTTTTCTTTTCACGTTCATGGTTTCCTACCTGTACCCAGTACTGTTCCTGCCAACGACAAGGTGCTTTGGCTGTCTGTCACACATGTAAATGTTAAAGTCATTCTCTGGCACCAGATCCACATCATGGAAAATGAAACAGTCCCAGTTCTCTTCTTTTAGGGCCTCTAGGTATCCTACATTCAGCAGTTTAGCTCGATTAAATTTGGTGTTTCCAGCCTGTGGAAAAGAACGGAAAAAAAAAACTCTGAAGAACGTGTCAAACCTTTTTAACTAGAACTGTTCACAGGCTTTTCTTCTAATCACGTCGTTCACAACACATTTGCACCTCAAAGCCTTTCCAGCAATAACTACACAGAGCTACCCCATAATATTAGATACAGCATGAAAATAGCCACTGATGTTTTGTGTTTTGTGTTTTTAGTGTTTTGTGTTTCTGCAGCCTCGACTTGTCATGAGTGAACATAGGTAGGTACAGGAAAGCCTGAGGCTATGAGGCCACCAGAGAAGTAGGCTTGCTGCACAGGGCAATTCTACTATGATTGCTGTTCCTGTCACTTCATCAAGCATTACATTAACAAAAGAGCTATCAGTAAACAGTTTAGAAACTGGCAATCCATACAACTATGTCAGCAAGGCTTATGAAGGCTTAAAAAATTAAACCTATAGTTACTAGTTTAAAGATGTCAGAGCACTCGACACAGGTGACTCAGGCTTGCCGCTCAGTTTGGAGGACAGCAGTGTTTAAGAAGTACACTGTGTTTCCCTAAGCCCCACAGTAGGTGGCAGAGTGGGAAATAAAATGCAGGTCTCTTCCTTTTTAATTCCTTCCTATAACCAAGTTATTACGCTGCACAGGGATTCCTCTTAGAATAGAGCTTCACTTTAATTTTACTCATCTTCATTGTTTGCTTTTACATCAAGTTAGCGCATCTTCACTTTTATAAAGTACCATTTTCCACCTCATAAATACACACACACACCTGACAGTTTGGTAAGCTTACCACGACACCACTGATTCAAAAGCAACAAGGGTGCTTATCTTGCTGTTTATTTTTTATCTGGACTGTACACACAAGCCAGCCTGTAGAACACCTTCTGCTCCTGAGGACAAGGTGGTAAATTGCTTCAAATTCTAACCACAAGTCCAAAGGGCCGGCTTCGTGCTTCCAGAAACCAAAAGGCCATTTGTTTTCCAGACCTGATGTACTTGACAGAGTAAGAAGTGTAATCTTCCAAGATAAAGGGCTCGTTTGCTAGAAGCTGTCAGGACAGAAAGAGGCTCTGCAGAATATCAGAAAGAAGCTGGCCTCCCCAGACAGAGGGATGAGTAACTATAGGGAAAAGCAGTTGTATACATAGCATGTTTTATCCTTCTAGTAAGTAACGCTTTGCTTTAAAGAAGGAATTTGCTCACTTACCACCAACTATCTGCTCCTACACAAAGGTGACTTACGAGCTTTATGGCTTACTATACATACCCTTTGGGAAATATGGCCCATTCTGAGAAAAGAGAGATAAGGATAATCAATTGCTTCCATTCTGAGTCAGGGAAGAAGCATATTTCCCAAGAAAAAAATAGATGCTGTTCACCCAAAAATTTCATTTTTAAAGTCCAGAATGTATATAGGATATTAAAAAGAAATGTGTCAGAAAACTCCCTCCTAATGATGAAAACATAGGTAACAGGGTGAAAAACAACAATTCAGATAACTGGTGACGTACATACAGAGAACTCCACTTGTGTATCAAACCCAGCAGCAGCATCTACCAGTGGCTGGTTGCATCTCCCTCACTAATAGTCAGCCAGCACAGCCCCAGCCTGCACAAAGGCAGCCAAACAGCAGTAAAACTGCCCTCCAGGAAGAGCCATTTCAGTGCTGAACAAACAGCAAAGTCTACTCTCATCTGCTACAGGAGACAGAATTCTCCTCCTCACTTTCAACACAACACTGACTGCATGACAAACTAATGTTGAGAAGAAAGTTACTCACCCTTTAGAGATTACAAGTTGTTTTTTTCCATACTGCACTCATGCACGCACACGTCTGTGCAGCAAAATATGATTTTGAAATGTTAGAAGTAGCCCATAAAGAGGAGAAAAGTACAAAAGGCCCATTTATTAATCTTTCTCCAAAGCAAGCTCTGTGTATTTTTGTAGTTAAAGCATATTTTTCTCTATTTCTTTCCCCAAATATACTTAAAGCAACTAATGACATCACAAATGGAGAGTGAAGACAGATTTGCCAACAAAGAGTGTTTTAGTTAGCCTCACCTTGCAGTGTTTGGGTGTGCCTAGCCACAGTGAAAGGCTAAGCCAGAGTTCCCAATCTTCCAAGTAGAAACTTGGATAGGACAAGTCCAGACTCAGCGCTGCTGCTCACATAAGACACAACCTGCAGACTCTATTACTTCCTGCTAACATGACATCTGCCTGTCCCCACATCACATATTTCAATAAATAAGGTATGTGCCCATTCCGCCAATGATTTTTTGGTAACCACTACTTGCGAGCTGGAGTGAGGCATTATTTGTCCAATTACTGCGTATCCTGATGCAGAAAAAAGCCTCACTTTTCCACTCTACAGGCCACTTGATGTAGGAACTGTATATTCCAGCTGAATTCCAACTACCATCAAGCAAAATTGTAAGCTTTCACCTAAGTTGTGCTGCTTCTGCTTGACTCCATCCTCTTCAAACAGAGGGGAAGAGAAACTATAATAATCACCTTATTTTTTCTTCCTGCTGCCTGAAATAGCTGTTTAGAATCAAAGGAGAACACATACATAATTGATAGTAAAAGAAAGCAAGTACAACAAAAGTTCCAGAAAAGGACAACATATTACACAAGAGAAATCTGCACTGCTTTTATCTCACATGATCAGAATGTAAGCACATAAAAAAAGACAAAGTAACACGTCTGTATGCTCAGATGTTAGCCACTGACTCTACAGAGCTTAAAAGAATATAAAATAGGAAATTACTAAACCGCTGTGGAACCAAATGCTCTACCACGACAATTTCTTCCCACAGCCCTTGCTGTGCAAAGTAAATCACCTACAAGCAGTAGCTGGTGTGGTTAGTTTTGAGATAGAAGTACGACCACATGATAAGTGGAGCTTACTAAGCACGACAGCAAGATGGGACAGGAGACCTAGCTACAAACTGAAGCCTTCGGTAGAAACAACCCCAAGGTTAAAGACAAAAAGCAGGTCAGCCTGGTTGCATGCACGTATACTGCAAGGGAAGCGAGTTGTGCACTTCTGATGTGAGTAACGCAGAAGATGCTTACCTTAAGCAGTACCTCAGAAATAGTAAGCTACTTTAACCAGTGCCTGTTTCTCTAAGACACCCTTTGTTAACTCTTCCCAGCTTTGTTACCAACAGCTGAGCTCCTGCAGCAATGGCTGCAAGCACTGCTGTGTTCCTCAGGAAGCAGAAGTGCTCCAGGCAGGCAGAGGATCAGCAGATGTGAGACAGTAGAGGTGGCAGTGGTGTCATCCTCCCCGCCCAAACCTACCTCTGCAGAGCTGCCTCACCTGGTGAATAACGTAGATGCCGTAGTCCAGCTGCTGCCTCTGCAGGAAGGGGTGGAGGTGCTCCAGGAGGTACAGCAGGTGCCTCTCCCGATTGCGGTACGGGATGAGGATGGCCACACGCTGCAGTGCTGAACACTCGGTGGGATGATACCGGCCCTTCACCACCTGAGGGTTCTCCTTCTGCACTTCTTCTAGTGTGAGAGAGGGTTTGAAGGTCAGTTCGCTGGCACCTCCTGTGGGGAAAGCACAAGAGGTTTTCCTGATTTGTCTGTGGCTAGTCCAGTCACCTAATGAAGTACTCTATAACTGGCATAACAAACCAAGATACAAGCCTACAATTGGTTTCCCTGACTTTCCAAGAGAAAAGCAGTGCTAGAAGGATATTGCAGGAGCAGTGGAAGGAGAGGGTGCTGAGCTTTTACTTAAACTGATTACCGAGCACTGATCATACAAATTCCAAGAGAAGTTCCACCCTGCTGCAGAAAGGTTGGCTGGAAACAGCTACCAGGGCAAAGGAGACCAAAATGGAGAGAGATAGGGGACTGTGGCTGTGAGAATTCATCTCCACATAAAACACGAACAAAAGCATTGCAGGTTTAACGTGATAAATTGTTAGACAGCAAGCTTTTGGACTACTGGGAGGAGGGAAGAATACAGCTTCCCAAACAAGTCCTTCATCAGGCTCATGAAAAGGAAGAGGGCATTTTTCTTGATGTTGTTGCTGTGGAGTTCAGTTCATACCATCAGGTGATGAACTGTACTCCAGCTCTGCAAATTATACAGCTGTAAGCAGCAAGGACAACTTTCTGTTTATATTTAAATAGCTGATCAGCAGGCTGGAGTAAGGCTTAGTGCACAAATATTAGGTTGCTCTTCATCTTACCACAACAGCAGTGCAATAGGGGATTTTTGCCAAGAACACGTGCCAGGTTGTGATGGAGACAAATACAAGCGATGCACAAAAGGCCTGCAGCACTGAGTTATCAGCACTAGCATGGCTCACACTACTGGATTTTCACCACATTCAGCCTGAAAATACAGACTTGGTTGAGCTTGCTTACACTAAAAGCTGTATTTGGAAGTTCACCCCCAGCAAAGAGCTATGTGGAGAGTACATCTCCACACCTTGCAACCTCAGCCTCATGCCATATCCTTGCTAGATGTGTCCCCTCCCAGCCTCTTGGCCTTCGAAGAGACAGGGAAGGGAAAAAAAGCCTTGATACTGTGTACGTGGGCTCAGCTGTAGCCAGAACTGTTATCAGTGCCATTCTACCCACAAATGCAATGCATGGCACCAGTGGGGCTGCTATCCCAGCCCGACACAGCAGTCACTCAGTGCCACGAGCCACTCACCCAGAAGCACTTACTGAACCTGGTTGTGCAGTATTTGTTTCACAGGAAAAGTGTATAACTAGAATAGCAAGGAGGAAAAGCAAATGCAAGGAGAGGAAAGCCACATCACTTACGCAGGTATGGAGACAGAGCTGGACAGTGACCCCGAGGTGATGTTGTTGCAGGAACTGCTGCAGTTAATTTCATCTTCTCGTCCTTCCAACTGTTGCCTTCCTCCTGCAGGCTAGTTGCCTTTCTGAAATCCTCCACCACATTCTTAGGTTTAGGAATGGACTGTCCAGAGTCCACAAAGTAACTGAATGTGGCCCATAGCACCATCAGACACAGTGTGATGAGCAGCAGCACTTTGAATTTATAAAAAACATGAAAGACATACAAGTTCAAGGCCATGGCTCTCCCTGACCTGCAAACTGCTTCCTCTGCCCTCACCCTGGTGGCAGGCACCTCGCTGTGCACCCAGCAGGGATGAAACCAAAGGTCCCAAGAAGAATGTCACAGTAAAGACGGGAAGCTGGAGGTAGGGAGGGTTGCCACACTTTGTGGTTTTGCAATTCACGGAGTTGCAGTGGTGTTTGTTCAAGTGTCAGAAAATATGATGTACCTGGAAAAAAAAAAAAGGGAAAAGTTAGTTTCTACTGCCCTCCGCTGCTGAGCCTTCAAACTTTATGAAAAGAGCTCATGGCAAGCCAAGGGAGATCAGAAATAAGAACCAAATATGAAACCACCAAAATATGAAAGGAACAGCAAGTATGAACTATTGATCAGAAACTCAGGTTTGGTCCTAGCTCAGCTGCAACCAGCTGAGTGACTTCAGGCAAATAACTTACCTGCTTTGTTCCCCACTCCCAGTCTGTCTTTTTTTTAAGATCAGAAAGTGCAACCACTACCCCATGTTATGTCTGTGTACAATTCTTGACAATACACAGGTTTTATTACTTTTATTTATATCAGAAATAACAACCGCTGCAAGACATGGGATTCTGCTGGCCACAACTAAAGCCAGCTCTTCCCACCAAAATGAAAAACATGAGGTAACTCTTTCAGAAGGAAAGAGTTCAATTCTTCACCTATATAATCCATGCTGCACTGCCAGGCGCAACGCAGTGTGAATAACACAATCAGCATCAGAAATCCTTCCTCCATATCCCCTGCCTGACGACACCACTTTCTACGTCTTCAACCAATATTCCTCTCACACATCCTTCTGCTATAATGAGAAATAAATGAGACCAATGCAAAACTTCCTGCTTTTCAAGTGAAAGGTTCAGTTTTTCAGTGTTAGGTCCGTAAGGGTCCAATTCTTTATTCTGTTTCCTGACCTTTTTAAGAGCCCGGCTTTTGCTGGCATCACACTATAAAGTTACAGTGCTAATTCTTCTGTCTGGCAGAGCACAGCAGAGAAAGAATGACATGTTAATAAAAGAAAACTTTGATATGGAAAACACAAGAAAATTGCTACATGTGAGAAGAACAAAGATGGAGGTTAAGTGAAACAAAGGCACTGATTAAAGACCATGCATACAAAAGAGGCTAGGTCAAGAACAGCAGCAGCACAGAAACCACAGAGGGTTATTTTGCACTGGATTTCAAGATACAGAAGGGACCCTGGAGACGCATCACAGACGGAAGGAATACAGTAACATTGCTGTTAGCTTAGCCCTGGTACTTTCTGGAGAAGTTTGCTGATTCATGTGGATGTATACGGGAGCCAAACCTAGGACGGAGGAGATGAATTCTTCTACACGCTGCCTGAGCTCCTCAGGGTTTGCTGGGAATGAGCAGTCATGATAGTGCCCAGGAGGTATTCTGCAGAGTGGCTGACCCCTTTCCAAGCACATGCATTACACATGCTGCTTTAAGGAAGAGGCAGAAAAATTTCAGTGACCTTACCACTACAAGTGAGGGAACTCCACAGGTATTTCAACAACAGGCAAAGAGAACAAAGAGAGCAAAAAAGAAAGGCTATGTGGGAGAAAATGGTAGTTAAGGGGATAAGTATACACTTTTTGCTAATAAGCTGGTTTAGACATGGCTGTTTTTTTCCTGGTCTTCAATATCAGGAGGACACAAAGTATCACCAAAAATCAGGAAGGAAAGCCTGAATCGTTCTTCATCCTTCCCTTGTCTCTTGTCCCTTGAGACCACATTTTCAGTGAATTCGGTGTATTCATTGATAAATGACACTGAGGACCACCTCGGTCCCTGCCTCATTGTTTTAAGATTTAGACAGATTAGCGTAGTGCTCTCATTTACATCCTTTCCCCCGGTTTTCCTCATGGGAAATCATCAGAGCAGCCTGTAAGGTATTGACAGCGTGAGTCCCCAGTACTCCCCAAGGAAACCTGAGAATGAACTGAACCAGTTTTCCTTCGCTTGGTATCCACCAGCTCTGTTGTCAAAACAGAAAACAGCAGCTTCAGAGTAACACCGAGCACTGAACTGACCTACAGAATCAGCAAGTCTACGCAGCTCAGCATAGCTATATACAGCTTTAAAAAGGAAAGGAAAACAAGCAGCAGAGTTAAGCTGCATGCTGGTACTACACAGTGTTTCCTCCTAAAGGAGGCCAGCTTGCAACAGACAACTGGAAAGCAACTTTAAGGGGAGGTCAGTGATATGGTAAGCTTGACGGGTTGTTTTCGGATAGCCTTCAAAGTGCTAAAAGAACAGTGTCCGGCTTCCACATTACCCAGAGAACAAATACATCCTTCTGTCCCAAACGCAAACAAAACTCAAATGTCAGTTACAAAAACACTCTCATTTAGCACACCTCCTTGACGTATTCATTCATGTGCTGTGATGAAACCATGCCTTCACCACTCTTCTCTCCCATACAAGCAACACTGACAATGGAAGAGTCAACTAGAAACTTTCTTTTTTTCCCCTCTTTCTACATTGTCAGAGCTGTTCAATGAATCCTTACTACAGAGTTACCCAGGAGAGGCCTCGCATGCACCTAGCAGAGCACTGCTCTCACTGCTGGCAGCTACCCACGCTCTGGCAAACGCTCCATATGCCTTTCACCACAACCCCGGGACAAACAACCATCAGCCATAATACAGCCTCATATTAGAGGTGCACAAAATAGTTTTGTTTCAGCACCACCTCAAACGCCCCAAAGGGAGCCCATCACGTTCTGTAGCGTGCTCTCTGACAATCTGCTCCAGGCCATGCTAACCCTGAGCAGGGTGCACAGGAGCCAGTCTACACCAACTCACCCAGCAGCCCACCTCTCCTGCTGGTTCCTGTCCCAAAGCTTCTCCTATGTACAGCACAGGGTATAACACATGCCAACTCGGTGCCTGAGTGGGTGTACCACCACTACTGCGAGCCCAAGTCTCAAGTCTCCAACATTTCTGCCATGCTCTTTGAGTACACAAAGCTTCTTTGGACCTGGTGATCTTCCTACTGGCTCCGAGTTTTGTGAACAACTGCTCAAACACAGCCTCCAAAATACCCAAAAGAAAAGTCATTAAATCAAGAAAGAAAAGTGTGAGGTCAGTGAGGCACGAGGATTCTCCAGCTTCTGTCCCTCGAGGGTGGCATCTGACATCTGTTCTACAGAAGCTTCACCACCTTATTACAGCGTGGTGGTTCTCCACGTTTTAAAGACAAAAATAGACCCCTCACTCCATTATTTTCCCATGTTAAGATTACTCTGCTCAATGGAGACCTGCAAATACACGTTCCTAAAAAAATAAAAAATAAAAAAAACAGACCAAGGCTGTGGTGCTTTTGAAGTCTTACTGTTCTTTCTAACCCCTGCAAAGCTGAGATGCAGCATTTTGGTAACAACCCTGCTGCATCTTCCCCGAAGCTGTGCCATCCTGACCACTCAGGTGGATGAGGTGGTCTTCCCTCACCGTGTGCCTCCAAAGGCTGCCTCACCTGGCTCTGCTCCTTTGTGCTGCCACCACCTGCCCTCCTTTCAGAGGCTCCTCACATGTCCCGCCTGAACCTGACAGTACTATTTTCCAACAGGTAGGGCTTTCTAATTACTGTGTTACTTTGCAAGCACACCATTCTTTCTTCACCTGCACACAAAACAGGAAAGTGTTTGGTGGAATTCATTGTTCTACAGGCCTGTAATGTGCAGGAAACTCAATATTCAAATCTGTACACCAGTTAAATACGTGGCAACAAAAATTAGAGATGAGAATTTCCATAAGCCCCAAACACTTGTTTGTTTTAGCCTCTGAGGTATAACTGCAGTTGCTGTCAGTAACCATCACCATTTATTCTGACGTTCTTTATTCTTTTCCTTGTCAGACGTGTAGGCTACAGCTAAGGTATCGAAATAATATACAAACAATACTTGGAATGCGTGAAGATGGGTGCAAGCAGACTATGCCTGCTGCTTTTTTCGTATCAGAGAGGGAAGAGGAACATCTCAAGAAGAGGAAAAAAAAAAAAAGAGGGAAAGAGGAAATTCACTTTCCAGCAAGCAGAATATTACAGTTTGCCCAGGAAATTTTGTAAGAAAGCAGTTGCTGCTTTACAAATTAAGAAAAAATAATCAAAGTTCGATACAGGCTTAAACAGTATAGAGATAAAATCAGTTAAAGAAACTCCCCACACTGCTAGAACCTCAATTCAATCAATCTCTAACAGAAGTTGGGGAAAAAACACCCGAACTAGAACAAGCTGCAGATAAAACTATCATGTATCAAATACCAAAGGGAACGAGGTATAGGACAACAAAATAAGAGTGACCGGAATGAAATTAAATGGGAAAACTACAGGAAAACAATGGAAAACAAAAATGCTGAGACTTTCAATGTATGCATTTTATTTCAGTGATGAGTTTTACTTCCTACATTTCTCTGAGCTTTGCTGGCAGACGTGCCATAACAGAAATTAGCAGCCATGATGCCCTGGGAGGTAACAGCAGAAATACTGATACACTTTGAGTTAAATAATTCCAGTTTCAAGCTTGACTAATGAGCATTAAACAGCATAATGTTTGTTTTTGAATGCTGCTTGCTGAAACATCAGCGCGTTCCTTTCAGCCCATCATCATTTCCTAATTAGCTGTCATACCAGGAAAAGGCTGCTGCATGACAGAACTGATTTCAGCTTGGTCCCTCTGGACTCCGATTCACAGCTGAAGAAGTAACAGCCCCAAAGGCTTTACCCTGTTACCCCGCTGTACAACATCACCAAAACAATAGGTATGTAAATGCCAGTGAGGACATCCACCCCTCCATCCCCTGCCTGCTTACACCCTGCAGCAGTACATACAGGAAGGGTCTCAGTGATAATCGATACAGGTGACCTGGGAACAGTCAGCACTGTGGACTCCATGGACAACGTTAGCCTGGAGTTGCGAATCAAGGCCTTATACTTTGCTTAAGTAAACTCTACTTGCAAGCTTCTAGGGAGCGATCTAGATCACTGCCTTTTACAACCCCCCTGGTACAGTGCACCATTTCACAGCTGAAGCACCTTCCCCAATCACGGGGATCTCTTCTCAGTGAAACAAAAGGGATCAACGCCTGTAAGGGGCATTTGCTTCTCCCCTACTTGTTCTAGGCCAACCTCAGCTCAGATGACATCAAGCTAAGATACCAAACTTCAAATGCAGGAATGACCCTCAGTAAGTGTTTGATCAAAATCCAGTTCTTAAATTCAGTCTTTCAGAAGTGGACTGTATTATTCTTAAGATAACCGCTTAACTCTGACGCACAGCCTAGCACAGATGGGCCTTCCCCCATAATATTATTTTTTCCACATAATTACACTAAAAAAATAAAAATCAAAAGGGGGGAAAAAACACCTGGATGGAAGAAAAAACACTGGGAGGCATATCAGAAGTATCAGTCAGAAGAAAACATTGCTCAGTTTTATTTTTCATATCATGAATAGCATTTAGATGTAAAATTGCTAGGATACAAGGATAAGTTATGAAAAACACTGAACTTACTGCAATAATCTTATTTCTACTTTCCTCCCCTGCTATTCAGCTAGGTGGAAGCTCACACATACCAATTTTTCTTTGTCAGCTTTACAAGTTTCCTTTGCAAGCAGATATTATTTAAAGTTCATAATAGTCATAGAACCGAAATTGTTTCATTTGATAACCAAAGCTAACTCTTCACTGAGTTCTGTGGCAGTGACTGAATGCCATTCTTGCTTAAAAAAAACCACTCGAGCACTTCTACAGAGTGGCATAAATATGCATGCACCATCTCAAACAATTAGTCATTTTCAACTCATCACAACACACGCAGAAGCGCATTCATGTTCCATAAACTTGAAGGTTGTTATTTTGATGGGTTTTTTTTATGGGAATATTGTATGTATTGCAAAATATGGAAAGTCTGGGGATATTCTGAGTGTTTTATATGGAAGGAGAGACATGATTCAGTTTACCCACAGTAATTTATGTTGGTGCTTCACAAGTTAAAAGGCTTTTTTTTCCCCCCCAAGACACTGTTGCATTAAAGGGTAAAAGGGTTTGGCAGGACCTAAAGCCCCTTCTGGTGTCACCAACACCTCAGGTTGTGTTGTCAAGGGGGGGCCGTCACGGAACAGATCCCTTGGATACCTGTCACATCTCGAACTGCACCCTCTTGAATGAAATCAATTGCTTAACACGGTGAAGAGCTGGTGTTTTATGGCCTCCACTAAAGATGGGTAACACCTGAACATAAGATGACAGTAACAGAAAATGAGAGGACAAGAAAGACAAGTTTTTATTAATACTTAAATTCCATCAGAAGAACGAAAGGAAGAAGAGAACCTGACCGCTGTCTCTCCATGCCATTTTACCATTTCAAGCCAAGGACTCTCTGTGTTCTGTTCCGCTACATATAACAACTTTTTTGTTTGAAAAAAGTGATCTTTCACCATTGAAAGACTGGCGGACCCAGGATGTGATGTTAAGGCAGCTAACCCAGACTCCAGATCACTATTGTCGGCCTTTTTAAGGAAAATAAAGTTAGTCCCAGGGTCTAGTATTAAAGTCACACTTCAAGTAGCAGCATAAAAGCTACAGCCATAACAAACAGAAAAGCCTTAATAAGATACTGACTAGAATCATTACACAGAATCCAGCCTTGAAGTCTAACAGTCACTTTACAACTCACATGAAATAACCCAGCAGATGAACTGCACTTTATAACTTCCCAGTAGATAAAACTAAACCATCACCAAGTAAGTACAGCAGGTAAGCAAATCATGGCAGATATAATGGGGGTGAGATTACCCAGTCAGACATTAAATCACTTGCAAACAGAAACAAGATCTCAATACTAAAGTTTATAGCAAGATCTGTTTAATCAATCTCCCAGATCCTGGAAATTGGTTCTTCCCTCTTCTGTGCTCGATAACTCACGGTGACTATCCCTCAAATAAGGGTGGGAACACACAAGGGGCATAACTCATAGCCCTCAAACCTGCCTCTAGCTCCTTCTGACCTTCACCAAAAGTACCCAAGAAACTTCCACAGAAACCTGACGCGCAACACTTCTTGTGAAATAATGTCTTTCAGTGAAGCATAACCAAATGAAACATAACCTATCCAGGAACCTTAGACTAAGAGCTGTTTTTTCATCTGGACAAAAATCCTGGGTAGACAAAGAGTATCAGCAGGTGGATTAGTGGTAGCCCTAATCTCTATATTAGCGAAGGAAAACTAACTTATAAGCAAACTTTGATATGCAACCGGAGTTGATAAAAACTTTATTATTTTCAAACATTTGTTTATCTTAAAAACGTGTAGGTAGAAAAGGTTTTCATTATGACAATTATACTAAGACCTAGGTTCACATGGTAATTTTTACTGTTAAATTTGTTTGATAAGTTATCAGTGAGAAACCACTTGCTCACGTGCTTGCATGTAAAACAATTCACCCTGTAGAGAACACCCGTGGAACAGCTCTATAGAGGCTTTTGTTTGATGCACGGAAAATTTATTTAATAGGTGATTTTTGGAACGTATACAATCTAACCTTCTGACTCTTCCTGTTTCACAGTGCCAGGTAACGAGACCTTTCTTACCACGCAAATTTTCCAGAAGCCTCTGCAGCCTTCTCAGACTGGGTGAAAGACACGGATTCCAGACACACCAGGTACAGCAGCAAAAAGGATTTGCCTCAATCTAACTTGAAAAACCCTCTTAAGTGAAAGCAGGAAATGAGTCACAAAAGAGTTCCTTGGAGCTGCGATTATCAGCTCAGTACTATGCAGACTTACTTAGTATGTTATCCAGGCAAAAATCAAAAGCATCAATAGGTAAGTATAGCAAGCTTCTTCCTTAAACCCTCCAAGAAATAATTAATTGCTTTACAGGTAATAAGATAGAAGGATCACTATACAGCATCAGCTTCCCTATGCTGCACTGTTCGAGCTGTTGAGTTTTGAGTTTAAGGCTGTTCCTTTTGCAGGCATTTCTTCCTCTTCAGCTGCCAGGCATTACAGTAATGGGTTTTAATACCTCTTAAACAACACTTGTATAATCCTGTTATATCTTCCCGTTAAACAAACACTGACTGCACAGAGTAACAGTGAAGTCACAGGGTACTTAACAAACCCCACAATCCTCAGACAAATGCCTTTTCCATCCCTCTTCCCGGACTTCAGGCCAAAGAAAACAAGCTTATTAAACCACTCACCGTTGCTGCTGCTGTCACATCCCACCTTCCTGCAAAGCAGTCACTGCAAAAAGCATAGAGGGCAAGTGGCAGGCACTTTTCAGCCAGGAAACTCCACACCATAAAGAGCCCTCTGTTACCTCTCACACCCTGCAGAAAAGAGTGAGCTCAAAACTCACAGAACGAGTTAAAGTCAGCACATCCAGCTTCTCCCCAGCCCTAAAGAGGCTCTGTAGTGCCATCCCACACATCCCTCCCTCTGCTCCCGTCCCAGCAAGGGAAGGCCGGCAGCCTCTCTGCTTCTGACTTGGCAGAACCAGGACAGGGGGCACTCAAGCATCTCTGGACAGAGTGGCAGGCCAGAAGCAGTACTGCAATATAAGTAGTTATTATAATAAGCCATCTGACTAACAAGTAACTGGTCTAGCTATACTATTATGGTTAAAAGGTCACCTCTTTCTGGTGCTTCTCCCACCACATGGGCCCGTAATATGCCTCCAGCAACCCTGCAGAATCAACAGGATGAAAACTGCTGTGGTGTCTTCACCATCTTGCTCACCAGGAGCTCCCCCGGGCTAGCAGAGTAGTGTTGTGGCAGCATTAGCTGTGCTGACCAAGCTCCAGTTTGGAAGAGTTTTGTTGCCAGCCTTCCCTAGGTCTCCTGCCCAACAGCCATATGCTAAGCTGGTAAAGACCAGGAGAGCTGCACCTAAGCTAGGGTGATGTTTTCCTCAAACTTCTAGACAAGAACTGATGACACTGAAACACCTTAACAAGGACGAGAGAGGCCTGAGTACGCACTGGATACAGAACTAAGGTGGGTGGATTAGAGTCAGGGAGAGAGAGGACAAATGTAATTCAAGACTTGTTTGAATTCTTTGTGCAACTCTGCTCCAAGCAGGCAGAGATACAAAGCCCTGCTAGGAAGCCTTCTCCTTGACACAAAGACCTTATTTATTATTAGAACTGCACAAGAGTTTGTGGGAAAAAACTCATTACAGACACCTACCGTAGTGGAAAAACCTTTTAGGATTACGGTCTGGTTTTATCTGGCCAACCACATAAAATCAAACCACCCTGGATCTTGACTGTTGCTGGCTCACCTTCCTGTCCACTCTGTGGAGCACATCCCCAAACTGTACCTGTTCTGCACCAGCACTAACTCTTCATGCCAACATGGGGTTAGACAGATCAGGAAGCAAGCAGTATTTCCAACAGCCTTCTGTGATCCTCTGACAGGTCTTCCCACTGAAGATGCCAGAAGACATGCACAAGGAGAATAGAAACAGTAGCACAACTTGCTGTTAAAGACTACTGGTTATTTTAGGAGGATGATGGTACAAAATTACCATTCAGACAGTTCCTAGAATGTTGCCAGTTATTGCCTGGAAACCAGACCATTTCAAAGAGGAAACATACAAGTTAAAAAGAAATGGACCCAAGTGGGGTTGTGGGGTCTGATAGGAGTAACAGCCATTACTAGATAAAGAACTCAGTTGTGCCTCACATAAAAGCAGATGTGCTCGCTGGCTGCACACCATTCTTGCTATTTACTGCTTGACATCCACTCGATATTCGGTGTAAAAGCGGAAGTACTGGCAGCCTCAACTCCCCGATTTACGAAGTAAAAGAGAAAGAATACTAAACACAGCACGAAATAACCTAGTGGTTCGGTTTACATAAATTATTACCTTCACATATGCAAACATCACAGAAGAGACTGCAGCAGATATGAATGAGAAAAGGTTTGGCAACCATATACAGACATTTCACAAAAAAGGAGCATCTTAGGAAAAAAAGCACCAAAAGAGGATTCTCCAGGCAGGAGAAAAGAAAAACAGGAGCATGTCAGTATCTCACCTATCCCTAAGAGGGATGCCATCACTCTTCTGCCCAATGCTGCCCCAAATGAGGAACGCAATTCCTGCGTTCCAACATGCTTTGGTTCGTGATCAAAGATCTGAAAAAAAATCTGCAAGGCAAATGCCCTCAACAGAAGAAGCAGTCCTTAAGAGCTGGTATGCATTAAGTCCTTTGTCCTTAGGACGTACATGGTACTGATTTTCCTTAGTGTCTAGAAGTTTTGTCCACAGTCTCTCTGGCTGTCAGGTTTCTCAAGAGGAGATTAAGTTCTTCCTTATGTAAATCTTCCCTCTCTGTGGCTGTCTACTTCTGCAAGAGTAGTAACTTTTGTACGCAACTCTGGCTCCTGCATTGATTTCAGCCAAATTTGACCAGGAATAAACTCACTACAGCTATCGCAATGAGAAAAAACAGGTAAAATAAAAACAAATGAGAACCGAAACAGAATGTAATGAACGGTAACTGATTATGAACTTCCTCATCCTAATGTTATGATTTGAATTTAGACAGTAAAGGAGATGCTTTTAATAGTAAATCTAGCATATCCAAACACAGCTTCTAATCTCTGTGCATCACTATACTTAGGGTATTGATCTTACTGTTTAAGAATCAGGGAAATGTGTGCAGAAAAAGCAGAACATGGAAAATTAACAATTAACTTACACACTCCCATTCTGAAATGGCACTCTGATCACTAACCATCATAAGATACCTGCTAGTTTAGCTTACCACCACTGAATATGTCTGCATACAGTCAAATGTTAAAAGTTAACTACAGAAGTTGATGTCAAATATACCCTAAGTGCTTTAGTAAAGCAAAAGTAAGCAAATAAAAGCAAGCTTCTGATCTCCAACATCCACATAATTCAGTCCCAGTCATGAGGGTCCCTAAACACCAGCAGAGCTACAGTGCAAGCAGATGCAGCACACATGATTCCAGCTCACCAGGGCTTTAAATTATGAGTAGATGCCTGACAAAAAGAAAGATTTCAGAGACAAGGCTCACAAACACATAATTCTAAAGCAGCATAAGATGACACAGACCAAGAAGCTAGCTGGAACTGTTCTGTGCAAATAAGCAGCCTTTCAAAGGAGGAGGTACAAACATGCAGCAGGTGAACACACCAGAACACTCAGTTGCAATAGGGAAAAAAAAGGCTCATTAGCTCTATACTCCAAATGCACTGTAAATACAATTTTTAAACAACTGCAGTTTTTAGTCCAGTCTAGAATTCCAGTATCTATTAATAAAAAAAAGTGCAGCCTCAAAGTGCCAACAGCCAACAAAAATACAGGTTGCACTGCTGTATTTGCATCTTACCACAAAGCATAGCCTGCAGGTCTGCATAGAGCACCCCTTGAAAAACGTGCCCCCACCTGCAGTTTCCACCTGCCCACCTACTTCTCCATGTTCTAATTCCACTACTGCTGCAAGACTCTTTGATCAGTAATATAAGGAAACAAGTTTTGTTCTTGTGATAACAGCCAAAACGACCAGGTTGTAACCAAATGACATGCTATCAGGTGTGATGTCTTCACAGTGTATGTCACTAAGGTGACTTAAAAGCAAGACAGTAGAACTCACTAAAGCAACACAGCAAAACTTCATGTAGGGTCCTGTAACAGGTTCCTAATTTACTTCTACTGGTAGATACCCTATTCAAGAGATAAATATTTACTTCTACTTTACAAGGGAGAGACATGAACAAGCAGATAGAGAAAAGACTCAGCTTAGTGGATTCCTCACCTCAACCGGCCTTTCTTCTCTTCTCATATGAAGAGTGCAATGGATAGATTACTTATTTCAGCGACAAAGTAAGTCCTGAAACTAGTTTTCTGATAGCTCAAAGCTAGAATAGCATTTGTTGTGGTTCACTTGTGGCTGCCTGCCCCTTGCCCACCCAGACACACCCTCAGTTCCCCTTCCCAGCAGGGCACTGCAAGAAAATAATAGGGTTGTGGGTCAAGATACAGACAGGGTGATCACTTACCAATTGCCAACGAGCGAAAACTTCATCTAAAGAAAATTAGTTTAATTCATTGCCAATTAAAACTAGAGCAGGAAGGTGAGAAGCAGTGACAACAACTAACACACCTTTCACCCCACACCCTTCTTCCAGGTCTCAACTTCACTCCTTCGTTCCCAGCTCCTCCTCCACCAGCGGCGCAGGGAACAGGGGCCGTGGTCAGTCCGTAACAGTTCCTCTGCTGCTCCTTCCTCCCGTTTCTGTCCCACAACCCCACTCCTTCCTCTCACAGCATTTTGCTGTTTCTTAAACGTTTTTCCCAGGGTGCCACCAGCTTGACTGACCTGCTCCACTTCGCTCCAGCAAAAGATCTGTGTCAGAGCTGGCTGGCACCGGCCGTGTCCGACACAGGCATACAGCCCCTGGTTTCTTCTCCCAGGAGCCAGCTCTGCAGGTTCTCCACTGCCAACACCGTGACACCTGCAGCCCACGCAGCATTTCTTTAGCTGAAGTGAAACATTAACAGCAGTTTAAAAGATCCAGTGCGTTGCTTGAGATACGTGGCTTCTTAATGAACTCACATTTATTCGGAAAACATGTAATTGTCAACTGGCTGTACCAGTAGCCAGAAAGAGTCCTCTCCATCCTGTACCTCCAGCCACGGCAGGCACCCAGCTATACTTGTGTAGCTTCACCAACGCAAGTACAAGTTTAATTTACTCATGGTTCACTTATAAAACAGAGGCCCAATTTTTGGCAAATGTTCAGTGCCTGCAACTTCACATTAGGACTTCTGAGATTGCCCAAGCCTTTACTGCAAGTGACCCAACATCATCATCAAGCACAGGCCAACCGTGTGGGTGCTATTCCAATACTCCAGTACAGTTCTCACTTTCCTAAAACGTAACACACTCCGGCTTTAGGCTGGAAAACACCATCTGACTTCTCCAGGCCAAGAAACATTTATGAATGGCCTCCCTTGTTACACAATTACAGCTGAGCCACAACCTCAGTGCAAGAGACACAGCACTGTTAGACCGAGGGCAAAGAGATGGCAGTGCACCAGGCACACAGAAATGAGAACTGGGCACTCCCTACTTTCCACAGGAACATCTTTTAAAAAACACAGCACAGTTTAAAACACCTTTCCTCCACGGTCAGTGGGATACTCTGAAAATACACATCGTAAAACTGATTTCTGCAAATACAGGGATCTCACACGTGACAGAGAGCTGAAATTAGGACTGAATTCAGCAGTACCCTACCTTCTCCTAGCAGCTGCTGGCTTGCTGGAACAGCAGTCAGTACAGATGCCAGACACCCTGCCACTTTACGGAAGAGTGGAACACATTTCTGGCCAAATTCTTCACCCACCTTTCTCCACAAGAAGCCAGGCAGTTTAACTACATCCACAGCAGACATTGAATTAAATCATCACACATTCTTACTTCAGCTTTAAGTACTTCATGATAGTTTTTTTTAAAAAAAAAAACAAAAACAAACCAGTGCCAACCACAGGCAGTACAGGATAGAAATCGCAGAAAGAAGTGCAGGTCTGTGTCCAATCCCTGTAAACTCAAACTTATAAGCATAACTTTTTATAGAAAGTCATAAAAAACACAAAGCTTAAAGTTGTACATCTTATTACAGGTGTGTAAGTAGAAGCAGAATCCCATTCTCTCTCAAAGTACTTCAGCATGAGAACTGCAAAGTCATTTCAGCTGAAGCTTCCTCTGACACGAAGGGATTTTTTTGTTTTACCTCACTAAGGATTACAAATTGCCAGCGCCTAGTAACAAAGACAGCTATCAAGTTACAATGCACCTGGTATGATTTTTAATAAACTCTTCAACATCCAGAACCTTTTTCTGTGTTAGAACACAATTGAGAGCAACGCAGATTTCCAACCCATTTGCAGATGGATTTTTAGATGGGAGAAAAAAAATGTTCATACGCACAAAGTAAGAGTTAGAATTTCACAGAATCACAGTGAATGATTTGCATCATTCATAAGTGTTATGGTCTAGAGCAGCATTTGAGAAGAACTTAAAACTGCTTCAGCAGTTCTAGTTCAAGCTACAAACAAGCAAATTTATTCAAACTGCTTGTGGCAGTTATTCTTATCACTTACCACGGTATGCCTGTCAATCGAGATTACTATCAAGCCTTCTGGACAAGCAGCCCGGCAAAACTTCAGGCACTGGGGCATAGTGCATCACTATTGCTCCCACTCAGTTAGCAACCGCTCTGTCCCATCTGATCTGATCTTGCTGGGGAGTATGGAAAACTACAGGTGAGAGGCAGGGGACTCCTCCTCTCTTACTGCCCTTTCTTCAACCCTCCTTCTCACACAAGCAGCAGCTGGGCCCTAGCTTTTTCCAGGAACAAGGCAGGGGGGAAGGGAACAACACAACCCAGAAGCAGAGCAGGGAAACGTGGCTCCTTTCCCTTCACTTCCTCATTGTTGTGCAGGTCTTACCCCTCCCCACCTCACTGATGAATAGAATCAGCTGCAAGAGCTTGGAAGTCAACCATAGGACTGAAGACTGAGGTACAGGAGAGGGGAACAGAAGATTTGTATTGCCCATGCCCCAGCAATACCAGATCCTAGAGTTTTGCTATTATTTAGCACTGCAAACGTTTAGAATCCTCACCGTGATTTCCATTTAAAAGGATTATCTGAATTACAATGCATGCTAAACTTTATCCCTTTAATGTATAACTTCATCAATTCACTGCCTGACAAATAAATGCTACCCAGAAGTCATTACCCTTCACAGCAGCACTGCACATGCGTAAAGAAAAAAAAATTAAGGACACAGAGATGAAACTATCATAGCTGTAATTAATGCTATGCATAGGTATTCCAAAGTATTTCCGACAAAAGAAAAAAAGCATGAAGGCCTGATTCTTATACCCCCCCCCAAAAAAAAATACTAAAAACTAAAGAGAAGAGGGACTGAAGCTCTCTTTTGTCATTCTACAAAGTTTTCAAGGTCCTGTTTACACGCAGCAAAACACAGCTTCTGCAACAAAAAACAACTAGCCCAGATGGCCAGTTACACACCCTGCTGGGTGACTTTTGGCCTACATATTTGCCTAAACAACAGGCTGTTTTTTTGTGTTTGAAAACAAAAACAAAAAAACACTGAACACTTGCATCAAGCAGGCAGTCATTCAGCCAAGCTTCCCTGTCTCCAGCCAAGTTCAAACTCATTCATGCAGTTTAGATTTAGGCTCACGTAATCAAAGCCAGAAATCAAGCACCTCTCAACTTCAATTTCTTCTTCTGACACTTAAAAGAAGAATGGGGCAACTCAAACCAGAGAGAAAAATCCAAGCCGTTTAAAGATGAAGCAACAGGCTTCTTTCTCACTAAGTAGAAAGGTATTTGTGAAATGAAATACAGCTGTTACAACAACAACAAGGAAATACCCACAAAAATCAAAAACATGACCTATCATACTTAAAGAAAATGCTTATCGAGAACAGTTATTTGCAATATCTTGGATGAAAAAGTGATAAACTTCAGTGTTAAAAGAGGTTTTATAGAACAGTCTCACTAGGTTGAATAGATGGAGAATAAAACAATTCACAAGCCATGCTCTCAGCATTTTAAATCTAATCAGAGCATTTGTAGATAACAGCAGACTTAAAGAACTGCGACTGGAGTTGCAGAGAAAAAGTTCTTTAGAGAAAGAGTATCTCACATAACAACCGCTAAGCATACATATTTAATGAATGAAAGCAGATACTAAATTTAAAGAAAAAAAAAAAAAAAAAAAAACGAAGCCCTCTCAGTTATTGCAGAATTTCACCTTTCTTTTCTCTAATCCTCTCTATTGAAAGCTGAGATCTTCCAGCCAGCCTCAGCCTGTCCCTTGGGAACTTCCTTAGCTGTTAAGCCAAAGGGTGGAAAGAAAGTTAAATCCACAAACGAGAGCTTTGCTGTTAACTCTTTGAGGCACGCTGGTGTTAGCAGGGAACTGAATATATGCTTTCTTTGCTAACAGAGTATCACAATCACGGTGCTGCAAAAATCATACACCTCCAAGGTTTCTAACCACACCAGAGCGATGCTGTAACAGAGTTTGCATCGACACAGAAGCCAACCCTTCCCCAACACCAGCTTCCCCCCAAGGCCAACAAACACCTCTCCATCACCCCCAGCCCACCCGGACCTGGTTCCTCCCAGGAACCCACGCAAGCCTCCTCCGACCGCTCTTTTGGAGCCTCCACGATCACACCTGCACCACTAAACACCACTAACCACGCACACTCCCCTTCGCTAAGGGCTTAGGGCCCATAGAAACACCCACCTCGTCACCCCCACCCCAGCCAGCCCCAGCCCCGCCGCCCCCTCCCCGCCGCCGGGCCGAGCCCGCCGCCTCTCCCCTTCTCACCGTGAGGTCGAAGCCGGCCCGGCCAGGCCGGGCTCCGCTCCGCGGGGCCGGCCGCAGCCCGGCGGGCGCCCCCCGCGCAGGCGCGCTGCCCTTACCCCCTCATGGCGGCCCGGGGCCGGTGGGAGTAGCGGGCCGCCGGGCCTTATCCGCTTGTTTGCATTACACCTCAGAGCAATCTCGGGAGGCGCAGCTTAATCAGCGCGGGTCAGATGGTGCGCTGGGTGCTTATGGCTGGGAGCCAGGAAATGCGACGGGTTTTCAGGGCTTATTTATTTATTTATTTATTTATTTTTGTACTGAGGGGCGCTGTGAAGCTGAAGTGGGGCTTGGGGGGCTGCGAGCGTTACTGCGCTGCTGGTGGTTTTCAAACGCTGGGAGATGCCCCTCCTCTGGAGATGTGGCACGTTTAGGGTTTATTTAAAGTGAAATTAAATGTGACGTGGCAGGAGTCCTTAAAATCTCTGTCAGCAGATCTTAAGATACATGCTTCCAACCCCCGATTGCTCAATGTAGAGATATTAAGTGCAATCCCGAAAGCACTGTCTCAAACTAAAACAGCACAAACAAAATGCCTTAAAATATGTGTGCCCCCATGAGAATTTGTACGCGTCTCAAAGTGTTTCTCAATTCATTGTTTTTAAGTTTGGGGGAAAAACAACCCTCAAAGGTATTTTTGCCTGCAGTATGTTAGAGGCTATGTATGTTGAACAAAGAATAGGTCACCACTTGCATTACACAAAATTCATATTGCTCTAATTAACATTTGCTGTTTTTCTAGGAGCTGGAACATTCTACACAGACTTCATAAGTTAGCACCTGAGGTAGCACCTGAGAAGAATATGCTGTCAAGCACTAAAAAAGCCCTTCAAGATAAAAAGCAAAATGCATCTTCTCTTGTGGTAAGAAATCACTTCTGTTAAAAGAACCAGAGAGGAGAAAATCTTCTGTTCAACAGTGGGAGAAATTAAAGCAAAATGTTGCAAATGTCTTTGCAAGAAAAATACGCCTGCTTTGAAACAGACAGAAATTAGATCTAAAGGAGAATAAAGGATAGTCTTAAAATTCCTTCAGTGTGTAAATAGTGAAGAATGTTGGTAATCCAAAATGAATTACATAAGTAATTGTCCAGGGTCGTGGACTTAAGGTGATATTAGGAGGAGTTCAGTAAAAAATTTATGAGGGGACTGTGCTTTAATTCTATGAATCACACCCTTTGATATTTTAGTCTGGTTTTATACTGTTGTGTAGTTGTCAAATCCAAATGCTACTTTCAATTACAATAAAAAAAATGGTGTCAAAGATGGTAAGTTATGGTTAGTGCCTTGAGAATCAGAGCTGGATACAAAAGAGATCTGAAGTCATTTCTCAGCTGAGAGCATGACAGAAAGGTCTGGTTGTTTGACCTGGCCAAGAGTATATTTACATTATACACCTTATCAGTGCATATGCATACTGCACGTTTAATCAGCACATATCCGAAGTCCCAACACACAGCAAATCATGTTATTACCCATCCTAGTTGTCAACAAATATAGTTACGGGAACACTGAAACAACTATGGTGGTGGTGTCACTAGGTAGAGAAGGGGAGAGAAGAGATGGCCAGTTATATGGGAAGATGGTAGAAGTGAATGGGGAAATGCAGAGGATCTACAAGTGTTGGGTAGACACGGAGATAACAGGGATACTCTGGGGTTACAGGGTTATGAGGGATGTGCAGGAAAGTTGGACTATTGCAGTGAGGGCATTGTGGGAGATGTGGGAAACAAATACACTGAGAATGGCATTTAATTCAGTTTATGGCACATGGACCATTGTGTTAAATTGATAGAAGCAATTCTATGGGTATACTTTTATAAAAGTTCTTCTGCATGTTTTCCCCCACAAGCACTGTCTGGCAAATTTACTATTTGCCAAACTTTATTTAGTCAGGTTTCTTTCTTCTGACTAAATGTTATGCTTGCCCCGAAAAATAAAATTCTCTCATGGATCTCATGGCAACTGAGTCAGAGTCTCCTTCAGTGATCAAACTTTTATCTTTTATTAAGCAAAACTTTACATTTTCCCCTATCTCAAAAAGTCATTTTGTCCCAGGTGAGATCTTTAGCTGGTAATTTGAATTCCACTTACAAAGTATGACAAGAACTGAATTTAAGCTACCCAAAATACTAGGTAAGCATCACTGGGTGCCACACCACATGCAAATGTAGTATAGGCTATAAATATGCAAATGTTCCAGTGACTCAAAGTTTTCAAAGTGTAAAATGATATTTTTGAAATATTTGGAAAAGACCAGAAGTCATTGGTTGTGGAAATAATTCCATCCCATAAATAATTATCTGTAAATTTAGTAGTAGTTTTTGTCAGTGGAATGCCACCTCTCCAGTTCAGAGAAGAACATATAGTATATGACATGTTGTATAACTTTATTACACTGACGTGATGAATGAGCATTTTTTTTCCTTTATGGGAAAAGGTAATGATATCAGACAGAAAACCTGATACTTCATCAGTTTCCTTAGCACGGCATAAGTAGTTTCCCTCAGAAAACAAATCTATAACAGACGGTTCTTAATGCTACTAAAAAAAAAATACTGATGAGGCAGTCCTGGATGTAGTTTATCTTAATGCAGCATAATAGAACTATTGGAATTTCTGAACAAACAGAATCAGAATAGAGGTCATTTCGGTCTGTTTCCATTAGCATTGCTATTTGCTGAGCAAGAGGAGATTTTAATGCCAAGCAGGTTAGTTTCCCATTCATATAGCATCAATGATCTAGAGGAATTTTTTTCCATAATACAAGTTGCAGAATATGTACAGAAGCACTGTTTTTTTTGCATGCAGATACAATGTCAACACCAGACTCTATTCCTCACAGAAAGTGTGAAAACAGCCTTTCTTTTTGTCTCTATTCTTGAATCTCACGGTTTGAAAACAAGCCTTTTTCCTGATAAGTCCTTTGGAGGAAAGCTATTTGCCTTGTACCTTGTGGCCTTGAAAGGTGAACAGCAGCAGTAAACTCTCTTTCGTATGCAGCTTTTACACGCAAAGGAAGGTTGGAAGGGAGATGTGACTTCCCAGGCAGTGTTTAGCTCACAAAATCCAAGTAGTGCTTTTGTCGGTATCAGAAGAAGTTTAATCTCAAGCGTTTTGACATCAGTGACTCGCAAACTCCATGACACTAGTGCTTTCCATAACGTTGTTCATGTTGTGTTAAATTCAGAGTTCTGTGCTCCACTTTTCAGTGGCTTAATCAGTTACAGCCTATTTTAAAACTTGGAGTCCAATCCTAGTGCACACTAATTATCTTCCAAACGTTTAGCAGTACAAAATAACTTCCATGGAAATTAGTCCTGGCAGTGACTTTACTGTCACAGTTGTACAAGTAAACCAAACAGAGCTAACTTCAAAGTGGGTCAGGTGCTGATAACAGTGTGTTGACAGTAGCAAGGAGTTTAGAATGGGCTTTGTAAGTCATACCAGTAACAGGTGGGCATTCAAATAACTGGTTTGTGATGAATTTCATGTTGCTACATCTACGCTGTTAGTGGTAGTTGTAGTGTATGGACAAGGTCCATCCAACCTTGTCTGGATATGTCTACACAAGACAGCAGTTCCATCACTGAGGCTAGGCTTTGACGCAGTGAATTAAATAATGGCTGTATCCCATTGTAAATTTATAAATTGCAATTTACAGTTTAAATGGGTGTGATCTCCCATTTGGGGTCACACCCATTTATGTCCCACAGATTGTGAGACAATAGCCCTGGAATAAAAGGGTAGGAGGGACATATGGTAAAATGGAAAAGGAAGGAGTTAAATCAGTGAAAATGGATTTGAAACAGGATGGAGAGTGACTGATAGAAGGATTTAGGTCATCTAAGAGATGGCAAGAAAACAGTGACAAAGCATGGCGGAAGTGAGGAGGAGATGAAAAGGTCAGTAACCTGAAATGTCAGAAGGCAAATGACAGTTAGGAAAGAAAGAGAAACAGAGGTAAAGACAGGCTAAATCATGTTGGATACTGACTGAGAGTCTGAATTTTATACCACTGTTGTTTGCTGGTATACCGCTGGGGAAAGCAGTGGAATGGTCATTCTATGCGAGTATTTTACAGAAATCCCTCTGGCATTCATAGAAGTCCTTCTAGCAAGAGGGGCTTCTTTTCTAATCAGAGAGGAATGGTCTTTTGGAACATGGGCCTCTGTACTTTCTTGGGCTCTTCATGGCTGTAATCTGGTGTTTTGCATGATAAAGTCCCATACAAAGATCAGCTAAAACTGGTGAAGGAGATTTCACAAAATTTAACAGGGATAATCTCATCTTTCACACTCTGCCTGGCTGTGGTTATTCCTTATTCCTCAGTGCTAGTCGCCTTAGCTCAGTCTGGATGACAGTTTCCTTTCAAATAGGGGGAGAGCAAGGACCCAAATGTTGACAGTTCTCTCCAATGCATTCAGAGATGGACGGGCCACAAAGACCTTGACAGATAAATGCAAGGATTATCTGAAAAGGAGTTACCAAGGATTGATGGGAATAAATCCTCATTCTGCAATTTTCCTGGGCTGCTACTTTTCATGAAAGAAAGATGAGGCACTCTAGTCTCCACACCGTTTAATTGAATTCTATATCCATGGCCATTAATAAATAGTAAGCTGGGGAGGGAGTGTATGTTAACTTTAATATATCCATTATATCATTGAGTCAAAACGCATAGTGGGTATAAAATTCTTCTGCATGTATCCAGACTTAAACTGATGTTCAGATTTATAGCTGAGAAGAAATTTCCCGCCTGACAAATTAGCACAGACCTGTCCTTCTTGCATTACCATGCCATACTGTGTGGCTCCATCAGCTAAGATCTCCTGGACATATTTTATATAAATAGCAGCTTTCTGTTGCAGCAGGGGCCTCAGGTCTTACAGAACTGAGGCTAGGAACAGTTTATTTTGGAGGAGTTTGTACATTTTAGGTTGGATTTCCTTTTCAGCTAATCAAGAGCAGTAGAACTCATTGGCAGATTTTCTAGTGCAAGGTATGTGTTTCAGAAGTACAGACACAAAGACTGTGGCCGCAGTCTGCTGGTAGAACTGGGATGTCACTGGTTATTTCTGTGGCTTCTGATGGTTAAGCACATTTGAGGTGTAAGGGAGCTGAGGCAAACATACGCAGCCTATGGAGAATGCAACACCCGTGGTCTAGCTCATATACAGGGAAATTTTTTGGATATGTTGCTTATGGGAGGAAAATGAATGCTTGAGGGACCCTGATATGTTGGCAGGGAATGAGGAGGGAGAAATTTGTATCAGAAACAAGCCCAGCCACACTTATAAGCAAATGAGACTTAATCAGATTCCCTTCCATACCATCATTGTAAAAGTGTAACAGAAGGGAGGAAAAGGAGGTAGGGTGGGAGGGGGAGCTGTCGTTCAGGCCATCCCTGTGCCGTTTATGTAGACAAATCTAGCCTGAATTACCAGGTTCTCAGGGTAAATCTTTTAGGTAGTGCATCCCTGCACAGATTTGTCAATGGCTCTTGTGTAGGGTAGAAAACCAGACAAGAATTCTGGGCCAAATCCTACTGTAGCGCAACTCTGCCTTTCAAAAGTGTGCCACAAATTACTGAACAGGAAAGAACGATGTTTACTTTGACAGTTAAAAAATAGCAAATTTTATACCAAATGATTTTTAAAAAAAAAATACAAACATCATTGGGTAGAGAGTGGGATAACATCTGTAAGCTGGCCTAGAAGTCCCGTTCTGAATGCTGCTCAAGAAAGTCTTTGGCTGGTTTTGTGTCAACCAACCACCAACCTCTGAGTGTTTGCTGCCACTTGGTGGCTACAGCAAATACTGCCCGGTGTTTCCCCACTGCTCTTCACCGGGTCTGTTGGTGCCCCGAGTTCTGCAGTATTTGGGCAGTCCAGGTCTTCCCCAGTTGGGCACCTGCAGCACACCTCCTCCCAGGACGGCACTGGCAGCCGGTCAGTCAGACTGTCGATCAATCATAGGATAAATAGATCTTGCTGTCTGTAACGAAGCAGTGAACTTTATTTATTTATTTATTTTGGCATCTCACGGTGCAAAACCTTGAGCTTTCTGGATTTATTGTTGCTTGTGATCCTGTATCAACAAAATGGTACTTGGCATGGCAAAAAGCAAATTGAGTGTCTCCTCTGAAGACTCTTCTGTGAGTCTGGTGAGGGTGCAGATGATGCACGGGTTTGGAAAAAGCTGGGATGAGGCTGAAGAGGCAGCAGTGCTGAGCACCAGTTTTGAATTGCGTGGTTCACTCTGTTCTGTTGTATTTGACTTGTGTGGTAATTGAACTGTTAAGGTGAATTGGGCCTGGCTGGGATGGAGTTAGCTTTCTTCATGGAAGCCCATGTAGTGCCATTTTTTGAATTTGTGGCTGAAGCTGTTGGGAACACACCAATATGTTGGCCATCACCAAGCAGTGCTTACATATAGCATCAAGACTTTCTCCTGCTCTGCCTCACTGCCATTGTGGGCGAGCAGGTGGGAGGGGGCACAGGACAAGGGGCATTCCCTACCCATTAACACCATGCTCAGCAATGAAAACTGAGGTACAGAAAGAAGGAAGGGGTGGGTTTGGGACTCCCAGCGCATCACTTGAGAGAGAGTGCTCTGGCTGAGGGACCTACTTTGCTTCTTGTGTTGCTCTGTTTCCAGTTCTGCCCTTTCCTTACCCCCCTCACCCCAACCCCCGACTTCTCCCTCAGCTGCGCTCCCCTTCCCAGCCCCCTGAGGGCACCGAGGGGCTGCCATGAGGGCTGCGGGCAGCGCCGGGCTGGGCTGCGGCCACCCCTAAGATGGCGGCGCGGCGCTGCCGCCCCGCCCCCGCGGCGCCATGCCCTCCATGGGCCGGCCGCCGCCGCCGGCCGCCGCGGTGCCTGCTGCCTGCCGCCGCCTGTCGCCGTGTGATGAGAGCATCAGCCCTCACTCCCTGCCACGTCTCCCGGGCAGCTGCGGCGCTGTGCGGGGCCGAGCCGAGCCGGGCCGCCCGCTTCCCCTCCCTTCCCTCCTTCCCTTCCCTTCCCCGCGAGGTGGGGCCGCACGGCGGCAGGAGGGGCGAGCCCGCGGGGTGCCCCCCGCCGCCGCCTCCTCCTCCTCCTCCTTGTCCTCCTCCTCCTCTTCGTCCCCCCCTCGGCGGCCCGGGGCGCCGCGGGTGAGGGGGCAGCGCCGCCGGGCCGCCGCTGCCGGCCGATGTCCGAGCCGTGCTTGGATGTGTGAGTACCCCGCGGCTTCCCCGGCAGGTGAAGCCCCTCCAGGGGGTGTGTGGGTGGGGGGGGGGGGGGGGGGTTCTGTTTGTTCTGCCTCTCTTTAATGAAAACTTGAGGTGGTTGGTCCCGGGGTTTGCATTTTGGACGTTTCCCGAGGCCTATGAGGTGTGTCTGGGCTCCAAACTGAGATCTGGGCGTGCTGTGGGGAGGTGGGAGGGTGGACGGAGGGCTAGGAGTTCAGGGGTCTCGGTTGGGTTTGCTTTGGGCTTTTAAACTGTTGTCCTGAAGTAATGAGCCCTGTGAGGGGTGTGTGACACAGCAGCGGGAGGCGAGGCACCGAGGCGATCCCCTGTGAGGTCTGAGGAAGCGTCACCGGCCGCAGGAGACCCGTGGTGCCCAGGATGACCATCTGTGCCTATTTCTGGCGCTGGCCCTGCTCGCACTATGAAGGAAGCGGTGCATCAGTCATCCTCCGCTACGTAGGGTGGGAGCTAGGCCTTATTACGCCTTATTACGTGAGGTAGCTCTTTCACTGTTCGTTTTAACACATGGATGTTTAGCTGAAACACAGTTAGTTTTGTTTTCAATGTATGATCACTCTTGTGCATGCTTTTTGGCGGTGATTAACAGGTACCCAGCATCACTGGCATCTGTCATGGCTGTAAGTGAAAGATTAAGATGTCTGTACTCCACAGTGGTGAGTTGTAAAGCTTTTAGAGAGGCAAGGCATCCTCTCTGTAACCAGCTTGAGTCTGTTAACTAGCTGTGATCAGAAAGGATTTTCTGTGAGAGGAACACAGTGGTACAGGGATGGGACTGGAATGGCTCAAGTCTGGTTTCACCAGATGTTGAGGGCAGAGCAGGACACCAGCCCTTTAACCCAGAGTCTGCCCCTTTGCTTGCCTCTTGTCACTTCTGATTCTGGCATGACTTTGTTTCTGATGCTTGTTTCTCCTTCCAGCCGCCTCTCTGGAGCGCAGACTCCTTCAGCTGGGGCGCTTGGCATCGCACTTGAGGATGTTCTGCTGGCAAAACCTGGGCCCAGTGACGCCAAAGTGGTGGCCAGGCAGTGCCAACCTCTCTGTGAGCTATGCTGAAACTCCTTGTTGCACCTTCTCAGACAGGGACTTCTTCAGGGGTGGATGCAGCCACTCTTTGTTTCTGTTCTCAACCATCTTTGACTCTGGTTTCGCAGTGCAAACCAGCACGTAGGGTAGGAATGCTATGCAGGTCTGATCTATTTGGAGGGACAGAGGTGCTCAGGTAGTGTAACTTGGCCAGTTAGCTGCGTCCACTGTAATGTGTGCTCCACGTTTTAAGACCACAGAGTGTCTGTGTACCTCCTGTACACAGACTCATTCCTGGCTGTCTCTTGGCAGACCTGCTCACAGTTATTTGAGACCTCATTATCAGAAGGTCTGGGAATTTAGGTGTTAGAGCTCCTGAAGAAGGATATGGGTCAAAGCAACAAGATAGTAGTGATTCTGAGACCATATGACTCCTCAGTCTCAGTGCTTTCTGTGTGCCTCGGTATAATTAAATCCTGGGAAAAGGGGTTTTGATTGTTTGTTCTCTTTATTTTCTCCTGACAGTTATATTACAAATATGTGGTTCAGTTTTAGTTTTCAGGTTTTGTCAATACAAAAAGAAATGTGTTTTTAGCAGTTGTGAAAATCAATTCTTCTCTGTTTAGAGAGTTAGTTGAATGTGTTTGCTATTAGAAAACTTAGTTTTAGAAATTTTACTGATGTCCAACCATTCTTTTGTTTCTTCATTATGAAGTTTTAGGTCCTGGTGTGTTTATGGACAGAGAAATACAGAGGAGGATTCAATCTGGTTTGCTCAATTTGCTGAAATGCTTGGGATCTTTAGACTTTGTATTACTCGATCTGTCATACTTAGCGCTACAACACAATATTTTGCTATTTAATACATGTTTTCCTTTTGGAGGCCCAATTTTTGTTCTTCTGGCACTGCTATTCAGCTGGAGACCTGATACAGTTTAGCAATAGTACTGTGGTGCTATTTTATGCGTAAGAAGCTGTAAGATAAAAAATTACAACAGTGAGCCTTCCTTTTCTTTCAGTGATCCCTTTTCTTTACTATCGCAGTATTCCAGTGTGCTGGAGTATTCCTGGCTGCCGAGTTTGGCTTTTTGTGGTAAGGGGTGGTGTCATGAAGTTAGCGCTCTCTTCTTCGTTGTTACCTAACCACACTGGGTCTCTTGTGGTGACGGAAACTTTATTCTATTTTTTCTAGCCATATCGCAATTAGATGAGCAGTAGAATTTCTAGCAGGTGCTGTTTTAAAATTAGAGGTAAACCTCTAATTGTGTGTGACTCGGTCAAATCGTTCATGAGCTGTGACAAACTTGCCTGAAAGCTTTCCTGCCGTTCTTCTTGGGATGTCTTCGTATAAGGGTCATTTCCAACAATTTTTTTTTTTTCACTTTTTGGACTGAACATGTTGCAAGCGGAAAACGAGACTTCTGGTGGGAAGTGAGTATTATGCAACCTGGTCAGAAAAGCTGTGCTGGCTAACACGGTGCAGCAGCATCCATGTGTGCTGACTGGTTTGAAATGTTTGGTTTAGGGCAAAATTATCAATAGGCTTCTGTAGCCCAGAAACGCTTTGAAGGGAGCACGCATGCAGATTCAGGCTGCTATATTGGTCTTGGTATAATTAATTATATCAGGGATTAATGTCTCCTATTTTATTTTCCTGATTTGCCAGATTAGTTGCTCTGCTAATGGTCATGCGACGTTCTGAGTGCTGCCTACCACAGTAATGGAAATTGAATCGAATATCCGAATATCCTTACTGTTTTGTGGGGAAACGGAATGACCGGGCCATCTGAAATGGATAAAACATTCCCTTTACTTGTTATTTCAGATGACAGCAGAGGGGAATTGTTGTATGCTCCTGTGTGTCTTATGTTTTATTTTCAGAATTATGATTTGTGCAAATTACGGTTTATGTAGAATTCCGCTTCTCCACGGTGTCAGGGACGTATTAAGTCGTTATTGCGCTGATGCTTTGTAGTACGAATTCCAGTCTGATGGCTTGGGGTAAGGCTCAAGAAATGCCCAGCTGATCTGAATGCAGCGAGGAGCCTGGCCCCCCGTGGGATCTGCTCGCTGAATGTTGATGGGGTAGAGGGAGGCAAGCCTATGTGTACATAGTACCAGTAAAAGTTACATTAGATGCTGTTAGGGAAAAAACGTGAAATGAGTTCGCAAAGTGTTTCTTTCTTGTGTTCTACTCCATATCTTCAAACTCATTGCTACAGATGGCAGATGCCTGCCTTATTTTTAGACATGCGAGGACAAAATAGAAAAATCGTAGTGACTCCCCATGGTTCGTCATCGTGGCTGATCTCCATTAAATTAAACATAGGGGTTGGCAGAGAAGCAAAACCAGCAGGAAAGCTGCTTCTGTTTGTTTTAAAAAAAACCTTGTCTAAAGTTCTAAAATAATACTATAAAAATATATTCACTACTACATACAGAGACCCCCTGGGAGGAGAAATACTTGCCCAAGTGTTTATCCGTTTTGGGATAAGGAAATGAGGCCTGAATCAGTAAAAACAACTTCCCTGCAAGTCAGTTGAAGAGGAGAGATTAAAAAGCAGAGTTCCCGGCTTGAAATCCTGTGCTTGTGCCATTAGACCATGTGTATGCATTGAGGATCTGGAAGAAAATGCAGATTTTTGATGGCTTGCTTGGCTGAACATTAAAAAGTGGTTTCTTAAGGCAAAAGTTGTTTTAGTCCACCCCCCCTCCTCCCCCAGAGTTGTGTGTTTGTCCAGATAAGCTAGACAAGAAAATCTCCATGCCCAAAGCCAAAATTGCCCTCCTTCTTTTCCAGTTGCTGTGTGTGGCACTGCGTAACAGAGGGCAGCATCTTGGTAGTGCCGCTCTGGCGTGCGGTGCTTGGTGAAGGACTTTGGTGCAAGATGTGCCTAAGAGTGTGTGTTGGTGGATTGTATTAACAGGCAGCCGTGGTGGCGTTGCCTGCGGTGTCTGCTAAGACCTCATAGTTGCCGTTTGGTAATTCCCAGCCTTTGAATAGCAGCATGCCTTGTACTGCAGTGTTAGTCGGTCTCAAAGCTGGCCATACATGAATCTGCCTCCCCACCGGTGACACACTAGAAGTGCCTAAATACCTGGCAAGTCCGTTGACCTCCCAGTAGTTGATTTATTATGGAGAAAAAATACAGGAAACTGGTTTCTGAAGTGAACGTTAGTTTCTATCTGATAGGCATGTAGAACTGGAACTTAAACTTGTGGTGTTACATGCCCAAACCCTATTTTGGATCTGAAGCTTAAACTCTCTGGAGCTTTCAGATGACAATGCAAGTTGCCTTTGAGAACCATATGTCTAGTTCAGTAATTCCTGCCAGCTCTGTAGGAGATGGGAATTGCTGTCCTTTTCCCCATACAATTGAGAAGCTTGGGAACTGTAAGACCAAAACAGGCCATGATCCAACTAGTAAGGACTGCATTTCCAGCTGGTGCTGGAAAATATCAACTTTGAAATTCTGCCTTGCTTTCACAGAAGAAGCAAATTCTTTATTCCGAAATCCAGCATTGGCCTGGGATTATTGCTGTATACATCAAAAGGAGGCCAAAGAAAATATCTTGCTGACTGTGCGATACAGTTGTCTGGCTGAGAAGTGTAGTATTTGCCACTTGTAGCTGATCAGCCCTGAGGACCATGGTGGGTTTTTTTTTTATTTTGTTGTTGTTGTTTGTTTTGAATATTATTTCACTTGTCTTCATTCATAAAATTATTGTAGTCTTTCATTAAAGTCTTAGTAAGCTGTTTGCTTTGACATCCTGCAGCACTTAATTGCCCAGGGTAATTACATGGTTACGAGGTATTATTTTATTACTGCATGAATCGCAGCTTTGTTCTTGCTCTCTTGTAGCCAGCGGTTCATTGAGAGCGCTTAGTGTGTGCATCTTCTTTCGTCCAATTTGCAAGGACTTGAATTCATCTGCATTCTGAATAGGACTCGTCTCCTGCGTGCCTCTGGAAATCTCTTCCTCGCGCCCCCTGAAGTAAGGTATTTGAGGGGATTTCTAAGGAATGTAGGGTTTGGGCTGGAAATCCCTGTCCATTTTTTAAAAATTGCCTTTTCAATCTCTCAGATAATTCTCTTGGTCTAGACTACTAAGGACTTAAATCCATGTTCCATTCTCGAAGAACAGGTCCACAAAGCGATCAAAACTGAGCTTACGGCGCACACTCTAACCCGGATAGGCATTCTCTGGAAAACTTTTCCTGCTCCCGTTTTTGTCAGTGGGTATTTGAAGTACTGTGACAGCTACAAGCGGCAAGCGCTACCTTCACCTTGTCTTTCTGTCTAGCTGTAGCCTGCGTCACCGAGGATGCCTGAAGCTAGTCATTGCAGTATGCATGCAGATTGTGAAATCGCTCCTTTTTCTTGCTGCTTCTACCCGTCGTTTTTGGCATGTGTGTGGAGGACTGATGGATGGGTCCTCTTCATCCTTTTCAGCCAGAGCTCTGCTGTATCAAAAAAGCCCACGCTTGCTTGATGGCGCTGGTTGGTTTTGTTATTACAAGGGCGGTTCTTGGTTCTTAGTCACCGAGCAAAAACGGGCCTCGCTCGTGCATCACCTGACGGCGCTGATTCACAGCCCTGCTCTCGGCCAGCCAGCTCGCAGCTTCCGGAGCGTGACCCTTGCCTCTGCTGTAGGGGCTTTCTGTATCAGTCCGTCCCGAATCTCCTTAACCTGCTGCTCCTGCGAGCTGGCTGCAGCGTGAGGACATGGAAAATGTGCTGACTTGAGAGACCTTGCTCCTAACCGGTTTGGCCTCCCTGCTCCGGGCCAGCTGGCAGGTGTGTGCCTCCCCAGCCAGCCCCAGTTGAAAGGTTCTGTTTGCGTAGCGCTGGGGGGCCTCTGCGCAAGCCAAATATTTAGCTTTCCATCTGATAACTTATCGGTTATTTCCTCCTGAAATTGTCACGACAACCAAATGCTTTTTCATGCCTGAACCTGGTTAGTGCTTCCACAGAAGTTTTGCAGCATCTTGACTTCGGTGTGGCAGATGTGGCGCCGCTGACAAGGTGGCCTCGTGATTGAAGCGTGGGCTCGGGCATTGCCGTTCCTAGGCTCTGCTCTTGATTTTTATTTACTTATTGACTGATTTATTGATTGATTGCTGGGTGTTGGGTGAATAGGTTGCCAGCCCTGTGTCTAAGTTTTTCCATCTGTCAAGATGTTTTTATTCAAAAACTAAAATGAAATAAAATTGTCACACTAAAAGGATGTAAAAATGAGCCATAATAACAAGGAGTCGTGGTAATTCCAAAGAAAACTTGAATGTAATGTGAATTCACTAATAATTTGCAAAGGCATTAGGATTGTTGGACAAATTCAAGTCTGGGATTAGGTTAACCAGGCCCAGCTACTTGAAGAGGGGATCTCTGTAACCCAAGAGACCTTTTTACATGTGTTGTTTCAGCTTTGGAGACTGACTGGAGAGGCAGGGGGAAACGAGGAGAAAGAGCTATTTGTCTGCTAACTAAAAGTCATGATTGTTACGGTATGTATTCAGTCCTAGCGGTTAGAGAATCCTGTCCTGGTTTCCTCCTCCCATCCTTTCAGAAATGGTTTCACCCGGGGCTAGCAACTGTCTTTGCAGCCTTGCAAACAAGCTTTTATAAATAAGCCACTGTCCGGGACAGAGAGTTGTTGTCACCTGTGGGTGGCTTATGGACGCTGGTAGCCTCCAAAGTTTACAGTACTGGCCGTGCTGCTCTGCAGTAGTGCAGGGACAAAGGCTCTCAAGGAGGCCCTGGTGAGCCAGGAGCCTAAATGGTCCTGTGCGTTTGGAGGCTAGAAGCGAGCCTCGTGGCTCCTTCAGGCCGTCCTTTGGTTTCATTTTCAGGACAGGCGCCTCTGAAGAGGAACAGTGCAGAAGTCAGCGCTCCCAGCGGTGGCGGCAGGCGCGCCGTAGGGCTGGCAGCACTGTCAGACACCCCGATGCAGGAGCGCCCTGGAGGCGTGCGGTGCTGTTTGCCACGGCGAGGGAGCTCCGGCAGTGATGCTGAAAGCCTTCCCTGCTCACAGCCACAGGGGCGATGGGGTGCTTCACCCCAAGGTGTAACGTGCTTCTTAGGCATGGTGCAGACCGCTTGGATCAAGGTGGAGAGACCTGTGGTCTTCTCAGGCTGCATTGCTTCAAGCGAGGGTAGCCACGTTTCCCTTTCTGCTCTTGAGAGCATCTGGTTGTAGGACTTTCGGAGCCGAGGAAAGCCTCTTGAGTTTTTTTTTGTGCTTTTTTTTTGAAGCTCTGACAGTTCTCAGGCCTTGGTACAGCAAGCTTCCCATGAGGATTGGAGGCTGGGAGTTTTCTCCAATTAAAAAGCATTAACGCCATCAAATTAACTGGCTACGTGTTGTAGTGTTTCCAGCAAAGAGATGGGGAGCGAGGCAGATTTTTCGTCCTGATGAGTCACTGACTCTCTTCTGGTTTGTCCCTTCTAAGTGCTGTTTGGACAGCTGCTGATGCAGGAATATGACCGAGTGATGGGCCCTGGGGAGCAGGGAGGACTCTGTGCTCTTTCACCTCTGAACTGCTGGATAACTCATCTGCCTTGCTCTTCATTGGTGTGGCTTGAAGGGAGCAGTCCCTCTAGGACTCAAAGCTGTCCATACCCGTTTTCTTTCCCCGCTGGCCCGTGCCGGATTTTCCTCCAGATCTTTCATGTGCATTTTTGTGATGCCCACGTCTGCCTTAGAGAGGAGATCTCAGGAGCAGGGCAGTTCCTGTTCTGGGGATGTTGAGAATGAAGGCTCTACAAATACATGACATCATTTGAAGGGAAATTAAGGTGAACTGGGAAGAACCACGTGGAATCAAATCGATGGACTAAAGAGTTACAGGAAAAGCTTTTATCTACCGTCACTCACTTTCTGTGCCTGAAACTGTATATAAAGTGAGTGCTGATGGGTAGCTACGGGGTGGGGTCCCTACAATCAGAGAAGGGAGTCTGGAAGGACTGCCGTCTCGCTGTGTGGGTCTTTATGAGAACTTGTAATGACTTGGATGCCCACAGGAATCTTATCTATTGGAGTAGGAGGTCATGGGCGCTTTATTATGCATAAATTTCACAGTCGTGCCTTAATTTAATAATTGAAAACCATAAAAACTTCTTTGCCCTGTGTCTTCCCTCCTCGCAGAGGAGGGCTGTGGATTGGTTCAAAGCCAAAAACGGAGGCTTGGAGGCAAACTCATCTCTAATCTTAACACGTTGTTTAACTTGCTGTAGGGAGCTTTTTTTTGTGTGTGCCTAGTTTTACAAACCAAAAAAAAGAAATATTTACTGGGCAGATTTTGCTCTAACAGACACCTTCCTAAATTGATCAGACTCTAGCAAAGTCAGGCTATTTGAAGTGTGGCTCGAATAACTGCGCTCATGCATTAGCCCAGTCTATATGTTCATGGATCAATGTGAAGGGAATTATTCAAGTGCATTTAAGATACGGCGCGCTGACATTAAGTGGGGGCTCTTTCCTACAGGCATTCATTTTGGCTGGTAGAAACTAGCATTTTACTGGTCTGCAAAACCAGCGGGTGGGAGTTTGATTACTTGGTGTCCAAGTGTTTACGTTGGTAAGCATGGGAAGCATACTAATGGGGATAGTATGAATGAGAGCTGCTGAATTATTTACGTGAATTGTTGACCGTGGCATAAAATACCTTCCACTAACTCTAACACCTCTGGTTCGAACACCAACTTAGGGCTGTGCCATCCGTTATCATAAATATCCCCTAGGTTGGATTAGATCAATTGTTTTAGCTTCCACGGTTCCTGTAACAGTTTAGTTTGGCTTCATATAGCTTTGAAAGTTGCTCCTTTTATTTATTTTTCTCCTTAGCTACTTACGTGAAGTATCTGGATGCCCTAAATGAGTTCTTCATTGTCCGTTGCTGCCCCTGCTCATCTTGTGCATGCAGGGGAATTTTCTGCTGTTTATATTTAATGCCTGAAATTAAAACTCTAAAACATCCTAGAGAAGTTCCTCTGTCTCTGTAAGCTTTAAATTATTGACTAGAAAGGTAAAGTAGTACTCAGTTCTCTGTTGTGTCTTCTTCGGAATTACAGTGAGAGTTTCAAAGCCTGCCAAAATACATTATCTCCCTTCAAACCCAAACTGTCCAGTGTTTACTCTCTCCTTTCATGCAATTTCACAATGCCATTTTTTTCTCCAGAACCTCTGTTTTACTTTTTAAAATTTTTTTTGCAAGTGACCTTCATGTGGGTATGTGCAAAGCACTCACGTTTAGTAACACCTTATCTGTTTTTTGGATGGAACTTTGAGAATTAGCTATCGGAGTAGAGATGAACCTTGGGAAACCTGAAAACGAAAGAAAATTCTCCGGGGGAGGTGGGATTTTTTGTTTGTTTGTTTGCTTTCCTTTTGGAATAGTTCTCCTGCACACGGTGTTCACGGTGACAGTGATATGACCCATTCAGCAAACTTCCTGGCATTTCTGCCAGCCATGATTTCTCAAGATTTTAAAGGAGGTGATAACTGAATTTTAAGCAGATGTTAGGTCCCACCTGTAAATTTCAAAGCTGGATCCAGAGTTTCCCAGAAGGTGGGAGTGGATCCTGGGCTGGCTCTGGCTACGATGTTTTGCCAAAAGGGCACCTGAGTAGTCTCCAGAAATGCAGACACAACGACGTGCTTGTCATGAGGTGCCCTCTCTGTCTTGATTCTGTGTGTCCAGCGTGCTCACTAGGAATGGCTTCCAGGATTTCTGCTCAGATTTAACCTGTCGCTCCCTTATACAAGTCTGGTAGCCATCAGAAACTTACATGACTGCTGAAATCCTTATAGTGCCACGGGTGAGATCAATAAAATAAATGCAAAAGTATATGGGAATTGGTAGTCTTTGCCAGACAATCCATCTTACTGATATTCTGAGTTGCCCAGTCTCCCTCCTACAATTCATTTTAAGAAACTGATGGATTTAAATGTTTCATTTAAAATAAATATTTACAGGCTTACTTTCTAATAAAAAAAAAAGGCTGGGATATGTGGTTGCCTATCCATGCATTCTAAGTGCACGCGTTCATACGGGTTTTGCTGCACTGCTGCTAGCTAGAACTGCTTTTAAATGGCCCTCCTACTATCATGTCAGTCAGGCTTTCTTAGCACAAAAGGGAACTGAACCACGCAATTAAATGCTTTGCTAAGCCTTCGTGGAGACCTGTTAGGGCTAGCAGTTTTGTGCTCCAGCAGAGGGGGTCCAAATTGCTTACTAGCATCACACCCTATCAAGCGATACGTTGGATGGTCAGAAAGACCTGCAAAGCTCCAGCAGCTACTTAGAGCAGAGCAGAGAGAGGGTTCTTCCCATACTTGCTTGCTGCTGTGCCATCTCCAGCCCTGGAGATGCTCGGTAGAGCTTCCCAGCCAACAGGAACTGCTCCAGGTCATTGGTGGTTGATTCAAGCAGACCCTGTTGAAAGGCACGGTGTCAGTGGAGCCTGTTGTGTGCATGCAGGCAGGCACTGATCTGGTGCCGTTGAAATGACACGGTGCTTTGGAGTGCTGACGGGCGTCCCAGCTTTAACGACGAGGTCCTGCCTGTGTGTGTGGCTTCCTTTTGCATGAACTCATTTGGCTGGGGTGTGACCCACGTCAAACTACCCATGTTAGTAGTTTGCAGCTTAAGTGATGTTTCTGCTTCTTTCGCAGACCTGGGAAGGTGTCAGGATTGTCTGGGTCACGGGGCACAGCCTGCTGGAGGCACTGGAAGCGGACTGGTTCCTGGTCATGCCCGGTGGAAGGAGGGGACCCAGCCGGCAGCAGCTAAGCCGTTCAGCTTTGCCTTCTCTCCAGACTCTGGTTGGTGGGAGCTGTGGAAACGGTACTGGTTTGAGAAACAGGTGAGGACAAAGGTAGGATTGTCGAGACACCTGTGGCTAGGATGTTAAAAGCTAGGACTATCCACTCTGAGCTCTGCTCAGTGGTTAAAATCTGCCCTATGGGGAAGCTCGTGGAAGTGGGGCCGCGGTCGCACAGTACTTGTTTTGTCTTTCCCTGCAGCAGTTTGCAGAGCAACGAATCCTGGCAGATTACGAGTCTTTGTCTCTATTACTCGGTTGCCTGCAATACCACAGGAAATTACTGCGACATGTCGGAGCTCAGCTGTGAGTCCTCCTCTGCATGATAGAAAGAAAGAGCAGGAGGATGTCTAGATTCTGTTTTAGCACTGTTGGATCCACATGAAACGGTTGACAAAACTAATCTCCATGTTCTGGGGAAGTTGGGGCTTGAAAAAGGAACACGCGGCGACATTTATAGCTCTGCATTTAGCATAAGGCTAAAAGGGCCCAGTATTGTTTCCTCCCCTACAGAAGTCAGCAGGCTAGAGAAACCACTTGCTGCATGTTGAGGCCCCGATCTACGTGAGACAGGGTCATCCTTACAGAGCAGAGAGATAGAAACCATTTAGCTTTGGCATTTAGGACTTCTCAGGAGTCCTAGGTAGATGGACGGCAGTCAGATATTCGAGGAAGAGGTGACTGTTGAGACCATGGTGTCAGTGCTGGAAAGGTCCTAGGGGAGTGTTGCTTATCTCAGTTTCAGTCAGACAGCATAATTTACATTTGAATTTTCTCCACCAGTGTAGTCTGCAAGAGCTTTTAAGCGTCCTAGCCTCCTTTGAAGGATAGGTTAGAAGTGTGAAGGCACTTGAGAGGTCAGCCTCGAGGCAGTGGCTGAACTCCTCCATCCTGTCTTTAAGAGAGGAGCTGTGCCCAGGAGGGTGATGGGCACTTTGCAGTACTGGAGAAAGAGGCTGTGCGCTTCTGTCCTGGGGTGAACTGGATGCTACTGCAGCATCTCAGTGGTGAGCAGAAAGAGCCAACGTTCGGTGCTTAGTCAGGCACAGAGTCCTTCATGGTTTTGTTTGAAATTTAGTTCCTCATTGTAGCTCTGGTCTTCCCTCTGCAACTTTCCTGAAATACAGCTGGGTACATCACAGCACCTCTGGTAGACCAACCGATCAGTTGTGTGCAGAAAACACTGGATAAGGGTTTTGTTTGTGTTAAGAGGAAGACAAAGCTCACCACCAGTCTTGCGCCAGTAGTATGAATGCAAGACTGATACTGTCTGTACTCCAGCAATGCCCAAAATCACAACTCTAAGCACTCCCTGTCCTGGAAAACAGTGGAGACAATGTAGCATGTTTACCAAGTGAGTGGTGTCTGTCTGCTCTAGGAATGGTAGTGCCATCAGCCTCTCTGCACCTCCGATCACAGCGCTGATTACTCCAGAGCCTGTACGTCACTGCCGGATCCCTGAACTACCTTTAGACGGGAGCCTGCTCTTTGAATTCCTGTTCTTCATCTACCTGCTGGTAGCCCTCTTCATTCAGTACATCAACATCTACAAGACTGTCTGGTGGTACCCGTACAATCACCCTGCTTCCTGCACGTCACTGGTGAGTTCCCCAGAAAATGCCATCCATCGCTTGTGCTTTGTCATTACACAGCTTCTTTTCATGCTTCTTCAGCTCAAGAGTCACCAAGCCTTTGGTACAAGGGGGTGAAGGAAACTTGGCATATGCCCCAATCAACTAGGCCCATGTCATCCCTCATTTTATAGGGGAAAAAATTGGTAGAAGATGAGAGGTGTCAGCAGGGCTTCTTCAGAAGAAATTTATTGTAGGCACTTGCATGGCCAAGCTAGTCCCTAGGTTCTGAAACGTAGATGAACCTACAGAAGCCTGCCTGCTGCTGTGGGTGCTTCCTCCCAGAGGAAACAGAGATTAAGAGAAAGGATGACGGATTTTTAAGTTAGTATCTCCCAACAGGTCAACAGCAGAGGAGTTAGAGAAGGGGGTCAGATCCTCACCTTATGAAGGCCATCCAGCCTCATTAGCTTCAGTGTTCCTGGCCCAAAAAGCTGTGCAACCTGGCTGTACCAGAGCCAGCAAACCTTGTCTACACGAAGATAGCTTCTGAAACCTGTATGGTCTCCTTGAAGCATGAGGCACTTCCTTGGGTAACTGTACCAACAGGTGGTGCTAGTGTTCTAGTTATCCAGCTATTGGTTTCAAATGCAGCTACCCAGTGCTGGGCACAGCTTTCTTTGAAGAAAAACCTTTCTGTTTTAAACTCCCTACCTGAAAACATACCATCAACTTAATGTTTGTTACTAGAAGTCGAGTATTCTCATTTACCCAAAACATCCTTCAGGTTCCAGACAGCAGCATTCACTCTGCTGACCGTTCTATCTAGAACACACAGCTTCATATAAAAAAATTAAGGGCTCCAAGAGCTCTAACTTCATGCAGCCAGAACCAACATTAATTTCCAGTACAGATCTATGGCCTATGAAGACAGCATTTCCCACATCAACTTGATCATCAGGAAGCGCTGATGGTCATACTGCAGCCCCTTTCTGAGACCAAAGGCTAAAGTGAGCTGGTATGCCAGGACTCCAGGCTCAGGTTTGCCTGCCCTTGTTGTGGTGGTTGGTGGCTTTTCCCTCAAGAGCCTGGAGGCTGTTCTCCACAGTAGGATCCTGGTCCTGGAGTGCTCTTTGACCCCAGAAATACCTGCCTGGAAGGGTGGCTTTTTTTTTCCCCTGGTATTTTTGTTTCTTCTTTTAGTAGAAATTCCTCCATGGGAAGGGACCTACATCATGTGGTGAAGACCTTAATTGTGGAGATGGTCCTGTGTTACTCATTTTTTTTTTTCCTTCTCTCTCACCCCTAATAGAGAGATTTGGGGAAATGCCCAAGTGCGATCCTAATGCTCTCAGCAGCCAGCTTTCTAGTCCCACCCCAGCTGGGTGGTTTTGGAGTCCGTTCCCCTGGTGAAGACCTTTTCTCTTTCCTCCTTCAGAATTTCCACCTCATTGACTACCACCTGGCGGCGTTCATCACAGTGATGCTGGCGCGGAGGCTGGTGTGGGCCCTCATCTCTGAGGTAACCTTTCGGAGTTCCCTCTCCTGCCCGTAGGACTGATTGCAGAGCATGGCAATCCACAGTCTTAGAAAGTTCTGAAAGTTGGGTAGCTGGAGCTTTTCTTCCTCCAGAACAAGTCTGGGTGTGAAAGATTAAGATTCTGGGGGACTGGGGTCTTTTTTGGGCCCATTCATGTCCTGCAGTAGTGGGTAGCTCTGCTGTCTGTGCAGCTAGGGGATGAAATGATCCCAGCTGCTTCTCTATCCCTGCAGGCACGTTACTGTAGCTTACTGTCTCATGTCAGGGAAGTGGTTGAGAGAACTGCAAGTCAGGTGCCAGAAAGGCAAATAGGGAGGCTTGCCAAGACTAGGAAAGCGAACAGGAGATGAGAGGGGAAGTGTCAGAAGGAGGATGTCTGCGTATACTGAAGTGAAATAGGAATAGCTGGCAGAATTGCTTTTCCTTGTCCTGGTTACTCATAACTCTGCTCTGGTTGTGTGAGCTTAGATTTTGAGACACTCTCAATCTTTGTGGGAGCAGAACCACACCAAGTATGTGTTTGGGAAAAGTTATTTGGAGGAAAATGGAAGCTCTCTTCACTGAAACAGTTGATCCTACTCCAGATTAATCAACAAGTTTTAAGAACAACAACTCCCAACAGTTAAGTGCTGTTGAACAGGTGAATAGAGAAAATGGATTCCCAGTTCTTTCATCTCCGATTCCTGCCATGTTCATTTTTGTTACCATCCTCCATAAAACCTTCCAGAGACTGAAATTTCTGCTTTGAAACCTTCCACGCAGGTTCTTGCACATCCCATCTATTGGCTATAATCACTAAGAATCTTTCCGTAGTTCAGTTTGCCTTCTCTCCTTTGAAGACTGGAGCAAGCTTCCTTGCTGTCCTTTAGAAGGTGGTACCTCCTCACCAGACTGTAGCCTGTACGTGCAGTAGAAGAGAATGGTGGAAATCCTAGTTTGGGGATTGCCAAAGTGCACCATCTTCTCTTCCCTCAACTGAGAATTGTCGTAACCAGTTCTTTAGGAAAATGAAGGCTGAGATCTGATCTTTGTAAAGGAAACACTGGGAGGAAACGTGCTGCAGGCTGTCTTGGAATATCATCAGAGCATTAAAGAACCTGAGTAAAAATATCTTTTACTTTACAGCTCTGATTTTTAAAGGGCCCTATTTTAACCATGCCCTAGAACTTGTGTTTTTTGTGGATCTTGTGGATTCTCCCAAACATGACATCAATTAGTTTCACCTTTGTAAGAGAGAGTCAGACTTCCTCTTCTTGGACGAAGAGGGCAGTCACCCCTCTTCCAGTACCTCATGGCACTTCCTTCCTGCTCCTCCTCCACAGGCACCCCCCTGTGCTCATGTCCTAGCACACGTGCCACAGGGCTGCTGAACGTTTCTTCTCTATCTGCAGGCCTCTCAGGTGGGCGCGACGTCAGTGATTCACTACATGGTGCGCTTGGTGCTGCTCACCCTCTGTGGATGGGTGCTCTGCTGGACTCTGGTCAACCTCTTCCGCAGCCATTCTGTTCTCAATCTTCTCTTCCTGGGCTACCCGTGAGTAACAACGCCTTGTAGCTGTAGGGCGGGGGGGCGAGCATAGCTGCCCTAGGGGTGGCATGAGCTCCTGTGGGAACCCAAGCTGCTGGCTATGATTCGCCCCTAAGACACAGGCAGACAAAAAAAAGCCACCTCATCTTACAAATAAAGGGGAAGTGGGAATGGTTAGGGGATGGTGTGGGGAGGTGGTGCTGACCCTATGAAGCAACTTGCCTGCAGTGTGCTATTTGCTATTTCCACTGGGATGACAGGTTCCACGGTCAGGGTTTAAAGAAACGTCTCTGCAGTTTTCAAGGCCGCAGCATTGAGCCTCTTAGGGGAAGAAGAGTTGAGCCACTGGCTTCTGGAATGAGGGTTCCTATGTGGTGTCCCTCTCATAAGGGCCAACATTTGTAGAGAAAGTGGACGCTGATTCATGTTGGGTTGGCTGTCATTTCATCCTGTCTTTCTCCCTTTTCTCCCTGCAGGTTTGGTGTCTACGTTCCTCTGTGCTGCTTCCACCAGGACAGCAGAGCGCAGCCCCTACCTGCGGACTGTGGTTACTTGGTACAGGATCAGATGGTGGATGATGGGGCTTCAGCTGTCAGCAGCCTGGTCAAACCCAAAGATTTCCTCTCGCTTCTGTGGGAATCCTTGAGAGAACAGTTCAATAATCCTACATCTATCCCTACCCACAGCTGCCCCCTTTCCCCAGATCTCATCCGCAATGAGGTGGAGTGCCTAAAAGCAGACTTCAACCGCAGGATCAAGGAAGTTCTCTTCAACTCTCTCTTCAGTGCCTACTATGTGGCCTTCCTGCCACTGTGTTTTGTCAAGGTAGCTCTTGTCTAGTTCTCTCTCTGCCCCTGCCCGCCGCCTCCTTCTGAATGTTGTGTGAATTGCTGCCAGGCCAGATTCCTGGTTAATTCCCCTTTTCTCTGTCTCCCCTTTGGCAGCCCGGATAGCGGAGCATGGCTGCATCCGGAGTGCACTAGTACTGCTCCTGGTTGGCGGATAGGTATTGCCATAAATGTGATGCACCTCTAGTCCCATCACCCCACTTACTAACTCCCCTTCTCCCACCCCCTGTCCTAGGCAGATGAATAGCTGTTTTCTTCCTAGAAAAGGGCACTCGTTGTTACTTGTCTCAGATCCAACGTCCTGGGTTTCGAATGCTTGGATCAGAGGCTTTGGTGTTTAGCCTTTTAGAAAACAGCCAACTAGGATGTCTGGGAACCTAAATCCAAGAACCCCTTGTCGATGTGGGGGTTGTATTTTTTGTCTTTTTTCTAATGCAAATGAGCTCTAGTCGGTGTAATGAAACGGGTAGGGCTCCACAATCCACGTAGCGGTCCTGGTGCTCCTGAGGCAGCTCTGTGGAAAGCAAACCCTCCTGTTACCTGCTGCTGGAGGAGGAGAGGCACCAAGCTGCAGCATCATACCCCTGCCCTTTCTCCTTCAGGTCAAGGAGAACGGAGCCTTGAGCATTTCCTAAGCTGTAACCCTCTGAAATCACTGGTCCAAAAGCGCATGCCTGTAACGTGTGGTGTGGGTCTGCTGGATGCACACGCAGTATGTCCCTTGTCATTCCCTCCTCTGCTTAGTGACCGCGGTGCCAAGCTCTTGTCTGGTCTCTTTGCAGAGCACCCAGTACTACGACATGCGATGGTCTTGTGAGCACCTCATCATGGTGTGGATCAATGCCTTTGTCATGCTCACCACTCAGCTGCTGCCTCCCAAGTATTGCGACCTGCTCCACAGATCAGCTGCCCACCTCGGCAAGTGGCAGAAACTAGAACATGGTTCCTACAGCAACGCTCCACAGCATATGTAAGTGTGGGGATGGGAAGGGGTCGGTGTGCCCAGCAAGGGGCTAAGACATTCCAGTAGGTACAACACTGCTGATAACTTACCTACTTGGCAAGTTTTTCCACTCCCTGTAGTGCCATGGATAGCAGACACAACTCTGCTGATCTTTCTGTTCCCAAGGAACAGAAACCTCTGATCTAGAAAGCTGTCCAAGCTCCTCTCGTCAAGTGCTGGTTTCTTCCCAGAATCAAATGCTGTAATCATTCCTCTTGGCCACTGGAGCAGTAGCTTGCACAGAGGCTGGGGTGGCCCCCTCCAATATAGTAGGCTAGGTACTTGCACGGGGAGCCATTTATTCACTGCTCAATCTGAGTCCTGGTGAGCTTGTGATATCCTCACCTCCGTGTTGTTCCGACGGAAGCTGAGACAAAGCCCCGTAGCAGAAACTTTGGCACTTTTCAAGATGCTAGCCCTTCCTGTGAACCCCTCTTTAGTGAGTCGAGTGTGTCCTCCTCATTGCTGTCTCTCCGATGCTAACGCTCTGGCATTCTTTCCTTGCAGCTGGTCAGAAAACACAATATGGCCACAAGGAGTACTGGTGCGACGTAGCCGATGCCTGTATAAAGCAGTTGGGCCTTACAATGTAGCAGTGCCTTCAGACGTGTCCCATGCCCGCTTTTATGCAAGTATCTCTTCTCTTGGCGTGTCGTGGTGGTGGGAGGGAGGAGAAGCTTAAACCTAGCTGCAGCAGAACAGAGTATGAGGCCGGACAGCAGTCCTTTGCTGTTAAACAAAGCACCTGTTCTCAGCAGAAGAGATTTCCCATTGCAGTATCAGAAGGGAAGTACTGGCTGCCTCGTCAGTGCTTTTCTCATCGTGGCGATACAGCACTCTTATCAGGCATTAGCATATTCTAAAGAGGTTCTAGTTAACAGAACATCTAGGGAAATGGGAAAGCGTGTCACCTGGTTATTTCACCAGTCCTCCCCTTCTCAAGGAAAATGACACTTGACATGCCTCACTTCTTACGCTGCTTTCCCTGAGTAGCAGCTAGTGGTGGTTGGAGTACAAATGTTTCTTCTGTCTAGCTCAGTGGCACCAGCCACTATTAGGCACGCACCCCTCCCCGCTAACGTTGCAAAAAATGACAGAAATTTGTGCTTTTTACCTGTTCCTCTGCAGTTCCTTTTTCACCGTCCATTACGGCTGCTCAACCTGCTGATTCTCATCGAAGGCAGCGTGGTCTGCTACCAGCTCTACTCGCTGCTGCGCTCGGAGAAGTGGAACCATACGCTCTCCATGGCCCTCATCCTTTTCTGCAATTATTATGTCTTATTTAAGCTCCTCCGGGACCGGATAGTATTAGGCAGGGCATACTCCTATCCACTTAACAACTATGGACTGAAGGCACACTAGGCCTGCCAAACGTGTACCCCTTCCCCTTCCTGTGCCACTGGGCAGGGAGGGAACCTCAGAAAAAAATATTTTCGTACAGTTCTATTTTTTTCTTGCGGCGTTTATAAATATTTAAAATATTTTATATTTTGTATACTGTTGTTTTTGTGGGGTGGGAAGGGAACTGGTGGCAATTAAATGTCGCTTTATAAACAAGGTGTTATTTTATATATATATAAAAAAAAATCAGTGTGTATATACCGTATATCTATACCCATACATATATCTATGTGAAGCAACAGGATCGTTTGTGTGTGTGGTCACTGTGTCTGCTTTGCTCACACGATTGCCTTGCTATTGCACGCTGTGGGGGTGGAACTGCTGTTAATTAGGAACTGGTCTTCTCTAAAGCTTCAGTAAGTGAATAGCGATGCGAAAAAGGAAACAGGGAGGCCTCTCACCAGTACGAGCAGTTTACCTAGCAACATCACTACCAGGGAAGACTTGCACTAGTTTAACCAATTTAGAGAAAGGGAAGAAGCAACGTGCTGAAAAACAGACTAAATTATTGACAGCAAAAGCTTTCAGTTCCCTTTTCTTCCCAGAGCTAGCAGAATACATGGTTTTTGTTGTTTGTATTTTTAAATAAACCCTTTGCTTTAGCTTCTATCCCTTTACCTAGCAACTTAAGCTTCCTCGTTCCTCCCAGAAAATGAACTAAATCTTGGAATTTTAAGGTAGTTTATTGTTTAGAAAGGGATTTGAAATAGATTAATTTAACAGGATTGTAACTGATCCTTTTTTTACCACCACCTCCTTGCCTTTGAGTAACTGCACTAAATTAGGGAGGATTCAGACATTTCCTTCAATGTTCCTAGAATAAATTTCTTCTTGTCACACACTTATCAAATCCCCTATTGCCACACAATGCATTTCAGCAGTATTTCACTCTCAGGTATTTTGAGCATTTTTAATAAGTTATTAATAGTAAATTTTTCTTTTAAACACTGTTCTTCATAAAGTTGAACTACAGTAGAATCTAATAACATTTGTGGTAATATCACAAAGGAATTGAAGATGAAATTATCAACCATATCATTACATTAACTGTGGATGCTGCTAACAGCTGATTTTGCTGCTTTGACTCAAGTACTTAAGGTTATGCAACATTCCTCCATTCAGGTGTTATCTGACTGGAACCTTTAGCCATTAGTAAAGTGCTAGCTCTGTTTAAAGAGTGGTTATGTATATTAATTAAAATACAACTGTGCTGAGGTTGGGAGAAACTGCAACTACTTTCTGGTTCCTTCTTTCCTTCCTAGCTAAGACTATACTGCTTTTCTGTTTCTGTCTGTAAGAGCTTCTCCCAGAACCTGATCGCAAGCATAGGTGTTTTTCTTCTTTGCCACTTGATGAGGTTGACAACAGGAGATGCCTCCGAGCATTAACCCTAAGGTATTCCAAAATTAACTTAAATGTTTAGTTTTAGCTACTCATGTGTCTTCTCTTTGATGTGGCCACAGTGGTACAAGCAGGACACAAGTACTTGGGACGTTCAGTGAAACAGTACTGTGGCTTTTGGGACAAATTTTGGATAAGCAGAGCCTTCTCCAGCTTTTCCTGCTGTGATGTCATACATTCTCATCTTTTTTTCTACCTTATTTCTGGAAGTACAGTTTGAGATAAGATGGGTTGGCTTATCTAGAGCAGGCTCTGCACTGCATGTGGCTTTGTACGACACCTTTCCTGTGCCCAGAGTACTGAATAGTGAGCTACTCTCACGGTAGCTCAATAGCACTTCTGCTTTTAGTACCACTTAGTTTACATTTCACCCTCTCAGCACCTCTCTCAGATAGCTATTTCACAGCACGACTGGGTTGCTTTTTCAGCGTGACACCTGTAGGGTTGTAGGCTTACAGTTAAGTAAGCAGTAAGAGAGAAGAGGCTCTCCAAGTCTTAGCTTGGGGAACAGACGTATGTTTGTCAACAGCGCAACAGGATGCCAGGATCCTGATCCAGGGCTTTAGGGCAGAGAGAATGAGTTTTCAATCTCTGCTTTTTCCTCCCCTTGCACTTAGGGTTGAAGGTAGGTGACACAGCTCATGCAGTGAGCATACCCATGCTCTGCAAAACAGGCTGACCTTACGCTAAAGGTTCGTAGTGCCTTCATTTCTGCTGTAAGGGACTAGCTTAAGTAAGGGGCTTAACCCACTCTTCCTAACTGTAGGTATGTTACGATCTTCCTCATTCCAAAGGAGCTTAGCGTTACCTCCTAGAAGGTTCTAGGCAGAAAATGCTGCCTCTCATTCTTAAAACAACGCTTTTTTGTTATATCCTGGAGCTGGAGGCATTCTGTGAGGTCTAAAGATTGTGGCTTTCCACACATAGCACTATCATCTGTTCACATGCAGTCCTATAGCTGCAGCTGTCTTCCATCTTTAGGTAGGACCCTGACATGAAAAGAAGTTGCAGAAGATATTTGTAACTTCCCCTGTTGGCAAAAACACGGTGAGGAACTAGCTAGCACAGTTTGTCTCCCCAGTATAAACTGGACCATCCAGTGCTGAATAAGGAGCAGAACTGATGTCTACTCAGCATCAGTGCCTGCTCCAATCAGTGTTTCTCCCCATTCCTCAGATGAGCCTGCCACTAAACCTCACTCAGATGAACACTGAAAACAAGTCCACTCTAGTACTTGGCCAGGTCGAACTACAGGGGCGGGAGGGGGTGGGGGGGGGTGAAGACTTATTCCCAATCTCGGTCACTCCATCATGCGAGAATGTCATAGTAAATGGATGGTTTCTTGGTCTGGTTACGGAACTGCTCTAGCTTCAGGCCAATCCTCAGAAGAACAGCTTCATCCCACCATTTTCCCATGACCTGGAAGACGAGAGAGACCAGAAAGAAGAGTAGCATCATCACATACAGTGATTGAAAGCCCAGGAAAACATGGCTAAAAATATTTCCCAACAGCACCAAAAGGACACGTTTCTCACTTGTACCCCAGCAAATATGGCATCGCTGTATTTGGGAAGAAGGCAGCTCAGTGACTTAATTAAGATGTATGGAGCTTTCATTTACATGAGACCCATTTTAAAAGGGAGAAGAGCAAGAAAGGACTTAAGTTACAGAACTGAGAGGAAAAGAGAGGAAAGTAGTGATAAATAATGGATATGGATGCAAGTGGACAGGGAAAAAGAGAACTCTGTGTCCAGAACCCTGAAGAGCCCATTTGGCATTCAGAAGTGAGTTACTCTTCCTCACCCAGAAGTTAAAAACTCCTTCCTAGTCCCTGGCATCTCCTCAATTGTGCTGTGTGCACATGAACAACAGCATGAAGCTGGTTGTAGTGGTTCAGGACAGAGCCACCCAGGGATTTTGTGACCCAGCATTCACAAAGAGCCAGTGCTTACCTGGAGGCTTATAGGAAGCCCAGCAGTAGAATAACCAACAGGGACCACGAGGCCTGGAATTCCAGTCAAGTTAGCAAGCTGCATGAACCTGGGAGAGAAGCTGTCATCAACATCCCTGCCTTGGGACAGCAGCAAAGTTGCCCATTGCGGGGGGAGCAGCGATAATCGATCTGTCCTGCTCTACAGCATGACCTGAGAGTCAGCGCACTTAGTCTCCAGCTGTTCACAACTTTATGCTTTCATAGTGCAAACAGCAACTCTTCTTACCTCATGGACTGAACTATGAATGAAGTATCATTGCTGCCAGTCAAGAGGTCAGATTCGTGGATTCTTGGGGCAGTGGAAGCAACAGCTGTGGAGGAATCACAGAATGGTTGAGGTTGGAAGGGATCTCTGGAGGGCATCTTGTCCAACTCCAGCTCGAGGAGGGTTGGCTAGAGCAAGCTGCCCAGGATCACATCTGAGCCTTTCTGAGCAACCTGATCCAGCACTCAAAGAGCAAAGGAAAAGTCAGGCTGTGGGCAATCTCCAAGGAACAGCTCAGTTCCTTAATGCCATGTTTGATCTAGATTAGTAATGCGAACTCCCTCCCCCAGAACACAATCAAGTCATTGGGATTTATGAACTGAGCAATTAGTTTTCTATTTCTTCATACATAAGCAGATGTCTAGTCCCTCCTGTGCAACTCTGCTGGTTCTGCACCTCATGTTTCCACTACCAAAAGGGAGTTTTCTGACTGCCTTGGATAGAGGCAGCAAGTATAAAAATGCACAGCAGTCATTCCAACCAGGCCTTATGTTCATTTGGAGGCCTGAAGCACAGTCAAGGCTCTGCACAGAAGTCACGCTCTTAAAACTGGGGAGGAAGAGTTAATGGAGTGACTGTTCTCAAAACACACCACAACAGGCAGGGAGCAGCTCTGTGGCCAAGGCTGCCAATACCTGGTGTAACGATGCAGTTCACGGTGGTGAAGATCTCTCGCAAAAACCTCATGCTGCGAGTTCTCTGTCGATTTGCCTGCAAGCAGAGAGACTGCTGTCTAACCAGGCCCTCTTGGTTCACGAGGGTGAAGTTTGCAGATGACTGCCTCTGCCCATCAGAGCCCACGCTTTTGCAACAGAGAACATCCTTCCTGCATTTTGGAACCAGTCCAGGTGCCCCACCATTTTCCATGCTTTCACCGTGGAGGAGTACAGCTGGCTGGTATATTTCCACATGTATGGGGAGGCTAAGAGAACTACCTACCCCACCTTTGCAATTTCACTAGGTGCCTCCCCTTCAGCCTGCACCACAGTACGTTCCTCACCGTAATATAATCCAGAGCTGTAAACTCGGAAGCCAAGGCTAGGGTAGCCCGTGTCTCCAAATTCTGAAACAGAAAACATCAGTCATTGGCTCTCCTTGCAACAGGCTTGCTAATCACATCTTCTTGCCTTAGGCAAGTACAAAGAAAGATAGAACCGTCCAGAGTCCCTCTTTCCTCCCCACCCTAATCAGCTTGCCATCAAGCTTAAGTGTCTTCCTAGGAACTGCAGTTCAGATCTCTGTGTGCTTTAATAGTTTTCCATGGTGACAGGAAGAGTTTTACCATGGCCATAACAGCTTGAGGGACCTCACGTGTGTTTAGTCAACAACAGCAAGAAACTTGAGTGTGATAGCTCAGGAGTTTTCTTCCAGGTCTACTCTCCTGTATCAGCAATCATCTAACAGGTGGATTATCAGAGAAAAATAATCCAAGTTTCTCACTGCTGTAAGACACTCGTTCTGCATCAGCCATGATAACTACTGCCATTGATCCAAGCTGCTGCTACTTACCATCTCCTGGAAATGTTTGTTGAAGTCAGGCTGCAGCATGTCCCTCATCTCACTCAGAATGCAGATCACATGTGCTATTTTCACTTCCTCCATCTCTGGAAGAGACACTTCAACCACGCTGGCTCCCAAACTCCGCAGGTACTCCACAGCTGAGTACAGAACAGGTGAAGCACAAACAGCGTTCTTTAGACTTCACAGAAGGGACAAAAATCTGCTCCCCCTTGAGAAGTCAGAGACCCCACTGGCCATTACAAGGCAAGCATCTTCAGTGCATCATGCTGCGTGCAGATTGCTGTGGCTAGTTCTCACAGGTAAGTCTTAGACCTAATCAGATCTCAGTGCTCCAACAGGGCAGAGGTAGGGGTTTGTAGATAGGTTCCTAACTTACCAACAGCATTTTTGGCAAGTTCCTCTCCTCCCTTCAGCCTGCAGTTAACCCAGACAGTAAAGAGGGACTGATAACACTTCCGTGAACTGTCTCAGCTCCAATGCACAGGAGGCTAGCTATTATGACAGGCATTGTCATCTGTTTCCCCCATATCACCAAGTTCAATTTTGCTCAGTCTGCAATCTAACAAAGCCACCCTAAAGGCACCATTTGGCTGATTTCAAGGAAATTCTAGAGGATTGGATACATCACAAAATCCTAGCCCTGTCTTTCCCGCTGAATATAACTTTGTGAAACAAGTCCCTCCCTTAAAAGTCTTTTACCGTGAAAGCTTGCAGAGCAACTATTACTGAGCACAGGATCTGCCTTTATACAGAGACAGAGGCTTAGCACACTGAACTGCATTCTTCCATTGTAACCTGACAAGCCTACAACTGTTGAGCTTTTTAACCCTCAGCAGTCAGGGGGGCTTCCCTAATACAAAGCTACCACTGTCTGTACAGTCAGACCTCTCAAAACATCTGCCTTTAAGGACTTCAGGACAGATCTCTTTAATGCCTCCACTGAGGGAACACACAACTTTATGCAGATTAAGAGACTTTTGCTCTTTACCTTTCTCACAGATGGTCAAGACTTCTGCATCACATGCCTAGAGAACAAGAGGAAAGAACTGAGCAGACTTTAGTAACCTCCCTCCTCTCCTTGGTGAGCATTCACAGGACTTTGGTCCTCATAGAGCTTTCCCTGCTCCTGTCTCTAATGGCAAGGAAACACAGCCATCCAGAACTGCCTTAGGCTACCTGCTCCAAGAGGACAGCTTGCAAGGCGCGTCCCTATGGAAAAGGAAAGGTCTCCTTTTCTAAAGGAGAGGATGTTCCTCCTTCACACTAGTGCAAAGCCATCCTTGTTTTCCTCTAGGGAAGAAATTTGGGGCATACTTATGAAGCTGCATTACGACTGCCAAGCGGTATTAGCTTGCAAGCCCAGTTTCTACATTGGGATGACAAAATACTATTCAACAGCTACACCACTGTCACCAAATGGATGTGGTAATTTTCCTCTTTTGTTTTTAAACTAATTCCCATTTCGAAACAATTCAGAAGCATCACTTTCAATAGCAACAGCAGCATGAGGAAGCATATGGCCGTGAACCGTGCAGTCATTACCTTTCCTCATACCTCCAACTGACTTTTACTCAAAAGGCTGCCTTAGGAAAAAGTTATCCCAGTGGGTGTTTTCACCTAAGCCATATTCCCCCTCCAATTATAGGGCTAAATACAAGAAGTTCACGTGAGGAAAGCTAAGAGAACATAGAACACACTAAATTCTTTCAAAATCTCATTTTGCAAAGCATCAGGAAGAAAGAGAGAGAATAGGTACCTTAAAATACGTCCAGTCCACTCCCAGTTTTAAGCCTTTCAGGTCGGGAGCACACATATCTGACAGGGTTGCTTTGGGTTGCTTTAGTCCTGCAGGGAGCAAGCAAGAGTTCCCCCTTTTATCTAGGATGCCTGCAGGAAGGCAGAGCACCTGGGTTCAGGGAGGAGAGAGTGCTCACCTACCGTATGGGTAGAGTGGATCCGGTTCAGCAAGAATACTGTAAACAATGGCTGCATCTGCCACTGAGGTACAAATAGGGCCTGTAAAAGAGAGATGAGTTACAAAAACGTGACAGGGAGTAAATAGGACCTCCTCCCAAGGTCTTATGTAGACCCAGACTGCCTCCTCAACGACAACAACACAAAGCGAGGTCCCTGAAGGGGGGCACAAGTCCTCTTACCTACGCTGACTGTGGAGTAGGAGAGTGGGTAGCTGCCATGACAGCTGATCCGCCCAAACGTACCTGGAGAACAAGAAATGGGCAGGTAGCTAGACACGAGCAGTCACTGGGCATATGTGAATCTGAGAGCTCTGCCCCACCCAACTGAGACAGTAAGCAACACACCCCTGCCAGACACTTTTATTTCACAGCCTAGTCACCAATCTTTCAATACGCTGTTCTTCAGGAGCAAGATTATCAAGAGAAGGAGATGCCACACTCTGGAGGACCTCAATCACTTCACAGCTAACACCAGCTGTCATCTACAAGTGTTATTAGCAGCGTTCTGACCAGTTACACAGCCATCATCATCTTCCTCAGATGAACCAAGATTAAGTTGACCATGTGTAAAGGATGGAAAACCAGGGTAACAGCTGAGTACCTGGTCAGATGAAGCAGCTGTGATCTTTCAGAATGCTAAACCCTTCCCAAAAGCTGGCATCTCTTCCAGGTGATGATGGCTTTGCCTGCCTCACCACCTTGCATGCCGTAAACAGCACTCGGTGCATTTCTTACGTCCTCTGCACATTCCCCTGGACTACATTAATTCTTACTGCAAAATCTGCATTCCTACTTCTTGTTCCTTGAGATAAGGGGGAATGGCTACGTGCTGGTTTGATACAAGCCCATTACCAGGTCTAACTTACCAGATACAGATCTAAGCAGCATCAACCCCTCCGTGTAATCAAGGTAACGGGAATCCATCTTGGGCGAAGCTGCTTTCACTAGCTCACTACAGATACCCAGCTACGTCACGAACACCTCCCAGCAGAGGAGGAAGACAGAAGAGGGATAAATGGGTACAAAGAGAAGCAGCATGCAAGTTTTGTTTAGCACTTGAATCACACATAGAAGTTATTTTTTTCCCCGAACGTCTATTCTATGGTAGGTACTGAGAATAAATCCACTCCGCCACTCCAACCTGTGTGACTCCCAGGGTGTTAGGCTCCAGAGCTTCTCCAGTTGAGTTTTATATGGCAGGAATTAATGGATTGTCCCTGACTTGTTTGTGGCATCCTATCTGACGCAGTAAAGACGACATACACACACAGATGAAAGGGCACTACCTTTTAGCCCCACCACACCACAGAACGAAGCAGGAATCCTCACAGAGCCACCGCCGTCTGTGCCAATACCCACTGGGCAGAGACCTGCAAAATACACACATGGGGCTGTGATCAGAGAGACATTGCGTTGCCCTGTCCATTCTACCAGCAGCTGTAGCCAAAACAGCACAGAGAGCTCTCTGTTCAGCCATTAATTCCCTCCAGCTTCTAAACCATTCATGAAATCTGAATGCATGAGGCTCAGGACTTGCCTCCCACCACCCCTAAACTCAGTTTAGGACCACCTACCTGCTGCTACAGCTGCTGCTGACCCACTGGAGCTCCCCCCTGTGAAGTGGTTAGGCTTGTAGGGATTCCTAGGGATCTTGTGGTACCTGAGGAAGACAAATAGAGTTGAATCTTTTCCTAGGGAGGACTGAGTGTGTTTCAGGGCAGGAAGAGATCTAGAAACAGCACAGGGATTCAGATCTCTTACTAAAGAGACACTAGTCCACCCCAGACAGTGCTACATCCCTGGAACATAAGACTGAAATAAGACTTCTTGCTCAGAGTCCAGTCTCTTGTTATCATTAGCAGCTTATCCAAAAAGAAAAAGACTCAAAGCAATAGAAAGGATGCTGTTCCAGTTCTTCTGGTTGTGATTGCACTGTGCCATTACTGCATACCGTAGTGCATTATGCAGTTCCAAAAGAAAGAGCAGTCACTGACCATCAGTTCTTAAAGGACCACAAGCAAGTCAGCACCCCCAGCTTTGCCTTTTATTCCAAACTCTCCAGTCTGACCCCAGTCCTCAAAGAGACCTGCCATGTGGGAGGGCATCCAGCTGGTGTAGCAGCCCCCACACAATGCCTGTGCATTTTGTTGTAGCTGTGGGGGAGCCCCAGTTCCATCCAGCTGCACATGCATGAGGTGTGGAGCTTATCAAGGCTATGAGAACCACTGCTCTGACACAGCAGTTCTCAGCTTGCTGTAGCTGGAAAATTCACAAAAGTAAATTACAGTGAGCTTGTTTTAGCTAGGAAATAAAAACGCGATGTTCTCCTGAGCTGATTGTACCTTTTCTCATTGTTCTTGGCCATTAGCCATTTTTGTGACTGCTCATTAGATTGCTATTTACTTGTTTTATGTCACTGCTTTTGTCTACTGCTCATCCTGTAAACATTTACACCTCCACGCATACAAGGCCTTGGAAAGACAGCTCTTTAGTCAGCAGACACGACTTGAATCCTCTCTTACCGTTGGTTTCCTCTTTCCTTTGGAAGCCTTCAGGCTTCCAACATCTACTCTGTTTTCATACCCACAGGGTTCTCCCTTCACGGGGTGTTTCAGTCAGTTTTATTCTTGCATGTTTGCCATGTTTTTGTACCCTTCCCTGTCAGTTCTGGACAGACTTCAGGTCTGAGGAAAGAGGACTTTTAGGTCTGAGGAGAGAGAGAGAGAGAGAGAGAGAAGGAAGGGAATGTTACCTATTAGGGTTGCATCCAGTCGTTCCAGTCCCTAGTTCATGCATGTTTGAAACCCCAATAATGATAGCTCCAGCCTCTCGCAGCTTCTTGGCCACAGTAGCATCTTCTGTTTCAGGCTCAGTCCCGAGATACACTGTTCCTACTCGGTGATGGTAAGGTACCTTAGCAAGAAGACACCTTATTATTCATCCAAAAATCTTGGTATGGCAGACAGGCATGCACACATGCTTCACGTGCACACTTCACCCCCACAACAGATCTCAGACATCAGGACCCACTGAAGGAAGTCAGAGCTAGGAAGTCTCACTCTTCATCTTTTCCTGCATTGGTTCCTGTTGAGAGGGACACTTAACCCTTCACTATTGGCTTCCTCTCACATGCAAGGGAGTCCTGTTAATACCATGAGGAGCAGAAACACAGACGTCCAGAAAGTCTGCCTCTCTATAGCAATGCAGTTGGTAGGCCGAGGCTGCGGAACCAACTCACCTCGGCTCCAGAGCACACAGGAGCTCTTTTTTTACACATTCTATGGAAGAAGCTGCAGCATTTCAAATCTGCAGTGCTTTGAAGCAAGGAACCAACGTTACATGGATGCCAAAATACCAGATGAACTCATTTTCAGGGTGTGCTCTTCACAGTTATGTGGTGATGTACGTAAACAGGACTCCCACCCTATGGGTAGGTCCTTCCAGAGTCCATGACAGCTTGATGGCACCTCCAGGCGTATTTAGTCGTAACTGCTGCTAAGCTGCAAGCACAACCCCACTGTGGGTGAGGATTTTCAGAGCAACTTTTGTATTTCTGATACAAGTATGTCCTTAAAGGTAAGGAGAGAGGGATGCTTTGCCAGCGGAGCAGAGGGAGTGACTGAGAAATCCAGGCAGTTACGCCCACTGCTACAGGTGTTTTTATAAATGCTCATCTTGTCAGCAGAGGGACTGTTTCCCACCCCCACCCTCTGCTCCCCGTGGATTGAAGAGATCAGTCCAAGATAAGGAAAACATCTGTCATAACTGAGATCTATCATCACCTGGCAAAACTTGTTAATCCTACTCATTACAAACCGCATACTGCCTCTTATTACAAAAGAGGCTTACGCTGAGGAGTTGGCCTTAAAACCTCCTTGCGGCAAGTTGTCCAGGTTGACCACTTGCAGCATGAACTGACAGCTAGACAAGGAAACTCACCACTTTGAACTCTTCTTTCAGGCACACTGGGATGCCATCTAGATGAGACAGGGTACATTTATTCCTGTAACGAGCAGTGGAGGCCTCGGCCATCTACACAGCAGGGAAAAAAATAAAAAAAGGAGTTGTATGTTAAATAGGTAGACAGAGAGAGTTGAACTGAAAGTCATTACCCATATCAGAACAGATACCACAAATGGTTTTGTCAGGCTGCTTGCAAGCCAAATGATAAAGGTTTCTTTTTTCTTCCACTGTATGCTGATAGGGAAAGCATTTACTGCTTGGAAGCACCTATGCCACATAACCACATAAATCCTGGTTTAAAAATAGTAGCCCAGTAGAAAACAGATTGCCTTAATGCTAACTCGCTTTGCAGGAAGGGAAGCAAACTGTTTTTAGTCCCCAACACAAGAAAGAAGCGAATATACATATTTTTTCTTTGCAACTTATCAGAAGAGCCTCTGCCCTTTCTAGTGGATGCTACCACTCTTGGGGTGGCAGAGGCCCCTTTGCTACCAGAGGGGGACATTACCAGCATTATTTGTTCCCGGTCCCATTGCACTATCGCTCTGAGTGGGGGCGTGGATTTGTCGCAGTCCTCCAGCATGGCAACGATGTTCTTGGCCACCTGAGATGGCGTCAGCTTCCCACTCCTACAGGACAGAAGTTGGGATCTTCATTGCAAGGCCCCCCACACCACACCCACACACGGGGATTGTCTGTCAGGTAGCAAGGCAGCACCTGTCACAGCCCTATCCAGTAACTAGATAATAATCTGTGTGTGGGGATGATTTCAACACAGTTGACACCATCACGAGAGGAGACACCCTTCCCTAAGAGAACTTCCCTCCACAACACCCCTCCCACCCTCAGAGTAGGGGCAGGAGCTGGGAGAGTTGCTCAGATGTTCTTGAAACACCAGATAAGCAGGGAAGGACTTTACGGAGAGCCTTCAAGCTCTTCAAAGCTCAAGGTTATAAAACTGCCAGTGCCATGAGAAATCTGAAACAAGAGGACAGCCCATTTTATACAGGCTTCCCTTAACAGAGAAGGGCCTCGGAGCAGCACTGTCACAACCCACTGTACTGGGTCTAGCTGGGATGGTAACTTTCCCTGCAGCAGCCCATACAGTGCTATGCTCTGCACTTGTAGCTAAAACAGCAGTGGTATCACACTGGTGTTGTGTCTGCTGCTGAGCAGTGCTGGCACAGCATCAGGACTTTCTCTAGCCCTCCTAGGGGGTGGGCAAAAAAGTGAGAAACATCACCAGGGTAGCTGACTCAAACCAACCAAAGGGATATTCCATACCATATGATGTCACACTCAGCAATAAAAGGTGGGAAAAGGAGGAAGAGGAGAGGGGTGGGCTCTCGTTGCGAAAACGTCTGTCCTCCTCTCCGAACACCGGCTACGTGCATTGAGGCCCTGCTTCAAGGACGTGGTCAAGCATCGCTTATTTGTGGGAAGTAGAGAGTAATTTTTTCCCCTCTGCATTTCCACATAGCCTTTACTTGTTTTGTTATTCCCTTTCCCCCTTCCTCTTCCCCTTTTCCCTTTTCTCCCTTTAGTTGAATTGTTTAATTAATAATAATATTGTTAATAATAATAATATTGTTAATAGTTGTTTAATTAATATAATATTTCCTTGATAATATATTTCTCTCTTTATTAAAATTATCCTTATCTCAACCCGTGAGTTGTTTTTTTTCCCTTTACTTCTTCCCCTCCTCATCTGAGGAGGGGGAGTGAGAGAGCGGTTGTGGTGTTCAGTTGCCTAATACGGTCAAACCACCACACCCACCTTTAACAAAGAAGCCTTCCCTCCCTCCTGGCTATGTTACCCCATGAACAGATCTGTCTCTGGCTGGCACTGAAGCCTCGTAGTCAGGATTCAGGTGCAACACCAGTCTGCAGCGTCAGCCATTTGCTCCAAGGCCACTGCTGACTGGCAGGGGTGGCCCCTGAGGAACACGTGCCAGGAGCGCAGCAGGATTTATCAGAGCACTTCAGATCTGGCACACGTCCCAAAGGCAACCAGGAGTTAATGAGCAGCCAACAGCTCACAGAACCTCAGAGTCAGGTACGTGCTCCCAAGTTGGACACAAGTTGGGTGAACGTAGTCAAACTGCTCACAGGAACACAAGCAGTTGGGGGATCAAGGGGTTCTTCAAAGACCCACAGTATGTGCAGTTTGCATCATCCATATGAACCTTCCCCACCTTCTCACTCACTTGTTTAGGCAAACAAGGTACGTAGAAGTCTCTCCCAGAGGAGACCAACAATAAGCCAAGACAAACAGCATCTAAATATCCTTGCAGCGCTTGTAAGGGTTGTGCCAGCTCTCCGAGTTGGCTTTCCTTTGTTATTCTGTTAGAGGGAAAGGACTGGAAAGGATGATGCTAAACAGCAGTACCTCAAAGACAATTCTAACAGGGAGAGGCCTGCAAGCTTGTGGTGCAGCAGCAGCTCGCAGCAGAGGAACACGTCAGACAGTTGTTCCCAGGCCGTAATTTCACCTACCGGTAGCAGTCCAGGTAGTCTTTGATCCCTTTGAAGCTAAACCCTTTGCTGGCAGAATCGGGCCTGCAAAGAAAGGATTGAAAGGGCAACTGTGAAATGGCAAAGCCACCTCTGTTTACACCTGCAGAATCCAGCATCATTCCAACACAGGTTGGGAATTGCCCACTTACAGGGCATCGTTGGGTCTGCTTGTCTAAGGATTTTAGCTCACACTGTCAGACTCCTTGCAGAGATGCAGGATGGTAGGTGCATTAAGGGTGCCACAGAAATAAGGGGTCAGTTTTGCTGACGTGTTCTAGTTGTTTCATATTTCTACTTCAATAAAGCAGAAAATACTTTCCTCCCTCTAAAGTGAAGGGGCTGAACGTTTTTCCATGCTCTAGTTTAAGAACTTAAGTGGGAAGCAAGCTTAATGCTACAAAAAGCTCAAATATATAGAGAGAATCTACTCTCTGAGATGCCGGTGAAACACAGCTCATAGACATCTTCAGGAACTCCTAGCCAGGCTCACAGCTAAGAATAAAACCAGATGGGGATAGCATTCATAGCAGTCCAGCTGCCCCCATCTTAGCATCAGACCTCAGTGTGACACGTGAGCCTCAGTAACATTTCATCCCTAATCTGGTGAGATTCAATCAAGCACAGGCCACAGTGAAGAAGCTAAACAGGCTTTCTTGACGCAGCCTAAGTAACAAAGACTAATTTATTGAGGGTTGTTTGCTTTGTACCCTGTGTTTCTTTTCTCCTCCCAGCAACTGCTGTTTTCTATTTGAGATTCCTTGCAGGCAAGCAACAGCACACCTGCAAATTCACTTAAGGGATGCATGCATTGGTTGGCCAACCACTAAGTATGTCTACTGTAATAGTGCAAGCGGAGCCAAGCAGGCTTCCTGAAGCTAGCAGAAACTTCACACTGCATGCAACTACTGGTGATTTGTAAGTTATAAATGAAGAGGTGGCTGGCAGCACTATTTATTTTGTGAAGTACCACGACATGGAAAGAAATTTCAATCCAGATTACTGACAGAGATAGTTTCTGACTGACATAATGACACCAGCAAATGTGTTCTTCCACGTCACATACCTTGCATCTATCAGCTGTTTCATAATATCCAGAGTGCTTTTAGCCTCAGACTTGTCTTCTGTAACCTCCGCAGCAACCTCCGGGATAAACGTGGGATCTTCACGAATGTCAAGAGAACGCATTAGAGACAAGTTGTTCATCCTGAAAGAGAGGGAGAGCTGCTGCTAGAGTTTGCAAGCTCCACCATGACTAATTTTTCCAGACTGTTCAAAGTGAACTTTACCCAATAACATTTTGTTGTAGCAGTCTGCTCCCACAGCAGGGAGTTGCAACAGTTACAAGATAATCTTTCACACCTTTCTAAACCCTTGCTGAAGACAGCACCAAATCTATGCTGCTTGCTTAATAGAGCCTCCTACCTCTTGACATAAGGCCAGCCAGCCTCCATAAACCCAAGCTGGGAAAGAAACAGTGAAAGTTTTCCCATTTGCTCTAATTAGATACATCACCCACATACCAAAAAAGACAGAAATGGAGAGAAAAAGGAAAGAAGGTAGTCTGCGCCATACATTCAAGCACTTTCCTTGTTAAAACCAGCACCTCCTCAGACTTTTCTGACTCAACATAGCTTGTTTGCAACCAAATGTGACAGGGATTGAATCAGCATGAGGTCAGGGTTTGGAGTATATGCGAGTGAAGCATAGAAACCCAGACCACGTCACAGATATCAAGGAATGATCTACTGTGTAACAGCAGTGAAGCTTGTCTGGGTTTGCTTTACTTAAAAAGTGCATACCCAAAGTAAAAATTCAGGGAGTACCAAGCGCGTTCAACACATTTCTCAACGTCCTGGGATCTGCACAGACGACCTAGCCAATTATGTATGTAAGCCAAGGGAGAACGTGAGCTTCCTGACTACTGGCTTATACTGCAACGTGCACAGTTTCCAAATAAAAAACTAAGTGAGAGGAAAGAAGAAAAAGTTGCTCAAATCAATGAACGTCTTTAAAAAGAACATGTTTAAAACTCTGAACTTCATGTTCGGCGTCATTTTCCTGCTACTATTATTTTCCCAGTGCTGGTGGTACACACTTCAGATTTGCAAAACCACAAGCTCTGAAAGAAAGACTGCATTTTAGCAAGAGCTTAGGAAGGCAAAGAGACAATCTGGTGAATTCAGTTTCTGTGCACCTGCCTGAGTGTGAAAAAGGGATAATTTCTTCACATAGGACACCCAAACTAGAGTAGTTAAAAAAATAATAATCTCATAAACCACTTCTATGAAATAATCTTTCTCACTCTTCACACAAATTATGCTACTTGTCTCTTTGAAAAGGTAATCTCAGGTAACCTGCAATACATTTGCAATGCAAGCACCTTAAAAAAAAAAGAGAGAGAGAGAGAAAGAAAGAGAAGCATGGTAGGAGATAAAACTCCCCACTTACCTTACTAATAGTGGAATTAACAAGAACTGTCCAAAAGCCTAGAAGAATGTAAGCAGAAACACTGGTTGGCCACAGTTTTGACCTGAGCATCCTCCCCACAAGACAACGAATGCTGAATATGCCCACAATTGCTGCAGAACACTCTAGAGCATGCATTTGCATTTCTGGCCATAAACTTGTTCCAAAATGCTTTCCATCCTCCTCTGACACTTACAGAATTGTAAGGACTGTATTCTCCTGGCTCTCCTGCAGGGACATGCATTTGTTCTTCCCCAGCTGAGCCCCAGAAAGCCTGTACTTGCAGGCTGCAGCATTGTTAAGAGACATCTATATAGCTCCCAACAGTTACTTTCTTCATGCTCTGGGCATACAAATATCGGATAGGGCAGAAGCTTATTATTATTTCATTTATTCCCCTTGTCAGCATCTTTCCTGTCACCGTGTGTACTCAGCTGCCTTGTAGAAGACAGTCACCTCCTGCAGTAAACAGAGTCAAACTGGAAAAGCATGAGAAATGTAGAGACTCCATGGTAGCAGGCAGCTGAAAACACTCTCTGAATACCTCACTTCCCAATATAGCAATGCCAGCAGTCCCAGGGTTATCAGCCTTGTTCTAGTGTGCCTCAATAGCTTAAGAGTGGACTTCCAAAACACATGAAAGGAGCGTGGCTCCAGTACTCAGTGCAAGTCTGAAGCAAGGTTCACATTCCTACGTCCACAAAGTGACATGTTGCTTCACAAATTGCATTAAAAATACAGTCTCTTTTTGGAAAGGCATTGCTCCTAACCTGCATGTAATCTGCAACAGTAAGCACCTGTGTGATGAGGTTGGGAGTGTATGTCCCCCCCTCCAAGGGGCATATGTCAGGAAAGGAAACGAGCCCAGGGTCACACAGCAGATGCAGCCACAAAGCAAAAGATCGGAAGATAATTCTGGTTAGCATATCCTGGAACAAACTGCTCATGAGGTGAGCTGGCTGTATTCTCAGCCACAAAGGCACAGCCCCCTGCTAGCTTTCGCTCCAGGCCCAACCAGCTGCCAAGCTCTGGAACAAGTCACACTACAGAAACGGGACTTCTGTAACCTCAACGCTGGCCCAAAACAAGAGGCCGAGTAGCGTCAGGGACAGCCAAACCCACACGTCCCAGAGAGGTCAACGCCACCAGTCACTGCAGAGGGAAGGAGATATTTCCCTCATGAACACACTGCCTGGTGGGACTTGCACCTGCTCCCAAGCCCTCCTCCTCCTCCTCCTCCTGCACAACTGCCAGGGCAGAAGCAAACCCGCAGGCTGGAGAGCATGCCAGCGCCCAGGAAAACAGGAGCGCTGTTTACAACAGCTGTCCGCAGCCTCCTCGTGAAAGCCACGCTCAGAAGGACCTGAATTCCTTCATGTCTGAGGGAAATCTGCGCTGTGGCTGCTCTCTGCTTTGGGCAACTGAACGGAGGGCATGAAGGCGGCAAAGAGCCGTCACTTCATAGAGCAGCTCCATGCCCGCAGCATCCCACCACACCTAGGGGACACAAGGCACCCCAAAACACGCAGAGAAAACGTTCCTATAAGGGATCCTTCACAAAGCGTGTCTCTGTCCTTACACCAAGACCTCCCCGTGCTGTTAGAGCCCCGCTACCCGCCCGGTGACAGACTCCCGGCTCCGGGGACAGCCGCCGCCGCCTCCTGACGGCTCCCCCGGCGGCGGCGGACATTTTGTGCCCCGCCGGCCGTGCCCGCGCCCCGACTCACCGTGTTGACCGCATGGCTGAAGAGGCGCAGCCAGAAGCCGCACAGCCGGGGGGCCCACTGCGGAGAGGAGGCGAGAGATGAGCTCCGGGACCCGCTCCCCGACGCCCACCCGCCCCGGCTCTCCCCACACCCCGCTGCTCACGGTGTCCCGCGGAGGGCTGCGGGCTGCCGGCCGCCCCGGCTCTCGGCGCTGCACCACGGCGGCGGCGCTGCCCGTGTGCCGCCGCACGCAGCACAGGTACACGGCGGCGGGCAGCACCGTGAGGGGCACCAGGAGCAGCGGCAGCAGCGCCATCGCGTCCCTTCCCCGGCAGCCGGCTCCCCGGTGAAGCGGCGGGGCGGTGCTCGGCTCTCGTCCCGCCCGCAGCCGGCCCCCCGGGGGCCTGCTCCGCCTGCCGGGTGCCGCCATGTCGCGGTTCTGGCGGGCGGCTCGCCGCCCTGACGGGGAGCGGGCGGTGGGGCCCGGCGTGGCGGAGGAGGAGGTTTATCGGTGGGGTCTCACAGGTCAGTGCGAGGGGCTCGGTGCCGGCATTCGTCTGCCGGTTGGGCTTTCTGTTCCCTGAGGGCTTGTGAGTTATTCCCGCCGCTGTGCGCTCACCCTGCTTTTACGTTTCCCCGGGGTGATGCAGCGGTGCAGCATCATTAACCTCAGTACTTAAGTCCGTGTGTAAGAAAAGAAATTGAAGATTCCAATTTGGCTTGTTTAGTGTTTGTTTTGGTACACTGTGCCCAGTAATAAGGCTTGCTCTGCAATGGTGCTCGCTGCAGCCATCTACACTTGGGATCTGTTCTAGCTCAAGCTGGAAAGCACCTTGTTGAAATGTGATTATAATACTATTACTAGTTTGTTACAAATATTTCCGAACTAGTAGCTTAAAGAGTGTCCCTGAAAGTAGCATATTTAAAAAAAAAAAAAAAAGTGTCCAGAGCTGGAAGTGAAGCTGTCTTCCAGGCATGTAGAGGGGCAGCTTAATTATCAGATCACGTTCCTTGTACAGGCCTTTGTAATGACTTTAGGGCATTTTCATGCATACAAGTTCCTGAATATGGTTGAAATGAATGAAATTGGAGTGATACCAGTGTCTCTGCTACTTTGCAGGGTAAAACAGCTCCTGATGAAAATTTGTGCACCTTTCCTTTAAGGCAGTTGGTTGGCAGAAGGTCTGGTCTGTGCAGGACCTGCTTCTGGTGGCTGCAAGCTGTGACAGTGTATTGGATGGCTATGTAACTTTAACAAATTTCTTTTATGCCCAGGCATTAAGCTTCGTCCGTATCAAATCGAAGGTGTAAACTGGCTGGTGCAATGCTACAAGGTCCAGCATGGCTGTATCCTCGGCGATGAGATGGGTCTCGGGAAGACTTGTCAGGTATGTCACCTGATTCTTCTGAGAAATTAGTTCTGCCCAACTTCATAGCTCAGTGTTTCTGCATGATGAAGAGAAACACGTAATGATTGGCCAGTTAAGCAGCCACATCATGTAGTCCTTACACAAAAGTCAGAGCTCGCTCTTTTGTTCCCGAATCACTTAAAACCCCTATTAGGACCTGAGTAACATTCCAAAAAAAACAACTTTTGGGAGGGTTGTAGAAAGATGAGTGATCATTTTACACAGAAATATGAAAGCATAATTCATAGTGTGTGCAGAATTAACAGATAATACACAGTCAGTATGGAGGCAATTATGTAGTTTTGATGCACCTGCAGCAAGATGATTTTTGAATTTCTCAACGTGTGGATTAAAGTTGAGTACAGGCAAATTTTTCGGAGTATTTTTGTTTCTTTTTTCTTTTGCTTTTTTTTAAATAAGTTTTTAAATGGGATTCAGTTTTGCTGGAGAACTAATGTTTGTGCTTTGGTTCAGCTGATGGTATTCAATGAGTCTTAAATAACAAACCAGTAGTTCTAGAAAGTGATGTATGACAGTAGATCTTCTCTGTGACTGTGGGAGAAAGGTCTTTGGAAAAAGGGTTTCAGACATTGAGGTCATGTTTTAGGCCCTAAGCTTTTACGGCATTGATGCTGGGTCTTGTTTGGTATTCTCTTCGCCCTGCTTTGTGCTAGAGACCCTGTAGGAATCGGTTACAAAGTGCAAGAAGGAAAGAGCTTATTCACATTCAGACATTTTCATTTTAGCAAAAAAATAAAAATTGTTTCCCTTGCCTTCTAGACTATTTCTCTACTTCTTTACTTGACAAAAAAAATAACGAACAAAGAGAGATTTCTGATACTGTGTCCTCTGTCTGTTCTAAGCAACTGGAAGGAAGAACTGGAGAGGTGAGTTTCAACAGTTGACCCACTAGTATTCTTGCATGAAAAGTTACAAAGACTCTTCAAATATGTTCAGTCTAAGAATTTCCTTCCTTTCAAAAGGAGTAAAAGCAGAAAGGGAAGCTACCAAAACAACAAATCAATGCAAACACCGCTTGTATTTGATGCATTGCCCTTATGATGCTGTGATTTACATCAATTCATCCATCTTAAAGCATTGGATGACTTGCAGTACAAATGCCCCCATTAGCTGCTTGTTTTTTGTTTTCTAACCTAATCCCCCATGCTCAGCCTCTCTTAGACAAAATCTGCTGAAGACAGCCAGGATTCTGTATGATGAAAGGTAAGACCCATGCTGAATAGCGTGTTTCTTGGCATGCTCACACATACATCTAAAATATATAACATCTGTGCATGTAACCCATCTTCACTGAGGTACGGTGTCTGGGCTGACAGCACGTTTGCTATGCCCAGAATCTGTATGTTTTAAGACGGAGCCTTAGCATTGCTTTTAAGAAGAGTTGCTGAAAGTTAAAGATTAGAACAGGTGCGTTTCTGCATGGTTGTTGAGAAATGCTGTGTCAGAATCTGAACTCATTGAGGTTACATTCTGAAGTGAGCTGGCCTGATTTGGGTAGACTTGCAGTTGAAATAGTTGGGGAAAAGCACATCACTTAATGTAATGTACATCAACAGTGAACAGCTATCCTGGAGGACCACTAGGCGGGTATTAGTGGTGGGATTAAGTGAGGAAGAATTTTACAGTCCCAACTCATCTTCCACAGAATTGGTTTTATCTTCTTTTTCACTACGAGGGATAGATTTTTTGAGGCCCTGACTTGGAATTATTTGCCGCAGACATTGTTTACCTTTTTTTTAACTGCCTGGGGGTCAATTATTTGGTTCCAGCTGGAGAAACTATGTTTGTTCACCTGCTTTTCACAAGCTTTTTCAGTTCAGACTAGTAGATGGACCACGAGACTGGTTTTCCATCGCCTGTGCTGAACTTTGAGAACTAGGAGAAAGCACATTATATGGGACTTGTCCAAACCCAAACCATCAGCTGAGGTGCCAAGCTGAGATGCATGTTATTCAGGAAGGTGTTAGATTCAAGAGCTGAGATCCAGCCGTGTATCACAGGAGGGTAAGGCGTTTGGACAGGAGGTTCTCGTTATCTGTGTGCTATCTAATTTTGACAGTGGGGTCCAGGATCTTAAACATGAAAGCATTAGCTTGTCTCACTTCATTTTGCTGTCTTTCTCTTGTCAACAGATTTGCTCCAGGTCTCTCCTTTGTGACGTACGTAGGCAACAAGGAGGAACGACCCAAGCTGCAGCAGGATCTAAAAGAGCAATCTCACTTCCATGCGCTCTTAACAACATATGAGGTACAGCATCTTTGTCACTTGAACGGAGGGCTCAGGTTTTTCCTTGCCTTTTCCATTCCGTTGTACAGCTCAGCTCTTGTCCTCCGTACTCATCTCTGACATTCCTCAGTGATTTTCTACTCTGTAACCCACTTCCCCCACTCATCTAAGTTGCTGCTGTTTTCATGTCCCTAAGATAATCTCATTTAACCCCAGCTGTATCACAGCTTGAGTAAAGACAACAGAAACACCCTTAACTATTGCTGTGTGGCAGCTGCATTGTCTTTCTGTGTTGCCTTACAGACCTTCAGTATTTAATAGAAATGTACACATGTGATATTCATTAAGATTCTATTAATCAGGCAACACAGGAACACTTTGAGAGCTTGCCTGTGTTCATACCCTCTTCAGCATGCCCTTCTCAGATAAAACTCACTCTTGGACTGTAAAATGATGAGGTTTCTATTACAATTGACAAGGCTTTGGGCTGAATCTGGTCAGGACTCTCTGGTGAAGGCCCTGTCCTGCTCTAAACTGACCCTGTAGGATTGCTTCCTTTGTCACTGCTTTACACTCTGCATGGCCTGATGCTCAGTTATGTGAAGTCGGGGGAAAACAATAATTTTTCTCTGAAGAATCAGTCCCACTCAGGTGTACTTCATATCAGTACTTCAATTTTACTTTAACAGTCTCTTAACAAACACACCAACCAATTTGAAATTAAATAAAAACGCATCTTACAGATTCTTCTCTCTCCCCCCCCCAATCCCCAATCTCCATTTCCCTTTGCCTTCTTGCTTTCCCTCTCCAAGTATTTTACCATTTTCTTCCTCTGGGAGCTATGACCCCTGCTGTTCTCTCTCAGCCTGCATCTGTTTTCACGCTGCACAAGCAAGAGTGCAGTGATAAACCTTGTCCTGAATGCGATAGGTGGAGGTGTTCATACTGAACCAAGCCTGACAAAGCCATCAACCATATGGAGATAATCTCTTAGCTGGTGTTTTTTCTCATCTCTGTTCTAATGACAAAAGTCTGTACTTTCAAAAGAAAGTACAGAATTTCAAAATTCTCTTAAGTGACACAATTTCTCTTCCTCTTTGAATCTGAAGTCGGGCGAACAACGTGAGCATTTAAGGATATTATCAGGTCAGATTAATCCTCTGAAGCACGTGTTTGCTTAAAGGTAGAAAGACTGTAATGCTGAAGGTGTGTGGTGTTTCTTACAGAGTGAGAAGGATATGAACAAACTTTACAGACTTGAAGAGTGGTTATGATGTCTGTAAATTTCCATTAATTCTCTGAGGTTTTACTACTGATTCTTTGCCAGAGGAGCATTAAAATGTAGGGTCACAACAGCTTGTGGTTACAATAGCTGTCATGTTACTTTCCTTAGGTAGTAACTGACTTCGTTCTGTATTTCGCCATAGTTTACAAGTAGACATAAAAGATGATCTGTTGAAACTGATGCGTGAACTTAAGTCATAAGTAACGATTCATTTCCTTTCGTTGCAGATTTGTCTGAAAGATGCAGCATTTCTCAAACTGTGAGTCTGGTTCTAATTTTTTTCAAATTTAATTCTGCAAGTCTGTCAGAGATTTCCGAAGCGTATGCTTATTTGTGTGCAAGATCCTACGCTTGTACCACGAGATCCAAAGATGCTCTTTAGTTATGATTAGAGCTTTGCCTGTATCACGTTTCAGTGAAGGATCCTTAATGTCAGTTAAGATGTACCTGAACTTCTGCCAAGGACAATTCTCAAGCCAGTTAACTTAGAATAACATGATGTATAGCAGCTTATAGCAGGATATTAAATATCAGTCCAGAAGATAGGCATTTAGAACAGAGACGATCTTCAAAAGCTTCAAATTATAAAGGTATTAGATGAAAATTTACTTAAATTGACCTGCATTATGACGTGGTACTTGTGCTAATACCATATCCTGTCATATATTGCCTCTTGCCACCAGTCAGAGCTGTGGAGGGCTTACGGAGCATTATGCTTTCTAGCAAGACTCATTACACAGCTTAAATTCAGCCTGTACTGTCATGGTCGTGCAGGATTTTACAGGCACATGAAATGGGGAGGAATCTTAATATTATTTAGTAACGGCACACATGCCTTGTGATAGTGGTAAATGCTGTGACAAATGCTGGGGGCAGTCAGATACCACGAATAGCTCGGGATCTTTGTAGGAGCAGAAAACCAGCAGCCCCCACAACACAGTTTTGGATCTCAGCAGTAGCCAGGCCCACGGGGGGCACCCTGTTGTTTTTCTGCAAAGCACCTGCCTTGGCCATCGCTGGAAACAGTGGGTTGTGCTGGGTGAACATGTGGTAGAAGCCAGGCCATATGAAAAGTAGCCATGGGCATGGTGTGCTTATAGTTCCATGTCATGTCCTATGCTGCTGCATATAATTCTGTTTATTTTGCATCTTTGCCCTAATGTGTAGTAGGCAAGGAGAGCAAGGAACTAGCCCTAGTATCAGCTCCAGTGCAATTTTCAGGTTCCAAGGCTACCACATAATGTCAAAGCCATGTCACTCAACAATTTGTCCCTTCTGTTATTCCTTCTGAAAATGGTAGGTGCTAATAAGTTGTGCCTTGTCCTGTGTAGGTCTTGGAACGTGTTGTAAAGGTGGGTCAGAGTTACACCCCACGACCACCACTCCTTACAAGCAGTGTAACAATAAAAAGAAGTGGAGCAAAAGCCCTACTCTGATGCACAGAGGGATCAGACTCTGCACCTGAACTTCTGCCATGCTTCACACTGCAGTGTCCCCTCTGCACTTCAGTTGCTGATCCTGTAGGAACATTTGACTGTCCTAGCAGTGGAGATCCACTCTTAAATAGCAAAAAGAAGAATCAAGGGGAAAAAGAAGAGTTATGGGGAGAAGAGAATATATGTGATGCCAACCCTTCTATTCCATTGGGAAGGCAGAGGTGTACGTAAGAAAAGCTGGAGGGTTGTGCTTTCTCTCCCCTGCCTACCTATCAGCCAGACCTGACTGTGTGGAAGTTACTCTGATGTGGAAGTTGTAACTCTACTGATAAGCAGGAATGAGCTGAACATATCTGGAGCTTGTATCAAGCCCAGTAGATCTACTAGGTTGCCAGTGATTCTGCAGCCTGGACAATGAGACTCTGCATGTGGCTTTATCAACCCCAGATTAAATTGAAGTGCTTGGCTTGGGTGATTTGTAAAAGAGGGTAGAGAGAGAAACAACAAATTCAAGTGAACTTACTCTAGTTTTAATTTCAGAAAAACTCATCCAATCTATAGCTAAGAAGCTGTGTTGGCTCTTGAAAAGTTGTGAATTCCTCTCACCCTCCCACCTCTCTTGTGATTCTTGCCTGTGGTTCATGGTGTGAGAGCACCTTGAGTTCAGCCAAGTAGAGGCACTGCTTATTTCGGTCTTTTTGCACTGACAGTAATGATTTGTCTGCACCTAACTGAAGATGCTGCTTTGTTTGTTCACAGTTTTAACTGGGCTGCCTTGGTTGTAGATGAAGCTCACCGACTGAAAAATCAGAGCTCTCTGCTTTACAAGACACTTTCTGAGGTAAAATAACTCATCCATATATTAGCATCTAAAGATTTTTCTCTTCACAATAGGATACATATTCTCCATTTATTCCCCTGTGTGTTTTATTACGCCACAACCATCTGCGCCACAACCGTTTTCCATCAGAACTGGTGAAGAGATTCCCATGTTTAGCAGCAGATAGACAAGGGCCTGTCATGTTGGCCTTGTGTGCACGTGGGCAGTATTTGGAGCTTGTCTCTTATTCTGGCTCGTGTTTGTGCTTGACAAGTTGGAGCAATCTGAGAGACCACGAAATGTAAAGAAACCACATGTAGCACTGAACCACAGCTCTGCTACTGAAGCATTAGAAGTCTGACTGAGGTAGGGCAATATAAAGTGACAAAGAGAATATCTCCAACTTTGCGTAGTTGGTAGGACCCTGAGTCATGAGCTGTTGACTTCCATTGTCTCACTTAGTGGAACCACCACTGTTTATTGAAATTAGTAGAATTGCTCCAACTTCCCTTGGGCTCTCCCAGGTGAGAAAGCACCCTTGCTTTCTCATGAATGAAATAAATGTCTGTGTGAAGGATTTTTGTGATGGTAGTGAAGCATGGACGTTAGGTCTGGACTGGCAGCAGCAAAAATGAAATACAATACTTTTATAAATATTTTTCTAATTGGATTCCTGACAGTCTTATCTTCTGAATGTATTTTCCATGATGTCTGTATTTCAGGAGTTTTGGTTGCAGTTGAAAAGAAGTAGAATTGATTCACCTTAGCTCTCCTAATGTATTTGCTATTACTAAACTTGAGAAAAGATTTGTTTTTTTTTTCAAAGGCAACTGTATTCCCCAAGTACCTTTACACAAGTTACCGCAAGCAGCATGGATCAGATAATGACACGGTTTGTCAGAGTTAGTCAGAAAATAGAAATGGAAGCGATCTTTTGCAGTTGCATTTCACTGTCCTATTCTGGCAGCATTTTCTAGTCAACTCTAATTACTTAACACTGAGTATGCAGAATTTGACTGCAGGAAGCATGGATGTGGGAATTTTAATGATGTCGCTTTTGCACTTTGTTCCTGTTTTGCTATGCCATTTTCCTTGCGTTGATGCTCTCCTACTCAGTTTGGTGGAGCTGTTTTACCATACCATCTGTTGGATGGGTTTGGCAGAAGTTTGCAGCATTCTACAGGCATTTATGTGCCACCTCTCATCTTGAGGTTGAACATAAAAGTTGTGTGGGTGGAGCTGTACGTTAAGTAACTTTTCATTTCAGATACCCTCTCCTAATCATTTTATTTTGCTGCTGTTTCTTTCAGTTCTCTGTAGGCTTCAGCGTGCTACTCACAGGCACACCAATCCAGAACAGTCTCCAAGAACTGTACTCCTTACTCAGCCTTATTGAACCTGACATTTTTCCTAGGGAACAAGTGAAAGCCTTTGTGGAGTATTACCAGGCAATTGAAAAGGAGAGTGAGACAGGTAATTAATAAGCAATGCTGTACTTGAATCAGAACCAGCCATTATCTTGACAGGGAGGCAGGCATGTTGCGTCCCCTTTATTTGTGTTTTGTAATGCTGACTAGCTTTAAAATGAAAGTAATGATTACTTATTTAATGTAGCTCTTAAATACATCAGGAGTGCATCTGTCTTTTGCTTCGTCTGTAAAATCAGGCTTGAACCATTTCATTAATAGATATAAGGTTTGTTTGTACATATTTATTTTGGAAGTATAGTTGTGAAGGTACTGCATAAATTACTTATGCTTAATTCAGTAATATCTTTTTTCCCTGATTCTGAATAGCCAAAGAATTACACAATCTTCTGCAGCCATTTTTGCTTCGAAGAGTCAAGTCTGAGGTGGCTGCAGAGCTTCCAAAAAAGGTGGAAGTCGTTCTGTACCATGGCATGTCAGCTCTGCAGAGGAAGTACTACAAAGCTATTTTGACGAAAGATCTAGGTAAGTGAGGGCTTTGTACCCTATCAGTTGATTTGGGGGCTGTTTGATTCATCACAAGTTAAAACTATGAAATAAGAGACATACGGATCTAGAGCTGGTCTTTGGCAGGACTAGGGAGGGTCAGCTTCAGGATTCTGCTTTGGGTCAGCCTGTAATTAAAAATCTTATCCCCAGGTAATCCTGCTCCTGTCCCTTGTTTTTGCGTTCAGACAAAAAGGTTATACAGGACATTTTAGATCTGTGGATTTCTACAAGTTTTCTAGTAATAATGCAGATGCTGTATGGCATATTGAAAACTACTGGATGTGGATTTGATTGTCCTAGGAAACCACAGGACGCTATAGATGCTGCAGCCACAGACCCTTATCGTAACAGCTCACTCCTTGGCACTTGGTATACAAACTAGCTGTAACAAAGTAATCTGAGGTATGAGAACTGAAGTATTTGCTTCTCTCTGAAATCCTCCTCTTTCATCAGCGCATACTACATCATATGGATTGCCAGTGCCTTTGTGCTGTATGGAAAATATAACTGGTAGGATGGAGAGCCTTTGTTCTTCTAGGGCCAATGCCTGGTGCTTCAAGGAGCCACCATGCTTTGCATAAACATCACTGTGCAAGCTGAGTCTTCTTCTTCTAAAGTCAGCCTATGTGCATATCTCTTTGTTTTCCCCTCACAAATACACATTCCCTGTTAACTTCCTGGAAGTCTTTACTGTGCTGTATTACTTTGTTGTTGTTGGAAAATACAAATGAACTGCACCAAATTACTTTCACTATTTTTGATGATTTTTATATCTGTAACGTATACTTAGAACAATGTCACTGACCCTTTTCAAGGAGTCCAGAAAGTTCCAGGGATTTTGACAAGGTGGAGTAGTTTTCGTCAGGGTCTTTAATTTCTAAAGGCTTGCTCAAAAAAACAAAAGAAAGAGAATTTTTTTTGGCTTATGAAAACAGGTATGTTAATCTTGAGATGGAAATCCAAATGCAAAAGTTATGCACAAAGTATTACTCCAGTGCTGAAGCAGTGCAAAGCAGTGTTCAGGTGTTTTAAGTCACACAGTGGTGAAGGTGGGCTTTCCTGCTCTTATTCTTTTTTCTGTGCTCTTTGTTCCAGATGCATTTGAAAGTGAAACAGGAAGGAAAGTAACACTTCAGAACGTCTTGAGTCAGCTTCGGAAGTGTGTCGCCCACCCGTATCTTTTCAATGGTAAGAAAACACTCTTCTCTCTTTTGAAATAGAAAGAAATTCTTCCCTTTTTTTTCTTTTTTTGTGTGTACACATTGATTTTCTATAATTGCTTGGCAATGTAATGCTTAGAAGAGGGAAGTAGTAAACAACGTTGTACTTGGATCAGAACCAGCTGTGAGTTTGTGACCAGTTCCAACATATGACAGCTCATCAGTGATGAGGAATAAAGTAGTTGCACGTGAAGCTTCAGTTTTCTACTTTAGTTCTCCACTTGATTTCTTGTGTCTTCTCTCACCTAAACAATGAAATCATATTTAATTTTATCAAGTACTTCCCAAAGTCTTGAGGGCGTTCTTTATAGACAAAGACCATTCACTTTTCAAACAAACATCCTGGGGGTCTGCTTGGCAGTAGTTGGCAGTGCAGATGCTTAGAGCTTGACCACTGAGTTGATGCTCACAGAGTATTAGGTCAGCCTCTGAAACTCCGTTCTGTTCCAGGTGTTGAGCCAGAGCCCTTTGAGATTGGAGACCACATTGTTGAAGCCAGTGGCAAGCTGCATTTGTTGGATAAACTCCTTTCCTTCTTGTATGCTGGGTATGTCATGCTGGGGTGAGGAAGATAAGGTGGGATTGGCATAGGGAGAAGAGGTAAACAAAGAATTGTAGCCATAGATTGTGCAGACTATTCACCACAACACAAGAACTGCCCTATTTAATGCATGCTGCTGAGTACCACAAGGAATTATTTTCCTTACAAGGAGCTGCATTACAGAATGTAGAGAAATCTCAAAGATTTTTGTATCTACGCTTTAAACATTTCTCAAAACATTTCACTAGCTCTCTCGCGTGTTCTCACGTAATGCCAAATTTATCCTGGGAACCTGGGAGAATATATATCTGACGTATTTTTCAGCATATCTGGTTTGATTGAGTTTCCTGAGAGTAGCTTCCAATGCATCATCCGTTCAGTTCCTTTACACTACCATGCCTCTATTAGACCAGGAGGCAGAACGTGTAGTGAGCATGAGAAGAAAATTTGACTGGACTAAAATCCAAGAATAAGCCGAAATTTCAGCTTTGAGAACAGTATTCAGAACTTCTGATCTTAAGCTCTGATGACTTCAGAACCTGGAAGCCAAAGACATTGGGGATTTCCCTCCAGCTCTCAGATGGGAGACAAATCAAACCATAACTTGTGTTCTTGTGCAGTCTGTGAATTGGTGCTTCCTGCATGATACACAAATTCTACCTGCTCTCATATTTGGCCTGCAGTTCCCCTCCGACTACTTCCCCAAGCACAGAGCTTCAACAGACATTAGGAAGTTCTGATGTGGTAGTGGAGGGCTTCATCCTCCTGGTGTACAGCGTGCTGTGAGTGGATGTCTCTCTCCTTTGGCCATACAGACAGCCCTGTGTGACTTCTGGACTTGATAATGTCTGTGTTCTTCTTTGACTGAAGCCTGATTTGAACAGAGCGCTCTTAACACTGTCTGAGGCTCAGAGCTGGAGGAGAGGAAAATTGATTTCCCACTTAAATGCTGACTGCAGTTGTGTATAATCTTTGAGGGTCATTTGCTGTGCTGCCACAGAGATGCTGATACTATATTTTCCCAGCATGTAAGATAGTTTGTGGTATGTCATTTGAGAACAGCCTGGGGTGGTGGGTCTTGTGAGGAAGACCTCATTGCACTATGTTGAAGCTGAGGATCCTTTTAGACGGGATTTTTTGGGCCCTCACCAGGGTGTATTCAGCCAGCAGCAGTGCTGTGCCAGAGCCTTGTTACCAGTCTGTGACTCCACACTCTACACATGGCAATTGATGATGGCAAGTGAGGCTGACTGGTTACATCTGGATGCGGAGCCGAAAATGTGGTGAGGGAATTGGCAGTGACTCTGTGAGCCTTGGTGTGCAGTTGTGGCGAGCCCTTGCTGTGTAACAGTGACTGGTTAAGCTATTTTAACCCCTCTACTGCTCTGTGAAATGCTGTCACAGTACGTTGAGGCTCGTGACGTCTCACATTCTTCTTCCAGGGGCCATCGTGTCTTGCTGTTTTCTCAGATGACCCAACTCCTTGACATTCTGCAAGACTACATGGATTATAGAGGTATGGTCAGTGCGCTTTGGCAGCAGTGGGCGTATTATAATGATCTCTGCCATATAGTGTTCTTCTGGTTTGGGCTGAGCTGCCTGGGATGGAGAAGGGACTGTGATGGGGATTTATTGCTTCTTAGTAGACAGAAACCATATTCTTGCAGTTGTTTGTGAGTTAGAAGGAATTTCACTCTTTGCTGCGCTACCTGGCTATAATGAACTTGCACTTCAGTGTTGTTCTTCAAAGTAGCTTCAGCTTTGGTTCCTTGATAAAATGGAGCTAACAGATGGCAAGGTATTTCATTACATAGCTATCTTCAATTGTGTATCTGAATCCTGAAGTATTTACACTAAAGGCAGTAACTCTCAGTTCAGTTTGTCCAGTACTGAACACAAGTTGTGCCACATTCATACCAGGAAATTAGTTTTTGATTAAAACAGTTGTTGGCAGTGGGGCCCCAACATGTCTGCTTTGGCAAGGCTACCAAAGTGTTCATGGGACATTTTCTTTTGTTTCAGTCCACATGGCTCCATGCCTACTTAGGATTTCCCATGAAAGAGGCTTTTGTTTGGTGTTTATGGTTTTGGACAGCTAATAATGCAATAAAAAGCCAAGTCTAAGGCCATATCCCGTGCTGCTTGCTCACAGGAAAGCACACGCTGAAGGCAGAGGGAGTTTGTTTAAGGAAGATCTGATGGTTGTTGGCCTGTACTGTGGGGCCAACAGCCAGCACAACAAAGTCTGAAATGGGACTTTGTGCTAATGTTCTTTTAATTTGCCTTTGAATTTTCCCATCTAGTTTCCACACGGTGTATCGAATGCTAAGAATTTCTGCCTCAGATTGACTGTTGACAAAGAGTAATTTAGCTGAATCTGGAAGTTAGGGTTACTACTTCAGTTTATACAAGGTTAAACTGGAAAAGAACAAAGGGGTTGAAGCAGATAAAAATCAAATCAAGGCAGGAGGATTTGGCGTAAAAAGTCAGTGAGCCTATGGAGAATGAGGTAAGCAAGTGAGAGCATAGACAGAATTTCAGAAACATAAATTTTTGTTTGTTTGGAAAGGCTACAGCTACGAGCGGCTGGACGGGTCTGTCAGGGGTGAAGAGAGACACCTTGCCATTAAGAACTTTGGTCAACAGCCCATCTTTGTGTTCCTGCTGAGCACCAGAGCAGGTAAGTAGGGAAAGAAGAGACAACCCCTATCTTACTCCTGCACTCTTCTTTTGTTCTCTCTGGCAAGATTTCAGGGTGTTTTGAGTCCTGCAGACCCTGTTCATATGGAGGGTTTTTGAGGGAGACTTGACACATCCTGAACTTGGATTTCTCACCTAGGACATCTGGTTTCTGTGCTTTCCTTTCAACAGCTGATGCCAAGATACGTTTCATGTTGCAGCCATTTGAGTTACTTTTATATTCTAAGCCCTATGTCTGTCCCTGTGCCAGGTTAAGCTTAAGGAAATTCTTACCAGAATTTTATTTCTGCAAGCACCAGACTTTAGGTAGGAATAGACTTCCTCTAAGTAAGCTGGTGGAATTGCTTCTTGGGTTTCCTGAACGTGGATGTGCTCTCTAGCTGTCAGACAGGCTCAACTGAGAGCCTTTTACCATCCGGAGACTGCAAAGAACACCATGGGACTGCCATCTGTGCTTCTTCCCTTCTCAGTTCTTCGGCAGATCTGGATCTTCTACGTCTACACAGTTTCAGACTTCCCTGTATCTATTCAGACAAGCACTCTCATCCAGAGAGAGGATCAACACTGCTTGATCTCAAATGTCAGACTCAGTCAGTTGAGTTGCTTTTTACTCCACAGTGCTGTGGCCAAGGCATCTTGTATCCAGCTGGAAACAGCCGTGCTAGCAGTATTTCCATCCTTGTTATGTTATGGGCAGAGATTTTCAGGTGCACAACTGTCTCCACTTGTAGGGATATTCTGATTATTGTGAACGGCTTGGCATGAGCGGGAAGGAACGTACTTCAACAGGTTTCTCCTCTTTAGCTATAGTATGCTGTCAAATATTAGATATTAAATATATATATATATATATATTTTTTTTTCATTCCATGAGAGCCCAAAGAATAACCTCAGAAACTTTTAAAGTCGTGTAAACACAGGCTCTGGTTATTGTATAGTTGGGCATGGTGTTTTCCACTGTTTCAACAGTGTATTACCAGTTGTTTCTATGCTGCAGCCAAGTCATGACTTGGGCAGTCATGACTTGGGTAGCCTCAGTAAAGGCAGTCCTTGCTGCATTAGTCTTCCTACCAGCTGAATAATGTCTGTGGTCATTAGTCTTAACAACCAGTCCCTTTTGCATTGGTTCACTTGAATCCTATCTTCTTTATTTTATTTTATGTTATTTTATTTTATTTTATTTATTTATTTATTCTCCCTTTACAATGCACAATATAACTCTGTTTTGGGCTGTTGCAGAAAGCTGGAATCACAGGTAAGTACAGAAATGCTAGGTTTATCTATCTCTTTGGACCATTGTGAGACTCAGGCTTGGGGCTGAGAGATGGATCGAATTTGATGTAGTTGATCAGATCTGACAGAACCTTGCGTAGCATAAATTCTCCAGCTGCACCTTTATTTTCTGCTGGTGACATATTTTGTGATCTTCTTTGTTCGTAGGTGGAGTTGGCATGAACCTGACAGCAGCGGATACAGTTATTTTTACTGACAGTGATTTTAACCCACAAAATGACTTGCAAGCAATAGCGAGAGCTCACCGGATTGGGCAGCACAAGTGAGAAATGTTGCTACTTCTTGTTTGGTGGCTGGATCTCTCTGTCTTTCAGTAATTCTTTCCCTATACATAAGAATGGAGGCTTAAAGGACAATAGATTGAATGTCAAAGAAAGATCAGAGAATATCTCATGTCTTTGTTTTTTTTGTGCAGTCTTGTCATGTGTCATGTAGGGTGCAAGCTTTGTAGATTTGAAGGAGGAGAGGGAATGCGGAGCATTTCCTGCACTCTTGCAGTGATCATTGGTCTTGTGTCAAGTAGTTGTTTCAGCATTAAATTTCTTCTGACTGCCTTTGTTCCTTTTGCTCTTGCCTTTTTGTCCCCACCAAAAGATTGGGTTAGGGGATAGTGTTCCATGCAAGGAAAGAGCTTAACAGCTTTAGTACACCTCAGAAAAAAGAAAATAAGAAGAATTTTCTTGAACTTTTGAAGGCCTGTAAAAATTATCCGCTTGATTGGGCGAGATACAATTGAAGAAATAATCTACCGAAGAGCTGCTTCCAAGCTTCGGCTGACAAATGCCATTGTAGAAGGAGGCCAGTTTGCCCTGGGAGTACCCAAGCCTCAGGGAGCAGCAGAGTTACAGGTAAAATAGAACTATAACCCTCAGTTTGACTCCAGTAACATCTGGAAATGCCAGAGTGTTTCTTGATTTTTGTATGATGTGAACTTATTAAAACATTTATATTTGGGGAGAGATTTGTGTTGACATGACAGATGTGCTCTAGGAACCAAAATTACGTTCTAGGTCCAGACATGATTTGAAATTTTAAGACAGTTCTTAGAATTTTGAGGTGCACCCATTGTGTAAAAGGCGTTTGTTTTCTTAGAGAAGAGAGGAAGGCAGAACCTCTCTTGTTTTACTTGTATATTTTTCATTATAACAGATTTAAAGTGGAAGCTGACTCATTGTTTCTAGGAACGTATCTGTCTCTATTGCTTTTCTCTCAAAAACAGAGCTGATGATAAGCACTTTGTCAGCTTTTGGTTGCTAGTCTGAAACTCGCTCAACCTTCTGTTGACCTCCTGGCAAATACAGTGTCTCAGGAGTCAGGGCGTGATTTGTAATTCTGACCTGAAAGCTGAGGTTTGGGCTGAGAACCTGGGTTGAAAACTTCAAGCAAAGTGAAATCAGGGGGGATGTATTCCCCTGTATACAGCTTAACCTAGAAAAGGTTTGGAATTAGTGTATCCTTTCCCCCGGCACCCTCTATCCCTCCATCAGCATGCATCTCAGCAATTACAGTTTCAATGGGAGAAGTGGAACTGAGCCAATAGGAAATTCTGTGCTGATATTCCACGGAATATTCCATGCTCCATTAATTTTTGTGGGATATGAATTCTTCCCCTCCCCACAGCCAACAGGCCTGGACCTTTTGGCTCTGAGGAAAGCTGCGAGAATGCCGTCGGTATAATGCTGTTTTGTTGTTTAGCCTGTGGAGAAAAATGACCTTTTCAGTCTGGATGAGAATGTTTGAGGGAGATATGCCACAGGGGCCTGTCTCATCAGGTCTTGGGAGAACTAAGCATGTTAAAGCATAAGCATTTGGACAGGTAACACAAAGGATTCGATTTTTCCACTCTCACAACCTTTGTATTCATGTCTAAGAAGCTCAAGACACTGGGATTGGCATGGAATTTGGGTATTATAATAATGAACTTCCCTTCTCTTTGTTGAAGCTGAGTGAAATCCTGAAATTTGGCCTGGATAAATTGCTCTCCTCTGAAGGGAGTACTATTCAAGATGTGGAGCTAGAAAACATCCTTGGAGAGACAAAAGGAGGGAAGTGGATAATGGATGTTGTCCTGCCACGCGAGGAAGAGAATGAAGATACAGAGGATACAGAGAGTAAGTTAAGAATCTAAATACCTATGTAATGAGTGACACTTGAGTGCTAGGAGAGAAAAATTCCTAGGCTGGAGTTGCATTTTTGAGGTAACAAGAAGAAAAGTGGACTTGTAATTAAACAAGTGACTTGGATTTTGTTTGTGGCCTATCCATGGTCTTTATTTCTGAGCCTTTATTGATCTTTTTCTTATCGTGTCCTTGTTTGCTTATCTGTAAGATAATGGTTACAATACTTTACCCAGTTTGGTGGCAGGACGGGCTGAATTCCTTAACATGCTTCAATTATTTTGAGACCTCAGAAAAGGGGAAATATTCAAATTACAGCTGCTGTAATTCCCCCAGAGAGCCATTATGACAGAATTACAGTTTTAGAGACACAACAGTAACTTAAGGGGAGACCATATAGCAGGTGTTTTGTAGTTGTCTCCGTACAAAAGATTACTGGCCATGAAAATCACAAGTTAAAATGACCTTAAAGAGTTCCAAAATAAGAGATAAGAAATGCAGAGCCATGGAGTCTAAACAACTAGAGCAAACCTATTTTGTCTTTAGTACCCTACCTTCCAATCCGAATGTCACATAATTGTGATGACTTCTCCATAACCCCATATTACACGAGAATAATTCTAAGGATACTTTCCCTCTTGTGTCATAATGAGACAGACTGACTTTGTTTTGAGTACACGGTAGCACAGATCTGTGACCAAAGCAGAAATTTGGGCCTGCAGGATAGGTATTGTCCATTCTGCAGCAGTTGCCAGCAGCAACTTTGCTGAGAGTTAGCAAAGAGTGGTATTTTCTGTTGGTAGTTGAAGAAGAGCAGTGGTACCACACTGTGCAATAGTTATTGGGAAAACAGCTCACCTGATGAGCAGTAACTCTGGATTGGCAGTTCTGTGCTTTTATTTTGTTTGCAAACTCTAAAGGAAAAGTTTGCAATCCATTTACATGAGTTGCAAAGCTGAACAGATTCACTGCTGCTAGGGGTGGAATGACCAAAGAGAACAGTGATGGAGCAACAACTTGAAACAGTTAATTGACTGAAATAGAAAAAAAAACGAGTTAACTGGAAAGCTTTTGTCTGAGGAAGTGAGTCTTGATTCAACATGATGCTGACACTGACTATACAAAAAAAGTAATGATGTCTTTTTCTGCTGAAGATAGAACAGTGTCACAGAGAAACCTGTTTTCTTTTGATCTCACTATATGTATCCAGATGTTAGTGGCTTTCAGTTCCTTTTTACATTTTTTCATTATTTTTAAAGATCACATGTATGTATATGAAGGCAAAGATTATTCAAAAGAACCCAGCAGAGAAGACAAAAAAGCATTTGATCAGCTTTTGGATCTTCAGAGAGCCTTGACCGAAGAGACCACTATGGAGGGGAGAGCTCTCCGGAACAAAACAAATGTAAGGCGAAAGTCATGACAAGGCATATGATGCTTCTGGTTGTGGAAAATGAGGCCAGGGGTTTCAACTCCTTATCTACAGCTTGCAGAAAACATGTTAAAAGATTTGGATGCCAGTGTAGTTAGGTTCTTGAATCAGAAGGTTGGGCGATTCATCGATTAGGAAGACACATCCGAAATATAAGGTGCAAGGCACTAATACAAATTTAGGTCCCAAACCATATATTTTATGTGACTGCTGGGATTTGATGGTTAAGACCTGTGGGCAGGTAGACAAATGGGAAAGGAGTGTGTAGCCTAAGGTGGGTACCAGACATGAGTTTGAGATGAGCATTTTGTTTCTGTGATACTTCCTTTCTCCAGGCCCTTCTCTCAGGCCTCCGGGAACAGTCAACCAGGAGGAAACACTTGTTGAGCACGGAGGAGCTGGAGGCTAGGAGGAAGAAGCGCCAAGAAGCAGCGGCAAAGAGAGCAAGGCTTATGGAGGAAAGGAGAAAGGCAAAAGCAGAGGCAGAACACTTGAAAAAGTATGGCTTGCACTCATCAGCTACTTTTAAACTGGTGTCTATGCTCTGGAAAAGTGTATCTGATTAACCGAAACAAAATCATGCTCTGCAGCCACTCTGGCAGGTGGGGCTGAGAGTAAGGGAAGGAGATGACGACAAAATGGCCACAGACCACCCTCATGAGAGGATTAGCTTCATACATCAGGATGTTTCTGAATACACTGCCTAACTTCGCATCTAATTTGATTGGCCTAAATGAGAACCCCATATCTAAATGTACAATAAGCTTTTGGGAGAAGCTTTACCTGAAATGTCACAATGGGCCCCTACCTGCATGTTGGTCTGACATCTTTAACTCTTTGGCATGTGTCTTAACTTTCTTCTCTTGTTAATCACCTGTTTTTCCTTGTTACCACTTTAAATAGATCTTCTCATTGTCATATGCTCACTTTTTCCATGCCTGCAATCAGTTTATCACACCAGAATATGGCTCTTAGTATCACAGATACCAGCTGTGGTAATCTCAGTTCCTGTCTAAAATAGAGGAGAATAGGCACCAGAGAGAATACTAGTTGAGGTCTCCTGTATTTTGCTGCAATTTTTTTAAACAAGGTGTTGGCCACCTGCCTTTGATTTTTTTTTCATTGAACATCATCTTCTCTTGTTTTGTTATAGGATGGCCTGGTGGGAGTCAAATCATTACACGTCTTCCTGTCTCCCTTCAGAGGAAAGTGATTCTGAAGAAGAGTCAGAAGAAGGAGATTCTGGGCTGAATGTGGATTTAGATTACAGAGATGTGGACCTAAACTGTATCAAGTATGTCATGGGAGATGTCACCCACCCCAAAGCAGAAGAGGAGGATGCCATCATTGTCCACTGCCTAGGTGGGACTTATGACAATAAGTCAGGACCTCTGTTAAGACTCTGAAGCTGAGGGGAAAATTCAGTTTTGGAGCTTCTCTCTGACCAGGGCTATAGTAGAACAAGATAAGCTGCTTTGACTTCTGTTAAAATTAGCACAAAAGCTCATGTTTAAAGTGGAAATGCCAAGTGAAAATAAAAGCCCACAAATGACAAACATCTATTTGTGGGAAGCCCAAGGCACGAGTCTGGCAACATACACAGGGAGAGCATGCATCTTTTATGAGGGCACTGACAGTTCTGTATGCCCGCTACCATGATCATTGCTTGGCTAAGCATCTGTCGTGGGCAGTAAGAAGGAATTATTCCTGCAAAGTTTTCCAGGGAACTGTGATAAGTTTGTTTTTCCTCAATGCTTAAGGTTTATTCTCTAGGATGGTCCTTTGTGCTTTATTCATGTGTGACTTCAGTTCATGTGTGGTTCCCATATCTGTTTTTGATGGTCATTCATTGCATTTGGCCAGAGTAGGTCCCTTTCCTGCAAGGGTGGTCTTAGCCTCAGTTTCTAAAAGGAGCCTAACCTGTGATTGCATTCTAGATGACTCCGGCCGCTGGGGAAGGGGTGGTTTGTTTACAGCTCTGGAGAATCGTTCTGATCAGCCAAGAAAAGTATATGAGATGGCAGGAAAGATGAACGGTAAGAGATTAAAACATGACCACAGGCCAAGATACTTAGGAGTTTAAATCGCACTAATGTTGCAGGAGTGAGGAGACTGAAAACCTTGATAGTCATATTTTTTCCTCTTTTTCTAGATATTTACATCCCTATCTCTGAAAGTAGTAACACAGAGGGTGTTTTGTCTTGTCTTGGGGGCATGAGAACTCTGCACAGGGGTTGGTCATTCTGGTCCATTCAACAAATTATCAAAAAGCCAAAATCACTAAACAACTTATTCATTATCCAGAGGATGTTTTTCACAATATGAGACAGAGCCCCATGTCTTCTGTCAAAATGCTTTTAAGTGGGATGAAAGCCAGCTCAGTCAGTATCCAGTGGGGCCTTTTGTTCCCTCTGAACATTAATCTTCTCCTGAGCATGTATTAGCAGTTTTGAGCTACCTGCAGCTGGTGAAGAATGCACATCTTGCTGTAGGGGGATCTGTTGTTTTTTATAATTTCCTGGTAGATGCTTTATTCTTGTTCCAGCATTTGTCTTTCCATTTGTGGTCTTTGAGTGGGGAGTGTGTCTGTGTGTGTCGGGGCAGGTAATTTCTTTTTTGCTTCTGTGGGCACTTAAAATGACTGACTGACTGCTGAAACCATCATGAGGAGATAAAGCAGAGTAATACAGGACATGACAGTGAAATGCGTGCTGCGTTCACTTACCATTGACTTTTCAGGGCTGATTTTTTTTTTCTTGTTGTTCTGTTCTTATTTTCTGGACAGACCTGCAGTTAGGAGGAACCTTGCTATTCCCCATTGATGATAAAAAATCCAGGAAAAAAGGACAAGACTTGGTGAGAATGAGAAGCTCCTTTTTGTGTTGCTCTGCCCGTGTTTTTGAAACCGTGTGTAGTGAACTTATGTCTTTTTCTCAATAATAACAGTGTCACTGAATACTGAACGTGGCTTAGTGGCAGTTAAACATTAGAGAAGATGAGAGTTTTTTTAGTTTAAGAAAGCTAATAATTAATAATGCAGCTTTCCAGCAGCTATCACTTCTCTTGTACGACTAGATATAGACTTCATTACAGTTTTTGTGTTTTTTTTTTCTCCTTAGTTGGCATTGATTGTAGCTCAGCATCGGGATCGATCCAACAACTTGTCTGGCATTAAGCTGTCTGCTTTGGAAAAGGGCCTGAAGAAGATTTATTTTGCAGCTAAGAAAAGGAATGGTAAGTGTTTGTGTGGTAGAGTAGTGAATTCTTATTTGCATGTGTGATTGCACCTAGAGAAGATGACCAATTTCCACCTCTCCTGTGTTATTTTTTTCTGAAGTGAAGTAAAAGTGACATCTCCATGAATATGTTGTGTTCCAAAATATTCCTTCTATTCTTATTGTCCAGCTTGAACTCCCTGTCTAGACTGCTTTCTGTAAGCGTATCTTGTCCTAAAGAGTGTGCCCTCTCTTCACTCCTCAGCAACAGTACATCTTCCACGTATTGGGTATGCGACAAGAGGCTTCAACTGGTATGGTACCGAGCGCCTCATCCGGAAATATTTGGCAGCACGGGGTATCCCCACTCTCATGTATCCTTTTGGAATGTGCTTTATTGGTTCCAAATCTAATATTGGAATGATCCCCTAACTGTCTTGGTGGGGGCAAGGAACACGTGCCACAGTCCAGCTAAAAACTTGGTTTGTCTGACTTTGCGGTCATTCAGGTGCTCATTACACAGTAAGGACTTACTGTCTAAGGTGATTGTGATAGATTAGTGGGATTCAGTATGTCTGACAGAACTTTCTGGAAACAGATGCTCGTATTTTGTTGGCAGCCATCAACGTAACTCTATATGCCACATCCGTGAAGGAGATGACTGAAACTTCAGAATAACAGAAGTGACTCAAAGTAGAAAAACCAAGGACGTGGCGGGGGGGGGGAGAAACACATTACATGTTCAAAGCAAGTTATCACTTGCTTCCTTGGTGAAACATGGGAGCTGCTGTATGTTGGGACAAGCTCTTGTAACAAAATAGCTCACTGCTTTCACCTTCCAGGAAAGGAGTCAGACAATTACAAGGAGGCTCCATTTTGTCACCTCTCAGGGAAGACATGCATTTCTACAGTGCCACTGTCAGCAATGCTGTGAAATAGAAAATCTGAAAGAAAAAGAGTAGTAGTATACAGGGCATTCTGCCTTCTTGCTTGGTTAATCCCTTGGTGGACACGTCTGGCATTCCACAGCATTTCCTTGACGCTTTTTATTAGATACTACTTCCCTAGGAATAAAGGGTTTTCCTCTGCTTCACAACCATCTTCATCTTCAACAAGTCTCAAAGCCATGAAAAGGCAATAATTTTATTGAGAAATGTGAACAAAATACGAGGATCTTTTAACATCATGTATGCATCCACTTCAGAAACATGGCTTATGCAGCCGTTACTTGTCTCCGTCTCTCTCTTATTTTACTGGTCAGAACACTTAGACGCTGCCAGTGGCTCTGGAGTGGAATCAGACTAGTTCAGAGAGTCTTTGGACGAGGATGTTGGCTCAAGCCTTAATCTGTTTTGGAGATGGAAAGTTAAACTTTCATCACTGGTCAGTTGTTACCCCTTGCATTAAAGTTTTTGCTGTGACTTGGAATAGAGTATCCCTTAACCGCTTCTTTTCTCCCTTTCAGATTTCATCCCTTGTCACACTATACCTTCATTCAGTCAGCTTTTAATGATTTCCTGGGATGGTGTACATGCACACATAAAAGTCTCAATGTAAAGAAGTTGTTTGTATTAATGACATCACATGACACCTGCATGGTATAAACTGTTTATACTGTTCCAGTTCCCCAGAAGCCAGATTAATTTGCATTTGTTCAAACATAAAAATTTAGCCACATAATGATGTGCTTAAAATCTAGCAGAATCCTGACCAGAATTCTTGGCAAAGGCATGCAAGGCTGCCAAAACTTAAGAAGGGTTTTATAAATGACACCCTTCCTCCTCCCGCAACTACTTTTTCATTATGCAGTTCTTTGACTGTTGCAGCTGTTGGGCAAAACCAGTTCCTTAATGCAGCCCAAAAAGCTGTTTGAAAGGTTCCATGACCCTTTGATTCAATTTAAAGAAATCTTAACGCAGAGTTTTTGACATTGGCTTTATTCTATTGCAACAGAACTTTCTTGGGCCAATTGCCAACACACTTTTTGTTTGCTGAATTTTGACTGCCTCTGTACCACTGTCTCATTACTTTAACATTATCATGCCTGATTTTTGATGCAGATCATCATGCTGATTGGCGTGCTCCACACTAGAAGCCTTTCTGAATTGGACAATCTCTCGTTCCCTCTTAGCTCTACTAGGAAACCCCAACTGATTCATTATCTCCTTAAGCCCTGTGGAAGCTGTGGAAGCTAGTGCTGTGTTGCCCCTTTCTGGGTAAGACCTTTCAGCTTCTCAGAGGAATAGTCCCTGTGGATTCGGCAAAAGGGCTTGCAGGATCAGAGTCTGACTGTGAAGACTTTCTGGGGTGAAAGGTGATGAGTAGCTAGCTGTACATTACCTTGTTTTCCCATTTAGGTGAACTGGCACTCTTCCAGCTGGCCGGCTGGTGGCACTGTTAATCAGCAGCAGCAGTACACGTTGCTCTTCATCCTCCTTTCAGAGAGCAGGGCAGTCGGTGATCTCCAGCCTGGAAAAATATTACCTTTTTTGCCAGAATTAAAGGATCAGTTATGCTTCTCTTTGTCAGCTTCACTGTGAACACTTAACGTGTAATTTCAGTCTGAAGACTCGAGGCTCTGTTCCTTCACCTCTTCTTTTCCTTTATTCCCCTTCTATAAAACATTTAATTCCTAAGTGTCCTGGTGTGAAGACTTGTTCCTCAGCCACACTCACACCTATGGAAAAATCCCAGCCCATCTACAAATTCTCTGGCCACTATGCACTTGTAGGTGGAGACCTCATCTCATCTCATGGCTGAGGTCCCCAGAATATAATGAAGCTCCTTTACAAGTGCTGAGCCTGCCATCACTTTTTTCACGTATTCCTATGTGAGGCCATGGGCTTTCCTTTGTTTCTAGGAGAGGATAGAGGCCTGTCCCTGTCCTGTGTGCCCCACTGCCACATCAGACTAGAGTTGTAATGGACAGGAGGGATTGATTACCTGCCTGTTACTGTCCCTTACCCTCTAAGTCCACAGAGGGCTGCAATTTTCCTGGCACATGCCGGGGGGAAAGGTCCTGGTAGACACTAGACTCTAGCCCTCTGTATTAGGGGCAAGTCAGACAAAAGATGTTCTCTTTTTCGCTTCTCCTCTTGGCCTGTGCAGATGAAATCTACTTTTTTTTTTTTCCTTTTAAGTTTACTTAGGTTATGCTTATGGAGTGGTGTATTTTTTCACTTTTAAATAATATTCTTTAAGCCTACTGAATCCAAAGAAAGTACTACTCCTATCTGCCTTGAAATAGAAGTGAGATGTCAACTGAATCCTGAACTGAGTTTTGCAGGATCTCTGCCAAGTGAAGTTTTCCTAGTGTTTGCTACCCTTCACCATTTCTCTTTATTTGGGCAGAAATCGCATCTTTTGGATAATTAATTCCATAAAGGGCTCAGTAGCTTTTATGCAAGTTGCTATGCAAAATAATTGTGTCATGCTGTTTCTTCAGCTGTGCAGTACTACACATTTTCCCTTTTTAAATAGCAACTACTCCAGAAGGGAAGGAAGGTGTTCATAGTCGTGTCCTTCTGGCTTTCCTTTTCCTCTAAATAAGATTTTCTTCAGCATTGAGAGATGAAATGTGTCTCCTTGTACATGTCTGTCATTGCACATTTACCTAAACGTCAGATGTATGCTGCTTTAATTGAGGTCAGTGGCACAGAGTGAGATCACACGCATTTTAAATTGGCTATATGAGAAGTTTCATCAGAAAGGACCTGTGAAAGGGGCATCCAGTCTCTCAGTGAAACAACTTTCCATCCCATGCTGGAGGCTTCAGCTGATGCCATGTAAAAGTGAGCAATAACTCATTAATGTTTGTGCTTGTGCTGGCTCAGCCCATGCTTACGTTCTCTCAAACACGTGATCTGTTTTGTTTGCTTCTTTGTTTTTTTGGGTTGTCCTTTGGGGACCCAGGAGTTGGTCTCAATGATCCTTGTGGGTCCCTTCCAACTTGGATATTCCATGATTCTGTTTCTTACTGGAGACAAAGCATTTCCTTTGAATCTCAAAGCGCTGTGCAGACAAATTCTGGTTTAGGTGAGGCAGCTAGGGCCTATAATTTAAGAATGATCTTTCCATCTAACTCAGTAAGCAGTAAGAAGCTGAAGAAACAAATCAGGTTTTATGCACAGGTGTAGATCTGTGATTGTTTTGTCACTGAATACCTCTCTGTGTCCTGGGGAAAGTGGAATTTGGATTTTGGGAAAGGAAAAAGGAAGACCAGTTTCCAAGGTGACAAAATTGAGGCAGAAGCTGCTGTAGATATCTTATCAAAAGTATTGTATGTGTCTCCAAACAAGGCAGAATTTGGCTCACAAAAATGATTAGTGGAAAAGTAGTAGGATAAATAGTTGGACTTACTTAAAAAATAAGTGAATCTAAAGGTTGTGAAGGAGAAAAAAAAAAAGAAAAGAAAGCAAAGTTTGAGGAAAGATATGGCTTAAGCGTAACCTAATGCTTAAAGCTGTGTAAAAACTCAACTGCTTTACAATAGATGCTTTTAGAAGAGAGTGTGGATGTTCATTAAGCTAATTTGATTGAATAGCTGGCTGGTCATGAACTGTGCTCAGCAAATCAAAATGTAAGACAGAATGATTCAAAACACTAAGGGATTTGTTATAAAAAGGGATAATGTCCGCATTCCAGAAAGTACCTCCTGTAGCAGATCCAAGATCGTTTGTATTCTACATGAATGGGACCAAAAATACATCTCTCCCTGGTTTTCTGCTTGACACATGCTTTTCAGAGTGAAAACTACAAGCCTGAGGAATGCAGTAGCAGGATTAGTAGAATTACAAATGAGTATTTCCTCTAAACAAGTAGTTTCTATACCATTTTGAGTTCCCTGCATGATTAAGTCAGTGTGTTTTACATGCTGGACTCTGTCATCCACCCATCTTAGCTTTGGTCAGATGATACTGCATTTGTGGGAAGAGAGTGAACAATCTGAAAACTTGATGAGGACTAAAATCATCTGGATCCTCATGTTTCAACCTGAATGTTCTTGCTTGTACTTCTTGGCATTTTTCTGAGTGTCTCTTCAAAGTAATGGATAGAAGCAGTCCCCTCAAGGGTCTATGTGAAATGAGAACATTAGTCATGTTCCTGTTGGAAGAAGAATTGAAACAACTGGTAAGGAAGCCAGTAGCTGCTTCTTGTAAGACTTGTAAAAGTGTCAGCTTTTACCGAGCAAGTATTTATTTACTGAAGTAAATGAAAGGCATCTACTGTCCTTCTCCCCCTACTTCAGTGATGTTGAGGTTGTTGCACTGGCAGTCATGTGATAAGGATTTTTATTTTTTATTAATGGGGGAAGAGAGGCAAATTTGGAGCAAATCAAGAGGATCTCACGGAAGCCAGCTGCAGAAAGGGATGAAAAATCTGAGATCATATCCTTCATCTGTGTGCCACATCATAAAATAGGCCAAGTGTGGGCCTGGCTTCATGTGAGTGTCTTAACTCTTCATCTGCTCGTTCTGCATATGCAACTACAAACATGCTTCAAAGCAGTGCGAGTCCATGCACTTGACCACATGCAGATCCTTCCTAAAGCATTCCCTGGCCACTATGCCACCAGGAATGTGAAAAGGTCAGAATAGATGGGAACTAAACAGTGCTGGTTTCTTGCATTGCACACAGGGCACGCCCTGGGCCAAAGACCATGCTTGTTTGATATGGCCCTCCTGGAGTGAGTCTGGCTTAGGTCCACTAAAATAATTAAAGAATGGGAGCATCTGACACACCAGGAGAGGCTGGGAGAGCTGGGATTTTCTAGCCTCGAAAAGAGAGGTTTCAGAGGGGAATCGATGCATGTAAATGTGTATTGATGTGTATAAATACTTGATGTGAATAAAGAAGATGGATCTAGATTCTTCTCTGTGGAACGCAGTGAAAGGGAAAGAAGGAATAGTCACAGCCTGAAGTACATGGAATTGCATTTAAACATAAGAAAGCATTTTTACTAGTTCATTTCATTGGTTGTATGTTTTGCTGTTCAAACCCTGGGATAGGTTGCTCAGGGGAGGCTGTGGACTCCTCGGAGATACTCAAAACATGACTTGGTACAACCTGCTCCAATTGACCCTGTTCTGAATGAGGACCCTGGACCAGATGATCTCCAAAAGTCCATTCCAACTTAAATCATCCTCCTGTGAATCTAAGATCTGCTCTGGGTATTCTTAAAGCAAACAACCCAGAAAATAACAAGAAACACCTCCAATCCTGCCTGTTCAGTAGCGATATGCTGCACTGACGTAGCTTAGCACTTTACAGATTTCTAAACTATGACCCTACCGCACGAGTAGGTTGACTCATGCCAAAAGTTTCCTCATGTCTGAGTGTTTTAAACAGATGATGAAAGATAAGCATGTAAAAGCACCTCGGTATCTGCCTCTGAGCCTGTCTTCAGTGTATCCTTTCTTTGCCAGTGTTCTGCTTAACAGCTGGATGCAGTCAGGTGGGAGAGGGCTTGCTGCTGGGTCTGAAGTGTATTTGTGCCACCTGGGTCTGGACAGGGCCTAGATGCATCCCCAGCTGAGATCTCACACTGATCTCCTTGCCTCCAAGCAATGAGTCCTGCTGCTCTGAACCACAAAACTAGTATTCAGGAGTGAAATTGGCATTCGGGAATCTTTCAGTCTTTCCAGTCTCTTACTGGCTGTGCTGTGCTCAAGCCTTTCTTGGCTGCGTCTACTGAGAAAATCTTGAGCAGCTGCTGGGGCAGCCTAGGAGAAGACAAAAAAATAAGGACTGGGCAGAGGAGGTTCTTGGTCCAAAGAAGTCCAGTTAAAGACCTCTGAAAAAGTCCCCTTCTCTGTGTTGAAGTTTTACTCCCCATTTTTCCGGAGCCTGTCAGGGAGGGCAGCACCCCTCACCCCCTTGTCCTCCCCACGTCGCGCCGGTAAAACCATGCCCTGATTTTCTCTCTTGTGCCAGATGCATGGGTTGAATAAGCTCTGTCCTGTTGCCTTTTGTTACGTTCCCCCGCTCTGAGCAGGAAAGCAAGCTGCCCCGGAGTGAAGGTTTGGCAGCTGGGAGCCCCACGAGCACTGGGTGATGCTCTCAGCTCGATGTCGAACACTTTCCAGGGCAGGGCGACTGTCTGGAATGCAGCGGAGTGCCGGGGCTGTGGGCAAGTTTTGGCACATGTTGGTGCACCACGCGAGATGGAGCCTATCACTTGATACCGGCCTCTTCCAGCCAGGCACGGGGTGGGTAAGATGAAGGCTTTCCGGTGCAGGAGGCTGCCAAACTGGAGCGGTATGGGAACGGTTCCTCTAAGGCCTGCCTGCCTGAAATGCTGAAATCGCGCAGCGTTGCGCAGGTGGTGAGTAGGGGATGGGTACCACAAGCAAAGTTAGGGCATTATTTTGGGAAAACAAGGGAAATTTAAAGGGAAATATAAAAGATGTAAGCTACTGAGGCCACTCGAAGGCAATGCAGGAGCTGTCTGGCAGGAGGAATTTGGTGCCCTCTGTGTTTGTCCCCTCTGTGGAGCGAGCTGTTCCTGAGCAACTCAAAGACCTGGGATCTGGGGGGGTTCCCTCACACACACCCCCAGCAGCCAGCTGACAGAATTAATTGTCATTAAGGGACGAGGAGGGCTCGGGGCCGGCCCGGGGCGGGGCTGCGGGGCGGTGCCGGGCACAGGAAGCGGAAAGCGGCGGCGAACGGCGGCCGCCGCCGGGGGAAGGCGGCGGAGGGCCGGGGCCGGCCGAGCGGGCATGGGGGAGGCAGGTCGGTCTGTCCGTCCGTGTGTCCGTCTGTCGGGAGGAGGAAGGGGGGGGCTATAGCCCGGCAGGGTGGGCCCCCAAAAATGGTGGGCGTGCGGGGCTGAGGGGTGGCTGCTGTGCTGCGGATGGGGATGGGGGCTGCGGGACCTGGGCTGGAGGAGGTGGGTGCGGGAGGTGCAGGGGGTGAAGGAGGAGGTGGCTGCGGGAGGTGGCTGCTGCCCCTCCCGGCGCTGCCCGGCTGCGGGTCTGAGCGCGCCCGGCAGAGGGCAAAGCCGCCGCCGCCGCCGGTCCCGTAAGGGCACGCTCGGCGCAGCCCCTGGGAGCCCGTCCCTGTCCCGCTTTGGGCGCTTATCCGGGCTGCGCGAAGGGCTCTCCGGGCTGCGAGCGGGGTTTACTGGGGCAGAGGCTGAGATCTCCGCTCGCGGAGCGCGGCTGGCTCGGTGGCAGCGCTTCCAGGCGGGGGAAGCAGACCTGGCAGCCCTCCGGCTGTCACAGCGGGGCTTTCCTCAGCCCTGGGTCTGTCATCGCGCCTCGCCCCCGAGTCTTTGCAGCCCCAGGGGGTTCACGCGTGAAGCGGCGCTGCCCGCGGGAGCACATCGGGGGCTTGCGGAGCTCGCAGCGTGTCACACGCGAGCCCATCACCGGCGCGTCCCGGCTCGGAGGAAGGGAGCTCCAGCAGCGCTGGGGCTGCATAGCCTTCGGCCAGCTCGGCTGCGAACGTGCTTGGCTCTCGTCCCCCTCTGGGGTTTGGCTTTGCAGCCAGCCGCAACTCCGAGGCCAGTATTGGCTCCGCCAACACCTCGCTTGACCATTTATTTTTCAAAATTAACAAGCGAGTCTTGCAGGAAGCCTCCCCGGAGAGCGCTCCCTGCGAGCAGAGGTGTTGGAAGGGTTTTCAGCCTGCCTGGGAGCCACCCAGGCGAAGAGCTAACTGCCCGTGGTCGCTGGCCGGCCGCCTGGGAGGAGAGCAGATGCCTGAGCTGTGCCTGGTGGTGCTCACCCAGATACAGGATTCCTTGTGGCTGCCGCTGGCCTCTCGGATGCGGTGAGCGGTGTTCGTGGTGGCCTTTGATGTGTTACAGACATACGCTGCTAGGGAGGGCTTAGCACCACGAGGAGACCAGGGTACTGTACTGGGGAAACGCTACCGATGGGTGTGCAATTGTCCTAGCAAAACTGCATGTCGTACTGCTCCGGTAGCCTGTCTCTGACAACCAGAGCTGAAGATGGTGTCAGGAACATAGTTTTGGTGTTACTGGGGTGCTGAGAAGGGACTTGGGGGACAGGATTGAGCAGAGGACTGTGATGTCTGGCTCTGCCGGGGGAAACCATGATTGTAAAGGCACGAGGAGTGTTGTGCTGCTCCACGTCTGGTGCTGACACTGGGGGATTTGGCAGCAGGAGGAAAACGAACTGTTTCGAAAACTGTCTTAGGACTTTTAAATTTATCATTAGCCTTTATCTCAGAACTGCCTGATTTAGGTCTGACTCAAAACCTTACAATTTCCGTGGGGATTGTGCCCTTGCCCTTCCTCCTTGCCAGGTCAGAATGACATCGACCATATCGAGGACTGGGCAAATGGAGGCATCAGAGACGGGCTCTGTCATGTGAAGTCCAGCTGTGTAGCGTGCTGCAGGGTTGCTCAGGGTCTGTAGACTTATTTTTTTTTATTTTCAAATAGGAAACGTGGGAAAGCATGCAGTCTCCTAAAGGAGAGCCCTTTCACTAGGGAAACCTTTTGTAATTTGTAACCTTTAACGTTATCTCAATATCTAACTGCTATGGCTAAAAATAAACTTTAAAAATAAGGTACAGGTACTGTCAGCTTGGATAGGCAGAGTCTGGAGCAATAGCTCCAGGGCAGATCTTGCCCTCTTTTGCTTCGGCAAGGCTGCAGGGCTTTGAACATCAGTATTGAAAACAGTTCCTACGCGCGGTCTCAGGTGCTCTGGAGTAAGGAGGGTGAGGCAACAACATCTCCTACCACGTTGCACGGCTCTGGGCTTGAGAGGTGCGTCTGAAGGTCTAGCAGCACGGGAGATGTATGGGCGAGGAAGTGCAAGCTTTCACCGCGCTGACAGATTGGCAACTAAGGTATCATTTGCATGATTGATGACGACTCAAACACCGGTTGAGCTTCACAAACTTGGACGGCGCAGATGTGGTTCGTGGAGCGGGCAAAGGACGACCTCCCGGGAAGCGCTTGACTGATGGGTCCCGTGCAGAGACCCTCCCAGGTCGTGGATCAGCTGCGTAGCGAGGAGGCTGGGGCTTGCTGGTCGGAAGCACCGCTTGCCAGGATGGTTTTTGTCGTCCTCGCTCGGTTTTCAGACCCGTGCTATGGCACGTCGTGATTAAACATGCAGGTGGATCGCTTCGGTAAGCGGTGACTGAAGTATCCGTGTCACGGAGCGATGGTTTTCAGCCGAGGGGCTGGAAATTCCCAGGGGTCTGTGAACTGCTTCTAAGAAGCCTGTGAGAAGCAGTGAAGAAAAGAGAGCGTATTGCTGGAGGGCTTGAATTTGCTGACTGCGAAACATTTCTTTTCAGGACGTGGGGTTTGCAAATCGAGAATCACTGCCATTAAGTAAAGGTTCCAATTTACTTATTTCAAGGGCAAAATGAACCTTACTTAATGACATGCAATAATAAATAAAAAGCTTTAGGAAAAACATGTTTTCCAAAAAAAAAAAAAAAAAACACTTTTTTTTTTGAGAGCTCGTTGACAGCTAAAACTAACAGCCTTGGCTCCACAAGTGGATCACTGCAGGTGATCTCCTGTGCTTACAAATCAAATTGCTGGACCGGGGCCCGCTCAGGAAATTCAAAAGCGAAAGGTTCCTCTGGCATCTCTAATAGGTCTTTCTATGTGTGCCGTTGAATGTAGCAAGTGATGTCATTTCTCATTTTTCTGAAGTGAATAATAAGAAAATGCCACAGCTGTGCCATGCGGGCGAGTCAACGCCACCATCGGAATGTTTCCTCAGTGTCTAGCAATTTAAAAAAATGTATATTTTTATTCCTGAACCCTCGTGCTATCCGCTGGCGTAGCTGTTGGGGTTCAACGTGTTTAATTTACAAAGTTTTTACTTGGATTAAAAGGAGAAGAAGTCTTTTGGCGTAGTCGCTAGCGGGCATCCCCTGTACCCCACGGACAGCCGGTGCTGCGTAAGGAGCGGGGCCAGCAGCGTGCTGAACCCAGCGTGCACGCGTGCTCGTGGACACTTGTGGCTGCTTGTGCTCCAGATGGCACTTCCAGACACACGTCACTTCGTGAATCCGCCGCTAAACAGACCGTGATCGATCGCAAACCCGACACGGGGCAGGGATGAAACCGCACGGGCGAGGTTTTCAAAGCGGAGCCGATGAGGAGTTGTTTGCCTCGGCTTCGCAGGGGGGAAACCCATTGGGAAAGCCTGGGATGTAAAAGGGCGCTCTTGTTTGCATTTGCCCTCTTTGATTTAAAGATGTAACTTGCTCTTTTTAAATTTCCCTTGGGCTGGGAGCCAAGCTGCACCGCCTTGAAGATGATCACAAGGCGAACTTCGTTGGAAGCGGGATTGGGCTCCCAGGGTGGAAAATGGCAATTCAAAGGAACTTTGGGGGGAGATTTATGAGCGTATGAGAAGAGGGAGTTACAATGAGTTGTGTAGCTGTGTAGGAACTGTAATTACAGTGATCTCCACAGCGCTCAGGGGTAACTACATTTCTTCGCTGCCGTGCAGGATGCGGCCATCCGTCTTGCCAGGCTAAGGTCCCCGGATTTCCTCTGGGGCCTCTTTAGCATTGTTTCCCACTTAGTGGTTCACAGCAGGATGAGGTCCGCAGCATCCTTCCTTCGTCTGTCAGCGAGGGGAAGGCGAAGCGAGCATCTCAGCCCTTGGGGGAGCGAAGGGCTCAGCGTGCGGCCGCGCAGCGCGGTGGTTTGGGTGGAGGAGGGCTTCTCTTCACCGGGGCGTGGGTTTTGCACATTGGGGCTGTGCCGTGAAATGGGTCGTGGAAAGGATCCAGGACAAAAGTGTGGCAAGGGACAGAGGCACATTATTTTTTCCCTCTCCGCCAGTGGTGCTGTTTGCTCGCTGAGGGTTGTGTTGACGCACCGGAGAGGAATGCGCCATGGTTTGGAGGTGGCTTCCCCCTCAAAACCCAAGCATATTGCAACCCTGCCTTCAAGGAGGAGCTTGCTATCGTGCAGGACCAGAGGCTCTGCAAACAAACAGACCGTGCCTTCTGCCGAGCCCCGTGAGATGTAATGATCTTTTGTGAGGCTGTTTGCATTAACTAAGTGGGGCTCTCAACACACACTTGTTCGCGGAGGAATGAGGCCCCAAACGATGGGGCTGCTGCTTGAGGCAGTACAGTTGTCCTTGCCCAGAGGCGTAGGGTAAGAATGGTGATATGTAGCTCAGCAGCGGAGGTGTTTCCAGCCCGTGCTCGGTTCGGATATGGCCGTGCTACCTCCAAGGCACGTGCCAGCTTGCCTCCTCTAGCTTTGCTCAGGCTTTAGCGGTGGGTGCTGCCTAATCCAGGGCAGGTTTCTGGCTCTGGCATTGAGAGAGCTCCAACGCAGAGATGCAATTTATCACGCTGTTTGTCTTCTGTCCCCTCCCCGCCTTCTCCCCAGCAGTTTCAGAAGGCTTTCTGGGGTAAGGCTATTTCCCTTCCTGCCTTGACATAGACGCTGCTTGGTTTGGCTACGGGGAGCCTGCCTTGACATAGACTTGGTTTGGCTACAGGGAGCGTGCCTGGACCTTTCTCTCTGCAGACTGTGCTCCTCTTTCCCTGGTTTCTTCGCTTCACCCCGCTCAGATTGGGCAGATGTGTTTTATTCCCAACAACCCCATAACTGCCTTGGGAAGATTTACTTAGCCACCAGCACGTCCTGCAGCCGGGGCCAGGAGGTGGTGCAGAGTTCCCGAGTTCATCATGTCGCTTTTGACCGCCGTCCAGGAGGCTTAACGTTTTTCTGGGGGCCTTGTTGTTGACTTTTCACAGAGCTATGTCAAAACCGTTGCTCGTGTTTACGCAGAAAATGAAAGTTGGCATGATCCAGCCTGCCCCGACCTTCCTGTCTTGCTGCGAGTCTGCTTTCCCTGCCTGGTGCCCAGCGCTGCCTCGCTTCGCCCGCTGCCAAATGGGAGCTGCTTGCTTGCGGTTCCTGCCTGGGAAGCCTGTGCATTATTATTATTTTTTTTTTTTTTCACAGCAGTTTCTGTCTGCTGAAGCATTCTCTGGTGTCTCCAGAGAAGCGTGCCCCTGTGCTGCTGGGGCTGGAAGAGGAGCTGTGCTGCTGATCTGTGCCTCAGCTCTGACCTTCTGTCGGGGAGCTGGGGAGGAAGGGGAAAACGAAGCGATCAGAGGAAAAGGCTGGGAGGAGAAGCTTTCCTCACGAGTTTCCCTGTTATTGCTGTGCGGCCCTGGGTGAGCAGTGTGCCCCTTCCCGCCTCGGTTTCCTCATCCCACCTCCCCTGGAGGCTGTGGGAATCGTCTGAATGCAAAGCGTGTGGAAGCGCTTGCAGGTAGACGGGGCCACCCACACCAACTTAAAGCCTGGGGAGAGTGAGTAACCCCTGACGATGTGCACCAGCAGCTCTCCTTGTTTTTCCCATTCCTGTATCGCGGTGGGGTATGTTTGGGAAGGCAGTGGTTGATCTCAGAGAGGCTTTGGTAATGCCACGAGCAGTAAGTGGGTTAACACCTGTTAACACCTCGTGTATTTGGGACACCATTCCTGGTTTGTCATGCCTGCGAGCTGCCCTAGCGCAATCTTCTCTGTCGGTATCACAGTGCTTTTTGGAGGTTGGGCATGGTGGAGGGGGTTTGACTGAGGCTGTGTAGCAGGATGGAGGTAAAAATCAGCCTTTCCAAGTCCCAGCCTGTTGCTGGAGCCATAAGCTACAGGCTGTGCACAAATCTGGGGAGTTAATGCGTTGCATCATGTGTCCCTGGCTCGGGGATTTTTGTTCCTGTTACAGTAATGATGCGATGCTTCAAACTGTGCCTTGGCTTTATGTTTCCTTTGCCTATGGAGTCTAAATTCATCCTCGTTCCCAAATCCGGGCCTTATGTTTCCATCCTTATTTGTCCTTCCTAGGTTCTGTGCTGCCTTTACGGAGTTTTCTTGAGGCACAATATTCCCTTACAGCCTGGGGATTCATGTACGTGAAAGGTTCCCCCCACACCTTCTCCTCTCAGAGCCCTGGCAAGCCCAGGTGTTGGGCCACTACCTGCAGCCCCTGATGCAGAGGGGACACCGCTTTAGGTCGTTCCAGATCCCAGCGTGAGCCAAGGAACCCCATGGGGATGAGACCTCGTTCCTTGGCAGGGTTTGTGTGTGGTAGAGGGCTGCCCTCTGCTCGCTTGTGAGCTTTTCCGGAGGTGTTAGTGGAGGAATCCTAGGGCTGGACAGGATAGCTGGCCAAGGACGAAGCCCAACTGCTGCTGTTGTCCCTCTCTGCCGGGGAAGGGAGAGGGCGGAAAGCAGTGGTTGACGGTTTTATTGCTAACAGCTTTGAGAAGTGCTGTGAGCAGAGTGTAACGGAGGGAATTAATTTAATGTAAAGCAGTCTTTTGCCTGCTCTGAGACTACTGCGTGGCTGTAGCCCTCCGTTCCGCTGGCGTTGGCTGGAGGGAACAGCGGGCTGGGCAGGAATTTGGGAAACCAAAGCCAAGGTGTGGGGTTGGAAAGCAGGCGTGTGACTCCTGGGAGCTGTTCTGATGCCACCCTGTTCTTGACCCAAAAAGCACGACCATCTTCTGCCTTTTGCAGGTGGGACTTAAGCTTTTGTTCCAACTGGAAGCGTGCTGCAAGAAATGCTGGCCCATATCAGCCAGACAGGATCTCTAATTGACTTTCGCCAGTGCTGTTAGTACCTGTGTATATATAGATCCAAATTCTAATAAAATTCAGTTCTTCAAAGCCCAAATTAGCTCTTGGAGGCGAAGGTTGCGGAGAAAGGGAGGCACTTGCTTAGCAGTGCCATCGATTGTAGAGTAACTAATGCTTGTAAAACGGGCACACCTTGCAGTTATGAAAACAAAGCAGGTTCAGACACGGTGGTCTGATCGTTTTCAGCATTTCTGCTAGGGTAGTCACCCACCCCTTCCCCCAGGAAGAGCTGTCATTCTGAAGCTGGTGGTGTTTGGGATCTGCATTAATGGGGTGAGAAGAAAGGGGGTGTGGAAGTTGAGCCTTTTTGTTTGTTTGTTTTCCTGGCAATTCACAAGGGGTGAATTCCTACATTGAGGCTGCTGAGCCTTCTTTATCAAGCGACTGATGCTGTTTCTTGCAGATTTTTGGATGGATGAGCTAGACTTTGCGAAACAGGGCTATGTTATCAGTTAAATGTGTGTGTTTCTCCAGACAAAAAAAAAGAGAGGGATTGGCCCGGATGAGCTTGTGAACTGGGCACGGTGTGGTGAGCTGGAGACACGGGGCTGAGTGGAAGAGGGTGAGGGAATTAGCACAGCAGGAATACTGTTTGGCTTTGCTTAGCATGCATTTCCATGCCTGTTTGTCTTTTCCGTAGGTCGACCGTGAGGAGCAGAGCACCCTCCCTCCTCCCCATCTGGAAGGACTGATTCCTTGTACGTGAAGCGCGCTCAGTCCCCACGGACCAGGCCTCACTGATGACTGGGAAGCAAAGAGTACCCAGGAAAGCACTTTTATCACGGACTCCACCTCAGGAGCACCAGGAACTCGTCTCTTAAGTAAAATCTGTGCTGCCGTCCATGCAGACCCCTGTGTCTGCTGCAATGGATACAGAATCAACGTATTCGGGATACTCCCACTACTCAGGTCACTCCAAAAAAACCCACAGACAAGGGTAAGGAAATGTTTAGTATTAATTACTTGCCGCTGTAAGCTAGGACGTGTACTGTGGAGGAAGAAAATATGTCAGGATGAAATCACTGGGGCTACAGCTCCGGAGGAGATGCATGTGGAGAGTCCTCAAGGGGAACCAGGTGACAGGATAGGAAGCAATTATGCCACTAGCTTAATGACATTCAAACTGTTGCATGCACACTGGGGTCACGTATGGCCAGCAACACTGGGGAAGCACTAGCAGAACGAAAAGATCACTTAATTCTGCTCTTAAAGCGTGAGGGATAAGTAGAGTCTCTGGAGAAGTGTGTCAGACTTCCTGGAGTGATATTGCCACTTGTTTTCTATTTTACTGCTATTTCTTTATTGTGTAACAACAAGGCTTCCTTTCTCTTCCCACCATCCTCCTGGCTACTCTTTGTTGGTGGTGTTTTTTAATAGAACTTGAGTGGTACTTGAGTCTACAGCAAGTCTTCTATCAGCATTGATTGGATTAGAAGTCAGGCTTTTCAGAACTTGAATAGCAAGTCCTCTGTCTGTCATGGTAGTTCAGTGGCATCAAAAACCATCTCGCTCTAAAACATCTGATTACTTGGAAACTGTTTTTTTTTTTTTATCATCGTTAGTTTTAAATGCAAAGCTTGTGCTATTTACAATCTGTAATTTACAACTGAGCTGGTCCAAAATAACTTTGCATTTCAGAAGCAATTATCCTGTGTGGTTGGAAAAAGAATTCTTCCACAAAATTGTCTCTTTGCTTCCAGTCTGTTTCTTGAGTAAAACACTTCATTTGCCTTTCCTCCCTTCTCCTTTAACACCCCCAGCCCTCCAGTGCGGATTGTCCTTTGAAGTTTAGAATACAATGTGGAAAGATGCCTCCCAAGTTCCCAAAACCACATACAAAATCCCAGAGCCTCTAGGGCAAACAGGAAAAAGTCTCATGCCATGAAACCTTTAGGCTCTGGTAATCCCAGAAGAGATTCAGTGGCAAGAGCTGGGACCCTGGATGCTCCTGAGCTTTAAGCCAGTGCTGTGAGGGTCTCAGGTGCAAAGGCTGCTGTTCTTTGTAAGAGGTAAACTGGGGGCTGTTGACCAGTGGAAACTTCACCAGTTGGCCTACAGTGTTAAGAAGGTCTTATCTGACAAGACCTCACATTGCAGGAACTAAGGCTGTCTGAGAAGTTAAACTGTCCCAGCCACCGGGCCGTAGGCTGCTCTGGGCGAGGTCACTTTCAGCCTCTTTGGAATCTTGTTTTGTAACAAATGAAATCAACGTTGATCAAGAGATGAGCAAGCAGGAACTATAACCCAATGCTTAGGGCACCTGCTGCAAAATACAAGGTGGTGTAATTCCAGGCTGTGCTCCAGAAACTCTCTCTGGTAACTTTCTTCTCCTCTTGTTTGGAAAAGGAGTCGCGACAGGCACAAATCGCCACGAAGCAAAGATGGCAGTCGATCCGAGAAGTCCGTCACTATCCAGGCACCTCCTGCAGAGCCGCTGCTGGGGAATGACGCCTCTCGGACAGAGGAGGGCCAGGTGAGGAGGGAGTGAAGGTACACTTGGAGTCTGGCTTCTGGAGCAGAGCAAATGAGTGGGGGGGGGGAAGCATTGCTTACGTGCTGTTAATGTGCTGCCATGACCTGTGGCTACCACTTACTCACTCGTTAAGCCCAGGTCTTGATCAGTTTTGTTTTTCTGAGAGCATTGTTTTTGACAGCACCAGTGCTGACATGACTCACCCCCGGGGCACTAATTTGCCTGTGTCTCCAAAGAACGTCATCTGCTAAGGTCTACAGAAGCCTGTGTTTCCATCACCTCACTGTGCATTATTCAGGTCAATCCTTTCACCTGTATGTACTCTTTTGTCTTTAGATGGGATTTGCTTGGGGTAAAATGTTAGTGCCAGGATCCCACTGGGGAGGAGAGGAAAGAAGCGTAAAGGTAACGCGAAATAGCTGGAAAGGGGAGAAAAAGCTCAAAACTCAGTGAAGCTGGCATGTTAACATTGGTTTAAATAAAGAATGGAAAAATGCTGGGTGCAGATTGCATCTAGGATGGATCAGGTAATCTCTGCTGTAGCAGATGATGTGAAGGTGCATTCTCATTTTCAAATAATCACTGATGCTGCAAGACAAAGAGTGCAGAATGTTCCATTTTCTCCTGGGTTGGACTTTTGGTATGTTCGTTTTTGGCTGCAGGGCTTCACCTCTACCTTAAAAAAAAAATAGTAGTAATATTGATGCCCAGTTTCCACCCAGATTATGTGTGGTAGTACTTAAAACAGTATTCGTGTAGGTGCAAGTGGGCTTACTCCCTGTACATCCACTTAGTATTTTGTAACCAAGTGTTTGTTTTCAGGAGCTATTACTTTGAATACATAGAAATGTACAGGTGAATTTTTACGCCCTTGTTTTCATGCAGACCTCCTCAGTGCAGTTTAAAGTCAAACAGAAATATGTTGATGAATGAACAAGAGTTTTCTCCTGCGTGTCCTGGGTTGCATTCGGCAACTTTGTACCACTTGAGATTTAGACTTGTAAATGCATGATTTTTCTGCTTGTGCCACTTAATAGGGGAGGAGCTTTCCTAAATGGTAGACTGGGACTGAGGTTGCCTGTTTTCTTCTGGGCTGTAGCCTTAAGCTGCTGTCATGTTTCAATCCCTTCTCTATTGTGCGGTTTCTTGTCAATCAAATGGGGGAAATTATGCAGAACTATTTCATACATAAGCATAAAATACTTGAAATGCTTAGATTGCTTTACTGGAGGCCCTGGCAAAAAGGCAGACGTGATATGATTATGCTCCCTTTCAGGACATCTTGCCGTGCAGATATATCACTTTCAGTCTTGTTGAGAAATGACTCAAAGCCCAGATAAATTCAAGCTCCTGACTGTGGCTGGTCTGTCTCAAAGCCCTGCTGCAGGAGGCAGGGAGCTATTGGTGTCTTGAAGAGCACGAGGAGGTAAATCACTGGAGTTCATAGTAGTAGTGTTGCTGCCTCTGTCCACTGCTGTGCCAAGGATTCTTGAAGACCCTCTGCTGCACCTCTTTTAAAGAAGTGAATAATGGTTTAAAAGTGCTCTGATACGTAGGAAGTCCTGCAGTTGTACACTCCTACACCACTCCTCTGTCTATAGATATCATGTCTCATGCTTAAAATAATGCCTATTTCTTTAAAACAAAATGCTTAGATCAGCGTATGTAGCTGCCAAAAGTCTGGGAGAAGGTGTAAATCCTATTAATGACACAAAAAGATAAACTCGGGTGGGTAAAAGAAAAAGTAAAACGTGGCCTTCTGAATGAGCCTTGCAGCTAGAAAGGTGTCAGATGCCAGGCAACAAAACACGGGCTTCACTACTGTTTGGTGTTTGTATGAGGTATCAGGAGCCTCCTCCTGCCCGAGTCACTTCAGCAGCAGCTGCGAATCAAATCCGTATGTGTCAGCATAACTGTTTGGTCATGCTGGCAGCAGGAAGGAGCAATTGGAGGCGTGATGGTGTGGGTGGCAGCCCTAGCTTGCCAAAGTCCTCTGCAACAAGCTGGGGAAGAAATGAGGCTTTTGGAAAACAAGATGTAATCTGAAGCTTGACTGTATTGGTAGTCTAAGATCCTCAAATTTAAAGCACCATACCTGCAAATAACCTCATTGACCACCTGTAATTTATTTTTTTGGTTTAACTAAGCTTTTAGTAGAGTGTCAGCTTCTGAGGGCAGTGCTACTGTACAGAGGGAGGAGAAAAAGGCAGAGGAACTTGCTGGAAATGCAGTCTTTTCCATCAGTAAGAGGAACAGCGAGGTGTGAACATGTTTGTGATTGTGTAATGACTGCAGCTGACCTGACGTGAAACTTTCCCTTCTAGGTATTTCTGTGATGCGTTTGTACCATGGAATTTGTGGGAAGAGTGCTAGTCCTTGTTTTGCACGTAGGACCTGATGGTTACTGCAGTTTCTAAGAGTTATGCCCTATTGCTTGTTAAGGATGCCAGAAGAACTGCCTCTGGGGTACACTGAGTGGCATGGGAAGTTGAGCTGCCTGCTCTATAGTTAGGGGTCTTTAACACTTAACAATTACACTCAGTGTTTTGGACAAACAGCTGTTGTTTCCAAAACTTTGGTAATTTTCAGGATTGATTATTCAATATATCAAAGGTGTTGATTTTTCTTAGCAGACTTAAGTTTCTTGTAGCAGTCCTTTTCCAGACAAAAAAAAAAAAAGATCTGAAAGAAATAACGTGCTTGTTTCGCTGATGTTTTTCTTTCTCTCTTTCTCCTTTAGGATGACAACTGGGGTGAGACCACAACAGCAATCACAGGCACCTCTGAGCACAGCATTTCCCAGGAGGACATAGCCAGGATCAGTAAGGATCTGGAGGACAGCGTTGGGTTGGACTGCAAACGTTACCTGGGTTTAACAGTGGCAGCTGTTCTTGGACTCCTCGTCTTCCTTACCCCCATCGCCTTCATTCTGTTACCCCAGGTCCTGTGGCGGGATGACCTGGAGCCGTGTGGTACTGTCTGTGAGGGACTGTTCATCTCTGTGGCGTTCAAACTCCTCATCCTTCTGATTGGGACCTGGGCTCTGTTCTTCCGCCAGCCCAAGGCAGACCTACCGAGGGTGTTTGTGTTTCGGGCCCTCTTGTTGGTCCTTATCTTCCTGTTTGTGTTTTCCTACTGGCTTTTTTATGGCGTTCGCATCTTGGACTCAAAGGACACCAACTACCAAGGAATAGTGCAGTACGCGGTGTCCCTGGTGGATGCTCTGCTCTTCATTCACTACTTGGCCATCGTGCTGCTGGAGCTACGGCAGCTGCAGCCCATGTTCACCGTCAAGGTAGTTCGGTCAACAGATGGAGAATCGCGATACTACAGCCTGGGGCACTTGAGGTAGGTACAAGCCGCTGAAGTCCAGCGGTGCAGGTAAATGTGGCTGTGGCACAGCGCGGAGCGCCAGCTGCTTTTGTTTGTGTCTCTCTGGTTTCTGAATCTTCCCCCAGGGGTTTCTGATCCTTCCACTGGAGGAAAGGGGAGAGGCTTCCTTGTGTGGCTGAGGCTGGTTTGTGCATGCCAGGGGTCATTCTGAGAGCCCCCTGCAGAGCATCACTCTTCAGAGCCTCCTGACGGGCAAACCAGTCCCTTGTGTTTTTGTGGCAGGGGCTGAAGGAAGTGGCCTTGTGTGAGAAAGCAGTCGGCAACTTAATGTGCTCAAATGCAGAAAACAGATGTGTCCTCACTGCCCTGGGCAGCCGAGAGTTGTGGAAGCAACCTGAATAAACATCCCTTGAGTCGAATTGAGCACTGTCGCTCAGCTCCTGTGTGAGCCATTGGTGGCTGGTTGAAACGCTTGCATTCAGGTGTTTGAGCTCTGAAGCCTGATTTTGTGACAGGTGGGAGATGCCTTGAAGGATGTAGACAGATAACTGTACTGTGGGATGTGTTCAGTGGCCAGGGACTCTCCTTGTTTTTCTAAGATCAGGAGTTGACTACATTTTTGTGTTGGCTCTGGGGAAACTCCTTCTGAAGCAGTTGCCTTAATGTGCCCAAACACCCATCAGTTTGGACTCATAAGAACAACATTTTTAATGAGTACTGGGGCACATGTAGGTGCAAGCTGTTTTGTTTTTTTCTTTTTTAGTGGTGTTGTACTTCTCCCGGGTTGGTTCTGTGTCATGATGGTACCTGCTCTTTCTGTCATTGGTGTTGATCAGTCTGCTGGGTCAGATGTTGGGAGTGTTTGGGAGATGTGCAATGTGTGTAGGTCTGCTGCATGCCTGCTTCAGCCTTCCCACTGGGATTAATGCTTCCCTCAGCAGAGGTGCAGGAAAGGACAGGTGTCTCAATCTCCTTGGTTCCGGTGTCCTGTGAAGATGTCTAGAGATCTCTTAGTTCCTGTGCCCTGTGGAGCCAGCAGCTGAGCTCTGAAGATGATTCCCCAGACTTTGCACTCAAGCATCTGTTCACTTATCTTGTCCAGACCCCTGTGGCATGCATATGTATTGTAGATGGAGAGATTAGTGTCTGCTTGTTTAAGGGGATGTAGGAACAGTCTCCTGCAGCCATTAGCTTAGCAATGGAATTGCTTTGAAGCAGATTTAGTGGTTGAAGCTCAAGTCTGGAAGTTGACTCCTGGATGCTGATCCTGGCTTAATGGGAGAACCCGCAATCTCGTGAATGAAACAGGTCTGGATTCTGCCGTATTTTCCTTCTCAGCAAAATTTGAAGCAGAGCCCCATTTCTGTAACGGAAGCTCTCCGGCTGACTTACAAAAAGGTCACCTTTGGAGGTTTAAAAAAACACGGTGGATATTACTTTTCTTTGATCTTAGAAATTCCTCTGTGTTAAGTTACAGACCTAGGGTGGCCTTTTAGACTAGGGAGGTGGAGAGAGCTACCGAAGATCTCCCCTGTACTACAGCTGTGTGCCTTGGGGTGTGCCAGGGCAGTTCTCACATGGGTGATTCAGCCCAGAAAATTCAGTATTTGTATGTATCTGCCTGTATGTACACACGAGTGCATGCTTGGCTCGAAAGGGTTTGATGGTTGCTTGGTGGTAGACTGTGGGTTTGTGTTCAGAGGAATTAAGATCCTACTTGTGCCAAAATCTACATGTTTGTCTTCAACCATGCAAGTAATCTTGCCATCGGAGACAAATCTGCTTGAGAATCAAGACCTAAATACTTAATAGCACTTGTGTTAGAAACAATGCTCTCTCAGGTTTTCTCTTTGCAGCAAGATTTTGGAATGTCTTGGGTGGCTGTGAAGGCAGCAAGGACTTGTAAAACCTAGGGGCAAATCTGAGATGTATGAAAAATTAATAACTTTTCATTTGTTGGCAAGCTGATTGCAATTTTGTCTGGCATATTGAATCCAAACCATGCAGAATGTAGATGCTTCAGCATCTTGTGTTACGGGAGAGTCTTGTCAAGCATGTCTAATTACAGTGAAGTAGTGTTGCTTTTTCCATAGTTTCTGGCAGCTGTATAACGTGTCTGTGTTGTCTTTACATCTTTGCTGAAGTAAAGGTAGACCTGTGCAGATCTTACTGAAGGCTAAGAGTCTCCCAGTAAAGGAAGAACACGTTCATCCTCCACCTTCCTTTGCTGAAAGCAAGGGGAGAGTATTTGTGTACAAATGGCAGGGGCTGCTGGCCTTGATGCTGAATGCGACCCCAATCTGGTAAGCGCTATAGGAAATGAGTGTACTTCATATTTCCATCTTCCAAAGGTTTAGGACTGCAAGGTGCAAAGTGTGGGACACTTGGCAACTTGAATACCTTTGCAGTGTAATATTGCGAAGTGTCCGTGAAGGCGCTGGCATGATTGTACGTGAAATGTCACGGAGGGCTGCCTTCTGCCTCTGGCCGGGGCGCTGGGCTGGAACAGGAGCTCTGATGGAGGAATGTGGGGATGTGCAAAGACGGTGAGAGTTCTTCAGGAAGACTGGAGAAGAAGCAGCCTTGTGGGCATGCTGGAGAGAGGGTCATAGCTATCACAGAGTATGTGTATAATGCTTGTTGCTGCCCGTGGGCTCTTTCCATTCACCACCGTGCATGTTTGCCTCACCCCAGTGCTTTTGCAGGTGCCATAGATAGGTTGTGGGCTACCACCTGGAAGGAGGAAGCATGCCTCAACACGTATAAAAAACTGGCTGCCTCCTGAAATCCAAACCTTGTTGCCTCAGTCTGACCTTTCATTGTCTTCATGTTCCCAAAGGTCTGAAAGTTTTGGTCCCTGCTTCCCCATGGATTCTGCCTGCCTTAGCCATCCAAAAGATGCTCCCAAGGGGCTGGTACTGAGAAGGCATCTAACTCTTGGGACATCTAACTTTGTGTGGCGTTGCTTCTTGCAGTAGCTCTGGATCTTTTCCATAGCAAAAGCATCAATCTTTTTAATCACAGGTGTGAGCTTTCAAATTCGGGGTCTTTTCTAATGAGGCAGAGGGAGCTGCTATTTTTTAAGTGTGAGGAAAAGAAACTCTGTGGGGGAGAAGGTTAGAAATCAACATCTCACCATTTCCACCCTTTTGGAAAACCACGTTTTTGCAAGGTAGGGTAGATGGGATTTTCCATCCTTCCTGGGTCCAAGTGGAGCCAAGAAGCTGAATATGCTGAGTTTTGGTATTCCACACCATGCTTAAGAGCCCTGTGCCCAGGAGAGTAAGCGTATTTGGGAGTAGTTCCCCAAATTCACATTATAATTAACCTATTAATAGCCTGGCTTGGTCCCACCCCCAGCACTTTGGTTCTAACTTTTGTTTTGGGAGGCTCGACTGCCAAAATGTGCGTTCCCTTTGGCAGTGACTCGGAGTTTGGCAGGGGGAGGTAAAAATTAAAGTGGAGTCCCCCTGAACGTGGTGCCAAGTCTCGGCTTACTGACTGCTCTGCTGCTCCTGGCAGGAGGAGCTGCCCTGCCAGGCAGGGGAATGAATGCTTTATGGTGGTACCTATGAGCAAAGAGCAGGGAGGGAGGAGAGCAGAGGCAGGGAAGTGAAGCCTGGGAAAAAATGCAAGAGCGGTTGGGTGGGGATGCTGGCGAGACTTTTGAAAGCAAGAACAAAGGGGAACAAAGGTGGAGAAGAGTGACAGGAGATAACTTTCCTGTTGAAAAGCTGATCGCATTGTAAGCTGAGGCTTGGATTTGCAGTCTGACAGATAGGGACATTGATGGCATCTGTAAGCTGCAGTTCTGTTCCTTCTGGATGGTTCAGAAATAATCTAGGAAGGATGTTGCTGGAGAAAGCCTCTTCTGTAGTGAGGGTGCTGGACTTACTCCTTTCCTCTCCAGTGAGGGTTCTTTCCCCAGCCTAGAGCTTTGCTAGTCTAGACAGCACAGGAAAATGAATGGCTTCAAACACACGTGGTAATTACTGATCTTACACATTGACTGAATGTTGTGCTACGGCGCAGGCATGGCTTTCTGAGGTTAGAAATGTCTATGAGTGGGTCTTTCTCCTCTCTTTTTCTCATCTCTGCAGTAGGAACATGAGAAGTATGGCTGTGACAAGTCACGTGCCTGTAGGAGGTACTGAGAGCTCCAGTCTGTTGTGTGTGTGTGGTTTTGTTTTGTTTTTTGTCCTTCCTTGTGTAAGCTTGTTGTTATGAACTGATGGGTTGGGAAGTCAGCTGGGAGGCTGCCATATAGCTTTGGAGTCAGGATACAGCTTTTGCAGGCTGTTGTGAGCTGGGTGATGTTCTATGTCCATGTAATCAAGACAAGCTTGGTACAGAGAAATAGTAGCTCCATATGGAAAAAATCTGTTAGTGTTGCCCATCCCTGTGTTTTCCATCTGTATTTGGCTAGGTGTTTTGCGGAATCATGGTTTAAAATCCAACACGGGAGCAGCTGCTTCCTCGGAGCAGGTGTATGTCTCTGAAGAGCCTGTACCTTCCCTACAGGAGTTAGCCATATCTCACTGAAGAATCTTGTGGCTTGTACATGCTCACAAAACAAAGAATATGCATGAAAGTGTTTTGGAAGGGGAGCCTGTCTCTTGGCTGACCTGGAGCAGCAGAGCATGTTTCTTAGGTGGTGCTTGAACCCTTACCTTTAACACAAAACAAAGCTGAGACAGAGTGGTGTGGTGGAAGATGATGCCTCTTTTGATCCATCTGCTTTGGGTTGGCAGTCTAGTATCTGTTGAACCTACTGTTTGTAAGACTGATCTCTAGGCTGCCAGTATTTACTGATTTAATCTGATAAGCAGTCTCTTGTGCATTCTCCTTGGTGCCACCAGGGCCGTGCTCCCTAGTAAGAGAGCATATTAGAGGCCCAAGGACCGGGAAGAAGCATCTTCAGGCTGCACCCTGCTTTTCTGTGCTTTACACATCTGATTTTGCAACAAATAGGTGTTGCTCAGATGAGTCCTCCCCTTATTATGGGTGATTTTTTTTTTTCCAGTTAACACTTGGTCAAGATTTGAACTGTATGGAGAGCTCCTGCTTGGAGTTCTGTCAACAATTCTTTCTTGGCTTTGCTGTCTTAAAATCTCCCTGCCCCCCAGAAGGAAAGCGTCCATGGCATATGACACCTTTTGTTTCTGTTTTCCAGCGTGGTGACATGTATCGGCTTAACCATGGGTTTAGGAAGCCGCATGTCTTGCCTGAGGCAAGAACTGCAGAAACCATGCTGCGTTCTGGTGAAGGAACTTCATAATGTGCATCTAATTAAATTGGTTATTCCCACTGTGACTGATCCCATGCACTTGCGGGCTATTTCTGTTTCCAATTGGGTGGTCAAGTGTGACTGCAGAACACTCATCGGTCTTTGTTGGTGCAGTGCTGTATCTGCCCTGATAAATCCTGCTGGATGCTGTCTGGGCTTGCACACTTGCAGGTCTGCCTTCCCAGGGACCAGAGGAATTACTCTGACTGACCCTCTTTTCTCCGTGGCCTTTCTTCAACCATCACCATCTTTCACAGTGATAAACCCTAGTGATGAAAGAGATTGAGCTGATGAGCTTTTACCTTGTTCTGTAGTAAAACATCTTATTAGCTGTCCTGCTGCCTTGATTACAGGAGCTTCCTACAACATCATGTTCCACAAACAAGCTGCTTTGCAGAGCAGTTCTGTCGCCAGAGCCTCTAGCCTGTGTGAAATTAGCCTCCTTCCTGAATGCATTTTCTCAGTCCTGAAATCCATACAAAGCACCCTGATGAGCATTTGTTCGAGTTTCCCTCCCCATCCTTTCACCAAACCTGATGAGCATCAGCACTAAGTACTCTCTCCTCCCAAGAAGTTCTGTGATAGCTGGCTAAATGGGCGTTAATTGCTTCTGCAAGTGTGAAGCTCCTGAAGAAACTGAGCTGTGTGCTCCAGAGCAGCTTTTTCAGCACTGAGAGGTGTCAGACTTGTAACTCCAAGCTAATGTCCCTCCAGCAGCACTTCACATAACTGGGTGTTTACAGCCACCTTTTTGCAACCCATCTTTTCTAGGGTGCCACCTCTTTGCAACCCACCTTTTCTGAGGGTGCCAGTTGAATTGCAGAAATGAGTTTTGCTGTGAAATTGCCGAAGAGAGTTAATTTTCCAGCAGGCTCTGCAGAACCGCATTCTGCTCCCTGCAGAGCAAGGAGAAGTCTCCTTTGATGCTCGAGATGAGTTATGGCAGCGGTGCCTCGCTCTGTTTTACGAGGGGGGCGTGTTGTCAGCAAAGACCAGCTAGGACTTCTTACTTGGGTCAGAGCAACACCTCATTAAGAGGATGTTTATTTGTGACAGTAGTGAACAGCAGGCTCCAGGAGTGCCAGATGCTTCTCATTAGGAGGGGGGTGAAAGTCTAGGATGGACCATCAGTATCTGACTGCATGCACAGCATATCTGACCGCGTGTACCACGCATCTGGGAACGTCTGATGTGGTGAAGCCTGGTAGGGCTCTGTTTTTTCTTGAAAGGAGCATGTTTTTTTAGCTTCTTGTCTTTCTGCATACAGTTTCCAGAAGGCTTTATGCGTGGCTTTACACACAAAACTGTTCATTTCGATAAAGATGCCAGAACTCGGGGGACTGAAGTGCCTACAGTCATCTTGCCTCCCCTCTCTCCTCCCTTGTTTGAGCTGGGCTGCATTGCTCCTTTTTTTTGTGCATCTCTCCCCCGTGCCAGCGGGGAACCTCCTGTGGGCTGCTGCGGTCCTACCGAATTACATTTCACGAGCCCAAGGCATGCCAATAAAATAGCGATATAAACACAAACCCCCACAAACTCACGGGCTCTGCTCTTCAAGGCTGCATTTACACCCCGTCGTGTGCTCACAGCCCTGCTGTGTTTTGCTGCAGAGCAGCGTGGAGCCGGCCTGGTAGGCCGCGGCCCAGGTAGCGCTGGTGTTCCCCTGTGAAAGCACCAAGCCGCAGTGACTAGTAGTAGCACAGGGTGATTGTTATACCCCCGAGCGCTCTCACATTTTTGGAATGCTTAATACTTTAAAAGTTTACAGGCGTACTTGTACGTGAAGGGCCCGCGGTCAATTATTAATCCCCTTGGCTAGTACAGTATCGCTCGCTCTCTCACAGGGAGCTGCTCGGCAGCTTGTGAGGGAGATGGTGTGGAGAAAATACCTTTTGGTTTCATCTGCAGGGGTTTTTCTTCTCATCACTTTGTCTCTCGAAGTCAGCAGTGCCCAGATGTACAGCAGGCACCCCAACCCATCCCTGTACTTAGAGGGTTTGCCGTGTAATTTCCTTTCCCTGCTGTCTGTGCCCTCCGAATCGCCTGCATTGTACCGCCCACAGAGACAGATGGTCTCCCTAAGCTGCTGAACAAATTTTGTGGCCGTGAAGATGCTTTTATCTTCAAATGCTGGAGAAAATTTAAAAAAAAAAATCCACCCCCTCAACCTTTAATATCCATTTCTTGTGGTGAATGATGAAATAAAAATATTCTGCAAAGGAGTGAGCTGTGTGCCCTTTGGGGGAAAGGAGGAGGCTCGGTTTTTGTTAAAAGTGGAAGAAATTGAGAATTTACAGTTCTAACATGGCACAGCCCAAATGATGTTTAAGAAAACTGGAAGCTATCTACCCTGAAGGAATAAGGAGGAATTACAAGGGAGCTGGGTGGTAATAAAAGAAATCATTTGACACAAAACTGAGGGCAGTATTTGCAATCATGGATTAATTTCTTCTTCCAGCATGCACCCACGTAAACATACCTCTGTGCTTAAACTCCCCTTGTGTAGTTTAGCTCAAGTGGGGACTTTGGTTGAAGTTTTTGGGGGAGCTATTCTGGCGGAGAGCAAAGCAGGCTCCTGTCGCAGAAGGAAGGACTTTAGCTGAGGCATGAAGGCTGCTGACTCTGGTTTGTGTTCCCTAAGTCCCAGTAAGGGTAATCTGCATCCTTTTGGGGCTGGATTGAAGATGCTCAGCCTGAAGGTTTGGACCATGTCCACACAACCTCAGCGGTGTTTGCAAGGTATCTAGGCGCTGCTTTTAGACTGCGGTGCTTTGGCTTGGGAAAAAACATCAGGGAAGGGATGCCGTGCAGGAGAGGGCTGGGCTGTGGTCTGGGTGAAATGATGCTCCTCAGTGTGGAGGGGTCTGATAGTGTCTGTGCAGACCCACGTGGAAATAACGCTGAGCCTCATCTGGACAGCAATCTGGATGGGTGCACCATGTGTGGACAAAGGGAGTGGTGACGTCTCAGTGCGGGTATAGCAGCTTCTTCCTTCAGCAAACTGTCCCAAACCAGTTGGTTTGAGGAATCAGGTTAACTAAACCTGTATCAATTTGTGGTTTTGCTTGAATTATTTTGCTTGTGTAATCCCACTTGGCTGTCCACTTCAGCCAAGAGTAGTTTCTTGGAACAGCTCAGAGATTGAGAGAAATCCTAGAATAAATTAAAGCTGCCATGTTGATGCAAATAACAAACTTCACTCCAGCCACACTAATCCTGTCCCCTGCTAGGGATGGAGTAAGAAGTGATCCTCTTTCCTAAGAGCACTCTGCCAAGCTGCCAATGGAGCAAGAGCTGAGTACTGCTTTTTTATTACAGCATCGTCTAAATGTAAAAGTCCCCTTACTGCATTGGAGTTTTGCCGGCAGCAAGAAGCTTTGAATGTTCTCTTTCTGTTGCTTCCTTGGAAGTAAAGTTGCATTTCTTAGCTTTCATTTAAAAAACAAAACAAAAAGCCTAGTTACTTTGCAGCTATTAATGTAACTTGCAGAATTCCTCAGTAATATCTGCAAGATGTCTGAAGACGCTCCCCTTTTATGTCGCATGCTCAGGCTTTAAATTATCTTCTGAAAATGTGGGCTGTTACAAACTTCTTGCTGTGCCTGACAGCTCCAACATACTCACTTTTTTTTAGAAGCTCAAGCTAATCAGAGGCATGGTTTACATGCTTGATAGGGAGAAGAAACATGCTGCTGCCACAGATACACCAGTCCCAGGCACTGGAAGCAGTAATCAGGGTGTTGGGTGCCAGGTGCTGCAAGGTGTCCGGGCGCTTCAGGAGCAGGGCACTCTGCATGCAGTGCCTGTGTCAGTCTTTGATGCAGGGTGAGTTCTTGGTATTGCTCCCAACTTCTGTGTTCAGAAGGTAACACTTCACTTGAGTTGATTTTTTTTAAAACAAACAAGAACAGCTGGGGGTCAGGATCACGTCCCTCCTGTATCTTAAGACCTGTTCAAAACTCCTTAAATGCTAAGTATAACTTCAGGTGTGTAGACACTTTTAAAAGAGGTCAAGCCTCCCTCGAGTACTTGATGTATGTTTTGCAAAGATGAACTGTCAGCTCAAGAGCTGGTGCTATTTGTTATCTAGCGTACCCTGATGGGTGTGAAGGGGAAAGAGGAGACAGGAAGAGGGGCAAACTTTTTTTCGAAAAAGAAAGTAATTTTGTTTTGTGCTAAAATTCCATTTGAGTTAAATGCAGTTTAAAAATCTGAGGGTTGTTTTCAAATGTGGTTGTTGTTTTTTCTCATCTGTCCTTTGATAAATCCATGCTAGTATTTTCTGAGATAAAAGCACAATCGAGAAGCTCATGCAAATGGAGTTAGGTACTGGTAACTCTGTGCTTATGAACATCAAAGAACACACTTCACCCCTCGCTTACATAAATGCTTGATCATAGTTTCAAATCACTGCTTAAACTGATGCTGCTGGAAGAAACTGTCCTGTCAGCCATGTGTGACTCCCTCACCCTGCCCCTCGTTGCACCAGGATCTGAATGGCTGAGCTGGTATTTATTATCTCTATATTATTTATATAATTGTATGGCTTGTGTCTGTCTGTGTATGTTTCTCCGTGGGTTATTTAGTCCAGCTCAGTTCCTGTGGTCTTTCTAACTGTCCTTCTGGTGCTGCAGGTGCATAAAGGCTTGCGGTGGCAGAAGGCGCGACGTGGGGCAGAGGGGAAGAGGCAGGACTGTATCTTCTAGTGGCAGTGATGGTTTTATTGAAACCATTAGATCGACTTCAGTGTCCTGACGTCAGTCTCAAGCCTGTGTAGAGTTGGGTATGGACAAGCAGAGCCTGCTGGGGCTGCAACAGCCACAGGTTCCTGGGGAAGCCAGTTTGCCTGTGGTCTTTCAGCACCGGTGTCTCTAACACCCTAACCCATCTCTGTGATGCTGTGCAGGTTTGCAGGGACAGCTCAGCAGCAGCTTTCTCCAGTCATCTTTTCATTTAAGTTGTCCTCTCTGTGCTCCTTCCTCCCTGCCCTCCTTCCCAACCTGCCAGATTGCTCAATAGATAAAAGAAGCCTTTCACGGCTTTGGTTTTGCTTCAGTTGTGGGCAGCCGGCAGTTGTTTTTCATTTTCCCCCAAATAAGCAAGTTAGTATTCTCACTAGCTCCCTTGAGGACACCCCAGCACTCTGCAAAACCACGCGTGGAGGCATAGCAGGCTGCCTGCTGTGCTGGCAGCGTGCTTGGAAAAAAAAAAGCACTTCTCAGCTAGGGGGTTGATGCAGCTGCTGCTGCTCTCGGGATCCGATTCAGCCGCTGCCAGCTTTTGGGGGCATCGGGTTGGGCCTGAGATGTGAAGGCAGCACCTTCACCTGTTTGAACGTGCTGTATCTGATCAAAGGGGAAGGGATGCATGAGGCTTGAGAGCTGTGTGGGCACTTCACGTGGCTGTCGGTGTCTAACGAACCATTTGAAACCCAGCCTGAGCTCCGAGACCTCTGAGAGGGGGTTGCTCCTCTTCGTTCTCCTTGCTGTGCCTTATCACTGGTAATTTGTTGGGGTTTTTTCCTTTGTAATTACACCAACTTCCCCCTTCAGCCGTCACTGAAAGCTAGGGCAACGCAGCTGTAAAGAAAGCATTCATCTAAATTTGGAGTTTACCAGTAAAGGTGACTGGGGGAAAATGGTCGGCTTGCGTGCAGGTTCTCTGAAGACCAGTTACCTTGAAGAGTACCAGGCTGGAAAGCCTCTGAGGAGACTTGCCATGGGAGCATGCCTGTGGGTTTACTGGGTTTTTATAGCTGCTCGCTGAAACTTAGCACTCTGTACTTCTGTAGCAGCATCTCCTTAGAGCCGGCCTGGGAATACTTTTATAGGGCTCTTTAGGGAGGTGTTAAATAAGTAGCTTGTTTGGGTCATATCATTGAAAGGAGTGGACTCTTTTTTCTAAATTTTTTGTCATTCCCTGCTGTAAAATCCTCTGCTTTAAAAACTCCCATTTCCACGCACGCAGTTTCTTTCCAAAATAAAAAGATTAGAACTTAAGGGCAGTGTTTGTCGTAGACTTGCAGCGGTCCTTTCCTTTTGCCTTTGGAGGGTTTTGGCTATGCTGCTACCAAAGGAAAAATAAAAACAAAGGGGCAAACAACGTGCTTTCCCCCCTCTCATTCAGAAAATCTGTAGGTTAAGCTCCGTTTGTTCCTGCACAGCAACAAACTGCCGTATCGCCAAGCTTGCGTCGACTCTGTTTTTGGCTCAGGAAACGTGGAGCGTGTTTGCGTTGAATGTGGGACATTCAGGGCCGAAAAGGGGAGACCTCCTGCCCTGGGGTTTCGTGTCCTGCCCTGCAGAGGCTTGATCTTGCAGGTTCTCCTCCCGGCCCGACCGCGCGCCAGGTATCTAAAACAAACCTGCCGCGTCCCGGTAGCCCAGTGCCTGCTTTGGGGAGGGCAGGGACTGCGCCTGCCTGCCCCAGCCGAGTGGAGGCTTCAGTTGTGGTTGCCTGACAAGAAAATGTGGTTTTCCTCTTCCTAGGGGCTGTGGTCTTGTTCTGACTGTACCGAGCTGAGATGCCATTGTAGTTACGGTGATCAAAAGGCATTTTTCTGCCCAGCTTGTTCAACCGCGGCCGCTTTAGGAGTTCCTTGTCTCTGCTGAGATCTCACTCTGGCTCAGTCCCTGGTTCCTGGAGAGGACAAAACTGAGCCCCAGCACTGCTGCCAAGCCCTTCTGCACGACCCTGGTCCTCCGGGGAGCCTTGTTTCAAGGTGGTCCTTGGGCAAGGCAGCACAAAATGCCAACCCCCTTGCGCCTTGCCAGAGGGGGTCTTGTGGGAGGGAGATGGGACTATGGTGTGGTTTTGGGATGGTGCAGAAGTTTTCTGAGCTTTCTGGGCACGAGATCCAAGCATCTCCTGCTGTAGAGGAGCTCGGTGCAGCTGTAGGCTGGAGCCAGCCTGCGAGGCAAAGCTGGCTCTGCCTGGAGGATTGCCTTGTGCAATTCTTGCTCAGCTTCTCTTCGAGGTGCCAAAGCTTCCCAACTGGCTGCGGCAAGTATTCAGCATGCCCGGAGACTTCTGGCTTGTTTTGATGCTGTGTCTGTTTTGCAGCACTTAAAAAAAAAATGTTGTTTGGAGGAGATGAGTCTGTGTTGGGAACCAGTTAGTGAAATAACCCCGGGCTTGCTCTGCCCTCAGCCCTCTCTGACTCTCCCTGTGGGTTTTGGATGCTTGGCTCACCCTAAACCTTGGTGCTGTGTGGGATTTGCCTCCACAGCAAGGTAAGGAGGCAGGTGCCCTGCCTGGTAGCAAACGTCTTAGCTCTTTCTGGGTGTGTGTTCAGGTCTTTATCTTCTGCAAGAGCACGAGGCACTCTTCTGCCTTCCATGTGGTAGCAGTGTCACGGCAGGCTGTGTTTCTAGCTCAGCAAGTGAAGCACGAAGCTGCTAAAACCGTATGAAAGACAGCTGCTGCAGCCTGCTGGGCTTGGCCTTAGTGCGTCAGATGGCAGCTTTGGGTATAAAGTGTGATTTCAATCTCTTTTATTTTTCCTCCTCTCCACTTCTTTAGGTCTTTTTCCCACCACTTCAGGAGACTCAAGGCTGTATTTGTGGAAAGCAGCAGGTCCCAAAGCCGGTGCTTTGATTATACAAACCAGGCCTCTTTCCTTGTGCTTTTGCACCAGTGTGCCACTGGCTTGTTTTCCTGGAAATCCTCTAAAAAAGCCAGTTTTGGTATCACGTGTAGCTGTGCCACAGAAGGCAAACACAAAACCAAAACGCCCCCTGAGCCACGGAGTACCGCGAGACCTCAAAAACTAAAATCCCACGTAGCAACAAGTATTCAAGCGGAATTGCTCCTGACTTATCTTTTGAGAGGGGAAAACACTGGCAGTTGTTGCTGCCTTTGTGTCCCAGTCCCCTCCTCCGCTTCCTTGGAGACCCGGCAGAAGTGAATTCGTTGCTGTTTGCAAAGGGCTCCGCTGCCAAATGCCGCCGAGGTACGCTGCGCTGCTGCTGGATCTGCTTGTTTGCTCTCCCTGCTGGCAGCGTGCTGCGACGTGGCCTTCTTCAGGAGGAGAATAATCATCGTAATAATAATAATAAACCAACCTCAAACTGCACAAAGTACAGACCAACAACGTGTAGGGCTTCACTGGTAACTGCCTACAAGGAAAATTGTCCGGCTGCTGGCCTGTGCAAGAGGTCCTTTGCCATGTCACAGGTTTTCAGAGTCCGAATTGCTGCATGAAAATCCTTTTCATGTCCTGATGTGCTTCTGCGTGCTCTGGTATTTTGTAGCTCTTCCCAAAACACACCGGGCTGCCCTTGCAGGACATAAGGAGGGTCCTTGCCCTTGCACAGACGGAGCAGTATGGAAACTTTCTGTTCCTTTTCCTCCCGCCCCTCCCCATTCTTTTCAATCCCTGCGCGCACGGGAAGCCCGAATTCGCTGAAGCGAATGGCTGCAGCGGACGGACGTGGTGCTGAGCTCCTCCCGAGACGCTTCTGCAGGGAAAAAGCCTCCGAGTGAGGGCTGCGGGAGGGCTGCCAGTTTCCATCCCAGGCAGAGCTGGCGTGGGTGGGCAGGAGGCTCGCTGCGGCCGCTTCACCTTGTTTGCTAAGGCAGCAAGGGGTCTGCTCTCCTGCCAAAAGTCCCAAAGAGGCAAATTTGTCAGGAGGCAACGGGCTTCCTTAGCCCTCCGTGCCCCCAGGATGCCCACTGTCACATCACCCAAGCACTCTGGGTCCCCCTCCGCCACGCTGGGGGCATCTCTGTCCCTTCTGGGGTCCTCGCTGCTTCACAGCTCCCACGTGGAGCGGGGCCCTGCGGGGTGAGGCTTCCCCTTCATGTGGGCGAAAAGGTTGAGCAACGCAGCCCAGAAGGCTCCGATTCAGCCTTGCCCCCGCTAATTATGGTCACCCTTCTATTTTTCTCGTCCACGGCATCTTCTCTTTAATTCTTCTTTAAAAGGGAGCTTGAAGAGTCGCAGTCCACCTGGTGCGCCCGTGATGGGCTGCATGGGAGCCAGAGGCAGGCTGGTACAAATTTAGGAAACCAGGATGTTTAATTACATTTCTCTCCAGAGAGCAGCCCCTCTGTGTGGGTGGCGTAGCGTGTACGTGGGACTGAGCCTGCAGCGGGTTTGCATGAGTATAAAATAACAGGGCTTTGATTTTCAGGGCAACAACAGCTGCTTTTTGCAAGGTAAAAGCTTGACTGCGTTTGGGGTTTGGGTGCACGCGTGTGCCCCACTGATTCAGCGGGGTAGGTAAGGTAGGGAGGGAGTGGAAGGGGTGGTGAGGTGGGTGGGGAAGGCTGGCATCCTGGTGACAACGTTCACCGTGGGGTCCAGGGAGAATGAGTACGGATGAAAGTACGTCATTCTCTCCTGTGCTGCGTTGTGCCGTGTCCCGGTAGGGCCGGTCGGGCAGAGCACCACCTCCCAAACACTTCCCGCTGCTGTGACTGAAGTCCCAGTGCTGCCTGAGACGAGTGCTAGCAGGGTTTAACCATTTTCACGTTTATCTTCTCGTTCCTAGTTGGTCACAGTCTTCCAAACGTTTCATTTTGAGACAAACCACTGTCAAGTTTTACCTTTCTTCCTGGGAGGCGGGCATGGAAAATCTCGGTCATGTTTGGCCGCGGTCGGGAGGGGGATATATGCCGTTGACACATGACTTCTTTTATGAAACTTTTGTTTTTGAGCTGCAACAAATCCACGGTAGAAATCAGAAGCTTGGCAGAGGGAAAGAAACTGGCTGTGGGTGGGGGTTGTCAGTCTGTAGTCCTTTGTTAGAGGAAGATTATTTCCTCAGTTAAACAGTGGCTTTTTATTACGTATCAGTAGCCAAGAGCTTAAATGGAATGGCTTTTAACAAGCCTGATATGAGATGATATTTAGGGCTGGCACCTGAACCATAAAGCTCCTTTAAGGTGCTTCAGTTGGATGCAACAGACACACACACACCCCCAAAAAACTGCCCTAGAGATGGAATTTGCTGTAAAAGCTCAATTCATCATCTTAAAGGTACACAGCTAATGAAATAAGTGACGCCGTACCGTAACAGTGGATGACGAAGGTACACAGCGAACAAGCCTGGATCTGTTCTTCTTTCCCAGAACCTCGTAGCTGGGCTGGCATCTAGACTTCATTCACTGATCGGTGGGAGAGGGGCACCTACAGCGTGGGGACGGCGGAGGGTGTGTGTGTGTTTAAATTACTGGGGTGTGATGCAGAAGTTAATATTAGCACAAGGCACGGGAAAATTAAATTGCTCCCGCGGGAGCATGCATTGAATCAGTGGCAGTGCTGAGAATTGAATGTAGGTCTTAATTTGTTCATGCCTATTTTCCCACGTTACCATCCTCCTCCTGTTGGTTTTTTTTTTTCCTATGTTGTAACATGTGTGAGAATACCGGGTTGCTTTCCTTATGACAGCCTTTGTTGGTAAGTGCGAACTTCACAATTAACTGGCAGCAAATACGTTGGCAAGTTCCCTTTTCATTTCTGTGGGTTCGAAATGAAATTAAATGCGGGTGCTCGGCAAGCTCCAGGTCCGTGAGTAGGTGATCTCTGCGATTTTGCAAAGGAAAATAACCTCTGGGTTAGGCCCTTGCTGCTGGTGGCGTGCCTTCTGTTTTCCTTCTGTCGTCCTTTTATGCAGAGGTGTCCCTTCTAAGGGGGGGAATCTGCTCTTGATTCTGTGCCCTGCCTGGGATTTAACAGGCAATACTGGGATAATTCATTCTCGGGCAGCTGTGCTCCTCAGGCAGCGATCTTATCTTGCTGCCAAAGCTGGAAAGATTGGGCTCTTGTCGGAGCTTGGATGGAGGAGATCTGAGGAGCTGCAAGGTGCGGCTGGAAATGACTCAAAGGGAAAAGCATCCATACGGAGCTGGCCCCTCCATCCGGGCTGGCCAGCCACAGCGCTCCTGCTCTGCGTTTTGCAGGCAGCCTGATGCTTCCCTTTAAGCTCCGTCCTGGTTCAGGGCTTTCCTGTCATCCTCGTATTTAGGGGAGGGGAGAGACATGGCATGAATCTCAGGTGAAATTTTAGGTCCTAGAGAGATCCTCAGTATTTAATACTCCGTGTGTTGCACAATTCTGTGGGCGTGACAACCCTGTTCCAAATAATGTGGCTATTTCTTCTTCCATAAAACTTATTTTCGAGGGAAATAAAAGACCTTGTTGCATTTTATCTTTTTTTTTTTTCTTTCTTTTCCCCACCCCTAGCATCCAGCGAGCTGCACTGGTGGTTCTGGAAAATTACTACAGAGATTTCCCTGTCTACAACCCAGCGCTGTTAACGGCCTCCAAATCCCGTGCAGCCAAGCACATGGCTGGCCTGAAAGTCTACAATGTTGATGGTAGGTGAGGTGAAATGCAGTCTCTGAAAATGGGTGGGATGGGGAAGGGCTGGGCTGGCCATGCGCTTCGTTATGCACACGTTCTCACCTCCTTGCTTTGCCAAATCTCTGTCTTTTGCTGGAAGCTCTCCTAACAGCGCTGAGCTTGCTGGTTCCAGATGACTTTACAGATGTGTTTAGCCCACAATGAGGCTTTTGTCTTTGCCAGGTGAAAAGAGCCAAGTTCTGGGTCAGGCTTAATTATTGTGTGGCTTGACAGCGCTTTTCGGCACCGCGGCTTGTTTTGGGCAGCCTCTGCTTCTTGTCACCCTTGGGTCATCTCCTTGGTTGTGCTAGTACAATAAACACAACTTTTAACCTAGATCAGTTCCCCAGGCGTTCACTGCACCGCTGCCACGGGCAGCTTTCAGGAAAGTTAAGGAGGCTCACACCAAAGCGGGAAGAAGCAACTGTGTAAGCAGCAGTTGACAGTGAAAGAAATGCTTGTCAAGCTTGCAGCCTTAGCAGTAAATTATCTATGCCTGGCTTATGCTTGGCCGTGCTTCCGAGTCATCGTGACGCTGAGCAGTTCACAGGGAAATGCCAGGACTGGTAACTATCCCCATGGAGCGCTGCTGTTCTGCAAAGCTGGTTCAAGCTCTTGGGCTATAGGGATGCGTGTGGGAGGGTGGCTGAGTGGATCCATGCGGCCACTCAAAGCAGTGGAAACTGGACTTAATTATTTGACAATCTGGAACTCCATCAGTAAAAGCTGGTCTTGATAAGCAGGGTGTGCCCGACCATCACAGCCTCCGTAGAAGTGCGGATTCATTTGATGGAAGAGCTGAAGTTGCATAGGGCAGCTTTTGCAGCGAAGGGTGGCTGAAGCCCTGTGACAAGATGTGGCAAGACACGTCTTGTGCAGCAGTTCTGCACAGAGTAAGTTAGTATTGAAAGGTTTTTAGAGGAGGAATGGACTGAAGGGACTTAGCTGGGCAAGGTGGCTCTGCATGTGGCAAGTGAAATACGGAGAATATCTGTCATACAGAGTCATGTGTTAAAGGGTTTTTGCTTTGCCTCAACAAGGCTTCGGTGTTGTGCATTTTGTTTTCAATTCGGTATCTCTAAAATTTTCAAAGGCCTTATTCTCAGTGTTTCCCCAAGCCTAGTGCAACACGTCTGAGTCCATAAAATGAATTGTAGCTGCAGATCCTTACAATGAGATCTCCTGTTTCTGGCAGAAGGGTGAAGGGAAGCAGTAGAGTGGGAGAGGGCTGGGCTTTTCTGGCTGTGTCTCCTCTGATGCCTGGAGAGAAGAAGCTTGCAGGTGGGAAAGAACAAGTTGAGTTGGAAAGGGGAAGTAAACTGACTCGCTCTGCATTTTTCTAAAAATGAAACCTTACATTCCAGTTGCTCATTCTTAGCGAGGCCCCGTGTGAGGAAGGTGAGGGCTGCCAGATCCCAGGGTGTCTGCGCACCATTCAAACCAGGCTGCAGGACATGCCGTTCTGGTTACCAGCTTGCTTCTCTTCTCCTGCACTGCAGCATCTCTTCGAGAGGTGGCAGGGTGTCTGTTCCTGCGGCAGCTTCTGGGCCATCCCAAGCCTCGAGGAAAAACTGCCAGTCCAGTAGCGTCAGTAGTTTAGGAGATGTTAGCTCACAAAATTTGTTGGAAGGGAAGGAACTAGCAGCAAGCTCCAGACATGGCTGGCCGGGCCTTTTCACTGTCAAGCTCATGAGCCTGCCAGGACCTGAACGCTTGCGCTTTCCATTCTGGTTCAGTACAGGATCCCTGGGCTACTCCTTGTGCAACCTTTCTGCCTTTGCAGACGTGGAAATCTCAGGCTTAGAGGCATATTCTTTACAAGGATTCCCATCCACTTTGCAAAGAAGAGCGTAGCGTAGTTCTGGCTGCAGCTTAGCTTGGCACCCTGACAGTCTTTTACACCTTCTGTGTGAAGACAGTAACGCTATTAAAGGAGCTTAATTTGTTGGCAGCTTTTGTATTTGATGTTGTAGCAGCCAGGAAGGAAAATCGTCTTGCTGTAATCTCTCTTATACAGAGTGGGGAGGCTTACCTTCAAAACCTGAATTTCCATCACCAGGCATAGTCAATGGAGCATATAATAATTCTAACCCAAATGTGGGAGCCGGTGTCTGCCTCAAGTTGTATCCTCCATTTCAAGGCTGTCAAACAAAGTCTAAAGTGTTTAGATTCTTAAGAAGCCATCTGTTTGAATGCTTGTCCTTCCCACCATTGAACTTCAGGCTTCTTTCTTGGAAACTGGTTTGTGATTTTTAGGGGGAAAAAAAAAAAGTAAAGCTGCCCTTGCATGACCAGAATAATTTTAAGGGTGTCTGTGTGATTGATTGTTCTTAACCACTGCCAGGTAAGAATGAGCTCTCAGAGCAGTTGAAAAAGCAGATCTTGATAGTTTGGAGGCAGTCTTAGGCTTCCCTTTTTCCCCTCTGTTGCACAGGAGGATTGGTAGACCCTTCAGAGGCATTATTTTCTCCCTTTCTGTCTCCTTTCTGCCCAAACAGCCAGAGCTGCGAGCTTCCTAGGCCTTTACTGCATTTTAGGGCCACTAGTTAAGGTCCTGTAGAGACAGCACTGTCACTTCTAGGGGTGTAACAAAGCCCAGCTTGCAGCTTCCCTGTTCCTGTGGCTGTGCAAGATCTGTTAACAGCAGCTCTGATGGCAGGTGCTGCTCTGAGTACCTTGAGGAGCTGTTGTGCACATACACCCAGCCTAACCTATCGCGGGCCTGCTGCTTGGACGTATCTGCCCTTCTGAAAAACTCTGTGCTTTGTCTAAAGGTGATCCTGCTGCTTCTGCATCCTGTTTTTCTTCCCCATGTGAAACTGCCCGGAGTTTGGTTTTCGTTCATTCATCTCCATGTCTCGTGACGTTCTTGTGTTTGTCTTTCTCCTTTCCAACTCCCTGCTTCTTGTGCTTCTTCTCACACTGTCTTGTTGCTGAAATGTGGTGTGTTCCAGCTGCCCTTGCTGTCAAACTGAAAACGTATATAATGGATGGTAAGTGGCATCCTTGGCATGTGCACCTTACCGCTGCCCTTGTGTGAGACCCGTCGTCCCAACTAACACCCCTCTCCACTGCCGTGCTTGGAGCAGGGAGCAAAGCTCCTCTCTAAGCCTATGCTGTCCGACGGGGTTTGTGCCAGGGCTCGTGAGGGCAGGGGAAGGGTTTATAGCCTCGTCTGGGAAGACAACAGTGTTGGGGCAGGTCTAGAGCTGCAGACCACCTGTGACAGATGCTGTGGGGTGCTGGTCTTTCCCAGCTGCCTTCTGTGACAGTAATGCCCGCTTGCTTGTCTCCTTTTTTGCTTGTCCTCCCCTGCGGAAGGCCCAGGTAACAACGCCTCGGGGCAGTCCCGTGCCATGATCGCAGCCGCTGCCCGTCGCAGAGACTCCAGCCACAACGAGCTCTACTACGAAGAGGCCGACCACGAGCGCCGAGTTAAAAAACGTCGGGCGAGGTAAAGCTGTTCCTCCCCCGGGATTGTTCTTGGGCTCTGCTCAGCCCGAACCATTCGTTAGAGGCCTGGTTGTGTTGGGCTGGCTGGGCCTGCTGAGAGGGAGGGAGTTCTTGATTGAGGGCTGGGGTTGGCTGTAAACCTGTCGCGGAACACAAGCATATGAAACCCAGATGCACAAGGGACAGTGACAGCATGCGACTAGAGTTATCTGAAGAAAATACATAAGCAGAGCTCATGTATATTACACCAGATAAGCTAATGCAATGTCATGGATTAGGGAACAGTCCAGTGCTCGACAAATCCGTAGTTACTTGCTGTAGGAAATCCCATTGTTTCCCACATGCTGAGGCTTGTCATCTCAGCTCAAGTAATCCAGGGACAGACTTGGTCTCGCCTCTTCGTAGGGGGAGAAAGAATATTTGTGCTTACAGGCAACAAAAAGAGGCGGTTTGGCTGCCCTTTTTAAATGAGCTGGGGAGGAAGGACATGACCAGAACTGGTTGTGTTTGATTTTGGAAATAATGCTTTCTGTCAGCCACACTTAGGCCGCAGAGCTAACGCTTTGGTGAGGTGACCGCAGATGGCTTGTGCCTCTGTTTTTTCAGGAGCTTGATGACAGTTCGTAGTTAACAATACCTAATGGTTCGAGGGAAGTTGCTTACAGGCAGGCACCCCTGGACCGAGCTGTGTTTGGAAGGAACATGCGGTAACTGGAAGGAGCTGGCTTGTTTTGAGTTTTCTTTTGGCAGTTTGTTTATATTCTGTTGGGAAAGTGCTGGCACGGTGTGTCCCCGTAGCCTGATTCGGTCTGACCTGTGCTCCTTCGCCGCTGTCTTCTGGGCTCTCTTCCAGCCTTGGAGCGATAGGAACTTAAATTTTCCTTTCCGTGCAGTGTAGCATCCTAACTTGGGCACATCTCCCTTGCTTGATGAGTTTGGTTTGAGCAGCTGCTTAGTCAGAGGAAAGGCATCAGTCACTAGAAGGCCAGATGTTTCAAAGAAGGAAGGTCAGAGCTGCAACACCAGGACACGAGGAGATTAGAAACTGGTTTCCAGTTTCCCCCCAAGTCAAATTGAAATTTGTAGGGGTCAGGGCTTCTCGTGGTATTCTTCACATATAGTCTGAATGCAATATTCTATACTTGCCTATTGCTTGTCACAAGGTAGCTTCTCCCATCTTTAAGATGCGTTGGGTACTGGGGGTGCTGTAGGCAGTGATTGGTGACCTGAGGGGAAATGCAGTGTGAAACAAGTTATGTCTGGAGAGGCAGAAGGGTTTTGTTGGGTGGCTTTTCCGTTATTGTCACTTTTTCCTAGTTGACTGCAGCATAGTCCCTCACTTGTTAAATTCTACTGGGCTAACTTGCCAGCGTTGTCTGGCATGTTTGCCTTTTTCTGGTGTGGTCTTGGTGTTTGCTCACCTGTACCAAGACAGGCGTGGTTTGTAGAAGATGTCTTTGGCTGCAGGGTTAGCAGTGAAGATGGGGATCTCATCAGTCTTCAATGGAGAGTTACGGGGCAGTCATCCAGAAGCACGAGGACTGTACCAGTTGGTGTAAATCAGAGCAGACCACAGCTTGTGAGCGCAGGGAGAGTCCTACAGCGCTCCGTGTCGAGTCGTGCTAGTTTATGGCCAGCCCCTTCCTGACTTCAAGCTGCTGCACTGTATGCTGGAACTGCTGCTTTCAAAGATGTGCGTTAAACGAGAGGGCAGCTGTGTCTTGTTCAGTTCGTGCAACTGATGTTTATGCTGTGTTGGCAGAACCAAGTACAACACTCAGGCTTTTAAAGTCTTAATCCTGGTTTATGACCCTCAGTTTCTGGATGGCGTGAGCGAGGAAAGGAAAGCGGCCGTCTACCTCACAGATTGTCAGCAGAGACAATTTTATGTAACTGGTCTGATGGCAGACAGTGAGTCAGTGGTAGACACGGGAATAGGAGCTTGTAAATCCTGACTCCCAGGCTCTGCCTTAACCACAGACCCATCCTACCTCTCCTCTTGTGACTTTTGCTGTCCTGATTTTCTTTCTGCAGGCTTGTGGTCGCAGTGGAGGAGGCTTTCACTCATATCAAACGCCTCCAGGCAGAGGAACAGCAGAAGGCTCCGGGAGAGATGATGGACCCCCGAGAAGCAGCCCAGGCAATCTTCCCCTCCATGGCAAGAGCTCTGCAGAAGTACCTTCGCACCACCCGCCAGCAGCAGTACCACAGCATGGAGAGCATCTTGCAACACTTGTCCTTCTGCATCACCAACAACATGACACCAAAGGTAACGAGTCCTTTAACGCTGGTTCAGGACGGAGGGATAAAGGTACAGCACATCTGCGTGCGCACACAGAGCAGGGAGTTGTTGGGGAAAGTGAGTGGAGGTTTGTGGTGGCTGTCAGTGATACAATCAGCGTGCTGTAGATTGCATCAGGTCTTCAAGGGAAGGGGTGTGTTTTTTTGGGGGGGGTCTTCTCCACAGTGCTGCATTTTGAACTGCTTCTAATTATAGCCTGAGTCCCTGTATGACAATGCTTCTGACTCGTGGGCTGCCTGGTCGGATGTCAGTTTGTTGCTTCACGCCCCGACTGACTGTTGAACTGCAGATGCAGGAAGAGACTGAATGGTGAGGAAAACGGGTCACGCGATCCCGCAGTGTCCTGCCTCCCTCCCTCTGCCTTCCCCTCCTGAAAACAGCCACCATCCTGCAGAATGCAACCCGAGGGTAGAAACGCAGGGGAAGGATGTCTCCTGAGGCACAGGAGCTGAAATAACTTCCAGCACGGCACGCTGCAGCTCACAGAGCTGCATATAGCGACTGAAAGAGAGCGTCGAAGCAGACCGAGTCATGGGGCTGCAGTTCCCCTGGTGCTAATGTGTTCGTTTTCTTGCTAGGCATTCCTGGAGCGTTACCTCAGCCCTGGCCCAACCCTCCAGTACGACAGGGATCGCTGGTTCTCCAAGCAGTGGACGCTCGTTAGCGAGGAAGCGGTCACAAGCGGGTTGCAAGACGGGATTGTTTTTGTCCTCAAGTGCTTGGACTTCAGCCTTGTTGCTAATGTGAAGAAAATCCCCTTCATCAAACTCTCAGAAGAGTTCATAGACCTTAAGTCTCATAAGTTTGTCCTTCGCTTACAGTCCGAGACTTCAGTCTAAGGGATTTCGGTGGGTTGTTTGGGGATTTTTTTTTCAATATTGTGCTTTTGGGTTTAATTTCCCCAATGCTGACTGAAACTGGCAGATGATGGACCAGTAATATTTGACCATCTGCACTTTATTTGGAAAGGGGTGGGGGGAGCTGGGATATCTTATCTAGAAAGAAATATCTTAAGAGGCAACAGGGTGACTTGGCTCGGTTAGCTCAGCCTTGGAGACAGAACAGATTTTTTTTATTTTTTTTTCCCCCTTTCCAGGCATATTGTAAATCTCACGCTCTCTTTCTCTGCACAATTGCAACGTCTGTATTTTTGTTGGAATGCTGCCTTACATTGTGCGCGCGTGCGTGCGCGCTCGCGTCTCTGCTACCTGTAGCTGTTCCTGCGAACACGCCGCTCGCCTCTCCACCGTAGAGATCTGCTTGTACAGGTGGTATTTGCAGTTCCTTTTCACTTAGGAAGGAGGACGGTAACAAAGACTGGGTGTGAGAGGTTTTTCTTCTGTGAGCCACATAACCTTAAGACAAACTTCTGTTGTTTTTTTTTTCCTTCTTTTCTCCCTGTGCCCTCTTACCAGTGCTGGACCTGTGTGAGCATAGTGGGATGGTTCTGCCGCCCGTTTCTCAGTCTCTGTGAAGTTGCTTGTCTCAAACTGGATCAGCCTATCTTGCAGCTCTTCAAAAAAAAATTTTTTAGCCATGCTTGTTACTGAAACTGGTCTGCATGACGCAGCTCCCTCTTTCTCTCTTTCTCTCAGCTGCTCCATCTCCCTTGCTTACCCCCTCCTTTGCCAGGCCCTCCCAAGGCTCCCCGCTTCTGTCCCTTTCTGCCTGCCTTTCCAAACGTGTTTCTCTAGTCACGGTCCCCTCGGGGTCTGCCTTACCGCTTCATCCTCTCACGCCTGCAGGGCTTGCGCGTTTGCACCGGGGTAGAGTGGGTAAGTAGCTGGCTCCTTCTCAGATACATCACAGACCCCCCTACGCCTGGCAGCCCCTTGGAGGGGAAGGGGAGCATGCACAGGAATGTGTCCCCCCCGCTCTCCAGGGGCTTCAAGTGCGGCTGGGGGACAGACGGGCAAAAGCACTTCCCTCCTCGAGGAGGGGAGCCAGGGAAGGGCTGGCCTCTGCCGACTCCCCTTGCTCTGAAGAACCGCTGCGATCTACGAACGCTGCAGCGTGTCCTTCCTTCCCCACCTTCAGCTGTGGCTGAGAAATACCAAACTCTGTCTGAATGTTGAAAACCTGCCTGCCTTCCTTGGCCTTTCTCTGCCGTGGGGGTCTCTCCTCAGTGCCGGGACAGCCTGCTGTTTCTCTGCTTTTGTGAGAGACTCGTAGCTCCTAAAACTGCAGTTTTGTTTTGAAAGCATTCTTTGCCCATCAGTGCAGCTTCTGTGTGTGACTTTTGTCGTCTGAGTTTTATGGGGTTTTGAAAGCTTTCCTCTTAAAGATGGGCTTAAGCCAGCGTCTGATTGCTGGCATAAAGCGTTGCCCTTCAGCCAGGTCCCTCCTTGAGCCTCCCAGCCCTGTGCTGACGGATTCACCTGTGTGAGCAGAAACGCTCAGCTCATCCTGCTCAGCCTTTTGCCATGCAAATATTTGTATCTAGCAGGAGTTGACCTGCCTTCCACGTAGATGTCTTAATGCAGAGGGCCCCCATGTCGGCGAGGTACAAAACCAATGCCTTTCACTGCGAGGGTGCATCATTTTCAAAAGTGGAGGGGGGCATATAGTATCTCACATGTATCTGTCCTGAAGATGTATGTATCTGGCTTTTAAGATGTGCATAGGTAGGCAGGGTGGGAGAGACTGGGAGTAGCTTGGGAGACTGTAGAGCACTTCTGCTTGTGTTCAGGCTACTGCCTGTGGCTGAATTGGCTCGTCTGCGCGCAGCCAGAACAAGAACCACCGTGCCGGGGGCTTGGGCGTGCCGTGAAAACGGGAGCACCTCGTTTCAGGCAATTCTCTGTAAAACTTTCCTTTCCCAGGATTTCCTCCACCACCCCTTCTCCCTCCCCCACGAGGGGGTTGTCAGACAGTGTCTGCTCAGGAAACTCGTGTCTTAATCCTTAATTGCATTGAATCCTTAAGCGCACAGAGAACCAGACGGAAGCAGCGTGTGCTCGCTGTGCACGCCGCGGTTTGGTGCTGCCTTCTCTGGCTGTCACTGCAAAGGACGCTGTCAGCAGAGCCCGGCTCTTGCATTAAACGCTCTGCCTGGTGTCAGTGTCAATGCTTTGCCTGATTAAAATCAGGAGGAGAGCTGCAGCCTGTTCAGGGGTGAGGACGTGCTACAAGGAATCCGGACTCCTGGGTATTCCCAAACTTTTTAATATTTTATTTCTCTGGATTTTTGTCTGGGGGCTTGTTTCCCTTCCCCATGCGAAATCAAGGGACCATGATCGTACCTACCTCACCGGGGTGTTGTGAGGCTAAACTCAACTCGTCGTGAAGTGCTTTGAGATCCACAGATGGATCTGCGAGGTCTGCAGGAACTCAGGCCCTTTATAAAAATACTGAGCGGTGAGAGCAGACTGGTTTGTTTAACTCTGTTTATAGCCAGCTAATGAGTAAGAATCGAGTCACAGGGAACGAAGCTCTGATCCAAATCCTGCAGTCCTTACTTCTGCAGAGCTTGCCAAGAGCTGAGCGTAAATAAGGCCTGTGGGGTTTGCCAGCCAAGCGCAGGCTGTTTCCCTCCGAACGCCTCTCCTATCCTGCACCATCTCCTTGCACGTCCTTCTCCCTCCTCTGTCCCAGCCTGTACGCTCGTATCTGACTGGGAACTGATTTTTAGAAATCAGGTCATTTATGAGGCCCTGTCTGTGTTGAAGTTGATGGAGAAGAAGCTTACGCTGGACATCTTTCACTGATGGCCAGACCATTCAATCAGGTGCCGTGTTGCCTAGCCAGGAGAGGTGTTGCCCCTCTCCTCTCTTCCGTGTTGTTTTTCCTGTGACTCTTGAGAATGCTGCTCAGACAGTTTAAAGACTCAGATTTGTTACAGCCAAAATCCAAAACCGTGCTGAGATCTTCCAAAAATCAGATGCAACTAAGACTTTCCGCTGCCTCAGAGCAGATGGAAATGGCTGTGGGTTTCCACAAAGGCTGGCTCTCTCTTTCATGGCTAAAGAGTGAAAAATTGGGATTTCTTGCAGCTTCTAGGACTGTGTGGATAGATGTTAGACCCTGAATACCCTGTCTGTCCTGTAACTAGAGCTGAGTGAAGGTTGTCAGCACATCTGTTTGCTCCTCATTGCCTCGTGCCTGCAGCTATCCTTGTGTAGGGTCTGTGGGGCTGCCCCAGGTCTCCAGCTCCATTCCTCCTTGAGAGGGGTCTCGGAGAGAGAGGCAGATGCAATTTCAGCCTCTGGCATTCTGCTGCCTCTGAAGTCTTCCTGCCGGCACCTTTGGTCGCTCCGCCCTGCCAGCAGCGTTCTTCTGAGCTCCCTGTTGAGGAAGAACAAATGCCAGGTGGGGTGGGAAGTGCTGGGCTATGCCTTGGAGCCTGGGGACATCTCATCAGTAGGCACAAGTCTGGGGGAGTTCGGAACAAATCCCAAGCCTCAAGGAGCCTTTCCCCTTTTCCTTTGGGACTGTTCTACACAAAGCCGAGGGAATCGACTGCTCCCAAGCGTGTCAAAAGCTGGGGAGAAGCAGTTTCTAAAACAGGCCGTGCGTTAAGTACCTTGTAAAAGTCTTGTTTGAGATGTGCTTGCTCCAACATTCGTTACTGAGGGAAGTGGAAAGATCTATTATACTATGCTAAATGTGGAAACCCGCTCAGGCCAATTTCATCTTGCTTACAAAAACTTGTAAATCTACCCTTTTTTAATGGTAAATCAAAAATCCTGCAGTCTTTCGCAAAAACACTGTAGTCTGGTCCCAGGCTCTGCTGTTCAGTTGTGCTTAGCTCTGCCCTGCCATGTGAGAGGTTCATGAGACATTTGTACAGATGTCTGTTTTCTCACTCAGCTTGTGTGTGTATGTGGCTTTTTCCCCTGTAGATGTATGCATTATACATGTCTAAAGCCTCAAGCTAGGCTTGGTGGTTCGGTGTTTAAATTGTGTGAAGAAGGAAGCACTCTTGGGATCAAACTGTTTTTTTTAAAAAAAAATAAGAAATAATTTTTAAAAATCCTGTTCTCCTAAAAGGAAGGGCTTTGAGCCTTGAAGTCTCCTACAGGAATATGCATCCTTCTGCGTTCGGGCTGCTGCCTCAGATACATGGTGACCAAAAGTTGCTGCTTCTGACTGCTCTGGGGCTGGTGTGGATCTCGGTGGGTTTCTCCCGCGCCGGGTCCCCCCCAGCACCTTTTAGCTGCCTGCCTGCTTCCCTCCAAGAGCCTGTGGGTTTGCCCTCGTACCGCAACGCACAGCCCCGCTGTGGGGTGTGCTCTGCCAGAGGGGCAATCCTTCCCCACGGCTGCTTCCGTGGGCACCTTGCACCAGCGCCGAAGGGGCTTGGGAGCATCCCCTGCCTGCACACGGGGATGCTGGGGCTCAGCGCCCGCACGGACCCGACTGTGAAGGGATCTTACACTCTTCTGTGCCTGTTTGATTCAGCATTATCGTGTCTTGGGGAAGAGGGGAGCGAACCGACTCTCTTCCCGCGCCCTTTTTGGATCACTGTGTAATACTCTTTTATACACGAACTGTGTATAGTAAGATGGGGTTTTGCCAAGGTTTTCTAATTAATAGACACTAACCAGCATTTCTTTTTTTTTTCTTTCTTTCTTTTTCCTCCTCTTTGCACATGTGACTTTAACTGTGTTGGTACATGGTCTTTCTGTTCTTTTCTAATCGTGAACTTCAGCAAACTCCTGGTGTCTGTGACATTAATGCACTGTGGGTCTAGCCTAGTAAGTCGTTCTGTTCCAAGCTGGGTTCTCTTAAGTTATAGCTGGATGGGTTTTTGTTGTTTTTAAACTGAAACATAAAACTGTTTTACACTTTGCATATTTTGTACAGTAAAATTCTGGAAATAAACTGAAACCAGATTTGATTGTCCCACTCCTTCCTCTCATCCTTTCTGACCAAAAGAAGAAGAAGAAAAAAAACGAGAGGTGGTAGTTCTGGCCTCCAAGCATTCCTTAGCTGCGCCCGGGAGGGGCCCTGCAAACATGTCGTTTTACCTTTTTGAGGCTGTCTTTTGTCACCCTCCTCCTAGACCCTTCTGATCTGCCCCGCCACAATAAAATGCAAACTCATTTATCACTCTCAAAATAGGACCGGTAGGTGACTGCTTCGGACACCTGAAATCTCAAATGATGGAGAGTAAATACAGCTGGTGAGGGTGTGTGTGGTGGGGGGGACTGGGGCTGGAACAGGTTTTTCTGCCTGCTCTATTCTTTGCTGGTTTGCACACAAATTACCAAGTGTGGGATTCGTGCCTGAGCTCCTTATTTGGGCCCAGTGGGGTGGAGGAGTGGTGAGGCAAAGCCAGCAGCGCTCTTCTTTCGGTGGATGTCAGCCTGTGCTCTGCTGAAAATGACTGTTGGGCTTCTCGCCCCAAAAGCACGTGTGGGTGTGGCTGTCCCCACCTCCAGTTTCCATACCCCAAGTGCCAAGAGCTCTGAAAGACTGTACCCGAGGAAGCTCGGCGTGGTTGCAGCCTTCCCTTGGAGGTCTTTGGCACCTTGCTCTCCGGCACAGCACGTTTCCGTGGGGGTGGTACCTGGTCTCTTTGCTGTGCCCCACAAAGCAGGTCTTCTCCATGCCGTGGAAAAATCCACAGGATGCTGCAGAGTGGTGAAAAACATCCCCGCAGTTGTTGAGATAAGCAGTATGTGTATAAACACTGGTGGAGAGAAACATCCAAACGGGTGATTCTCTGCTCGGAGGGGAGATGAGTGTATTTGGGCTACGCGGCGGCAAACCAAAGGCTGGGAGGAAGCAGGAAGGGTGGGATGGGGGTGTGCTCGGTCCTGCCTCCTGCCCTCCTGTGATCTCTTCCCTTTTGATCCCTGTCCCTTTATCCTGGCAGTGCCCAGCCCTGGTGTCCTGCATGGCCCTCCTGTGGTGCCGATGGGCAGAGAAAGGGGAGAATAATGCCGCTACCACCCTTGGGTGCCCATGGTGGCTGAGCAGCCAAAGCTGGTCCCCTCCTGCCCCTCAGAAAAAGACCTGGCTTGTCGGGCTGGAGCTGTGTCGGTAAAGACACGACGGGATTCAGCAGCAGGTGTGTCTCAGGAAAGCGTAAGAACCAGGAATTTGGCACAAACGAGATAATCGCCAGTCTCATCCTCAGCTCTTAGCCTTGAAAAATGTTGTCTTTGCATACAAGTTCAGCGGGCTCGGTTTAATTTGTGGCTAAGTGCTGATACCAAACCAGCAGCCAGTTGCTGCTGTTGGTTGTGCTTTCTCTCCTACCGTTGCCTGTGGAAGCTGAAAGAAGGAACAGGCTTTGCTAGAGGGACCAGTTCCCTTGGCTTTCTCCCAGAGCTCAGGAATCTGAATCATAAGGGGCTGTGGTGTGTAGCTCAGCAGAAATTAGAGCTGAGGGAGCTGTTTTGGTTTGGCCAAATCTCTCGCTGGAGTTGCAAGGGTCTTTGAGGTGTGAGGGAGTCTCGGGTGCAATAGTAGGGCAAGTATTTACCCACCCAAACCTCTGACAAGATAGGGAAGGAGGCACCGACTAGTAAACAATGCTTGAAGGAACGGGGTGTGCTGAACACGAGGTAAGCACCTTGCCCCTGAGGGAGATGCCAGACTGGGGTCACTTGGGAAGGAGAAGCCTCCTCTGCAGTTCTCTTCCTGGCCCTAAGAGCAGAAGGCTTTGTCTACCTGAGAGAGCATGGCAACAACTACTGGGGTAAAGTCTTCGATGCTGAGCAGGGCTGGTAGCCAAAGCGTGGCCTAGTACGTAATAAGGTCTACTGACCACGGTAGGTGATGGGACTGGGCCTCGCAGTTACCGATGGTTAAGGAACATCAGCTTTGGAGAATTCGGTGGGAAGGGATGAGGCAAAGGGGCTGTGTGCAGTCTGGATACAACAAATGGGTTAAGAAAGGGATTTGTCACTTACCTGGCTCCGGAGTCTTGCGTGAGGCACTAGCAATGCCTCAACATGCAATAGCATTAGCTAAGTAAATAGTTTGATGAAACATCTAGCTGCGGAGGTGAGCAGGACTTCAAACCTCCGAACAGCTTCTACCAGTGCTGTGCATTGGCTCTGCGGTCCCAGTCCCAGTTCTGAACTCCTGGGAGATGAAGGGAGGGATTGAACATGAGGGCCACCAGGGCAAGAGCTTGCAGCAAACCAGGGGGGACGGGGTAGTGGGAGGGGGATCTCTGAGCAGGAGTCCGTGTGTCACAATAGCGGGCAGGAGGGGAAGGCACGCTGGGAGCTGGCCAAGCTGAACGCTTTGATTTGTCTTTCAACACCGCTCCTGCGTTTGTGTTGGACTGGGAAGGTGATGGGCTAAGGTTACAGACCTTTCCGGTACTGACAGCTAATCCACAGGGGCAGAGGTGTCCGCTCCCTTCTCATGTGAGCATCCATGCGCTGCCAAGCTAGTCGGTGCTGAGAGAAGAGGGAGCAGTGAACACCATGAACATGTTTGCAGATGGAGGTAGGGATAGTTCAGTGTGGTGATTGCATATGCATAAATCATTATCAGCCGGCTTACCCGGGCTGCTTTGAAATGCTCCAACAAGTTTTACAGCCCTGCTGTCAGCTCGCCTGTTGTTAGTAAAATGGAGAGTACCTCAAGCAGAAAGAAAGCTGTTTCCCAGTTTCTTCCCCATCTCCCTGTGTCCCTCCAAAATGTGCTTGGAGAAGGTTTCTTTTTTCACACCGATGTTTATACAATAGTCTGGGGTCAAGTCCCACTCCAAGACTGCCATCCACCTCCAAAACCCAGAGCTGATCTTCCTTCCCCCTCAAAATCTGGAGAGCTGAACAGGGTGAAGAAGATCACTTCTGTGTATGGCTTGGTTTGCCCTGGTCCCAGCTCAGCTGATGCAAATAGCCTGGGGAAGCCATGCTGCCACCTGCCTGCCTCCCTGAGCCCCTGAGTCCTGCCTGCAGGAGGAGCGGAATGGCTCTTTGCTGGTGGGGCCACGGCCAAGACAAAGGGAACAATCGTCTTCGGGCTCTGTGTGGGCAGCACTCTATAGGCAAGTACAGGAAGAAGGGAGATAACTTGTGTATGAGCATTTAGGGTAGCTCGGTGTGGCTACCTTGTTTGTGGATCAAAATATGGAGGAAGGAGCAAAGCCTCAAGAGAAACAATGAGACGAGGAGGAAGTGCAAAGTCGGTAAAGGAGACCTTGGAGAACAGGGTGTGTTTCTTCCCTCCAGCATCCTTAGGAACATGAAGGTATGATTTTAAAAACAGAGACACCATAGATTGCTCTAGGCATAAAACTGCTCTGTAAATTGCAACATTTTGTGTTTGATTTTCCAAAGGTAAAAATCAGGCTTCCAAATGCTTGGACTTCTACAGTCTTGGTTTTCCTTTTTATTTTTCCTTTTTCTTTTTAATACTTAAAACCATAATATGAATAATAGCTTCATACAAGCAGAAAGAAGGGAGTTCTTGATAAAATGCATTCGATTCAGCCTCTGTGGCAGTGTTAAGAGATGCTCAGAATTTCTCAGCTCTTTGGACCTCCCCTCCACACAAGTCAGATGCTGTGGGCATGCTTTAAAAGAGGGAACAAGAAGGAGCTGATTATATCTGCGCCACAGATGTGAAACAGATTTGTAAATCTTTTAGCTTCTACTTTGTAAAAGCTCATTCTTGAGTACTCATAATGCCAGATCCTACGCTTGATTATAATTTTGCTTTGTAAGTGTTTGGGAGAAACTGGTTTAGTAATTCAGTAACTAGACTGTGGGAAGCTTTGCAAATTCCTTCAGTGATTTCATTTTGTGGGGACTAAAACGTTCTTCAAACTTATAGTTACTTTTGTCACTCAGTAATCTCTTTTCCTTTGTCACTAGCAGGAGTGGGGCTTTGACACTTTGGATTGAATTTCAGAGCAAAATCCGACAGCAGGCCAATCTCGCTGGTCAAGCATCATTTAATCTTTACCTGTGTTACTGATGGAGGGACCCGATTCAGGTTAGTTCTCCTCCAAGCACAAGTAGATGAAGGTTGCCTGTGGCCATTCGAGTCATTTGCCACCCACAGCCGACAAAGGGCACAGTCAGGACAGCTGCCGGTCTTCTTGGGCAGGTAGTTGTCTTTCCAGCTGCTGCTGAACTATGGGATCATCCCTCGAGCAAAGTCCAATTTGTTTAACCCTCAAGGCCTATTTCTTGTGTGCAAAGCTTTGCTGCTCATCTGGTGCTCAGCTGGAGTAGCAGAGTAATTTTTTAATTTGTTTTATTATTTTTTAAGAGTTTAGGGCTTTTTAGACCTGGCAGGCAACGTTTTCCTGGATTAGGGCTGGGCCAGGCGGGCTGGATGTCACTGGTACCAAGGGTAGGGAATTGGATCGTGCAGAGGAAGCTGCAGCGCAGTGGGTGCCACACAAGTCTTGAGTCTCAGATAGGACTCAGTCTTGCTCATGCAGCCTCATAACTGGGGTTAATTACTCTTATTACTGAGCTTGGACACTTCCAGTGTCTAGCGGGTGGCATTGTCCTGCACAGTGCAGGAATGCCCGAGGTGTAGAAGTGTGTAGGCACTGCACTTGCTTTGCCCCTGAGGGCCTTGGTGCTTTGTTGTCTGTTGTCCCCCTTCGGCCCGCACATATCCAGGCATCAGTGTCTGGCTGGCTGCGTGGGGCTTCCTCAGAGCCAAAGCTTTGCTGGGGCAGAGAGACATCCAGATGTAAACCTGCCCTGTTTTCACACGACTGCGAGACTTTGGCAGCCAGGAAGTGTTACATTCCTGTCTAATTAATTGTATCCCTGGGAATAAAAGCCAGTGTTTTTTTGTTTGGCCGTGGTAATGAATTCCTGAATCATTTCTTAGATGAGGTGTGTGGACAGACACAGAGAAGCAGCTGGTACCCACCTGTTCAGGGGCGGAAAACAGCCAAGAGGTCTGGTTTGACAGCATGGGAGACTCACCACCCCTGTTCTCAGAAACACCAGCAAAACTGCTGACCTCTAGAATATGAAGCAGCCTGTGACTTCCAGTGTGCCTCCCTTCTCCTCTCCTTCTGGAGCTGTTTCCCAAGGGGCTGACGCTGGCTCAGAGCAAGTTCTGGTTCACAGAGCCTCTCCAACATGGCCTCATGTCTGCTGCAAAGCAAGAAGCTTTCTCCTCTGCATTTCTGCACCACAGCTCTAGCCTGTGTTTCTTATTAGGCTGCCCTCTCCCTTGACTGTTAATAGCTCAGAGCTTGTTCAGCAGAGGAGTGACAATGAAAGGACAAGAACTGAGCAGCTGAGGAGCGGAGGGACACCTTGAAGCTGTTTGATGCTCACAGCTGTGTCACTGCAGCCAGCATGGCTCAGGGAGGGCTGGAGCAGGGCCTTGTCATGTCCCCTGTTACCAGGCCTGGAGAGCAAGGCCCAAGGGGTCTGGCTGAGGAGCCACCCAGGCCTCCCCTGAGTCGCATGGGGTCACGAACACAGAATCATGGAATTACAGAATGGTTTGGGTTGTAAGGGACCTTAAAGATCATGTGTTTCCCTCTGCTGTGTGCAGGGACACCTCCCACCAGACCAGGTTGCTCCAAGCCCCATCCAACCTGGTCTTGAACACTTACAGGGATGGGGCATCCACAGCTTCTCTGGACAACATGTTCTGGTGCCTCACCACCACCATTTTGAAGATTTTCTTCCTTGTAACTAATCTGAATCTACCCTCTTTTACTTTAAAGCCATTATTCCTTGATGGCTCATGGGTGGTGATGGTTCATGGTCCAGTGGCGCAGCACGCCCAGCACCCCCCCACATCTGGGGACTGGGAGGAGGTAGCATACGAATTCATGTTCTTGCCATGTGTTTCTTGGGAAGGGTCCTCACCGTCATGGGTGCTGTTAAGGCAAGGGTTTGGGTACTTGGAAGTGACTGATCAGCCTGAAGTAGTCTCAGTTGGATGAGGGTGTATTTCATTATACGTATTAAGATCCATTTAGTATAAATATCTAATCAAAGCTTAAGAACTTTTTTAAAAAGATTTTTTTAGGAACAATTAAGAACTGCTTGTTAAGACAGGGAAAGTCTTAAAAGACTTGCCTGTGGAAACAGTGCTGCCCACATGCACAAACACACTTTTTTTTTTAATAAAGAAGGTGATTTTTTTTGCTCGTTCCTTAACCAAATGTACTGTCCTTTGCTATTGACGTGCCAGTTGTGTGTACTTTTGACAGAACAGCCCAGGACCTCCCCACTCCCGAATTTGCCATGTGTTTGACAGCAAAGGAGCTTTTTTTCCCTGGGACAAGGAGGGAGGGACTTTTGTTTCACCTGAGCCATCCTGCATCCTAAGGACCAAGTCAGCCTGGTCCCCAGCTGTGAGCAAAAAAGCACCATCACCCACCAGTACCTCCCAGTGCTCTGGGAGGTACTTCGAGTTGCCATTTCCTTTGTGAGGGGCCTTGCCTTGGTCAGTGGTTCAGTCACTGCGAACGTGGGTGCTAGGGGCAAAGGGGAGAGACTTTGCTGCCTGCTGTTCTTCGCTGCTGCAATCCTTCCTCTTATGCAATACCTTTTAACTTTTTATGGGTTTATCCCAAAAGAAGGGGGTCAGGAGGACTGGGCACTTCTGTCTTTGTAAGTAGAAGATGAAGATAAAATGATCCTCTTTGTGGGCAAAGAGAACTAGAAGAAACTGTAATGGGATGAAGGGAAGAGAGAAAGGGGGCCCCATCAAGAGTGGCAGCCGTATGAGTGGCAGCCCTTTCTCTCGTAACTCAAGGGAAATTTTCTATAAATCACCAACACCAGCCCATCAGCTGCAGTATGAGCTCAGACTTTCTAGCATCTGTATAAGCCTAAGCACAACTAAATTATTTTTTCCCCAAAGCTCTGTTGCTTGATGCACTGAAACGTGTGCCTGTGAAACACCTGTGCACCTGAACACATCTGCAGTGCTATTTGCAGTGTCTATCTCTTCTATTATGCCCTCAGAGAATCTGATCTGCACAGGACATATCAGACTAGATGGGCATCCAGTGTGGGCGGAGAGGTACTATATGGAAAGTGCACAGGCAGTTGGGATGTCCAGGGACAGTGCCAGTTGGGAAAGGCAAAAAAAGTGATTCTTCATTTGTTCTTATTGTTTATAGACAGTGATGGGACTTTGCAATGGCTGACCTGGTGCTGCAGAGCCTTTGTAGGCTGCTAAAGAAGTTACCATGTTCAGGGTGAAATCTTGCACGCTTTACTCCTGAGAATAGCCCCAGGGTAAAGATAAGCATGTACTCTTCTCCAGTGAGTAACATAAGCAGCATTTGTCCCTTAATCACAGACTAAGAGACTACTAAACTGCCAGTTTAGCCTGTTCTTGTTTCTTACCTATATGCATAAACAAGTCCATGAGTCTGGTATGCTCCCTCTCTCTCTAAACTGGGGTCCTGCAGCAAACCCCTGGTTGAAACGGTTTAAAGGCAAGAGCAGAAGGCTGGTGCATGGAGGAGGGGACCTCCACTCTAAGAGCAAACTGAATTTCAAGCCTTCCAAAAGTCTCCATCCACTAAGTCGTATGGGATGGGCCTGAGTTGTTCTCAATGCCAGTGTGAACACCCCCATGGTTTCCCCAAACACACTTGGCTTGAGGCTTCCAGGCAGTGTTTATGCATCATAAAGAAGCAAGAAAGGGCAGACATATAATAGCTGACCTGGGGCTTTGCTGTCCTGTCTATTAGTCTAATAGATTGTGCCTCAGAAGTGCTGTTTGATCTTCAATGAAGAGGTAGCATGGCCTACAGTCATCTACCACGTCAGCACGGTATTCATGCATATGCATAGAGATACACAGATACATAGCTGTGTGTTGTTCATGCTGGCACCTTCCACCAATGGGATGTGGCACATGTAGAAGTATATCAGTCCTTCAGCCTTTTTATACCAGTAATTTCCAATTTCTATTTCAGCTCATGTATAGAGAGAAAGAGAGAGACAAAGAGACTGACCAACAGGCAGGAAAAAAAAAAAATCTATAAAATCTTGCTTTGCAGTTCATCCAGTAAAGGAAATATATGGTGTGTAAACCTTGTTTCTCATCAGGCTAATTCGCATTCATATAGTGAGCTCTGATTCTCCTGCCCCTTGCGCTGTTATTTCCACTAACATCACTTATCTCTGACATGAGTCAGTAAAAGAAAGACCAGAACAATGTTTTTTGTCTGTTCCAAGAGAGGACATGTGTACCCTATCTTTGCTAACGAGTCTGAATGACTGGAAAATATATTTATAAATGTATTTATAAAGATAAAGCTATCTCCAAGCTCTCCATTCATTGCACTATTGTCAAACCTAATAAGCTAAGACAATTGAAATCTGCTGGCATGGGAAAGCAGGGAGACCTAACTGTTGAAGTGACATGGATGGAGCTGCACTCGCTAGGACTGAGTTGCTGGCCCTTTGCTTTATGAGTGACACCATTGGCTTTGAAATGAAGCCTTGATCTCCTGTCTGCAGTAAAAAGAGGCTTCTCACAGGCTACCATGGGACATCTGAGTCTCGAAGCAGGGAGCGACTTTGCAAGTGAATATGTTAAGGCCAAACAGCTCGAATGCTTTCACTGCTCATAGCCCAACTCACTTATCCAGCATCTAATGTGGTTGAATGGATGTGTTCCCTCCTAGCAGCTTGGTCATGGGAAAAGATGCTATGTGGAATTTAAGTTAAAAGTCAGCTAAAGCTTGGAAGGTCATGGGGAATAGGGGGGCTTCAGGGTAAGCCCCTCAGAATGTTTCCATATGCAGGAGTATGCTATCTCGTGCACCACCTTCAATCCAGCTGAAGCTCACCTGAAAGGGAAGGTAGACCCAGCACAGACCTGGCTGAAGAAGTTTTGGAACTGGCCTGGGGTCTCCTCTGGTGTTTCTTTGAGTTAAAGAACCAATGGTTTGGTTCAGTGCTGTGGTCTTCAGCCTCCAGAGTTTGGGCTCAGGCCTGAATCAGCCTTTCCAGCATTCAAAAACTTCTAAGTTCTAGAACCTCCAAGCTGTGACGTCCTATATCACACCACCTGCCCTACCTTTTGCTTGATATAAGAGTATCCTGTTGTTTTATGGACTCACTAAAAATTAACTAGTGTCCCTAAAACCTTCCTCCCCTCCCAAACCTTTTTGCTGCTCCTAGCATGTTAATGAGTAGCTATGGTCTCCTGCAGCAGAACTTGCAAGAGTCGGTGGTCTTGGCAGAGTAGCTGCAAAGGGCATTTTGTTTAATAAAAGGGCTAAACCTTACAGTGACCTTCCCTATGTCTTGGAGTGAGACTTGGTCTTTGCATGTACGTGCGGGGCCGATGAGCGTTGAAAATGAAAATTGGCTCCCTGTGTCCCTCTGGCAGCGAGCAGGCGGGCACTTTACTCCTGCACTGGGCACTGGGGCAGGTTCCCTGCAGATTCCTATTGTCCTTCCTAAGGAGGCATGATTTACAGCGGTGCTGGGTGCCTGCCGGTGCCACCCACCATGGGGGCAGTCCTGGTGGCTCAGCACCGCTGAGAATCAGGCCGGGGGTCCCAGCAAGGGTGGGGAGAGCGGGGCAGGGGGGAAAGGAGGAGCAGGCGGTGCTTGCTGACGCTCAAACACAGGTCTTCCAACGGAGGGACCTGCCGCGGCGGGGAGCCTCTCGGCCCCCACAAGTCAAACTGTACAGAGTCACAATTAGTCGTCATCATCGTCATCATCGTCATCATCATCCTCGTCATCGTCATCATCGTCATCGTCGTCATCATCATCATCATCCTCATCATCGTCATCGTCTTCAGTATTTATCTTCCCAGAAAGTACGTCCTCTATCCAGTCCTCCAGCTCCTCAGCTGAAGGCAGATCATCATCATCTCTGATTTCCATCCAGACGCTGTCAGCCTGCAAAGAAATCAGATTTGATGCTATTGTGGGGGTAAGGGCTCGGCCTCGGGTAGGATGCAGGGACGGTGGTGGCATTAGCTCCCTCCCTGCTGCCTGTGGGCAGGATCAGCCACAATATCTCTCTGCCAAAATTACCACTCCCCCACAATGTGACATTGCATATGACTACTTGATGGGTCTACAGGAGTGTGTGGTGCTGTGTTAGATGTGTGCCTGACGCCTACTCCTACTCCTGCACTGCTTACACTTGTCAGAAAGAGCTGCACCATGGGTCTTTACCTGGACTATGGGTCCCCCCTGCTCTTTCTCGACAGCTGTCTGCATTACTTCCATAAACTGGAGGGGTAAAGGGTGGGGTTCAGTAACAACACGTCTGAAATGCAGCAAGAATGTGCTGTCTAATTGCAGCTATTAGCCAGGGACAGGAAGCACAGCTTAGGTTATCTCTGAGATGTGGAAATGAAAGATTTTCTCTCTGCTTTGCTACAGGTTCCTTGGGCAAATGCCTGAGTAAGCCCTTTTCCCTTCACTGTCCCCTCTCTGCAAAACAGGATCAGCCTCCTGTTTCACAGAGGTGCTGTCAGGTTACCTCGTTCAGCGTTTGATGTTGCAGAAGCAAGAGCTTTTCAGATGCTGGGGGCTTTCTTACGCTGTATTTCTTCTACAATAATTTCCTCCTTAAATTGAGCACGCAGCTCTTACTTCATGCAAATGACCTTGTCCCTGACCACAGGACAATTCCTGTAGCAAAAAGGACAGCTTCATACAAACTGGAGGGGAGTGGGCACATGGCATCTAGAGAAGATCCTCTGCAAAAAGAGCAGCAATGTTCTGCAGCGTGTCATGGCACTAGTCCTGAGCCACAACAGTGTGACGGGGCCAATGGGGGCCTCTGGGAGCTCTGCTGTTTGCATTGGCAGGTTTTTAGAGAAGTGATGGGGTCACAGGGGTTATGTCCACTGAAGCCAACAGGAGTGTTTATTTGTTCTCTGCTGTGTAAGCCTCACTTTGTACCTGTGTAACTCCACTGAAAGCAGTGATGTAACACTGAAATAGCGAAATGAGCTCAATGTTTGTTTTAGATATCACCAGCCAACCTAGAACTTTCTTAAAGCTCTCTCTTGAGGAAGAGAAAACAGACTTAAGAGGAAAGAAGTAAAACCTGCAAATACTATAATCAACAATCTGAAACGTTTACTATATCAAATCTAGATAAAGTATGAGCTTCTACAGGTCTCTTAGTGGCTGTCAGATAATAAGGCATATGTTCCTGCCTATTACTGCTTTGTAAATGATTCTCTTGCTGCTGACAGTCCTACTTTCATGAATTTCCACTGATAGCTGTTTAATGTCACTTTGACGTGACTTAAACACAGCCAACTGCAGTAAATACAGCAAAGAGATATATCATGGGCTAGTAATATAGACAAAAAAAGGAAGACTTGGGCTCAATTTCTGGCTTGTCTGTTCCTCTATCTCATGATGGTAGGTGACAGATGCTACCTTGGCTCTCTTCCTTTTTCTTTGTCTGCCCAATGGTCCAGCAGATGCTGCTGTAAAACACCAGGCATATCCAGCAAGCACTGCACCTACTCTGTAGCTCCTAAGCCAACATGAGCACCTCCTTCTCATTCCCTTCAACAGGATGGGCAAGATCCAAGGTCTTTGCTTTCTTTACAACCCCATCACTTTGCCTTCCCTACCACTGTGCACAGGCAACCTGACATCAGACCCAGAGCTTGCTAGCTTGAAGGTAGATGGGTAGGTGGACACATCTCCTCCCACCCCAGTCCCTCCAGCACCTCCTGCACAGTGGTGGCTGAGATGGAGGATGGCCTGGACAAACCCTAGTACAGCCTCTTCACCCCAGCAGGACCCCTCTGTTACCAGTTTGTCATATTCTTATCACAGCTGTGTATTTATGTATTCATTTTTGATCTGTGAGGTTGCTCCCTGTCATCTGTTGGGAACCATCTTTCCCTCCTACACACAAGCTGTGCCTTTCTGCTTCTGCTGCAAAAACACCCTCCTTTTTCCCCCATTCCTCTGTCCTGAGCACAACTTTTCCTCCACAAACCCAGCCAGGTTCAGTCAGAACAACATGGACAAAGGTGCATGGACAAAGGCGCATGCTGCAGGACAGCGTAGAAATGTGAGACCTGGAAAGTGAAACCTGACAAAGCCCTGAAGCTCAGACCACAGGGACGGTCCCGTCCTTGGCAGAAGTGTGTTGTGTGCAACTCAGCAGCAGAAACATGCTCAAACTGAAACCCTGACGTTGGAGGTGTTAGAACTCCACTTGAACATGGGGATGATGAGGTCTTGATGCTTCTTTTTTCCAGGGAAAAAAAAAGTAGTCTCCTTTCACTTGACAGAAATCCTACTGATACCAGCAGATGTGTTTTCTGCCTTGGGCCCCATCATTTTGAGCACTCTAATCTCGGGATTGCTGGATTTTTGGACACATGCTACTCACGTCTGTGACGTTCACCACGCCGATCTGTGGCCTGAACAGGTCAATCTTGAAGGTCTTCTCCCAGTAAGTGATCAGCTGTGGGAGTGAGAAACAAAACTCAGACCAGGAGCTCTGCAATGCCCCTTTATCTAAATTCAGCCCGTGGGGAGGGGACCACGCATGGAGGCAGGAGGGAAGAGAGGCCGCCCAAATGAGTAGCTCCCAGTGATAGCCCCTAGTCCTGTGTCCCTTCCTTTGCAGCCTGTGCATGGGCTGGGGCGATTCCTGTGCTCCTGTGTGTGCACACACCCAGGCACCAAACCAAGGAAGGAAACCAGCCCCTGCCACTCACCAGAGGAAAGTCGTCAGGGTCAATCCACACAATGCTCAGGTCGGGATTATCGGTGTTGTCCCTGGCAACCTGCTTCAGGATTTCCAGGAACTCAAAGCCGTCTGAAATGACAGAAGAACCTCTACAGCCCTCTCCCGCAAACACCCAGCTACTTTTGCTTGTGGGTTTTTTGACTTCCCTTGCCCTCTGTGAATGCAGGAGTTGTTTATAATTCTCATTAAAATGCCGTCTCCCTGCCTTTTCTTCTGATAATAAGGCTTTTAATTTGTAGTATCCTCCTCGGGTATTGAAATTAGTTACACATGAATTAAGCCTCATAATCCCTCCACGGAGTGGAACACTGTCACTGTTTTCTTGTGGCAAAGGAGAATCTGAGCCCCTGCGAGGCCAAAGCTTTTCGGCATGCTGATGGCATTGAGAATCACCGATTCCACGGCTTTTCAGGAACCAGTGCTCACGGGTTTCCTGCACACATATGACACAAACAGCCCTCAGCACACTCCCAATTCACACAGCAAGACAGACGCAGAGTTAGGGACAGATCTCCGTGCCCAGGCCTCTGCTTCCTTGCTAGTTGTGGGAGTCATGCGAGGAGGAAAATGGCCTCCTACCTGGGTCATCCTCTTCAGCGAAGGCCACGATATGGATTCCTTCCATGTCATCCTCCTGCAAACAACAAAACTGTTATTGGTGGGCCAGAGAGAGAAGACAGGGTGGTTTCTGGAGACGAGGAGTGGTGGGATGCCTTCGAACACACAGCACAGTCACAAAAGGAGGCCCCACTGAAACACCAGAAATGGGAGCCGAGGCGAGGCTGGGCTGTGGAAGCAGCAGGTACTGAACCAGGTTATTTGGGTAGCATTGCTGAAGTCCTGTGACTAAAAATGAGGTGGGCGCTGCGATGGCAAAAGCGAGATTGCTTCTGATGGTGTGGGGCAAACCCTTGCTTGCAGAGAATGTTGAGGACCCATGATCATGGCAACAGGGGCTCATTCACCATGCCCAAGGTCACCTTACCATGTCCATTTGCAACTGCTTCTGGGACAACAAATATCTCCCCCATCACGCTCAGCCCCCAAACATCCTCTTTCAGGGCCAGTGAAGGAGGTTCCCTGCTGTTATGGGAGGTGAGGTGGCTTATTTGGCATCGTTTGTGTAGGGTAGGGTCTCTGCTTTATGTGAGGGTCTCTGAACACTGAAGGGCATTGAGTGGGAGGCTCAATCTGAGGCTAAAATGAATTGGGAATAGAAATGACAGCCTGGGAGGCTGCTTCTCTCCATGAGACTTGTGAGCAATGGATAATGATATTGGCAAAGGCCAATCGATCTGCTGGCTGCTTCATCATCCGCCTGCTATGAATGTCATCTCCCACGGAACGGCTTCGCGTTCCTCACCCGCTGCTGGTCCTGGTTTCCATTTCAATTGGTTTTAATGCGAGAAGAAATTCCCATCTAAATGCTAATTTCTTTTCCATTCTGAGCCCAGAGGTGACAAAGCCACCATCAAAAACTGAAAAAAAAAAAACCAAAAAACTCAAAGATTAAGTGGAAAACATTATCTTTAAAAACAATAGCAGGTGTTGGGCCTTTGCTGGTGTCTTTGGGGAATATGTTTTCACAGGAGCATTCTGGGCAGATTTACTTTGGGATTCAGACCACTTGCAGCTGGCAAAATCTTTTGCTTTTTCTCCATATTTGCCAGCAACACTGTCAGACAGAAAAATACAAATATATATAAAACCAATATATATATGAGTATATATATATTGTTATCTAATATATCTATATTCTGACCTCCAATGCAACAAGTAAAGCTGGAATAACTCCAGTAAAGCCACTGGTGTTTCTCAGAACTTGCAGCAAGACCAGAACCCAGCCTGTTGTGGTGTTGATGCAAGTCTCCTGCTTGTAGCAAAGGCGAGCTCTGTATTCCTATGCTGTTTTTCAAGCAAATATCCCACCACTGACAATTCATACTTCCCTTGTTATTTTAGAATGTATTCAGCATGAAATCAAAATCACTGCCTGTGAAATTTGGGTCCCACGGAAGCCCACAAAAATAACTTTGAGGCACTTCAATGTATCTAGGAAGCCATATTCTACATGGAAACTGTATTTCAAAACAAATGAAAACCTATCACGCCTTAGTGACTCATAACTCCTGATACAGCTTTATTACCTCTTGCCTTGTTGTATTAAAAATACCCAGGGTTTTTGGTGCTTCTGAGTCCCATGGCATTTCATGTTATATGTTGGATGCTGTTAAAACTGCTGTACTGAGATTTTTGGAGGAATGACTGCAACTACTCTAACATCTATAAAACACCTGCTCATCTTTTTTTTTTTTTTTTTTTTTTCCAGCATTCAGCTGGCACTTAAAGTTCCCTAAATGGCTATTAACATCTTATTCATTCACAGCAAAGGAATAATTTGTAATACACAATTTTTCTTTAATCTTGACCCCATCCCTCTTCCCCTACTTTGCAGACCAGGAGAGACCTGTGCACGCTATCTTTTCCAAACTGCTAGTTAGTTCTTCACGACCGCTGACTTGCAGCTTTCTCACACTGTGAGAAGTGCAATCAACAGATGATTTGCTCCGCAATCTATATAATTAGCTGAATTGCCTGCCCTCGCTTGCATTTTGAATTGTACAGCTGCTCCAGCACAACTTCCATGAGTCATCCATTCGGTACAATCTCCATAACTCCCCCAGTGAGAACGCCACCATGGTCGCTCCACCACCATCACTAACGCCCATTAGATAATCCTTCCCAAGGGTGCTCTGCATCTCTATTCCATGGTTGCTACACAGATAATCAAAACCAGATACCTCTTGGGACGGCTGGAGTAGTTATTTAACTGAGACTAGCTTCTGGTCTTCCATTTCTGGGGGAGAATAGCTGGCTCCTGGGAATTAACTGTTTATGATGCTGGGAAACTTTTTGTTGTTGTTTTTCTTTTTTGCCCAGCCAGAGGCCAGGTCTTTGGAGAAGTGGTTTGGTAACCAGAATGGGTTTGTTTCTTGCTGCAAGCTAGCAGGGGATGCAAGGCTCCCCACCCGCATGTGCTTACCCACGTCTCAAACATGTCTTCTGGACGCAGCTTCCGCAAGGTGGCTCTGAAAAGAAGACAAAAAGGCTCTTTTAGGACACGTCCAGCACTGTCACACCCAACACTGCCAGCGTCAAGGTCAAGGTCATCATGGCACATTTGATCAGTGGCTGGAGTCAGAACTGTAAACCACCACATTCTGAACGTGAGCCTGGGGGCAGAGAGGGTCAACTCCTGCTTTCATGCATGGTGATAAAACCCTGCCCTTGTCCCCTCCGGAGTCAGTGCAGACGTTATTTGTGCTCAGGAAGATGAGATGCCTCTCTGTGCTGGGACATGCTGGGGAATCAGTGCCACACATGGCAGATTGTTCTGTCCATGCTGAGAGCATGAGCTGGCCCATTCACTTTTGTTTTGCATTCCCTGGGCTGTTCGCACTCTTATTTTCCTATGAAGCCTTGTTCTCTTCTTCTGTCAGTTCCACCCCAGCTTAATTCCACCATAACCTCCCCCCCCCAGACTCTTCTGAAGCAAAAAATGACCTCTGGCAAGAAGAATTATATCATAATAACCAATGGAACGAACATTCAAATTGCTAGACCAACCAAAGCAATTTTTTTGAGTAGTTCAAACCGGATGAAAAAAAAAAAGGAATAGTAAATATTTTTGGACATATCCAAAGCAGGAAGCCTGTCAGAGAGCCTGGCAGGTTGAGAGGTGAGCACCCAAGGGACACAAGCCCATAGCAGACAGCACAAGTGACCTTTTGCAGCTCTGCTGACTGTGGCATCAGTGTCCAGGGGGGTTTCCCCAGCAAAGCAGCCCTTTGTGGCAGACCAGCCCCAAGAGCTGCTGCAAAGAGAAGTGTCAGTCGATGAGGGCCTAGGAAAAATTGGTAAAGGGAGTGGCAGCAGATGGCCAGGATGAGGTGGCATCGAGGAGATGTGTAACCTGTCGCTTTGGTTTGCCTCGCTACCAGAGCAGTGGATATTCACATTTTTTAAAGCTTCCTAAGGGCTCTGAGGAGCCAATTAAGATTCACAGCATATGCTTTGACATGATCATATGCCTAACGTATTTTTACATAATCTGAAAAAGCTGGGAAATAGGAAGATGACAGCATTTGCTTATCATATCCAATTACTCAGACGGCCAACACCAGGCCTGACGGTGAGGAGTTACAGAGGTGTCTCCTGAGACTCGAGTGTCTGCGTGATGGATAGACATATAGGAAGTAACGCACTTGCAGAAAAACAACCCTGATTGTACAGGTGCAGCAACAGGCTCCAAATTAGTTATCATCAATTATTGCCTCTCAGCGAAGAGGCCCAGGTGTCACAAACTGAGAAATCAGCAGCTCCAAAGGCAAAAGGCAAAAAGAAGTTTGCAAATGGCTAGGAGATGGCTGAAGAGCAAAACACGTTGTATTGTTACGGCAATGGACAGCTCCACTATGCACCCCCACACTGAATTCATTGGTGTTCGAATCATTCAATCGCATAAATCACATGGGACAACTAAAAGAGGTACGTGGAAACATGGCAGTGGTAAACAAAGGTGTGGAACGGCCTCTGTTTCATGGAGATTAACCCGATGAGACCTCTTTGTGTTGAAAAATAGGTGACTGAAGAAGTGGCTGTAAAAAGTCAGGGATGATAAAAAGAATTGAAACAGGGAATGGCTAGTTATTGTTCCTCATAGCACAAGAGCTAGCAGGCATACAGTGAAATTATCAGGTAGCAGGCATAAACTGAACAAAGAGGAATACTCGTATGATGCAATGAATAGTTCACCTGTGGAACCAATTACAAATGGATACTTTCAGCATCAAAGTAGAAATGAGGTAAAAAATGACTATAAAAATCAAAGAAATAGCCACTAAGCACAAGGTCAAGGATACAATTTTTGACCCAGAAAGCATCCTCATTGCTCTTTGTCAGAAACCAGAGATTATGCTGAATGAATGCACATTAATGTACTTCTACATGGCTTTTCAGACGCTTTCCCTCGCCATTTTCTGGGGGAAGGTCTTGGAGGAAGGAAGCTTGTTGCAAAGGACTTCGAGCACACCAATATACACTGATGTCTGTGGAGTTACTCCAGATTAACACCAGTTACTCCCCTGTGCTAAAGAGAGCAGAGTAAATGCATTTTAGATGACTTCAGGAAGCAGAATTCAGCCCCATGTTGCTACACCAAAATGGGGGGATCCCCCAAAATGCTGGTCCACCCCCAGCATTTGCACAGATAAACAAAGTATTCTAAACTGAGCAGGCATCCAGTTCCTTGAGATTCCTTTAAATTCCCTTCTAAGCCTCGGCACTGACAAAATAAATGGCTCTTACTGAGTGCAACACAGCATCTCAAAAAATATAAGACATGGGGAGTTTTCGTGGCAGTTCTGTACTGAGAGCTTGCCTTATTAGGCTAGCATTTAGCTGACTGCATTTAATCAGCCTCCTGATGCTGATGCTGCTTGACAGAAACAGCTTGGGAAAGGAGATGGGAAGGGCTGAGGTCAGGAAGTCCAGGAGGTCAGCAAAGTGACCTGAGAGTACAGGGGAAATAGAGGACCCCTTCATATTTTTATTTTTTTTTTAAAGGGAAAAAAGGGGACACAAGCTCCTGTCTCTAAACCTTGTGTATTTGTGTGAATACAAATATCCCTACTTGTGGTGCCCTAGCAGAATGAATGGCCCTGTTTTTCTTTAGCTCTTTTCTGGTCCCTTGTATTTTTTAAGGGTGCAAAAATGCAGCACGTCACAGATAGCTGCGTCCTTGTATTCAACTCTGTGTGTTTATGTGGGATCAGAGAGTAGAAAGACATCAAAATCTCAAGTGTGGGTCAGCAAACAGCCAAAAGGTGGTAGTCAAACTCATTTTTACTGAGAAGGGTTGACCTGAAGGGCCAAGCCTGTGATGATGGACACCTCTGCCTGCTTCCCATGTCCAGGAGCATCCTTTACGCTCTGTACCTTTTGTGCTCCTTCACGAATTCAACCAGCTCCTCTTCCGTGTAAGGCTTATCGGGGATGTGAACAGGCTCATCCATGAACGGTTCATAGAAGTCCACCTCGTTCATCTTCAGACCTAGCTTCTTGGCGACCTGTTGCAGGGCAGATGGCCACAGGTGAGTGAGACTGAGGTGCCTCCTGCCCCACTCAGAGCCTCTGCTGGTGGCAGAGCTGAGGTTAAGGTGCTTTCTCTCTCATAGCATGCACTCGTAGGGGTGGCCAGCAAAACATGTATGAATCTGTCCTTGCTAAAACAAAACAAAACAAAAACAACACTGATGCTTTCTGCACTACTAGTGTCAAGCACCGTGGCAGAGCAAGGCCAGAGTCCAAGTCTCACGAGCCTCATGGAGCTGGTTATGGACCTGACTTCATGCTGCAGAAACGGCCTTTCACCTTGGAACAGGGCCAAACCCCAAAGCAGGCACAAATACCACAAGTTACAGGAATGCTCGAAACGAGGAGCTGGAGCCAGAGATTAAGTCTGGGAACATCCTGAAACATCCTGCTTCGGAGCCTGTACCTTTGCTCTAAGCTCTGCAGAAAGGAGGCTGTGAGCTCCTGTGGTGAGGTCTGTGGATGCTTACCCCTTTGTCGAAGGTGGCAAAGAATTTGATGTAGGGCTGGAAGTGTTCAGCAGCTTCCTCAAATGCCTTGTAATCTGGAAAGAGAAAAGGGGAATGAAGAAAAGATGTCATAGACAGCTGGTCTCGCTCTGATCAGCGCAGAATGCACAAGGAAAGAGCAATTATAAATTTTTATGAGATACATCAGATGACACCGCTATTATTTCTTCCACCCTTCTGGGGTTTACAAACAGGAACCATTTCATGTGGGGCAAATGGGACACGCTCTGTGCAGCCCCACGGGGCTCAGGAAAGCTACAGATCCCAGCGTGCCACACAGAGCAGGGGCTGCAATCATCCAAAAAAAGCCCTGGGAAATGCAAGGAGGTGCTCCAGTATTGGGGCCAGGCTGCCCAAAGTTGTCCTGCTTGCTGCTGCTTTACGTTTCTCAAGATGGTACTTAATGTGCACCTCATCCTCCAGCAACTATTGCACTGCAGCATCTCTTGCCCTTAATGTTCGCGAGCAGGGACAAATGAGCCCCCAGCACCCCCACCAAGACTCCAAGTCCCCCAAGGGACGCATGCATCTTACGTTCAGAGTCTTCTCCTTTGAAGTAGCCAATGAGTTTGATTTCCTCGTCAATTTGGTCAAAGGCCTGAAGCTCCAGCTTGCTGTTTATGATCTCCACGGGGTCTTCCAGCAGCTGCCACGACAAATGCATTTGATAACACCAACCTGTGACTGGCACACTGTGTCGCTAGCAGACTAAGGAAGAGGTCACCAAAGTTCTCTGCTTGGTGCTCTTTGCCTTAATGTGAGGAGCCAAGAGACATAGGTCACCTTCAGAGGGAGCTCTTAGTAGGTTCACTGCACAGGCTGGTGCATCAAGAGGGAGGCTGAGGGAGGTCAGGGTAAACCAAATGAGTGATGAGGGGCTGCTGTGATGAGAGAAGGGTTAGCAACTGCAGCTTGCCCATCATATCTAATGCGTTGGCCACAAATGCATTACTGAAGGGGAGCTGAGGTCCTAGGGAGCTGTTTCTCCTCCCCAGCCTTGCTCTTCTCTAGCTTTTGACAGTGCAATTCGGTAAGCTTGCTGAAGAGGCAGCAGCACGCTGCATTGTTTGTGTGGTTGGTTCCAGAAATGGGCAAGTAGTTTGCAACATTTATCTTTTTCAATGAACTGAGCTATTTTTAGTTGTTCTATGGGAATGTTACTCCTTTTAGTTTGAAAATAACTCTTAGTTTCTGCTCTTAGAAAAGAGTGAAATGTTTCGCAAATGTCAAAGTGTTTGCATGCCAGCTTTCCTAAACAGGAAAGGGAGCAAAGTGTCGTTAAGATGTAAGTAGTTGTTGGGATATAAAGGTATTGGCTTTGCTGGGAACTTATGGTCAGACAATTATTTGGGAAGTTGGCAAACAGTATCATTTGTATACCAGTGTGCAGCATGCAGGGGTGGAGTTTCAAATAAAGAAAACCTATGTTTCTTAGCAAAGATGAGTATTTGCAAGGCCTTCTCTGAGAAGCTTTATCTAGCTCTGAGCTTATCTGTGCTTACATCCAAGAGGAATTCCACCAAGACATCTGTGGCCAGCTCCCCATCAAATTCAATCAACCGCTCCTCTTTAAAGACGTAGAGACTTCCCTCTTCAACCAAGCCTGAAAGAAGGAGACAGGAAACATCACGTGGATAACACATCACTAAAAGCATCACTCTTTTTACCACGGAGCATCTTGCTGGTTACTCTGGCAACACCTCCTGGGAAAACGCAGTTGCCAGTTGTCTGAGTTGCTCCAGTCAGAAATAACCCTGGCAATCTCCTGGCCGGTGGGTCATGGCACAAGGGGCAGACCTCAGCCTGAGTTTGCTCTACCACCCCAAATTTGACCAACCTGTCACTATATAGAAAATGTATCTCAGTTTGGGCTGTGCTCTCTGCCTAGAGAAGGCTCAGCTCCGTGAACATAAAAAGTGACCAGGAAGCCAAAGTGGGTTTTCAACTCTCTGAGGCTTAGCCGGCCTTGGCAAAAGTTAGAAGCATTTGGTAGAGGTGCTGCGGGTGGCAGGCTGCCAGATTTGAATGGCACATCACTGTGGAGGCTTCAAAACCAAGTGCCCTGGGCTCCTGCACTGTGTGATGGCAGAGTACAACAGTCAGGGCTGCCAGTTGTTGCCACCTGGAGAGGCAGGAGCTCTCTGCTTTAGTTTAACTTCAACCCACTCAGCCTTGCCCCCCACCTGATCCTCCCCAGGCTGGTCAGTGTGCAGTTGCCACTGTCACCCTCTCCATCCTGGTGACAAGGATTGGGCTGGCATCCCTCCTGCACTCTTCCCAAGCTGTTCCAGACGCATCAAACATGGGACTCACCTAGCTTTTTGGCGAGTTTGGCATCCTTCTTGGAGTCCACCATCCCAAACCCGATGCTCCTGGGCTCCAGGACCTGAGCTGCCAGCTGTGGGGGAGGAACCAGAGCCCAGCATTAGCAGCGCGAATGCCACAGGGTAGCTAAAGGGCATTGTGCCCTGCCAGGGCGGCACAGCAGGCACAAGTGACCCATATTTTGCTTCCAGGCGGTACCGATGGGTGGCATGCATCACATGCTGCCCTCTTTGCTGAGATAAGGCTGCCTGGAGGTCACAGGGGTTGGATTCCTTCCCACTGTGTCGCAGCACCGAGCTTGCTGGTGATACCACGTGCTGCCAGCTGCTCTTTCGCACTTGGGCATCGGGAGGGCGCTCCCAGCCGCATCGGGGACACCGAAGCAGTGGGCACGGCTGGGAGAAAGGCCTGCACCCATGACACATGAGCACTGCAGATTATTTTAACTCCAGGAGTGCTCAGAGCCAGGGCACTGCAGTGATTATGCATGATTTGGTGGCAAATGCTCCCTGGGCCTTGCAAACACAGGGTGGTGCCGCGCTGCCAGGTGCTCTTGGCCATACCCATATCTCCTTTCTCCCTACAGAAGTCCCATATTGCTTTTCGTGATATCTCCCTGAAAGGAAACCCAAACCCAGCAGTGTTTAAATGCTCTGGCTTGTGTTGACCTGCGGACGAGTCAGCGGGTGACAGCAGAGCAATAAAGCAGCACGGCTGCGCTAACACCCAAGGCAGTCCATTCTGCTGTGAAATGCCCCAAGTCACATCTCCTGCCCTGGCTTCAGCCAGCCCCCTGTTCCAGGTCCCCATTTTCGCCCGGTCTCCTTAGGAAACCAGGCTAATCCCAGCCACACTCGTGTTTGTCTCCTCACAGCTTTGGAAACTGCTGCCCCGCTCCCATCATTTTTGATGAAGGGGCCTCTCAACGATATCAAGTTCCTGCCTGATTCGTGAAAATAGATATCCGAGGAAAGGAGAGAAGTGCTGCAAGTGCCCCGCGGTAGGACCCTGCGAATTCCACCCAGGCTCCTGGGACATGTGGCTGCCCTGGGAAGCGAGCAGATGGCTTCCTTACCCCTGCCACAGGCACCCACCGGGGTGGTAACATCATCCTGAGACCACCGAGCAGCTGTAACACCCCCTCCTCCGATGCTGACAGCTGTCCTTGCCATCCCCACTATGTCCCCTGCCTTGGGGAGCATGCTGCTGTCCCATCACCCTCACAAAACCCCGCTGGATTTGGGGTTGGGGAAGAGGGTTTGGAAGCCTCTGCCTCTGCTCAGCCACGGGAAGCTGGAGGGGGCAGCTGAAAAGCTGTGCCCAGAGAGGTGGCGGGCTGATTTGTGATTATTGCCCTCCTCCAGGGGCCGTTTTGGTACCCCCCCTCCAGCCTCAAAGCCAGTTTGAATGTCACCCAGTGCCACAGCACCTGTGGCCACGTGTCCCCTTGGCTCCCCCGCTATAAATAACCCCTGCCTGCAGCCGGCTTTGGCAAGAGTGAGCAGCGATTCAGTGCATCAAGGAGCAAAAGCCACAGGGCAGCTCCCCACGCTGGCAGTGCCCAGACCTTCACCAAAACTCTGGGAAAGACAGCAGACACTCTAGGCTCAGGGAGTTTGCTCACGTGAAGGGAGGCAACCCTTACGGAGAGAACATGGCTGTCTTCTCCCTTCCACCAAATACACGTCCCCAGGCCGCTTCCAAAGCCCTCCAGAAAGAGATTCTCCACCAACCATCAATCACAGCATCACAGCCTCTTTCTCCAAAGGATGTCCCCTACAGCAGTGTATACCCAGATCTTCCTTTCAGATCTTCATCAAGGAACAGCAACATGCAATTACCGCAGCCTTAATCTCCCTGCAGCCACGTGGCCCGTTGCCTTTAGGGGGTGCTCCACCTTATGGAGGGAACACGCAGGTTTACCAGCTTGAAATAAAGGTGAGGCTTGCATGTTCAGGGCTCTTGCTTACAGGGGATGCTGCCTGAGTGGGGTCGAGCACTGGTCTGTATTTACAGGTTTATCAGTAATGCATCAAAACATTGGTATGACCAGTTCTGGTGCCCCATCTCCTGGCTCAGGCCACGGCCATCCATGTTAGAGCACCTGAGAGCAGCTGATAACCCAAAAAAGCCGCAAGAGATGGACACCTCTCTTGAGCTCTCTAGACATGTGCAAGCAGCTAGTAGTGGGGGAAGTTGCTTTTTGTTCTCTTTTATGTGTATTTGTGCCTTTACTGGAAAAAGGGATGGAGCCAGCAGCTTTAGGGGATGCTGTCAGTCACTCTGCGCTGAAGCAGTTGTGTAGAGCAGCAAGAGGTTCCTCAGCCAAAGCTTAAGACTATGGCTGTGCTGTGACCAGAAGTAAAATACAGAAGGACCAAGGGAAGAAAACTGTCCAGTCATTAAACACACTTGATCTAGCTCCACGTTTAATGGCTACTTACTTATATCTGTGTTAGTCATGTACAGGCAGTTTGATCCTGATAGCTCTTGACTGCCGCAAGCAGGAGATGGTTAGAGTTTCTTGGGGGTGCTTGAAGAAGCTCAGATATGTGCCTTCATCATGTGAGGCTGCAACACCTGCTACAGACAAGTGGTCGGGCATGAGTGGGGAGTGAGACATGTTTGCAAAAGAGGAATCTGATCAGGAGCAGTGTATGCAAACATGCAAGTTGGCTCTTCAGGAGCATGTATGTGGGCATGCAAGCTTGCTGGGAAGGGGAAATGTGCCTAGAAAATGTGGATGACAGGATGACTTTCCTGTAGGCATGTTTGGAGATGTCTGTCTGAGGAGGCTTACCCCAAGTGAAGATGGGTGTGCACAGATGAGAGGGTGCAGTGTGTACGTGTCGCTGAGGGGAGGGAGCTGTGAGCTCTGCGGACAGCCTGCCCCCTTCGTTTGGGCTTTTGTGCTGACGAGATAAGGAGGCAAAGCAGTACAGGCTGTGCTCATCTGCGGAGTGCTGGGGTCCTGCACTGGGGAAATCTTTTTGCAACATGAGACTTGCTGCAGCTCTTTCCACCGTGGCAGTGCCTGGGGGCAGGGGACCTTTGCAGGGTGCCAGTGCCTACGGTGGCATTTTCAAGTGCCAGCTATGTGGGGGCCGGACCTTGCTCCTGCCCTTGCTGCTTTCCAGTGGGGCAGGCAAGTCTGGCCAGTGCCTAGGTGTGCGTGCATTCTCATACCTACATTTGAACCTCATCAGGCAGCAAAATGGGGAGCGTGCCAGAGGCACAGCAGCTTGGCTGGTTGCCCCCTCCTCATTACAGTATCAAGCATTTATATATCCCCTTACAGTATTTTCTGATTCCATAATGCTAGTGGGATTTGAATGCAGATAATGTTTCTAATCTTGACAATCCTTTTGGCTCAGAACTGTGGGAGGGAGGTGGCGGTAATGTAAGAACACAGCTCCTCCTCCACCACCACCTCATCCTCCCCCCTCCTTCTCCTTTTCCTTCTCCTCTTTTTAAATCCATATTGCTTGAAGTCTTGTCCAGCCAGAGCCCCTGCCTTTGTGTCAGTCTCTGTAGAGAGTAATGTAGCTTCAACAGCTGCATGAGGAGGTGGAAGGGACAAAGTGCCCCAGAAGAGCTGGATCTAACTGGTCATGCAGTCCCTGAAGTACAGCAGGAGTTCTGGGGCAGGCAAACCTGGCTTAGAGCATCAGCAAAGATGGCAGGGGCTTGTAAGCTCATATCCCACACATTTTTCAGACTTTCTCTCATGTGCATGAAGCCACCATTATAAATGGGACAGGCTGTCTGACCACAATCCTCTTTCAGCTGCAGACAACAGTGATTGTGCCAAACCTTGCATTTGGTGTTGATTTTGCTGTCAAATTGCAGAAAAAAAAATCCATCAGAGAGGGTTACAAATGGGAGTAAAAGGGGCTGGTGTCCCAGCATGGTCAGTTTTTCATAGTGGAATGACATTATGCCTTTCTGGCCTGGATTTTCATTCTCACTTTACTGGCACATGTCTGGTGCTCCCACAAACAGCAAGGCTGACCTTCCCCAGCCACCCAGGCACACAGATCCGGATCTCTGTGAGAGCTGTTGGGTGTAAGCTTCTCCTAAGCATGGGGAGTTTTTTGTTTCCCAAGCTGGCAGTGGTGGAAGAGTTAAATTCCAGCAATGCCAGGAGAAGAGGAACAGGAGATGGTGAAGGAAGGTCCCTCACGCAATGCATCCTTCTTTCCACTTTCTGCTCTTTCTCCCCCGTTCTCTTTAAGGCTGCAGTTCATGTTGATGTGAAGAATCTGGTCGATGTGAAGACGCTGGTGCTGACACTGTTGATGACTTTATGTCTCAAAACATGAATATTTTGGTTTTCAGAAACAGGAGGAGGTGGCAAGAACCTAGGGTACGTCCCCAGTGGCTTGGAAGCCTTATGCAGGACTCAAACCTTCACGTTACGGTTGGCTTCCCAGTTGTGCAAGCCAGTGGGCACTCCGAAGGAGAGCAGAGGGATCTCTCTCCTTCCTAATGCTGTGTTGTTCCCTGCAGCACCTCGCAGCACCTCGCATCACCTCGCATCTCTCAGCAGCAAAAGTTCAGGTCTCTGCGAAATTCAGGCTGGTGAATGACAGGTCTTGGAGCATCATGGTGGTCAAAGAGAAGGGGCAGAGGCCTGCTGAGCAGTTACTGCTGCAGGAGATGGCAGCAGGGCCGGGAGAGAGCAAGCGTGTCCCACCTTCCTGCCCTTTTCCACCACCAGGGCAGCCTGTGGAGGCTGTTTATTGCCAAACCATCCCTCTCAGGGGGTCGCTGCTTCTCTGACTAAAAGGCAAGTCCCCAAATATGGATCACCCAAAGGTCACTCCTGCAGAGGCCCTGCACGGGAGGTGGCCTTCGCAGGTAGCGCTCCAAGAACGCTGCCCCAGGCCTTTAATTGCCACGTGGCCACTCAGCCCAGCCAGGCATATGATGTGCTCTTTGGCCACCTCCCTAAAGGTTTCACATAGCGAGGGCTGTATTTTTATCCGCACCCGGGCATCCCTAATTTTAGCCAGCTGTAGGCCGCAGCGCAGCCCCCGAGATACCCGGGGACGATGCCGGCGGCACCGAGCACCCACAGGGCAGGGGCCACCTGGCTCTGCTGCCAGCCAGCACTGCTGGCACCGCTTCACAGGTGCTTTGCCGACTCAGCCGGGCAGCTTTGCACGCTGAGGACAGCCCCGGGCGTGCGGGCGTGCAGGCGTGCATGTGCTGACCCCGGCTCTGCTGCTGGTGGGCCTGGATCAGCGCCCGGGGGCCACACCGCCAAGCCCCCCGTGGCAAAACGGAGACAGGAGGGGTGATCTGGGGGCTGGCTGCCACAAAAGCGAGGTGGTCGCTGCCTTGTTATTAGAGAGGCTGCTTTGAGAACAAAGGCTGGATTCCTCAAGCATGCACAGGGCACTGAAACAGCTCCTTTCAGTGGGCGCTGCAGGAGGGAAGCATGCTCAAAGCGCAGCCCCTTCCCCTCCTCGGGACGTTGCCTGGTGTCAGAGATCTGCTAGCTGGCTGCTGCCAGGGCAGGACCGAGTTCCCAGAAAGAGGAGGTATCATGTACTGCAACTGGCCCATGCCAGCAAGCGCGCAGGAATGAGCCCCATCAGCAGAGCCCACGCTGGCTGTCCCAGGGCGCCGCGGCGGGGGGGGGGGAACAGCCTCGGCTCTGCAGTGCTGCTGCTTGCTCCATTTCCTCGGGCAAGGTTTTCTATGTGGGTAAATCCCAGAGTGCAAAGAAAATAAAGAAAGGAGGACTTGGACCTTGCTAAGTCAGTTCTTTCCCAGGCTACAGATTCCTTGCCTGGGTGCCTGTTATTTAAGGACAGAGGCCTCGAAAGGACATCTAGTCGCCAGACCTTGGACCAGCTTACTCAATCTCTGTCATAAACTGGTCAATGTCCTCTTAAAAACTCACAGGGCTGTTATCCCCTTGGCTCCTTCCCCTAGTGATTAGGAGCTTCCTAGTTTCCAGACTTGGTTTATTCATAGCCCATTTGTCCTCAGGCTTTGCGCTGAAATAGCTCTCCTCCCTCTTGGGAGGTTAAAGAAAATTATCCTATCTCCTTCCCATTCTCCCCACCAGTGAACCTCAGGCACGAATGAAGGGCAGTTACAGGCTTTGATTAGCTTGGTTTTAGATGAAGGGCACTGGCAGACGGAGCTGTGGAGTGAGATCAGTGTGAGCTAGAGCAGTGTGGATTTGGGCACCCGCTTTGCCTTGCAGGGCAGCAGCTGCCCTGGCCACAGGTGGGCTCCTGAGAAATGTCAAGGTCTGGGGCAGACAACATGAAATTACGACAGTAAACACCACACATGCCTACTATGCGGGTGAAAGTGAGCTCAGGCTAGTCTTTTTGAGGCCCCCCCTTACAACACTCTAGGATAGACAAAGGCATCTTATACAGGAGTGGGATCCTGCCTCCTGGGAATCAGGAATGCACTGGAAACCCCCACAGGCACTTTTTTTGGGGAACTTGACTGGTGTGGCAGGTTGGCTGAGACCTATTCAAAGTTCTTCCTCATCTCTTGTGTACTTGCGTTTCTGAATGGAGGGGTGACCTGGAAGGTCCTTAAGCCTCCAAATGGCTTAAGGACTTGCATGGCACCTGCAGAGGCTGCCTGCCCTCCAGCTGGACAGTGAGAAGAAATCCTTATGCCAGGGCTGAGAAAGCCTGCAAAGCCCAAGCAGACTTGGCTTTGCGTTGTGCCAGCAGGTGAGCCCAAGCTCACAGGGGTCTGCCGTGCCTCCAGGTGGTATTTGTATAGCTTTGATTACTATGGCTATGAATAGCGACTTCCAAAGAGTGGCATGGCAGGGGAAGTGAGGTCTTATGCTAGAAGCTGCTCATACAGCCAGTCCAAACTCATTGATGGGATCTGATGGAGGGGCTTCAAGGAAAGAAACCAGGCAATAACAGGTAAAGTGGTCTTGGAAATTGTTTCTACCACTTTTACAGAAAGACCAAGTTACCTACTTGCCCCTGGCTGTCAATGTGCCTATGTACAAAATGGGGAGCTCTCTGTAACTTGCTTTTGTGACTGGCATGTCAGTGAGTGAAATCCTCCTAGTGCTGCTGCTAAAAATCAGCTCTCTTTCTCTGCTGATGAACCGAGACCTACTTATATAGTCTCAAAGGGCAAAGTAATCAGTGCACACTTTTCCCTTTTCTCTCTCTTCCTCCCTTTTTTTTTTTTTTTGCATTAGATTATCTGCAGTGGAAACCAGTGCTTTAGTAGCTATGGAAACCAAAGCACCTCTTTTATTACAGGTACGTACAAGGTGCTCGTGCTGTAGGCTCCTGCACGGACTTCTCCACCCAGGTGTGCCCTGAGGGCTTGCTCTGTAGGGACACGGGCACTCTGTGACACTCAATGAACATGTCCTGTGCAATGTGTCTAACCAGCCCAGAAAATTGTATTGAGGCATTGATTGTCTCATGAACATAAGCATCTTCAATGAAAGTGAGTTAGACCTCGTACCCACTCTAACCCTGGTCTTCTATTGAATTCAAAATCTACCTTTCCCTCTCAAAACACAAGTAGCTACTGACCTCTTCTTGGGCACTGGGAGAGACACCCAATGCAATCTCATGGACTCATAATACTATGCTCACAGGAGGATTTTTTTATATATATATTACAGAATTGGCCAAAAAACATTATGGAGTTTCACTTTGTTCTGCCATTTATTGCCAGAGGTCAGGCAGCTGCTAGAGCTGATCTGGATGGGGGAACACCACATCCCTCTTGTCCTACCTCTGATCAGACCGATTTGTGCTAGGGCAATTCTCCACGGAATTTCAGCCCAGGGACACTGTTTCAATGGAGGGGCCTAAAATATTTGGGCTTGACTGATTTCTTTTTTCTTGAAGGATGTGTGTATGCACATACATGACAAGGTAAGAATGAGCTGGGGGAGCTAGGACTGAGCAAGTTTCAGTGAGGGACAGGATAATGGGGATGGCATCCTGCATTGCAGGCAGCCTGCTATGCCCTTAGACGACCTCAGTTACTGGAGAGAGTGTCTCATGTGCAAAAGGAAAGCCCCTAACCTTGGCACTCATTATACTTGTTACACGACTCCTAAAGACAGAGGCTGGCCCACTGGAAAGTAAAGCTATGCTAGTGTTTAGGAAGGGTTCAGAGATGAGAGGGAGAGGGGAGAAGGTCTGAGAAGTGGTGGTATGGGACAGGAGGAATTATGGTAGGGGAGCTACAGAGAAGAAGAATAGCAGAATGGGTATTTATAAGCTTCACTGCTCTGTTCTTGTCCTCTTTTGCCATCCATTCAAGCTGAGAGATTTTAGGACAATTAGGTTTTTTTGTTTGTTTGTTTGTTTGTATCTTAATAGTCTGTTAAATCTTCATTATGAAGCTTTGTGTCTGGCTGTGTCATCTGCTTCTTCACTGTGCTCACCTCACAGGCATGCAGGGCTCTTAGAAACATTGCCACAGAATAGGAACAGCTATTGCTAGCTTCAGAAATGCCTGGTCTGACCTCTGGCATTGTCCTGAGTGGAGCAGGGAGTGGGGCAGGGGAAAGGAAAACAAAAGAGGATAGGAGCCTCTTAGCATGAGCTGTGAACCAGCTATGCTCATGCATCTCTGCCCTAGTGTATCATCCATCTCTGCAAGTACAACCCCTTCCCAACCTTTTTGTAGCCTGGCTACTCAGTGGTAGGCAGTTGCATCTCCAGCCGTTGCTTTGACTATTTTCCTGATAGACTAACCCAACAGCCCCAGCTTTTCCCACCTGGGCCTGAGGGGCTGGCATTGCCCTCTGTGGAGCTGCTGCCATTTGCAAAGGATGGTCCAAGAAAGCTGCTGGTGATGCTCCCACAGGGGCTAGGTTATCCCCAGGCCCTGTCCGCATCAGGCAACACCCAGCAGGAGCTGCCAGGCCAGCTGATGGTCTTCATCTTCATGGCCTTTCCAAACTGGAAAGGCATCCTGGGCTGTGCAGGAATCCAGTGATAGATCCCAGTATGACTTGGTGCAGGGAGCTGAAGAGGTCGTGTGTTGTCCTGCTCTAATATCAGTGTAACCATGGCACCCCTTTTCTGGGGATATCCACTGTGAACCCAAACCTTTTGACAGTGTCAGTCAGTCCTGCACGCTGGGCTTTTGTCATGGGAAGGAAATGTTTCCTATTGTATCACTTTCCCCTCATTCTGTTGTTCATAGATAAGGTTTGATTGAGTCCTTAAGTATGTGCTTAACTCATGTGCTGTCAGGTTTTCAGCCAGTTTCCCCAAGGAAATGAGACCCTTGTGATTCTCTTCTCTCTGCCCTCCTGGTTTGCCTTACTGAATGATTTTTCAAGCTCTTGGCTCTTTCCAGACAAATTTTACAGAGGTGGGAATCTCTTAAAAAATTGCAAGCTTCATGAAGAGGGGGGACTCGGAAGGGACTGCGGTGCCCTGAAATAAGGAAAGGCTGCCGTGCGAGCTCAAGCCCTGTTAGCTATGAGAGGACTGCATGCAAGAAGCCCCCATCAGACCTTGTTGCTGACCACAAGCCACGTTTCAACCAAACCATGCTCATGGTCAAGGGTCAATTTATTCCTGGATTGAAGGGTGTTGTCTATGCCCATCCCTTCCTGGGTGCTTTGTAGCTGAGGCTTTTTTTTCACGTGCTGAAGCCTAAACCAGTGGCTGGGTCTGGAGTGAAGGAACTGGCAGGCACTGCTGGGAATTATTCTTGCTTTGACAACATGCCATGCCATCTACTATCTGGGCACATCTGAGAGTTTCTCTTAGCAAATGTGGAGGGACCTGGGCACTGGATCTCTCCTGTTCTTTTTTATGTGCCATTTTATGGAAGGGAAGCTAAGGACACAGAGTTTTTTAGGCTATGCAAGCAGCACATCTTGCTGTGAGTCAGACATTAAATCCTCAATATACTAAGGTGAAAACACGTGAGATGCTCCAGAAGGGCATCCTACCACAGGCAGGGGAGATGGAGAGTGACCCCCACTGCACAAAACTTATGGTTTGAGGTGAGGGAGGCTAGGCTTTGAATGCTCTCAGCAGAGGGAGCAGGTTAAAACCTGGCTCGCTGCCATCGTTGAGTTAATAGAGGAATTGGGAGCACCAACACCTCCCTGGGCTGTGTCCTGTGCTGGATTTTCTCTGCATAGTGGGCTATGAGATTGCTGCAGCTGTTCCCTGTCCAGGGGAAACTGAAACTTTGAGACATGCACTGAATCAGCACTGCAAGTGCTGGGGAAGTTTTGAGGTCAGAGCCACAAGTGCAGGGTGTTCTGTGCCACAGTTAGCTCATAGCTGAGCATTAGTGGACAGCAGCGCTACAATTACGCAAAGTCTGCTGCGGATCTAATCCTCAATCTCTTGCCCAAGGTCACACAAGAAGCCCACGGCAGAGAGGCAATTGGAAACCAAATCACCAGAGTCCTAAGTTAATGTATTCACTGCTGAATCAAACCCAGAAAAATAAAAGCTTTAACCTATATTATGTTGTGGCCATCGCACCCTTGATATGGTCGATTGTGAACTGGGGTATAGGTGTCACGGGGAGTACAACCAGCAGTGCACAGTCAATACCTGCTTCTGTCAGGTTTCTATAAATATGCACTTAGTAAACGCTTGCCATCTCTCTCGCACAAAATAGCTTTCCTATTAAATAACAATGTGATTATACTACCAACCGTGAACTTTTCAGCTGGAGTTCCAGGGTTATTTTTTCTTTGCCAAGTGTTATTTGATCACTCACCTGGAGCAAGTAACTGTTTCCTGACAGGTGAGTAAAATCTGGTTAGTTTCTGAATCTTTCTTGCTGTGAAGCTTGCTCAGGGAGTCAGTAGACCTTGAACTTGGCCTTGGACTTTCTCAGGTCCTAGCTCTCAGAGGGTATATTTTCTAATTCACATTTACTGTAATTACAGGGAACAACACATTTTTTTCTCTGGGTCTGACAATGCTTATGTGTTTCTTCTGCAGTTCTCACTTTCTTCTCAAATGTGCCCTTCAGCTGAGGGAATATTTCTAAGCTCCTGGTAGGAAATCAACACCTAACCCTCTAGGTTTACTGCTGTGTAATTCCCTAGATTACAGCCACGCTACAAGAAAGAATGCTATGAATCTATTTTGTATTTTTTTAACGTGATTTATTTTACTGAGGATAATTAATCATTCTTTCACCAAAGAATTAACATTTTTTTTTTCTTCTCTAGCACAGAAGTGAATGGCTGTATTAACAAGCAGCTACAGACTTATTCCAAGCAGGCAACCAAGTGTCAGAAAAAAACAAAAAGCAATTTAATGCTGCACCAACGGGGAGCTTTTGAGATGGGGAGCTGGGACGCCCGTTTGCAGCACAGTTTGGTAGGGCTTCTTGGCTGATCGCTCACGGTGGGATAGGAAACAGGAATGCATCCAGAAAGCAAGGGGGGATACTAGCTTGCATAGAAGGAGAAAGGACCTAAGCATTTCTTACTGTGTGCTCAGACCTGTGCTGAGATTTGGAAAAGCTCAGCCGGGCTGAGTTCATGCTGCTGAGGTTTGCAAGGTTGCTTGATTTTCCTGGGTTTTCGACGCACGATCCAGAAAGCCTATTTCCCAGCAAACAACTCAGAGGAACACGACCGAGGCTTTTCCCTGTGCTTCACAGAGCTCATGGGCTAACTCCAACCCAGAGCTTTGTGTGGCTCCCCCCAGACCCTCCGACTGCCCTGTCCCACAGCTCGTCTCCACAGCTCCGAGCGCGCTGTGGCATTGACCCCTGGGGGACACGCAGTGGCACTTACCTCCAGAACCATCTCCGTCATCTGGAACTGCTTCTGGGAGACCTTGTCGGAGCTCACGGGCTCGTGGAAGAGCAGGCAGAGCATGTCGTACTTCTTCAGGGCCTGCTTGTAGTTCTTCTCGTTCAGGTCAATCACTCGGTCTTTCCCATCATAGGTGGGGAAATTCAGTCCCTCTTCTGCCTTGCAGCAGAAAAGCAGGCAAAAGCCTGCCAAAATCCAGCAAGTTGCCTTCATGGGGGAGCCCTGGGAGTGCAGCGGAGGGCAGGCAAAGGTCTCTCTCCTTCTCCGTTTGGAAAGAGAGGGAGGCCGAGGGCTCCAGGGGAAGTTTGAACCGAGTTTCTCTTTCTGCTGCCTTCCTAGTGTTCAGTCCAAACTCTGCAAGGTGGTTGGGAAGCAGCAAACTTTGCTGTCCTGGGCTCACAACAAAGACAGACAGGAAAAGCTGTCAGGCCAAGCCCTGGATACCTTACATAGCTGTGTCCGGCTCCCGTGTCATTAGGAACTCCATTTTTAGGAAGCAGTTGTTTCAGGCTAAAAATAAACCCTGCAATGAATAAAAAGGACAGATATGACACCATTGAGGGACTTGCTGGCACTCTGCATCATCTGAGAGCGAGCGAGTGAGCGAGAGGGAGTGCGGGAGTGAGTGGAGGATGCCGATGCTGGGAGGACAGAGGCAGGTTTTGGGAAGGGACGGACTTCATTTATACGAGAGCTGGGGCACGATCCATCCTACCAGGGCTTAGCAAAAATAGAAGACACCGGCTGCGTTTTGCAGCAAGGGTGTCTCTCTTTGTAACCACTTGGGCATCGCAGTGATTAGGATGTGGATAGCAGAGCTTGGATTAAACCATTTCAGAGGTTCATCGGCACTGATAGAGGAAAAATCACATTTCTCTGGCGGCAAAGGAGGTGAGCACTAAGTGGGACTCCTTCCTCCTGCTGCCTGGGGCATGCACCCAAGCTGCTTGCTGGAACTCAAGCTCTTTTCTGAAGAATTTCCTCTGCTAGTGAGGTACTAAGAAATCTGCCAGTCCTGGAACCTGCCTCTCACAGCTGTAATCCCAAAGCAGAGGGAAGTTCACCTTGCCACCTCCCTTGCCCACAGCAGCTGCCAACTTCCAGACGTTGCTGGCAAGCGGATAAAGCCTGATCACACTAAGGGGGATGAAGGGCAAGACCCAGGCTGGTGCCTTGGGGCAGGAGAAAAGGACTTTCTCAAGGTGATGGGCAGATATCACCATCACCTTCCAGCCTCTGGGGACCTGCCTGTTGTCCCTGAGAGTCTTTCCATGCAGCTCTGCTCTATTTCCTAGCAAGTGAGATGGGAAAGCATGACTGCTTCCCTGTTCCTGATCTGGTGGCATAGTCTTTCACCTCTTCCCCTCCTCTGAGCGGGGTGTCACCACCGCCCCATGACTGGCAGCGACAGGGACAGGGAGGCAGGCCAGCTGGCTGCTGGCCAGCCCCACCACCAGGGTGACGCTGATCTGCTGGGGAAGGTATTCGGAGGAACTGGCAAAGAAGAGTCTGACAGCGAGCACGGGTCTCCCCCGTGCCAAAGTGATGTGCAGACACATGGCCTCACCAGGCCTCCTCCTTGCGTGTGGCTCCATTACGGCCTTGCTCCATCCACGCCAGTGAGGAGATGACATCCTCTCACTCTAACCAGCTGGTCCCTTTTAATTGCGTGGCTGGGGTATTTTGAAGTTTGTTTGGGGCAAAACGTGAATGCTACCTAGCAGTTATACCTCTCTTCTGGGTGACACAGGAGCTTGAGTCCCCCACAGATATCACTTCCAACTTCCACAACACATGGGCTGAAACTCTGCAGGCAACAGTTTTGAAATCTGTCATATTTCCAAAACCTCTTAATTTCAGGTCTTACCTTTTCAGGAGTTTAGCGTTTGTTTGCAACTTGATGCCCTGATGATGAAACCTAAGCAATCTAGGTAGGATCCAGAGCAAGGCAGCCTCTGAAATTCACTCCCCACTGAGGCATTCTTCAGGGACAGTCATTTTCAGAGGGATATTTGACAAACCTGAATAAATCTGATTGCTTTTAGTGGAAGATGCAAGATTCATGTCACAGTGGGTGACAATGGATAGGCTTTTGCTGAACGTTTGGGCTGTGAAGCACAGAACCAGGGCTGTGGGATGATCAGGCCCACACCACATTGTTCGGCTGCCTTTGAAGGACTCCATGCATTTGGGGTGCAGGAATAGGCTGCTGTTGCCATCAGAGTGTGTTTTAAAGCAGGCACACATCAGACAGTGCTGTATAAATGAAATGTTCACAGCTACTTCAAAATCAGTTTCCCAGGCTCTTGCCCTCCTTTTATTTTTGTAGATCTACAGCAATTGCTCCACTTTCATATCACTGAGGCTATTTTTGACATGCTTCCTCTCTAGTCTGAATAACTTTTTCATTTGCCTAAAAATAGATGCAATCCAATTTTCATTTTCTCCTCTTTTTTTTTTTTCTGTCAAAAAGATCAAATGGCTTTTTTATTGACAAAAAAAGTGTTGCCTTGCTAACCCCAGACCCATCTATTCTGTCTGTCTGTGGCATAATTTTCAAAGGTCTGTGTCTGTTGGGCTTCACCTCTGCCTTGAAGGCACTTCCTCCAGCTGCACAACATGGTCCTGGTCATTGGAGAATCCATCTCTTGCTCTCTCTGCTCAGATACTCAGTGGGACTGTTAGTATTAAATCCAGTGGGTATTTATTGTGTTGATTTTTTTGTTGTTGTTGTAGCTGCATCCACTTGAAATTCGGGATATCTTGTTCACTAAGTCAGAAGTGATTTAAATGTCCATACACTTTCCAGGAGGCAGAATTTGTGTGTTTGACTTGGAAAGGGATGAACCTGTGAAGACAGTCAGGATAAATTCCTCAAAATCTGAACAACTGTCTCAATCATCTGAATTTCTACTTCCAATAAGTGGAACTCTAGTCAAAGCAGATGTTCTCATGGTAGCTCTGCCAATACAGATCTGCAATTCCAGATTTACTTCTTTTGGGATGTTCAAAACACAGGTTAAGTGCTTAGGCATTCTGGGAGAGAAAAGAAAAAGCACAGGGTGTAGACCTTGTAGAGTTGGACAACCTGGGTTTTGTTAGATGGACTGTTTCTACTGGACCTAATGTTTCCCTGTGTGCCAGATCCTCCCCAGTAGGATAGCAGCAATAGCAGCTGGGGAGCTGCTAGGAGGGGAGGATGAGGAGCACAACCAGCCCCTCTGTGAAATCTCAGATTTTGCACTCACAGGATCACTGCAAATACTTTGTGCTGTCTTTCTGCATAACGTAAGGTCTTTTTGATCCCATTTAGCTGCCCATGGGTGCAACACATTTGTTTCTGTGCCCAGTACCATGCAAGGGAATGACATAGTCAGCACTGTGTCCTGGGACGCCTGCCCTCCAGCTCAGATAGCTCATTCCCTGGCACAGCTGGCCTTCATTAGTCTCTGATAAAAGTTGACTGCAAGGCTCAACCTCCCAACTCTGACTCCTCAGCCAAGCACTTCAGCTGTTCTGCTACCACATCTCCTGGTTTTGTGTCCTGCCCTGAGGAATTGTGGCAGTGTTCTTCCCCCAGGTAACCATCCCACAGCTGTCCACCTGAAAGCTCTCTGAGAAATGAGACGTTAGGGCTCTGTGCTTGTACACCTGGGATGGTGGCCATGCTGTTCAAACAGCTTGCAGAATTGGCTCCAAAACTCCAGGCAAAGAAAGAGAGAATTAAGCTAAAATATTGCTGTGATTTTATCCACTATTCTAAGCTCTTTGGTGTATTCATTCAACAAAATCCTAGCTCCAGGGAATTAGGTTGAAAAACCACCCCTGACATTCACCAAAGTAGGATTTTTCTTTGTTCCTCTGAATTCTGTGAGGATAAGTAGCCAGCAGCAGAATGGAAGTGCTCGGAGCAAGACAGTCTCAGCCCTTCACTTCAGTCTTGCAGAAATGCAGGATGCCTGCTGGGGGAAAGTCAGAGAGAAATAGAAATCTCCTTGATGATTTTTTTTTCCCTACTTATACTAGAAATTAGGGACCTGTGCTTGCTGCTCCTCCCTCCTCTCCCCTCCAGCCCCGTGCATGCTGCTGCTCTCACCTTCATTGCCCTCTGCAGCTCCCCAGACACTGCTGATCCAAATGCTCCAGTGAGCCTTTTTCCAAGGCTTCAGGATTTAAGGTTCTGCTTTAGCTTATCTCTTTGCAAGCCTCTAAGACCTCATGTTTTTCAAGATAAGAGTATTCAGAAAATATGACTTTTGCCACCAGCTAGCCAAGCAAGGTCACAGCTTGTAATAATTTGCCGAGTGCAGCTTTCGTTAAGGTGGGAGCCTCTGAGATGCACTGACCCTTTCTAAGGAGACTGAGAAGATCACCATCATCTCAAGGAAAGCTCTGCAGAGTGAAAAACATAGTTCTCTCTCCCTTCCCTTCAGCCCTGCTGAAAGGTGACGAGCCTTTCACAGTGCTTTGCTGCCTGTATGCTGATGCAGTGATGTCTGTGGTGGCAAGTACAAGGCAGAGAAGTTGGATCCCTCTTGTTCCTCTATTAAACTGCCAGAGATCTTTGTATACAGCACCTAGTAACACTGTGTGTTTTAGCTGAGGTGTCCTGAGACCTGCTGTGTGATGAGAAGATGCTATAAACCCTCCTGTCCTCTGACATTTTCTGATGAGGGAAACAAAATACAGCACAGACAAAAGCACTCACAAAACTACATAGAAATTGTAAAGGGGAAGTCAATGAGCTGACTCACCCTGAGCCACTTAGGGTCTCTATTTACTGACATTTCAAAGTCTTTTCTCTGTTGGATGACATGTTCCCACAGCAAAGTTGCCCATTGGCATGGATGGAAATGGGTAGGAAGGAGAGCAACTGAAAATGAACAGCATGAGGAGAAATACTGGAAGAAGAAAAGACTCTTCATAAGTAATACACAAGAAATACATTTCATAAGCTCTCTGACTGCAGGCCCCAGTCATGGTGGTTAAGCATACAGGGCAACATGTTGGTGTCTCACTGCTCCCTATGCTTTTGCTTGCAAAAATGCCTCTCTCCTAGGATAGAGTAGCTGAAAGAAGCCAGACCCAGTGCTATTCACTGTGTCAGTGATGGGGTAGGGTGGTATCACTGCCTGCTGTCTGCAGGAGGTTGTCTCAGTGAGGCTGGGCTCAGGGGAGCTCTGTGTGGGGCTGTGCAGGCCCACGCACCACAGCCTTGTCTGAGCTAAAAATGCCTTTGAAAGTGACTTTCTAGCAGCTGTCTGGCTTGATTTCACCTGAAAATAGGAGATTTGATGTGGCTGCAGCCTAGTTAGTAAAGCCCTCCCCTTGCTGGTAGTCACAACAAGCTGGGGTCTGACAGGCATCCCCTGGAGCCCTGCTGGTCTCGCTGCACAAAGCTGCACGCTAACTTCAGACTGACTGATGAGAGGCCAGACTTTTTGCCCAAGCACTTCTAACATGCCCTGCTTCAGAAAAACGAAATGCCACAGGCTGAAAATCTCTCACGTGGGACAAGTGCCACAGCATGTCACTGCCATTTTATGTCACCTTCCCGTGCTGTAATGTCACAGGTGATGAGTCGAAGCAGTTGCCCCTGGGACAGGCAGGTGCTTCAGGAGGTGGCTGTGGGTTGGAGGTGGATGTCCAAGTTTTCCACTGCCACATCTTCCTATGAGGTTTTGGAAAAATCCCCCCAAGCCTCTTTTCTCCATCCGGATGGTGCTGCTCTGCCCAGCAGGGCCTGAGGAAAGTAAGATGTGAGGTGCTTAGACACCAGACTGACTGAGGCTAGCACTTAGGGCAGGCAGGGGGCCTGGGCCAGCTCCAGGCTCCTGAGGATTTTGTTGCACCAGAGAGCTGGAGAAAGGGTTGCAGCTGCTGCTGGTCACATTTTCAGCAGAGCTGGTTCAGGAGCATGGCCAGGCATGTTCCCATGAGAGGCACTGAGCTCCAATGCTCAGCCCCGTATGAAAGCATGCCCTAAGGTGGTCCTCCAGGGCTGAGGTGCGAGTGGTGCTGGCTGAGTTCTGCCTGGGGACCCCAGAAATGACTGCTAATAAAGCAATTACTACTAATACTGTATTTATTGAATGACTACTGATAAAATATAAGAACCCTTCTGAGAGCCCTAGGGCAAACACAGCCCCATCTAGCCATCTCTATCAGTCCCCTGCCTTTTTCCTGGAGGAGATGGGATCAGCGGGATCCCTCCTTGTTTTGGCCATGCCTGATGCATCTGCCTACGTGTCCGTTTCCATCTGTACACTCCAGTGCATGCATTAACCACCAGCAGTGCTTCCACCCAGCATCTGGGGCAGGGTCTAAACCGAGGATCCCACACCACACAGGGCTGGGGTGGCCAGATCTGGGGAGTCGCTTGGGTTTCTCCCAGCCATGTGAGCACACCGGCGTGTTTAATAATGTCCCCAGTGATGGGAGGTGACGAGGGTGTCTAATTTAGCGGCCGCAGACAGAGCTGTGCCCAGCAGATTCACACCTGTTGTGCCTGAGTGGCAGCTCAGCTCCCCCTCGCTCCCGTCCTCCTGCACTGCCCAGGAGCATGACGTCCTCTGGGGAAGTGCTGGCATGGCCTCGCTGTGCCACCAGGAACATCATTCCTTTCGGGTGATGAGCTGGACAAGCTTAGCACGCTCCTGAATTTCCCTAGGGGACAGAAAAGGGTTTGCTGCTCTTGGATTTCTGCTTCTTCGTGACTTCTCTCTTCTCTAGATGCACTTTGTGCAGTCGGAGGCAGCCTGAATCAAACCCACCATGGACATCATTCCCATGCATTTAGAAGTAAAGACTCAGCTATCCCTCAGATCATTGAGTCAGCTTAGAGACCAGGAGATCTGAGGTCTTGTTTGTGATATTTTTCCCTGGCACAGCAGCTTCTGGGTGTTTGAGTTCAAGCTTTTATTTACGGCCACAAAAGAGGTGAAAGCTTCCACAGTAAAGCTGCTCTGTTTAAAGATGGAAGCTGGAAGTGCTTCAGTAATAGCATGAATCCTGCAGGAAGGACCTGAAAATCACAAATTACATGATGACCTGGTAAAAATTAGCCAAAAGCTGGAGACCTTGCCTCACTCCTTAGGGACTGCTTGCTGAAAAGTGATGTTATCTCTGCCTTAGTGAAAATTATTTGCAAGAAATATTTCTGAGACCCCCCCCCCAGACAGCCACCAGAAGGGAGGGAGATCAAGGTGCTCATGGCTCCAGCTCTCTGCTCAGCTCTCCTTTCACCTGCCAGTGTAACAGCAGGGAGAAACTGAAGGAAAGCTCAATGTCAGTTCAAGGCCCCAGGATAGGGTTGGCTTTCTGGGCTGTGAGTGCACATTGCTGGCTCATGTTGAGCCTCTGATCGACAAGTCACCTTGGAGGACATGACAGGTCTTAGGTAAGAAGTGAGGTTATATGCTGATGGTGGCTCTTCAGCCTCTCTGGTCTCATAACACACGCACCGTATCAAGAAGGAGAACTGCAGACTCCACTCTGCTGCTTCTCCCCGGGTCCATCTGTTGTGGCTGCGTGCAGATTCTGCATGCTGAAGGCTGCAACTAAGCTCCTACAAAGCTGCCCAGATTAGCAGGTGTGGGTATGCAGCGCCATGACGAAGTAACTTGATCTGGAGCTGCTGACAGTTAGTGCAGCTCTGCAAATGTCAGATGTAAAAAGAGGATCTGTGGTGATCCAGCACAGCAGTTTGCTTGCAGTTCTTACCAGCCGGGAGGAGGAACCAAAGGTAGCTTAAAATCAATATATATTACAATCAATAAATATACCTGATCCCTTTTCACCCTTTTTCTCCCTTGGTAAAGATCCTTTTCTCACTTTTTTGTTGTTGTTGTTGTTGTTCCCCCAGCTTAAAACCAGTACATGGAGAAATATTCCAAATATTCCAAGGAGGATTAATCCTTTCTCTATTACTCATGCTATGGGGGATGTTTCAACAAAGATACAAATGCCTGCCTTGCCATCCAGTGATGTTTTCTGGACTACTTATATTACTATTTTGTCTGTGGAGAAACCCGTAGATTCATTATGAGCTTTTAAATACCAGTCTCAGGTTGCAATCATTTCTGGATCACTATTTCATTTGCCAGGAGCAGATTTGGGGGCATTAACCAGGCAATTAGATGTTTAAGGCTGGCCTTGTGAAGATGCAAAACTTTTTTTGCTGCTCTCACATCACAATGATCAGAAATTATTCTGATTACTATTTGTCCCGATCAGACCCACAAAGCAGTGACTTAGGCAGCTAAGTGAATCAGGATGGGGCTCAATTCAATGACATGTCTGTTAGGTGTCAAATCTTCTGAAGGCCCCAAATACCTGTGAGTTAGATAAGTCCTCTTGACTTCGGTGTGTTGTGAACACGCACAGAACTGTGTGGTTGATTGGCATCATTTACCCCAACAGCAACAAAACCCAGGTAACTGCACAAGCCAAAAAGGGGGACACTAACTAAGAATCACCCCAGGCAGACCCTCAATGACATTAATTGAAGTGCTAATTGAAAAAGCACAAGCCAAAACCCTTCAGAGGTGGAAAGCACAGGTTCTGTGATGAAATGATTCTACATTTTCATTTTGATCTGACAGAATTGTTCAGATAAAAGAGCCAGAATATTTCTTTTGACATTTAATTGAAATATTTTTATCCAAAATGTCTGTCCTTTACTTAAATAGTGTCTCAGATGATCATAGGGAGACCACTGCCTGAACAAGAGGGACAGGGCACAGGAGCGTGCGAGCTTGCCCATGGTCCTCAGGCCCAGAGAGACTTCACTTAATTGAACTCCAGTGAACTATGACCAGCTGCTATCTATAGCTACCCACTGACAGTACGTTGGCTTTTCTTTTTGCCTGTAAATTACTGGACACAGGTGGGGAATTTATTAGCATAAGTGAAAGTTAGGAAGCAGAGCTCCATCCGTCTCCCCACTGATGTTGCCCGGCTGCAAGGTGTTGACCTTCTCTGAAGTAGGAGCCTGTGCAGGTCTCAGCCCAGGCGAAGCCACTTAGACCTGTGCTTAATTTTGCATCCCATCAGGTGCCCTTGTGCTAAAAGTTAAACATATGGGTCATTGCTTTGCTGGATCAGAGCCCAGCTCCTGAAGGTCCTTGAAGACTTGCCTAGACAGAGCTTGTCAAATGATACGGTGCAGTTAATATGATAGGACTCTGCTCTCTTTTCTGTTAGTGACTACTTGTGGTGGGTAAGCTGTGCTGGTCAGAATCATGCATCCAGTCATCAACAGCATCTCACAAACTATCGGGTAGACACACATCAGTGATTTCTAATTAATGGTGTCTCTTTTGGGGTGCCTTTTTGTAGCTGATCAAGGCTGTACCTTCTCACAGGCCCAGTGCCCACTCACAGTGACCTAAGTTAGGACCAAAACTCTTCAGTTTGAGAGCGACTCTGCTTCAGCCTGGAGTTGTCAGAAGACAGCGAACAGCTGCTGGAGGATGACAGGGTCACCAAACTGAGCTGGTGGCACTCACACCACCTAGGAGGTTGGACATAACACCCTACACCACCTGAGTGGTGGTCAGCCTGCCACTGCTGCCCTAATCACCCTTAGGTGAGATCAGAAAGGATGAGCCCACAGCAAGTCATTGAGGCTGGTGGGTGAGATCGAAACGAGGCTCCCCGTACAGGTGGAGCTTTACATTTTGGGAGCCATGGCTGTTACTGCTGTGGGGTGTCCCCCTTACAATAACCTCAGGTCACTCCTGGGGTCTACTTCCTTGAACAGGAAAACAGCAAGCAGGCACCTCGTGCTTGCACCAATGGGCCTGTGTCAGAGAGCAGACATCCATGGTGTTAGGTGCTGCACATACACAGGACAGAGGGAGCTGCTGCCTTACTCAGTCGTCACAGTAAGTGGTGAGGGACACTCTGGGGAGCACGAGGAAGTGGTTTCCCGGTCAGCGTGTGCATACACTGTGATTTCTTGTGGGGTGACAAGTCGAGATTTGTATTTTGTTTGAGCTATATCCCCTGAGGTAAAGGCTGAGCTTGCAGAGCAGCCTGTGGACAGTCAACACATCTGCCACCTTTCCTCACAAAGACCACAGACATTTTTTTTCACATTTTTTTCTCCAAGATCCTCACTGCTTCACCAATTTCAGATGCCATCACCCAGCCTGTTCAGAACTTACCCGGGCAGAGGGAGCTGACACAGAGACGCCACCACAAATACACCTTTTATTTTATTTTATTACTTATTTATTTATTTATTTCTCTTAAGAAATCTCAGCTGAACAAAGGGACGGGACCAATCCCCACTCCCGGAGCTGGCCGCGGGATCCCCCTGCCGGGCTCGGAGGGCACCGCTGCTCCCCCCAGCACCGCCAGGTGGTGCCGCTGCTCCGCGCTGCTCCGCGACCCTCCGGATTCATCATTAAATTATTTTTTAATTATTAAATTATTTTATTTTTAAATATATATATATTTATTTTTTTATTTTTATTTTTTTTTTAATTTAAATCTTGGGGCTTACATGCAACTTGCGTAACTCCGAGGGACCTCTGACTCTGAGAACCCTGATTTTCGAACAGGTAGGCCAGGTGGGTTTATAGGCACGATAAACCCCTTCTCCCAAGGCTGAACGTGAACTCTTACCTCTGCCTGCCACACACTGTTGTGCACTGATGAAAACAAGTATGGGTGAGCAAGCAGTGGGGCCCACAGGCAGCTCTCCTCGAGCGCTGGCAGGCAGGGATGGTGTTATTGCCCCACAGGGTGCTGCTGTGGGGCTGAGCAGGGTGCTCTGGGTTTGCAGGGCCCTTGGGGGGGCAGGTGCTGGCTATTTGGATGACAGCTGGGTGAGGGGCAGGAAAAGATGCTTCTCTGTGTACATGGGCTGCTGGTGGCAGCTGCAGTCCCGCAGCCATCCTCGTCTCCCCTATCAACATCCTTTCCCCTGAGCTAGAAGGACTAAGGGATAATTTAGTCTTTATGCGAGTTTGGACTTTGCCTGATTACCAGCTGAGCCTGATTGCACAGCCCTGCGATCCCTCTGGGAAACAGCCCAGACAGCACGGAGGGGCCGTGCCTCCTCCCGACGGTGCTGCCACCAGCAAGCCCTCCTGTTTCATTGTGGGCTGCGAGACAGGCTGCTCCATCTCCCCACCAGCCCCCCCGTGCACCCACCAACTGACACCAAAGGACCAAGGTTTTCCTGAGGACCCTAAATCACATTGCACACCGGGCTTGAATGCAAATGCACAGAGCCAGCTGCTGGGAAACTGAGCTCTGGTGGCTGCTGGTTACATAGAGTTGGCCCCAGAGCAAGGAGTCACATGGAGCCCACCTGCACCTGGCCCTCTCTACCTGCCCAAGTTTGCCCTGTGTTTCATGGCTTGGCATCTAAGCCCCAGTGTACCACCAGTCTATGCCATTGCTTGCTGTCTGCCCTGGTTTTCCATGAAACTGCAGAAAAAAATCATGTAGTTGGGTAGAAACTGGTTCCAGCAGCAGAGCTGAAGGTCCATTCAAGGTGAACATCTCAGCATCAGCTACCTCACTGACAAAAGAGCAAGTGGCAGGTTGGGCAGACGTGATGCCCTGGGACCTGTAGGCAGCTAGCGGCTCAAGTCCAGCAGCTGGCTCATCCTCTGCCATCAGCAGGGGATTGCCACTTAGGAGCACCTGGATCAGACTGAGGTCTCCAAGATTGAGGTCTCCATCCTTATCACCAGCTCTGCAGAGTTCAGATGGAGGGAACTTTTCGTTTTTGGGCTTGCGTAATTTTCAAAGGTAATTAAAACATGGTGTGTTACTTGCTTTCTCCAGCTCGTTTGTATTAGCTGTGGTCCAAGTTCAAACATCACAGATGGATTAGAAAGGCTGTGTTCCCACATTCATTTGGAGGGGAATTATGCAGGGAGATGGAGGGAAATAATGCAGAACTAGAGCCAGGAGTGCTCTAAAAGCATTCCTGCCCAGCTGAGATGTTTCTGTAATAGCCCCTGTTGCACAAAGGAGTTACCACAACTTCTGAAGTTAATGAAAACACTTGACCCTTGACTTGAACTGAGACCCCTGGCTATTGATCCCAGAAAAACTTGGGAGAGAGCTAGGAGAGAGGGCAGTCGTGCTCTGCCTGCAGCAGCTCTGCCTCCTGAGTGGCTCCACCTGTTTTTAGGGGCTGTCAGATTGAGCTCTGCCTCCAGCCTCTCCACATCATCTCCCCAGCCTGTGGGTTTGAGTAGAGATGTATGGGACTTCAGATCTGTCATCTTTGGAGCTCCCTTTGCAATAAGCAGAGTCTCCCTCCTTGGAGATCTTCAAAAGCCTCCTGGGCATGTCCCTGGGCAACCTGCTCTGGGTGTCTCTGCTCGAGCAGGGGGGTTGGACCAGATGGCCTCCAGAAGTGCCCTCCCACCTCAGCCACGCTGTGATTCTGTGGTATGGGGATGGCGCTGTTTGCAGGGAGGGCATTCTGCTTGGAGTCCACTGTACACTTCTCAGCCTGGTGTAAAACTGTGCATTTACACTGATTGGAGCACTCCCTGGCCCTGAGGGACTCGTAGTCCCCCAAATATTTGTCCATTTTCTGTTCCAAGCAACAGAAATGGCACAAGCAGTGGGGTTTGGCAGGGTACATCCAGCTGCTGGCACCCAGGCAAGTGTCAAGCAGTGGAGCTCAAGTGGAGGTGGTCTGGTGGCAGCAGGACACAGCCTGGCACAGACCCAACCCTCCTGCGGCACCACAAGCTCAGGTAGCCCAGTGCTGTCCTGTACTGAGGCACAGACGGTCTGGAAGAGACTTTTGTACGTGACGGAGCAAAGCATTATATGCAATTTTGTGACAACTTTATTAGACCAAAGTGCTGTTTATTCAGCATGCTGTTTCCAAGCGTGGCTAGCAGCAGCTGCCTGAGGCAGAAGTATAGGCACCAGGAGTAGGATCACTTTGCACTTGCCAAGCTCATCTTATAGTTTTGGCACATCTCAGAAATACCCAGGATGAGGAGTTTGATCAGCCCTCCTAGGACACAGCATACCTGAAGCAGGACGGCTCACAGCCCGGGCTGTTTGCTTTTCTTGCAGCTGCATGTGAGCTGCTTTCGATTGTACACCCGCATTTCTCCCTCCACAGGTAATTTAAAGCAGGAACATCTCCAAGTTATTGAAATGCTGTATTTCAATGCTTCGTTGTCAAGCAGCTTGCCATTTAGGCATTTGTTTTTAAGGTGAAACAAAACATTTTCATTGAGCTGAAACTCAATTTCTTTTGCAAAGTGTTTTCATTATATGTGAAAATTCAAATTCCAGGCTGCTTTGGAGAGAAGGGAAAGGTAGAATAGTCTCTGCCAAAAACACAGAGGCAAGCTAAGAAAGGTCGATACCTTTCTTAGCTAACCCTTAGTCACCTTCTGCCTGTTAAGTTTTGATTTTATGGACTGCTGGGATTTATAAACTTCCTTCCCTTGCAAACCGGTTGCAAAGGTCTGGCTGAAAGTATTGCTGTTCCTTGCTGGAACGAGCAAAAGCTGATGAGCCGTATCATTTTTGCCTAACCCAAACTCCAAGTGTTTTGCTTTGGAAAGCCTGGGGGCCTGTGTTTGTTGGTTGGCCAACCAGGTTTTTTAAGAGTAAGGTCTGTTTTCTCTTCCTGGTGTCCAGCTGCTGTGCAAAGCTCGGGGCTCAGGCAGCTCAACCCTTGGCTAGCCAGGTGGACCTGCCTCTGGCAGCCCTCCCGTGGGCTTCTGCACCACGCTCGGGTTGCTGCAGGGCTTGTTAGCTCCGTGCACAGCCCCCTGGTGCTGAACATAACACACAAGTGTTTCCCTGTGGACTTGAGGGAAGAGCCTGTGATGTCTCCAGCTCGCAGCAGCGTCTGGAGGAGAGCCACCCTCCGGCTTCACCCTCCTTTCTGCCTGACAGCTAAATAAAGACATGATATTCGTTAGGGTATGGTGAGGCTCCTAGGGAAACATGATCAAACACAAAGATCAGACAGGAACTGTAACTGAGGAGCCTATTTGGGAAATTGGCTCCTGAGGCTCCTTGTTTCAGCTGGTGCCATTTCAGAGCAGCCAGGTGCCCATTGTGCTTCTGATCTGAGGGCTCATTGCAAGGCAGCTGCAGAGGCCTGGAAAGTTTTCCCTTCAGGCCTGACCCCGTTAGCACTGGGAAGGGCAGGAGAGCACACACACAGAGCCAGGAGCTGACCTGGAGAGGAAGAAGGAGGCAGCAAGATGCAACTCGGAGGTGTCCAAAAACCCTTTCCGTGCTGTGATGAGGGTTGCCACCTGGAAATCGAAGCAGGAAGCGCTCTGTACCTGGAAGAGCTTCATGCGCTCAGGTGGGGACCTGAGCTGTGGTGACTGAGCAATGTCTGAGCCCAACCTGTTTCTGTAGGGTGGCAGCTGGATGAGTTGCCATGTGCCAGTAGCCATCGGTGAGTGTCCCGGACTTGTGATGGTTGTGTGATGTGCGATGGGGTGCTGGGGAACAGCCTTACCTGGTAAGACATTCTCAAAGAATAGGTTAGTGCATTGAGGCCAACCACAGGCTTCTGAGCATCTTTTCCAGAAGAAGCTGCCTTGGCCCTTGCCTGGAGGCGGGCTAGAGGAACCTCATCCCTGATCTAGCAGTTTCAGACTGAAACTTCTTCATGGAGCTCATGTTAGACAAGGCCACAGCAAAGGTTTTAGGCTGATTTGATGACAGAATCTCTTTTAAAACAGCCTCAACACCGCATCAGTTGAAGGTTATTTTTTAAATTGTGCAGCTGAATGAAAAGGAAATGACCTGTGAGGGCTTTTGAAATTATTATTTTTTAATTAGTTGGTGAGGAGTCATCCTTGGTAAGTGCCTTGTAGCTGGCTCAATGTGGGTCTTCTGCCTGCCTTTGTGTGCGGGTACATATGGTCTCGGTGGATGTGCATGGAGTGGAAGCAGTCCTGTTCCGTAGGTCCCCTGTGCTCAGGTTTGTGTTTGTGTACTGGGAGAGTTAATGAGAACAGACTGCCTTTCTTTCCCTTCGTTCCCCAATCCCATCTGTTCAAACAAAAGGCTGAAAGGGAGAGAGAGCCGAGACCCTGCTGGTCAAGAGGGGATGGATAATAACACATATCCTTGGGCTACATTTCAGCACATGCAACCCTTTCAAGCTGTGCTAAAGCTTTTATTCAGGCAAGAGAAAGAACAACCAATATAAAATAAGTTTCTTCTTTTCTTTTTTTCTAAAAAAAAAAAAAAAAGAAAGAAAGAAAAAGCTATATCAGGCCTGAAGGATGTTACATTCCGTTCTATTCCTCTAACATCTTATAAAGCTGGATTATCAAAAAAAGAGTCTAAACCAATGCTGATTATATTTGTGTGCGTACAGACAGAGTGCAGTATTGGGATAGAGCAAGAGACATATGCAGAGGGGCCAGGGACGGCTTAGAAAGTCAATTTTCACTATGTTTGCACATGGTAACAGTTCCAGATTCGTGTAATTAACTATACATCAAAAGGGTGTGAAGGAGGATATATTCCTCTCCACCCTGGGGAATCGATGGGTACTTTGCAATTCATGGTTAACCCCCCATCCACGTATTTGTCATTATGGGCATGCCAAACAACTCATCTGAAGATCAAAATAGCTTTCTTGGGGACTGTTACAGCGGGAGCAGCACGAGAGATGGCACCTCAAGTCCCACTGTGGGCACCAAGCGTCAGAGAGGGATGCAGCCCTGGATGGCAGTGCTGGTGCTCAGCCCTCTGCCAGCCGTTCCAGGGGCGTCGTAATGGTTTACGGGAGAAAAATGGTCTCAAATGCCATTAGTTTAATGCTTCATAATGTCGTTGTGTCTGTTTTAAATGCAATCACAGAGCTCAGGGGACGCCCAGGACTGAAATAAAAAGGAGAAGAAGAGCTTGCAGAAATGTAATGATGGAAAGGAGGCAGGGGAATCTTTGGAGAGAGAAGAAAAGAGATTTACCAATTCTTTTCCATTGATCAGGGAGGACACGAGTAGCCATTGTCGGACAGTATTCACCACAGGACCCGATTGCACTCTGGTTGCAATAAACACAGCAAAGTCATAGATACATTCCTGGGGAGGAGAGATCCCTTGAGAGAGGGATTTGCAAAGCACAGGGCCTGGTCCTGGCCAGTAATTTCAAGCGAGTTTTCCAATGCTCTGCTAGCAGCTCTGCGCCATTTTCAGCAGTAGAGCACAGTCGATCCCACAGAATGTGTCGGTCAACCCCTAGCAGTCAGGGAATTTACTGACCTGTATGTGGGTGCCTATCTCAGGGGTGCCTAACTCTCACCGTCTCAAATGGAGGGAGACAGGAAACAATAAGGAGGGTCAAAATCAGCAAACAGGCTGAATCTGACCTGCTCATGCCATCGAACTGCAAATAAATAAATTTATCAAGTGATAAGTATAATCAGTAGTTATGCAGGCTTTGGAAATCTTTCTAAGCATTTCACATCTCATTTCAATCACACAGGTGGAGCTGTTTCCTTCTGGATAAAATTCTTCTGTGGCTGGCACCTTGCACTCCAAGCTAAGCAGGTACATGCTCCAGGCAGACAGGAGTTGTTTCCTTCCAGCAGTCATCATTTATTCTTCTCCTGAGTGGGATTTAAGAATGTGTGGGGATCATAACACTGTACAGCACTGATCCTTTGTGTTCCTTTTTTCTTGAATCCTAATAATTGGGAGCAACCTGGTCCTGTTCATCAATGCTGGGGGCTAACCTGACGTAGAAAAGTTCCATGATCAACACATCTCTTCTTCTCACAGGGAATCCATCTAATACATAGAGGGAACGCTGTGGCTGATCTCTTGTCTTTCACTCAAAAGCAGACCCCTTGAGCCTGGCCGAACCCTGCACTATTGATATATGAGCAGGACGCGCCTCTGCTGGATTCATCCATCAAGCAACCACAAGAGGTGCTTTCTAGGGATTAATGTTCTGGTGGGTGTGTGCAGAGGTTGCAAGGAGAAGGAATCGTGGCAGTAGCTGGTTTACTGAAAAGACAGAAAAATGAATGTGACAGGAACAGGGCCCTTAGCAATGCAGATAGCTATAGATCAATGGATGGGTTGCTTTCAGCACCTCTGTTCGCTTTCTGCAACACCTATTTGTAGAAAACAAGAAAACAGTTTTTGACAAGGCCCTGACACAGCCAGTTGTGTTATAAGGATCTGTTCTCAGTCTCTTACAACCAAGCCAAATGTAACCCTTGAGGCTGAGACTCACCATGGTGAATGTCTCTGGTGGTTTGGACTGGGGGAGCTGAATTTAATCTGAAGCAGCTCAGAAAGGGTTTCTCAGAACGAGGCTAGAGAAAAGGAAACAGATGTATCTGTGGTTTAAAATTGACTTGCAGTGCCTTTCTTTGAGACGATCTAAAGATTCTTTGGAGCAGTGACTAGAAATTTGACTGGAAAGGGCCCCTACTGCAGGGGATATTTCTGTCATCTCCCGAAACACTGCCCCAATCTGGCCAGACTGTAAGCCCCCAAAGAAAACCAGAGTAAATCTCATTTGCACACACGCAACAGCGTTTTCTCAGAGTTTACCAGCCAAATTGTCTGCCTATCCTTGGCATGCATGACCACTGTGTATGACCCATCACGACTGAGCAGAGAAGTTTGCAGTCCTGAGCTTCGTTTTCCTTGCAATTTGCTTAGTGGTGTGGGGCTACATGTGGTGCTGGCACCGCAAGAGAAACCATAGAACATGGATCATGTGAATACATCTGAGAGGCACACAGGCAAGTTTCTTTTGCATTTTACTAATGGCCAAAAGCTTTTAGATTGGCTTAGATCTTCAGGCTTAGAGCTTTCCTTGCTGAGCAATGAGAAAAGTCAGTGAAGTAGAGATATTTGTTACCACAGGTGAAATAAATCAAATTCTTTATTTAGCTCCTGACATGAAAAATAAACTAAAGTGAATATTTCTCACTGAAGACCATCAGATTATTTATTTATTTATTTATTTATTTATTTATTTTTGAGGGATTGTTATGTGATCCCCAAATATATTACTTGAACCTGATGTATCAGCAGGCTTCCAGCACAAGGCTTTAGGAAAGCAGAACATACATTGGCATGTGTTCAGTACCCTTTCTGGGAAACATCTCTTCCTTTGGCTGTCACTCAAACAGCGTTTTGCATCTTACCCACTTTCCAGGAAAATAGTAGCGAGTCTGGTGGTATAAGGATACCTAGGTCTGCAAAGGTAACATTCTGATATGGGAAAGAACAGGTGAGCACTATGGCAGGTGGCTTGGAGCAACTTTGGAATAAACTGGAGTTTCTAGCTGGAGGCTGAACAAGCACAACTATATATTTCTTGTGACAGAATTGATATGCCTGAAAGAGAAGTTAACATAGCCAGGTAGACAAGGAAAAACACGTTCAAAGGGATACATCAAAGATATGCAGGAACCAGAAAATTCAAAGAGAAGAGCCAAAGGTGTTTCATGCTGGCATCAGAAGACCACTGCTTTCAACGAAACTGATGAAGCTTTTCTAGTATCTAGAGATAAGTAATAGAAATAGCAGCATTGCCAGGAAAGAAATAGTAAGATTACTGTGAGTGAAATATGAACAGAAATTCAGGTCTGTGTGAAAGCCTAAAGAGCAAATATAGAGTAAGTTTTGAAAGGCTGTCCTGGGCTGAGCACCAAGGATATGACTGACAGCAGTCAAACTGGTAAACACTGAGGAAAAACCTGTTTACATCAGGTCTGGACTTCAACAGGGCCCCAGCACAACTCTGTACTCTGACAAAAAGTCCTGACCCAGCTTTCCTGTAGGCCCCATTTAGGAACTGGAAGGCTGCTATAAGGTCTCCATGGAGCCTTCTCTTCTCCAGGATGAACAACTCCAACTCCCGCAGCCTGTCTTCATAGGAGAGGTGCTCCAGACCCTTGATCATCCTCATGGCCCTCCTCTGGACTTTGTCTAACAGGTTCGTATCCTTCTTGTGCTGGGGGCCCCAGAGCTGAATGCAGTGCTCTGGGTGGGTTCTCACGAGAGTGGAGTAGAGGGGGACAATCACCTCCCTCACCCTGCTGTCCATGCTGCTTTTGATGCAGCCTGGGACACTGCTGGCTTTCTGGGCTGCAAGCGCACATTACTGGCTCATTTTGAGCTTCTCACCAACCAACACCCTGAAGTCCTTCTCCTCAGGGTTTCTCTCAATCCACTTACCATCCAGCCTGTATTTGTGCTTGGGATTGCCCCAAAACATGTGCAGGACCTTGCACTTGGCCTTGTTGAACTTCACGAGGTTTGCACAGGCCCACCTCTCAAGCCTGCCCAGGTCCCTCTGGATGGCATCCCTTCCACCCAGCATGTTGACTGCACCACACAGCTTGGTGTTATCAGCAAACTTGCCGAGGATTCACTCAATCCTGCTGTCCATGTCACCAACGATGATGCTGAACAGCCCTGGTCCCAATACTGACCCTTGAAGAACACCACTCGTTACTGATCTCTGCTTGGACCCTGAGCCATTGACCACAACTCTTTGAGTGCAACCATCCAGCCAATTCCTTACCTGCTGAGGGGTCCATCCACAAAATCTATGTCTCTCCAATTAGAGACAAGGGTGTTGTGTGGGACAATGTCAAATGCTTTGCACATGTCCAGGTAGATGTTGTCAGTTGCTCTTCTTATCAGCCATGCTTTTATGCTCTCTCAAAAGAGACCTTAAGACACAATAGATTAGTTGTTGTTGGAGTAGCTAATCTAGAGACTGATCAGATATTTCTACTACTCTGTGGATATTTATTCTGTGCCACAAGGATGCCAATGCCTCTTCTCTTGTATGATGAAACACATCTGTAATTGGCTTTTGCGGCAAGTAGGCAAGAACAGCTGTGGTGCAGCACAGATTCTGTATACTCACATCACATACTCACATCATACTGTACCACCGAGTCCAGGAGTGGATGTTGGTGATCTCCATCAGGATCCTCGCTTCTGAGTACATGATGAAGGGCCCAACCTTTAACTCTCTCTCAGTAATTAGTGAGAGTTTCTGCTCTTGTAACACAATGACCAGTAATAAAGCAGGGCTAACCCACAGCTCAATATCAAAACAGCCTAGGATGCTGAACTGCTTGAAAGCTGGCTCCTAGTTTGGTGGATGGATCTAATAGTGTTTCAACAAGTTGACTGACTACAGATGGGCAAACACTGTCCTGCTTAGCTCCCTATCTCTGCTTCAGATATTACTGCCACTCTTGGAGAAACTCAAGGAGCCACCATGCCCAGAAAAAAGGAGTCTATCTAGTATAGACACTTCCCTGAGTGCGACAGTGGTATAACTTTCACTTGACAGAAATTCCCCTGCTGAAGATGCTATTGTTTTGAATGCAATTATCTTTTACAAGGTTCATCCAATCCACCTAATCATCCTTATCTTAATGTGCTTTTCCTTCCTACATTGTCACGTAAAATCCATTTCCTTTCAATTTACTTCAGATCTATCTGCATCTAGATTACTGCAACTTGGATGCAAGGTAATTAAATGTGGTTTGTCTGAGTAGAAAGGCAATGAATCCTATTACAGCTTGTTTATGCTACCAAGTAATGCAGGTTTCTCTGTGCCATCCCGCCAGTGTCTTAACCCTACCATAGAAAGACTGTGTTTTAGGCCACATGCAAGCTTCTCTGTGCATTTTGTCCTTGGGTTGTCTTCTGAGATTCCTGATTACTACTTGGTTTTTAGGTCTGCGGACTTAAAAATACCTATCCTACTAGGATCTGCCTCAATAGCTCATACTGTGCTGACTCTCACCTGAACTTCTGTTTCTGACGGAAATATTTAAGACTGCTAACTCTGTTTTCATGGTTAACAAGGCTACGAGGTGGCTTATGTTGTTGTTTGTTTTAGTTATTGTTTTTACCCTTTGACTAAGATGCAGTCTGGTGCTAAAATCCCTCTGTGGCTGATGGGACTTGACCCTGGCCTTGGCCTCTCATAATACTGTGCGCTCTGGGAGCTTGTAAATTTATACTCTGAATCCTATTTCATGTAGTACTTTCACCTTTTGGATGCTACTGAGAAGGAAGTTGTTTGGTAGCAAAAATCCTGGATGTCTTAATAATACAGAGGAGGTTTTATGATTGTCTGCAGGTCAAGCATGCACTGTAAACCCACCATTGAGAGCTACTTTAACACTGATTCAAGAAAAGGTCAAGTGAGGTAAATCCACCTCTACAGAGTAAGGTTCAAATCTTCGATACTATTACAGGGTGATTGGAGTAAGGAAGTCTTGCACTGATTTATCTTGTACATTGTCTGAAGCTTCTTCATGGGTCAAGAAACCTGGTGGTTCCTTCTGAAGAAATGTTTTGGTATTGATGAGTTTTGTGTAGGAGCCATGGGCTGAGAGAAACAAGGGATATGTATGTGGTTCTCTGCAGCTCTTTTAAGATACTTTCTTTGAAATCTATGCTTGCTCTGCTATAAGGCTAAATGGTATAAGATAGACTTTGAGGTGGTCAATAGATTCATTCTGGTTGAGATCTCTTGAGTATGGAGGACCAGAGCTACAGAGAGTATTCAAGATATGGATTTACTATGATTTTACACTATGACATAATGATGCTCTCTCTTTCTCTCAGTTCTGTTCTCTCTACAACAATAATAATACCTAACATTTGATTTTCTTTTTTCCATGCCTCCAAGAACCAAGCTGATGTTATCATGAAACAATATATCATAACTACAAGATCTTCTTTCTGTGGTTGGCTCAGGACCTATCAGTTGCATGTGGAGTTAGAAATGTTCTTCCCTGCATACACCACTTTATCACTTCATTTAGATTGAATTTCTTGTGCTATTTTATCAGTCTTACACAGTCCTTCTGCAATTTTTCATAGTAAGTCCTTGCCTTTATTATCTGGAATAACAAAATTCCCAGACTTGCATGTGGCTATATCAGAGGTGACAGAGCTCTACCTATAGAGAGCACTTCTGGAAAAGTCTTGAAACCTGTCTTAGATCCTGGAATTGCTTGAATGGGAAGAAAAACCTTGGTATGATGAATATTGAGTCTGAAAGCCTGATATGTGGGAAAGGGTTGTCTTTGAATGTTGTATCTGCACACAGGCAGATTCTGTTTTCTGCTCTGCTTTTCTTTTCCTTTTTTTTTTTTTTTTTTTTTTCTTTGTGTATATCTTGTCTGTGAGCTCATGCTGGGCTCTAGCCCTGAGGTTTGCAAATCTTTCTGCCACTTCCACACACAGAACAGTTTTGAGGAAGGAGAAAGGCAGAGGGCCCCTCTGAAGGATAGATGTTGTATGACAAACCTCTTGTCTTTTGGTCCTTGTGAAAATATTTCTCTGCCAGTCTATCCCTCTAGCCATGATTAAAGTTGTGGAGACCTCTTCTTTGTAATCTTGGCTGTCTATTTAATGACTCCTTACATTTCTCTCCTTGCCTGGTGTCTGGCTTTTCCTGGATTGAACTTGCTTCTAGCCCCTGAGCAAGCTGCTGTCTCAGGCTTGCTGGAGCAGCATCTTTCCTTCTTCCATGCTCGCAGCTCTACCCAGCTGCTCACATCCTTCCCCTTCCTCACTGCTCCACCTGCATATGCCCCAGGTTCACACAGCCCTCCTCATTTGTACACTCCACCACTCTCATGCAAAATCCCTTGCCTTATGCCCAGTTTCTGATTGATGCAGCTTCTCCATCTAGGTAACCTGGCTTCTTCTGCTTTTCTTTCATCCTGCACTGCTTCTGCTTTGATTTAAGCACTTGTATTGTCACCTTCTTTCATCCCTTCCTTTAGGAAGGAGTTGTGCCCAAACTAGCTTTCACTTCTTCCATTTCTCAGTCAGGAACTCCAGAACAACTGTTTCCCCTTGCTTTCTGAGTGACTCTGTGTCCTGCCACACTGAGAGCTATTATTGCACACACAAATGTGCATGTCAGTAAGAGAGCTTGGGAGGAAGAAGCACCAAAACCAGATGCATGTGCATGTGTCTGGGATTTTATATATACATATATAATTTTTTTAAACTGCCTAAAGCAACAGGGTGGGTGTGAGAAGAGTGTAACTTCTGTAGCATCACCTGCTTCCTCAGGCTGAATGGGTGGAAGCCTCCACGGGCTGGAGCGGAGGCGAGACCAGCGCTGTCACCCTGCCCCTGAGCTGCAGCACTGAACAGCAGCAGCGGGCACGGGCTGGCGGCGGTGGAGGAGCAGGACATCCCTCCAGCAGCAAAACTTGTGCACAGTGAGGGAAGGAAGAGAAGAAGGGAGCTGCTTCCAAGCTGGTGGAGAGTAGTGGCAGACAGAGGAGCCTGCTCCGGGGGGAGAAAGGGATCAAAGCACGTAGCAGCGAGCTGACAAAAATCTGCGTGAGGCAGCCCAACTTTGTGCCTGCGCTTGTGTGCCTGCAAGTGGACTGGGTTTGAGCTCTGTTACATTCTGAGCCTGAGTTATTCCAGCCCAGTGACTCAATTTATTTCTGTCTCAGCTCCTGACATTTCTCTTTCAGGTGGCTGCCGCCTGGTTTTGGGTGGGGCCGTGGGCTGGGGTGACTCATGTTTCCAAGCCCTTATCGGCATCAGTATGATGTTCTGCTTTTCTTTTCTGTCATATGGCATCCCGCTCCCCTCCTCTCCCTCCCCTCCCTCCGACGTCTCCCAGAGGAGGCGACAGACGGTCCTGTAATTTGGTTCCATTCGCTCGACTGGAGCAACACCTGCCCCCCTCTCTGGGGACGGGAGGGTCTCATCCCAAACCGTGCAAGGAGCCAAAGACAAATCTGAAGCCCACATGCAAATAGAGCCCAGGATAAAACAACACGGCCGTTCTGGGCAGGAAAGGCAAAATCCGTCACCAGGGGAAGAGGCAGGAAAAACAGAATCGCCGCTGAAGAAATAAATAAGAAGTGCCAGGAGATTGTCTTTTCCTTTTGGGTCGGCTGCTATTGTGGTTATTGATCTGTCCCACCCTGGAGAATAAACCGAGAGTACTGAAAAATAATGGCTGATATTAGAACATATTTATTCGCCCTAAAAGGACTGGGTTAATTGGGTTACAGGATGGCTAGATACGTGAATAGATAGATAGAATGTCTCTGGTATTTCTTCATGGCTACATAATGGAAGAGATCCATTTCTTTGTTGAATTTCATATACAACATCCTCTTCAGCTCACCCTCCCCATCTCTCTCCCTCTCCCACTCACATGTACACTGTTTTTATTTTTTTGTTTGGTTGTTGTTTTTTTTTTTTCTAGAAATACAGCAAAGATGTCAAATCACATCCAAGATGCTCTTAATTTCTCTGCTGTAAATATCAGTAGTAATATTCTACCTGTTTCACTCACCTTTTGACTTGAAGAATAAGGCACTACTCATAGTTCCATGGAAATTAGTATATTTATTTATAGAAGTTACTTTCGGCTTGCTGCTTGTCTGCAGTTGCTGTAGCAGGGTCAGGATCTGTTTCTAAGGTGCAGCTGAATGCATTAGATGCTCTGTTTCCTAATCATACCAATAAAAATGCATACTATGCCTCATGTCTATGTATGTCCATATAGGTCTACAAATGTCTTAAAACATCATATCACTTTATGTTAAGGGTATGCTGGATGTCCATGCTACTGGGATGTTACAGATCTATGCATTGGAAGCACTTCCTGCTTGTGAGTGCTGGAGGCTTCTGATCCATGTTTTATTTATCATGTTGAATTAAGCTTAAATCACCTCCTTTAGGCCCAGACGAAGGTCCAGGGGTATCGCTGTGCATTCTTTGTCTTTGTGCATGCTTTTTTTCATGGCTTGCAGGATGAGTTCCTCTTTAAACGTGAAAGAATGGTATCTGAATGTCGCTTTAATGTTAGCTTTACTCGCTACAAACCCAGAAAATATTAACTCCATATTTCTTCCCTGCCAGCTGGACTGGCTGAACATGGTATAACCTTTCTTTGAGCAGTTCCACCCTGTTCCTCCTGCAATATTGTGCCAGATCATTTATTTCTATATTGCTGAGGGAACATAGATGTAGGCAAAGTAACTTTGATTACATAATTAGACTTTATCACTCTCTAATGCAGACTCGCAATGAGATGGAGTTGAAGTTGTTTACTCCTTCTCCATAAATCCAGACTTTTGAGCACTTAGTCATGCAGCCTTTTTATTGTGTTAGCCTTGTAGCTTGTCCATACGACTCAGAGCTTTCTCAAGAATTAAGGAAAAAAAAATAACAGTGGGATGAGGGAGCAAAACCTACATTTCGTTATCAGCAGTCATCAGATACTAGATGACAGTGAGTTTCCTTGATGCCAGCAGGAAAAAACAAAAGTGGTTGAGCTGATGTCATGATGGTGAGAGGACATAAGCGAGGTGGTGAGTGGATGGTAGTGAGATTGGATTTGCAGGGAGAAGCAATTCTGTCCATCAGATAAATGGTTGGATTCAGAAGAACGGGAAACGTCTTCAGGTCAAACACCCCCAATTCTTCTGCAGGTTAAACTTGATGTTCGATCCTGCTGCCACCACCAAAAGCAAAGCCCCTCCTGCCATCCCTCTGAGTGCAAGCATGTTCTCCATTTCCCCAGGGGAAGGCAGGAATGGCACGACCTGGAGAGGAATCTTGTTTCCAAACCTGAGCAGTCCCCAGGTATCCCTGTGATACATCTTCCTGTGCTTGCAGGGCAGAAGGCTTGCTGGCACGGGAGCCTATCCCTCCAGCCTGCGCTGCACAGAGGCAGCGTGGTGGGGATGTTTCTGGGTATGTGAATTGGTGGAGAATCAGCTCTGATGTAGGAGGACCTTGTCACTTGGACAAGGAGTCCCATGCACATGGCCTCAAGAGCCAGGACACATCTGGGCTGATAACCACTGCTGGGTCTACAGTGAACTTCATTGTACAGTCTGAGTTTGATCATCCCTCAGCCTGTGAGGTGATGCAAACCCCAGAAGAGGGAATGAGGCCGAGGGGGCAGGGGACACTGGTTTCACATCTCCTTATCCAGCAGCCCATCTGTCTGAATAAACCACTGGTGGGTGCAGCCACCCTACTCTCCCCTAAACCACGCATTTGCACACTTGAGAAGGAAAAACATGCTAATCTTTTTATTAACTAAGTCTTCCTGAATGCTGGTAGCTTGCTGGATGGCAGGATTTATAATATCACTTGGACAATTATCGTCAAACTTGACCCAGTGTCCAGACTTTGGCAGAACCTAATAAACAACCCTGTCCTGAAGTAAACCAGCTCCAAAGCTGGTGGAGTTTTTTCAGCACTGAAAACTGCTGGATTTTATAACTGTGCATTGAACTACCAAGTCTGTGTGTGCTCCCTTGGGACTTGGGAAGTGTGCATTGGTAGAAAGTGGAATTAACAGCCTCTCTGACAGGTTTTCTGCATGGAGCTTTTCAGCTGGGCAAGACCACACTTAATTAAACCACTGTGCAAAGTGTCAGCCATAAAAATGGGAGGGGAGGGAGGGCTTTATCTCTAAAGCAAGTAACAATGGACCTGCTTTTTCTGCTGCATGCCTCCTGCCCAAGTCAATGGCAATATTCAAATTATAGGTAAAATTAACTCCTTGTGGTGAAGAAGAAAGTGATTTAATAAATGAGGTGGCACAGAGCTCTTGCTTTACTCAGGTGATAACCTTTCTTTTATTGAATCTGTATCTGTGCCATTTTTCTCCTGACAGGCTTTGTCAGTGGAGCCTTACATAAAGAAGCATGGCTGAGGTTCTTCTGACCTGGGGAAAGGGCCTGAGATTTTTATTTGGTTTCAATAGAATCTGACCTGACCAGAGAGGGCTCAAAACTGAATTTAAACAAGCGCAAGAAAATCCACTGCACATGGGCAGGATGCAACGCTTACATTTCGGTTGCAAAGTCATACGTACCACAGAGCGATGCAGCAGAGCAGGCGCTTCCCAGCCCCAGGTCTGATTTTACAGCCTGAACTTTGAAACATGAGGACAGATGCCAGTTGTCACGGGGAGAAAGTGACAGCAAGGGTCCTATATCTTGCATGCATTTGTGTGGCGAGCTCAGCTGAGAGCAGCTGGGGCAGGGGAGCGGTGCTGAGGGATGGCAGCTATGCCCAGGCAAGAGGCAGGTACCTGTTGAAGCTTTTCTACGTACAGCGGGAGCAGGTCTAAAATCCTTATTCACAAGGCAGACCATACATTGTCAAATCCCCATCTTATAGAAAGACCAACAGGGAGAAATAATTAGGAAAAAACAGCTTTTATTTGATACTTTTATTTATATGCAAAACAGCTCACCATTCATGAGAGATATGAAAAACGCATCAGATAGAAACCAGATTTATCTATTTTCACTACAAAATATTGCATTATATAAAGCAACAGAGACACACAAAAAAACCCTGAAAAAGACTAAAATCTTTGGATAGCAGATGTGTTTTTTTTTCTTTTTCTTTCTTGTCCCTAAAATGCGCTTCTTGTTTTAAGAGATTCACAGCAAAGAACATGAAACATTTTCAGGTTATAGAATTTTTTGGTTGTCACAAAGGAAAGCAGTCCTCGATTTACTTCTTCTTCATCTTCTTCTTCCTTTTTTTTTTTTTTTTTTAGGAAAAATGTCCTTTCCTAAAAATATACCACACACATACACCCCCACGCTCACCCCCACACACATACAGGTATACACACACGCACGTATACACCCACAAAAAACTACTTCCCTTATAAACGATTTGCAAAGTACTTTTCAGACATAACTATAGATCAGAATAACAACAAGTTTTTTTAAAAAAACTCTTCTAGTTAAGTGCTAGTGGTCGTCGATCCCACACACGCGCACAAAAAATAATAATAATAATAATGATAAGGAAGGAAGGATGGAAGGAAGGAAGGAAGGGAGGAAGAAAGAGAGAGAGAGAGAAAGAAAGAAAGGAAGGAGGAAGGAAAGAAAGAAAAGAGTTCAAGAGCAAATGTCTTGATATATATAAAATATAAACAGGGAGGAAGGGAAGGTCTGTCATACACAAGTGCAATATAATTGGAAAAAAATAAACAAGAGGAAAAGAAAAGAAAATAGAAGAAAAAAAGGAACACTGTATCGATCCCAACAAACACTTATAAACATAATATTCCACAGGAGAAAGTGTAAACACGCGACTATAGAAAACAATTGGCACAAAGTATCCAAAGTAAAATTGCCACCACTCTGAAAAATAAATAAGTCTTGAAAAAAATAAATTGTCGACTCCTTCTACCATAAATAAAAAATAGTTATTTTTAACTGCACCCATGGGTCACACGTTTAAGGTCACAAGTAGATGTTTTTGGATATATATAAAGGGGCACTTGACAGCCTGAAGAGACAATCTGGTTTCACACCTCTCTGCCGAAAAACGCGGCCGTTCCGCGCCGCCGCGGCTCAGCTTCTGAAGCAGAGAAGCGGGGAAAGGTCCCCGCGCCCGGCCCCGGCCTGCGCCCGGCCCCGCAGCCCCCCGGCGCTCCCGGGGCCGGGCTCCCGGTGCGCGGCGCGTCCCGATGCGGCCTCCGCGGGGCCGTCGGGGCGGGCGTGCGGGGGCTACACGTCCAGGACGTGGTTGAGATAGGAGATGTAGCAGATGGCCAGGCGCAGGATCTCGATCTTGGAGAGCTTCTTGTCGGGCGGCAGCGTGGGCAGCAGCTTGCGTAGCTCGGCGAAGGCCAGGTTGAAGGCCTCCACGCGGATCCTCTCCCGGGTGGCGTGGGCCGAGCGGTACTTGGCCGTGGCGCGCCGACGGCGGCGCTTCTCCTCCCGGCTGAGCGGCGGCGGGTGCAGCCCCGGCCGGCCCCCGGCACGACCCTCCCCGCCGCCCCCGCCGCCGCCGCCCCCGCCGCCCTCGGCCGGCTCCGGGTCGGAGGCGCAGCAGCCCAGAGCCCGGGGGTCCGCGCCCCCCAGGGACTCGGGGTCGGAGGGCGCCGAGGAGGGGTGGTCGGAGTCGGCCGCTTGGTCCGGGCTGAGCATCATCGTGGAGGGGGCGGAGGAGCCTTCCCGGGACAGAGAAGCAGAGAGAAGGGGGTCAGCGCCCCCGATCCGCAGCACCGCCCCGTGTCCCGCGTGTGCTCCCGCTACCCCCCGTGCTCGCCCCTGTGTAGAAACAGGCCGGGGAAGCGATAGAAGAGGATGCGGGTTTATTTCTAACAAGCTAGCAGCGTCCAGCGACTTAGCATCGGGTTGGTTTGTTTTCCTCCACCGCTCGTCCTCCCCTGCCAAGCTCCGCTTCACCGTTTCTCTTTCGGGATCCGGGCCGCAGGCACAAGGCTTTTAAAATGGGGAGACGGACATAGGGCTCAAGGCTCCCCGAGCACAGCAAGGCTAGCGGGGAAATTTATTTCCCCGGTCAGAACTGCGGGATCTGATGTATCTGTTGGGCTCTCCTCCTGCTCTTTTCTCTGAGCTCTTCTTTTTATTACTATCGCTATTATTATTATTTGTCCTGCTGCTAATTGTGCTCAGATAGAGATTTGCCAGCGACCAAATGGCTATGTTTGGAGGCTCTCAGGATTTGTTTTTACGGGCGAGATCCGAAATAAAATAATAATAATAAAAAAGAACCAAAAAACCCCAAGCAGCGGCCCAACTTTTCCATTCCTTTAAATTTTCCCTCCTCTCCCCTCCCTGCGCGAAAAGGGTGGGGGGAAAGAAAGGGGGAAATAAATAAATAAATGCGGACGTGCCTTTCAAAAGAAAATTGAATCGTATCTTCTTGCGGCCTCACAGAGCACCATCTGTCATGTAGACAGCAATACAAATCCGAGCGCGTACGTGGACATGCCGGCATGTAATAAAACAATACATCAGGCACCTCGTGAATAACCTTGGACACAAATGTGTGTGTGTGCGCGCACAGGGCTGGGGTGTCGGGCGAGGTGGGGAGGAGGGCACACCACCTCCCCAGAATTCAGATCGCCAAGCGTTTCCACGTAAAGTTTCCAGGCAAAGTGTGTGCGTGTCCCCCTCGGGTCACAGGGAAAAAAAAATATATATATATATGTATAAGTTGGAGACGTTAGAAGCAGAAATAATGAGGAGCATAATGGAGGGGCACCGATCGGGCGAGGGCGAGCGCTCCCCGGGGAAGCCCCGGGACGGTGGAGGGGCAGAGGAGCTGCCCCAGAAGGAGCCGCCGCTGGCCAGGGCCGTCGGAAGGGCTTCCTGCCCCCTGCTTTGGTAAGGAGCCTGGCACTAAGCAGGCCCACCAGGCACGAGTAGGAAATAAAAGCGGCCAGCGCGCGGGTCAGCTATCAGCGGTATCACCGAGGGAAAACAATAATAATAATAATAATAAAATTTTAAATCACCTTTCAATTGGGATCCAAGTGAGCGGGTAAAGGAAAAAGCACGCTACCAGAGGGAGGATTTGCAGGGCGATTGGAGGAAAACGGGCAATTAGAGAGGTGGTTCGTGGAGAAAGTTGCTTAAAGGTTTCTCCACGGCGTGTGTTGAATATTCCTGCTTGGTTTGGGTTTATCCAGACGTTCCGTTTTGGCGATCCGAACCAGAAGGAGACTTTATTTTCGTTCCCTCTCCCCTCCTCGTTTCCCCCCAGCAAAGCCATGCCCGTGCTACCTGGGAAAGGGATATATTGTTAGGGCTGCTTACCTCGGTGGAGTCGTTTGCACAGCCGCTGTCTCCGGGTCCCCTCGCCCCCTCGGCGATTCCTTTACAGTTCAAATGACCCTCCGGGAGCGGAGCATGGAAAAATTAACAAAATCAAAATCAAATCAAATGAATTACGAGCGGAAAAGTGTCCTGCTCGGATGGGGAAGGGCAGCTCTCATCCCTCGCCGCGGCCTCCAGCGCTCCAGAGATAGGAGATGTTATCGCCGTGCTTGTTTTGCGGAGTATAAATAACAACTTAAGTTACTTACGATGCATCGGGGAGGAAAAAGCGTTTCCCCATCAAAGTCCGCCTCCGCCCGTTAATTCGGGGCAGCGGGCTCCGATACGCCGGCAAAAGCTGCGAGCCGCGTTTGGGGGGGGGGGGGGGGGGGGGGAATAAAAAAATGAAATTATATTGCGCTGGAAAGTGCCGTCTCCCCGGCTCTTCGTCCTGGCGATCAATAACAAAAGGGATGCGGAGATAGCACCAGCCGGGGCTGCTCCCTCTCCCCCGCCCCCCGGCCTCTCCTCCCGGAGCCCGGTGCCGGCTTTGTTCCGCCGGTGCCCGGCCCGGTGCCGGCCGCGGGTCGGGGTGACAATGCTTCGCACCTTCCTTCTTCTCCCCTCTGCTTTTTGTTTTGGTGGTGGTTTTATTTTTTTTTTTCCTTTTTTTTTTTTTTGGTGTAACGTGGGGTTTTGTTAATTCGCTGGTCCGGCGGAGAGCGGCGGGAGGGGGAGACCCGGTCGGAAAATAAATGTTTGGCTTAGTTTTTCTGCTGGTCCTTCAAGAGCTGGCGAGGGGGTAAAAATGGATAAGCGAGCCCCCCATCCGTCCCTGAGCTTCCCAACTCCTCCTGCATCGCTCGGGCGAGAAGAAAGAAAGAACTGCGAGCGTGGAAAAGAAAACAAATACACAAAAATCTCGCCGCGGGGTTGGAAAAGGCTGCGAGAGGGGACGTCGGTGCGGAAAAAGGTGCGCTGACACGCCCAAAAAGAAAGTGCAGTTCCTCCTCCCACCCCTCCCGGAGGAGCAAAGGAGCCGAGGAGGGGTGCGGAGGGTGGCAGGGGCGAGACGGGCAGCCAGACAGAGCGGGAGATGCGAGCGGATCCGCTCCTGGTACCGAAGGGTTTAGCCTAGAGATGGTTGGGAGAGATAAAGGCTGAGAGAAAAAGGGGACGGCATTTTTTCCCTCTTAAATTGATATTTAATGGGAAATCCTATTGGACAGAAACCTGGACACGAGTCGCTTAATTGGACTTGACATCTGTCACAGTGTGGGAGTTTTCACAGCCCAAATATTTTCAGCAGATCAGATTCTCGCTGAATCTGTGCCACAAATTATAACAGTCGAGAGCAGCCCATGATATAAACCCTAGCCTCTGGATATATGGTCTCTAGCCGTGCTCGCTCCCACCTTCCCCGGCCCCCCCCGCCCCCCCCCCAGAATATCGGATGCCCACTGATCTAGAAAAACACCGCTGGCATTTCTCGTGCAAGCTAATAAATAAGCTTTAAGCATCAATTTGCATCACGGACACTGAGCCTGTGGAGCATTGCCGGGCTGATTTTCTACTGAATTTATTTTTGCTGTCTCTACGTCCATGCTCCCCTTCCCCCCCCGACCCCAACCACGGTGCATGGCAAGCATAGACAGTCTGTCTGTCTGTCCGTCCCCCCCCTCCTCTCTGGCACGCAGACAATGAGGCGAGGGAGCCAGCCGTGGGTCTGTGGCTTTTCTGCTCACAGGAGCCTGGATAGAGCCTGGCACCTTCCTGCTGGAGCCAGGAGGTGCCTGTGACCAAGGTGACTTCTGGCCACCACCTTCTCTGCTCTGCACCCCTTTTCCCCGCTTCCCTCTTAGCAGATCCCATAAAATGGGGGCCGGTACACCTTCCTCCCTGGGGAATTTCCTGGAGCCTGCACTGACGCCATCCCTCGCAGAGGGGAAGGGTGGGCATGGTGGTGGTCCCCAGCAGCTTGCTGGGAGCTTGGACTCTCCAGACTGTCTCCTCTCCCTCGGTCCCATCAGTAGGATGTGAGGGGAGAGGTGGTAAGAGAACAATTGCAAGCGTGCCTGTGGTTTGTCCAGCAAAAGGCTGAGAGATCTCTGAAAGGGGAGAGGTTCTGCTCTTGTTGCAGTTCACAGGATCTCGAAGAAAATAAGTAGAATTTCTGAGTAATTTGGGGTTTTCTTGATTTTCATTTTGTTTTTAAAGTAATAGGCATTCATGCAAAGAATAAAATCTCTGTGCACGTCACCTAGCCCAGGGCCATTCCACTAGCAGAAGCAACATCTGCAAGAAAATCCTAATCGACATTTATTCTACAGAAAGTTGGGATTTTCTCATCTTTCACCTGTCCACAACAGGTCTCCAAGCCAGCAGGCTGCTGTCACTTGTTCAGGTGTTCTGAATCTATCTACTGCCACAGGATTCGTGAGTATCCAACATGGTTCCTGGCCCTAGAGCAGCTTGGCTGCCATGGGATACGTCAAAGACCCACTGTAGAGGGCAGAGTGTAGAAATACGGTGCAGTCTTTGGCTGGAAGGGTCTGAAGCACGTGTGCCCTGAGCCCACCTCTCTGCCAATCCTGACAAGGGTGTTCCTACATCTGCGTAAATCCCCCCGCTGAGCTAGAGGAAATGTTACATTGGTCTGCGTGGAAAGAGGGCTTACATTGGTGCTCAGGAGTGTGTTTGAGCTCCTAGGCACAGGGACACGGTAATTCCTTTTGCTGCTTGTGAAGAGAAGCAACCAAAATCTCAGCTAGTGTGCCAGGAAGATTCAGATGCGAACCACTGAGGCTGTGGCACATCCCCGTTCAAATCATCTCAAAGGTGAACATCTTGGGTGCTCTTTGGAGAACTGGATCTGAACAGTTTAAGGTCACCGTCCTCTCACATTGCAAGAACCAAGGTCTCATTCCACCCAACTGCCATCATCCCATGCTTCTTTGCCTTGAGGTACTGCTCAAGGTGTAAGTCTGAAGCCTCAGCCCACAGGAGCTGCAGGTGATAGAACAAGTGTTTGGCTAAGGCAGCCTCAGATAGCAGCCAGGAAGCTGTTAATTCATGCAAGCCACCCTGCTCCCTGCTGCAGATGCTGTCATCACATGGCTTGCTTTTTATTTTTAATTTCCAGGAAGAGACCGAGCAGTTGTTTCTCAATGCCCTTTGGTTATGAGCAGACATTTCTGACACCTCTTAAAGTGCTGTTTTCTACTGCTGTGATCCAATTACCCCACTGCTCTGCTCCCAGCCGTGTTAAACCCAGAGGTTTCCACCCGGCCCTGGGCATGCCAGGCCTACGGCATCTCCCCAGCTGCCCCGCTGGGATACCGCAAATCTCACATCAACTGCAAGAGCCAGGGTGTAGCTTCTGAATCCCTAAGAAGCCAGTCAGAGGTTCTGGAGCTGACAGCCTGACTCTTCTGAACAGAGTCTTGGAGCCCAGAAGCAGTGGCAAGTTCTCCCGGTGAAGATCTCCCCTCCCTCATGCTGCTCACACATGGAGGAAGAGGCTGGTCAGAGCTCAGCAGTCCCAGGGCCAAATGACGGGGATGTGGAGGTCACTGGAAATGACCCAAAATTCTGGGGCAAAAGTGCAGTTGATGGAAACCAAAACCATTCCATTTTGTCAAAGGATGGACAACAAAAGCTCTTTGTTCAGCTCACTGTATCTTTTTGCTTAGAATACGGCCTTGTGCAAGTGAACCATCTGCACTGTGGGACTCAGCATGGTCCCAAAGGAGGCTGCACAGGCCACCTGATGACTTGCATCCTCAAATACAGTCATGGCCCACACAAACCTATGGTTGTTCTCTTCACTAAGGAAGAACCTCACTGGCATTAAGACTAACTGAAATGTCCAAATGGTGTCAAAGATGACCTCAATGGCATGAGTAACATTGGTTTGGCTTCCCCATAAAAGGTGAAACCAAAGCCTCTGAGCAGCACCTGATGAAGTGAATAGGAAAAAAACCAAGGCATAACACGGCTCTCAAGTTTGTATCATGGATGTCCAGGGGCATTGCATGGCTGTGGCCATGCTGCAAGCCAAATCCATGCTAGTGAACCCTGAGGCTCAAGTGGGCAGACATCTCCTGGAGGAGAACCCAGGGTTACATTTTGCCATGCTGGAGAGCTGTAAGGGAGCCATCAGCAACTCCTTTTCTTTACCTGGCTTTAGACATTGCCCTTCTATTCCATTGTGGATGGAACTGCAGCTCACACAACATACATTTTCTTCAGAATAAATTCATACGTTTAATGACAAGATGTGGCTGAGAAAGACTCCCTCTGAACAGAAACACGTTCCACCGTTGTCCCTGCAAATCTCACTGCAGAGCAAGAATAAGCTCTGTTTTGATATCCAGGGCTCGCTGGCAAGCTAGTAAAACCTTGTGACCCAGACTGCTCACTAGATAAGACCTAACACGGAACTAATTTTAGTTAATTAATTAAAGGTAGTGAATACAAGCTACCAACTGCTGTCAGACTTACAGCCCATCAGTAAAGCATCACAGGTCACCAAATAATATTGACTGATAGATGGTGTTCAGTCTTCACAAGAGACTCTTAACGCAGGGTTTTGCAGGGTGCCCATGGGGCCAGGCTTGGGAAAGGCAAGATTCACAACAGGGGCATCTGCAGGGTGTAGTCAGAAGAGGAAGACTGAAAACAGCGCTGCCACATGGTGGTGTTTTTTGGAAAGGGGCTACGTGCTTGCATGAACATCTCAGATCCATGTCACACGACTGTTTGAAGGTAATGTCATTTGCGAGACTAGGCTTGAGTTGGCCCTAATAGTTCACACGAGTGCGGCACTTACAGCCCAGAGCCGACATTTGTCCTGTAGAAATGTCATTCCGGCCTGGCAAAGCACAAGAGTGAAGAAACCCAGCTGGGCCCTCCAGAGCTGGATCAGGTATTTGGACCATCATTTTTCACTTGCAGTCAGAGCAAATCTCACAGGGCTGACATGGGGAGACATCAAACACAGGGGCCCACAATGCCATTTTTATGGCACTGCTTGTCAGAGCAGAGCTATACTTCCATTACAGACACGTCCTCTATCTGTCTAAAGGACAGCTTTCCAGAATGCTAGAGAACATCCATTCTCTTTTATAGCATACGCCATTCAAGTTGCTGGCATATGCTGCCCATTGAAATAAATGGAGCTTGTCACTCTTGGATGTGTTCCTTGGAAATAAACGGTCAAACAAATTAGAACGCTGAGCCATGAAAATCCGTGTCCTTTTGAAAAATCTGTGCTGGGTATAGATCAGCGGCTCTGTTTGTGGTTCCCTTGGACATTTGGGTGATATTTTTTGTTTTCCACCAGTCATGTTTGCTTTATCTAGGCAGTAGGATTGAAGCTGCTTTAATAACTGGTAGTGAGCCTCGAGGATGCTGGTGGGAACAACCTGAAAATGGGGAATATGAAAAAAGGGTGTAGCTTCCCTTCTGGACCACAGGCAGAGGTATCAGAGCTACTGGGTCTGGATGTGAAGCACCACTGGTGAGGTCTGCCAGCATCTGATGGATAGGCAGGTCCTCGGTCCTCTCAACTGGCCTCTTGCAAGTGTGAGGGTGACCGTCCCTGGGACCGGCTGCTCTGTTTAAACCTGTAATCTCCATGCCAACTAATGGCTGAAATCGGTGTTTTTGGACAAAACCCTGGTTCTTTTTACCTAGCTCCAGCTTTTGGCTCATGACCCTTGTTTTCTGTGTACAGTTCCAGTCCTTCCCTTTGCCTCTTGGATTAGACCAGCTGCAACATTAAGACCAAGCTCTAGCTGCTACTGAACAGAGTCAGGCGCCATCACCAGGCTGTTTCTGACCATTCATTGCCGTATTGCTTTGACTTCAAAGATCACCCTTGCAATGTTAGCAAACATCCACAGCTCTCTTGAGGGTAGGGTGTCTCAGGATATGGAGGATGGCGCGGAGTTTTTAAAGGCAGAAGGGATTTCTGTGAGCACTTCTCTCCAGGTCAAAGGCCATAAGACTTCTCTGGTTGGTTCCTGCAAAAATGAGCATGTGTCCCTCAGAAACAGTGTTCTCTCTTGTTCTAAACTTCAGTGGTGGTGAAGGATCCACTGTCAACCTTGGTAAATTATTCCATCCGCCTGCTCTTCTTCCCACTGTTGAAAACACTAAGATGGAAAAGAAAGCACGTGTCACTTCAGCATCTAGCCACGGGATTTTCTTCCATCTCGCGTCCAGAATTGTCTGTTATCATAGTGTCAACTTTAGGTTGAGACCTTGTGAACAGGTGAATGCATGAGTGCTGTACAGCTGCTTTGCCTGTATGCTCCAGTTGGTATCTTGGACTTTCCAGTTAAGCAAAGCCTAGCTACCTCTACTGCTATTGCTGTGGTCAGACATCCAGAAATTTTGGACACATGGGAAAATTCCACCTGGGCAAACATTTTTGGCAGAAAAAGAAGACATGCCTGGATAAAACCAAACATCTGCTGGTCCTTCCTAGGTCACTGTTCATTAGTAGTGGTCGTATCAGTTCTGTAGCCTTCCTTTTTTTTTGTTAAACTGAACAAGTCTGAATGCTTTGTTACCATGCAGAAGAGATTAAACCTGCTTTACTCCTAAGGTGGTTCTGGCCTTGGATATATCCTATTCTTCCTGTTCATAATCCTAGACCAGTAATGAGATGCTTAGCATGCTAAGCTCTGAATATAGAACAAGAAATATATATTATGGTTTTCAGTGTGCCTGTAAGAACTTAATGTAGCCAGAATTCTCCTGGGACAGGCATATTAGAAATTGTATCACAATAAAATCACAGAAAACACATTTAAAAAACTCGGAGTGGTCACAGTGGGTTAGATCAGAAATATCCTGTTTTCAGCAGTGACCAAAAAGAAAGTGCCTGGGAAACCTGTGAGAACAGCATAAACCTACACTGATACTTCCCCAGAATATTCTCCTGACATCCGGTTAACGGCACTTTAATGCACTGGATGATCTTTTCTTCTATGAATTTGTCATGTTGCTTTTTTAATTCATGTGAACTTTCAGCATCCATAATTTTCTGTGGCAAGGAGTTCTCTGTGAGCCATTCAGTTTAGGCAAACACATAAGGAGATGCTTGTAAATATGTTTGCAAATAAATTAAGCAAGTTTGCTGTATTGCTGCGGCTTCTACTGCTCATGAGTGCATGAAGAGTAGCGTTGAGTACGTGGGCAGTAGTGCCATATGTTTTCAATGAATGCATTTGTCTGAAAGCATAAATAATGAGTGGAATACAGCCAGTTAGGGAAAAAGGGAGGAAACTCCTGCTGCCTGAGCGGGGGAAGGCAGCACGAGCAAGGCCTGGCTCCTTGAAAGCATCTGATCACCTCAGACCTCAGCCAAGGTCTGCCAATACAAGCAGCCCTGCACACGAACACATGTGTTGTACTCCTTGAGCCATGGGAAGTAGCTGTTTGGAGCAGACAATAAAATAACACACACGCAATCAACCAATTAGTAGTCTGTGAATTAAGCAGGATAATTAGGGGGACTGTGGCAATTTTCATACCTGCCTGGTGTACCAAGTAGTGTGTGGGCATCCCAAGCACACTTGGCTGGGGTGGAATAATTAGTGATTGAGGGGAAGGCAGACACAGAGTGCCTTGCTACTGAGGACCTTACCTGTACACGTGTCTGCAACTGCTGGCTGCCAGGGTGAGGAAAGAAAAAGTGGATGTCAAGATTAGCTGGCAGCCAATGCATCTGTCTTCTGTCTTTCACTCCCCCACAGTCGAGGTGGAACTTGGTTATTTTTAAATCTGATGTCTGTGTGTGTAGCCATGGGGAATGCTCTTTCTTGTGGAAAAAAAAAAAAAAAAAGAAAAAAGAAAAAAAGAAAAAAAAAAAGATGAAGAAGGAGATTTTGAAGCCACCTGTATTCCATAAGCAGATATTTCTCCCTCCATTGATGTGACACAGCCCTCTCCTCCAGGTTTCCTTTCTATCTTTTGAAGAAGTAAAACAAAACCCAGTGACCATATTAAGGCAGTTTAGGCCAGCTGATAAGGAAGAAGCACTGCATCTGATATTTACAGCGTAAGGACTGCCTCACTGGATCACCCAGCTGCTCAGACCAGTGCAGTGTCCTTTCCCCCACCGTGACCGATATCGGGCATTTCACAGGTGGCTGCACTGAACACTCTTGAAGGTGCTGATGGAAATGTCTAGTGCTACAACCTGAAATAGGATGTGCCCATACGCAACAGAGGTCACAGACTAAGAGCACATCTGTAGGAGAGACACAGCGGGCACCTAGCAACAAGGCAGTCATAAATGTCATTTTAAGGTTTGTCTTGCAATGCAAGTGGCCTATGGTAAGGAGGTGAGTGTTGTTTTGGAGCTATTTTATCAGGCAGGCAGGTGGAAGGGCGCTTATTCGTTAACCTAAAGACATCTGAGTGGCTCTGTTGTGCCATGCCAACAGGCACTCTTGCCCTGTGTTGATACTGGTTGATAACAGAGGCTTGGAGGAGGAGGAGGAGAAGGAGGAGGAGGAGGAGGAGAAAGAGGTGAGTAACATTACTAGACCTGGTCTCCTGTCTTACAGCAAACTGTAGCTTGGTTATTTCCTGGGCCAGGAAAGGTTTGTTTGGGGGTTAACAGTCCCTGATGATCTTGTTTCTCATAAATTTGTTTATTTTTATTTTTTTCTACATCATATACCCCCTCCATTCCCTTTGTTTATTCTGAGCATGCTGCCAATTCATTTGCCTCCTACTTCTTGATTTTTAGAAACAGTGCACAATCATACTCTGCTCTTCTCTTACGTGCATCAGTTTTTCCACTCTCCTGCTTTTGCAGACTCTCCTCGTCAGTCTCTTTTCCAGTCCCAGAAGCCCCAAGTCTGTTAGTCACTTGCTACCTTGATCATGTAGTAACTTGCATGGGAGCAGATGCATACATACACATCTGTCTTTGCTCTTCCTTTACTTTGATGAGTTCTTCTATATCATTTGGAGTGAGGAGGGGACCAGAATGTACTCTCCAGGCTGTGGATACATTACAGATTCATACAGCATCACAATGGTGCTTTCAGTTATGACATGTACCCCGTTCTTTCCATGCTTGCAATCTCCCACAGTGACTGCATGTTCAGTCCTCTTTCTCAGTAATTTTATGCCTGGGTGAGAGGTCCAGAGGTGTCTGGGGGTGATACTGGATGAAGAGGAAGCCAGAACTTCTCAGCTCTCAGCCCAGAGACACTTTGGAGTTAGAAAGTTGTTTCAAACAAGCAATTTCACCTCTCTGTGCCTCCGTTTTGTCCCCAGGAAAGTGGGAGTTTCCCAGTCTAGCACAGAAGAAATGGTGTGAAATGAGGTGAGTGTCTCTGAGATCTGTGGATGAATGTTGCCAGGAAAGGGAAGGCTGGTGTTAATTAGGGTCAGCCCTGATTATATTAGTACAAAGGAAGCTGGAACTATCTTCCTTGCATCTCTCCCTGCCTTCTTCAATGCTCTATTCTCACTCCCTGGATTACCCTTGTAAACAGGGACTGGAACTAACTAATTAATAATGATTAATAATGAAAAAGGATAATGAAACAACGTTAATGCCTGGAATGAGTAGCAAGTGTACTGCTAGCATCAGAGTATACAAGGGTGCAGACTGACAAATTTATTTCCACTTGTACAGTTTGGGCCAGCTGTAACTGGCTTTACACTGGCTCCTGTGAGTTGTATAGTCATTCCTGGCTCAGAAGGCAAACCGATTTACATCCTGTGCCTTTGCCTGAGATTGTCCATTACATTCAGGGCAGCTGTCCCATAGTGAAGTAAAGGCCCAGACATTTCTTCCTCACCCTGAAACGTGTGAAGAAGAGCCAAGCCCAACTCTTCATCCAGCAGTGAGGAGCACTCCTATGACCTCCTTATCAGCTGTTGCCCTAGGCTGCTGCTGGGCTGAAACAGATAGTTTGTATATAGGTCTCCAAGAAGTCACTCAGGCATAACAAAATATTTGTTATTCCTAATAAACTGTTTCCAGAGAATACACTCAGGAATCTAAAAAGCCCTTCTAGAGGTTCACACTACTTCTTAGGCTCCATCTTTGTGCAGGTTTCATGTGCTTCAGCACTTTCTTCTCCCTCGTCCTCCAGAAGTCTGGCTCTCTAGTCCGGAAGATGGTATTGGGTCTTCTGCAGTCTCTGTCATTTTTATTGACAACCATATCCCATCCCACAGAGACTATGTAACATCGCCCTCCTGATTTTTGAGATCCTCTTTGGACTTACTCCAGTTGGTGTCACAACCTTCTGGATGTTCCATTCCTCCTATTCCTGTAATTTTGACCCATGCCCCATGCTGTGGGCTCTGGTGTTGTTTTTCTATCTTCTTCATGAACATTTTTCTTCCTAAGTTTCTCAACATTAAATCTGTCAGTTGCCCACAGTTGTCATCTTTCTTGCCTAAACTCCCTATTTTCTCCTCTTTATCCCCCATGCTCTTATTTGTTACAGTTCATCATAAAGAATTCTCAAACCACTTAATTGGGTGGTCCTTCATTTGAGGTGAAGATTTACCAAGATGACTGGCTGGTCAGGGCTCAGTCCAAGCAGACAATGCAGCCTCCTTGAAGGATAAAATATCCTCCTCTGTCTTCAGGATTTCCTCATGAACTCAGATCATTCCTGGGTTCCTGATGTTGAAGGCTGTGGGTTGGGGGGAGAGATGTTTACATTTTTGTAGATTGTAGTCAAATGTTGGATTCCTTGTGTATCCAACTCAGCTGCCTTTTTTATCCCTGTTGGAGCTGTGCCCATTGCCCCAGGAAACACTTGTGGAAGAACTTTATTACCATACTACCTGTTTACAGAGAAGATTTCTACCCATTGATCTCAAAATGTTTTTAAAAGGTGAACAGCTTCATTAGTCTTACGTGACATGTAAACGAAAATAGGGTATGGGTGAGTTACAGGCACAGATATAATCTGTTAGAGGACAGCCAGGAACATGATCAAATCTTCCCTTCACAAGGTTTCAGATGTCAGGAGTTTGTATCTGGTAGGAGGACAGAGCCCTGTCTACTTCTATAAGGTGGCTTAGGAAGAGAATTGGTGTTCTGCTAAATCAAATGGGATCATGGTCCTGGGGTCTTTGGTGCTGACATTCACTGGCTGCAGTGTTTAGGGAATATTTCTGAGGGAATCTATGGGCAGGCTGGTGGCATTTACAGTCTTTGTAAGGATATTTATGCAACACTGGAATCCCAAGTTCTCAGCTCAACAAAATCAAACTTCTGAGTTGGTGTTAGCCTGCAATGGGACTCCAGCTGGCGTAGTTTATATATGTAGGGTCTAGGTTCAAAGAAAGCAAGATGTATGTAGGCTATCTTGAAGTCCTCTTCCTGGTTTCACATGTACAGTGTATCCCCTGCTCACTTTCTCCATAGTCTCTTAAAACATGGACTTTGAGTGGTGAGTTGCCCCCTCTGTGTACTGGGTATTATCTTCCTGACAACTGCTGCTCTGAAGTATTGAGCAGAGGCTAATGCAGTTTGATTCACCGCTCACTTAGGGTTGACAGATGAGCTGGCAAGTCTTTTTGTGGCAGTTTAGGTTACTTTCAGATCCAGCTGTCTGCCTCGTCTATCAGCCACAAGTTATTGCCCCTGTGACAGAAAGTCTCAGCAGCTCCAGTTCATCATATGGTGTCTCAGTGCTTTTAAGCTAATGCATCAGACTCTGCCATGGAAGAGCCACAGGAGGACACATGTTCCCATTTGGCAAATCTGCAAAGGGAATAATGAGAGAAGGATCACCAGGAAGTTCTCCAGCTACTGCTGTGAGGCTCGTTAAAGTTCATCTGTCAGAGTATGTGGGTGAATTAATTGATGGGTAACTGGGCTTGGTATCACTGCCCTGTGCGTAAGTAGACTCCAGCTTGCATGGTTTGGAAGCTTCAGCCCAGCATTGGGTCCTTAGAGCCTTAGGTCCTAAAAGAAGTATCTTCTTTCTTGATGGATTCAGGATTTTTCATGCCCGAGTCCATATTTTATATGTTATAGCTGAAAAACGAGTACACTTTTCATTTGCAGCTTGTCATCTCAAGGAAAACTACAGGATGGGTCACGGGGAAGGAAATTATGGGCTGCAGCTAATAAATGGCCATTTAACAGGATTGCAAAGACCTGGTGGATGGAGGGTCTCCCAAGGTCATAATTTCACAAGCAGAATTAACATCACTTCATGGAGCCTGACAAGTGTATCCAGGCTTCCTATGCAAGTCCCTTGAGATAAGAGATCTTCCAGTTTGTGGGGTGGGGGAGCACGAAAAGGCAGCTGGGGAGAAGAGGAAGATGAAAGACTACAGGTTGAGTCAGACAGGATTTGATTTTCTATCTTCTTGGTAACTTCTGAGGGAGACTACCCTAAGACTGTGAGCACAGCCTTGCTGGGGAAATGTGAATCCCAGAAGTGTTCAGCTTTTCTCATGGCTTTGTTGATCTTCAGCATAAAAAAACAGTTTGTCTGTGGCTGGAATGGTGTACTTTAGGGTGCTGGGCATCACCAATGATTAAGAGCACCCAGCTGAATCCCACGCAGGAAATAAAGAGAAACGTGAGACCGAGCTGAGAGCATAAAGGATGCTTAGAGAAGCAGAGTGGTAAGACGTGAGGTAAAACCTAGTCAGGATAATGATGTCTGCAAGGCTGCTGATCTGCACTGTTGGGGACAGTTGTGACTAGAAAGGTTAATGTCTGCTGTTCCTGGCCTCAGCTGGAAGCCAGTATGAAATGCTTTCTGAGAGGAAGAGTGTGATACCTATCAGCAGCTGGGGAGCATGGTCTCCTTACGGCCTGACTTCCAAAGATGCTGGACTGCTTTTGAAAATTCCACCTGAAGAGCATTTTTTTTTCTCAGAAGCTTTGTGATAAGGAAGGTGTCTGGATGTCCCAGACAGGAGAGAGGGTGGTAGGGCTGGAGGAGCCATTAGGAAATGGTGTGTGTCTTCCAGACCTCAGTCTCAGCCTGAAGACAGGCCTGTGGCCCCTCTCCTGTTCCATAGTCCTTGCCACCAAAAGCAGGCCATCATCAGGTGCCAGGTCTGGCTGCATGGCTGCTTCTGTGGTTTTACACAGCAGGCATGTGGGACATCGTTCCCTCCTCAGGAGAGCAGGAGGCAAGCAGAAACTCTCTGCAAGCATCAAGCATGGGCATCAACAGCCACTTGCCCACGGCAGGTCCCAAGCCTGCTCAGGCCCCTTGTATGGCACCTCAGGTGTCTTCCCATTGGCATCTTCCAGCAAAACACGGAGGCTGCCCCATCTCCCCTGCTGACACAACACCTCCTGGAGCTACTGCAGAGGCTGAGACTTTCCCGTGGCGCAGATGTTGGTGTCAGCCTCCTCACCAGCCTAACTGCTCTTCAGGCAGCTGGAAAAGCAATCATTGGCAAATGTAATGAGATAGCACTGGGCAAACTATGTAAATACTGTTTGGGCTACATTCATAATCCCACGCCATGAGACGCATTTTCATGAGAGAGGCAGTCGGGCCCCCTTGGATAATCTTAATCGTTTCTGACATGAAGGCTTCTTCTCCTATTTCATGACTTATTTCCCCAGTATCATTTAAATGTATTAAAACACTGTTAGCGTAGAAAGTAGGCATCATGTTAGCATAATATCTAATCAGAACTACCCTGCCTGTCCCCGCAGGGTTTCTTTATTTATTTATTTTGTGTCTGTTTGCACTGTTTTCTTGTTAGATTGGAGAGCCCTTCCTTGACATACTCATTTGTTCTGCTGTATAATAGAATAGGATCTTCCTGAGCTGCTGACATCTGCTTTATTCTTGAGATCTACAACTCTCAGCTCACAAAGCAACAATGATAATAATAATAATAGCAATAATAATAATCATAGTGCTAGGAAGACTGAGAAGTGAAGTTAAGCATGAAGAAGAGAAGACAAAAAAAAATAGAAGAGAATAAAAAAATAGAAGAGGAGAAAATGGACTGGCAAAGGGCATTTTGGTCAATGTGAGTGTATTTTTACTGGCCCTGCTTCTCCACTCATTTACCCAAGCTTTATGATTGCACTGCCCTATGGACTGCAATTAATTTCCTTGTGACTTATAATAATGCAAGGGGGAGAGGATCAGGCACCGTGGTGTATGTGATCAGGACACTTGTTCACAGGTATATTCAGCTCTGCTCTTGCTCAAGTACATTGCTTTGATTCCTCAGCGGCATTGCAGTATTGATTTTGAAGGGAATTAGTTTCTTCAGTGCTTCTGAGGATCTGGCCAGTGTGATTTCTCAGGGACTTATTCAGCTTCCTCCCCCACAACTTTATCCTTACATGTCACAGCTGAAATAATTGGCATTGCACTATATCAAACAGAAGGGATGCAATCCCAAAGGCTGGGGGAATCATATCCACAGCAAGCCTTGACAAAAAGCTATATGAGGTAGAGAGTTGTTGGGCTAAGCGCTGTGTGAAAAAGGCTTGGAAGCTGTGAGCCCTGGGTTATCTTGTCTGAATCCTGCTCTGTTGAGATAAAGCAGGGCTTTGTACTAAGGACAAGGAAAGATAAGAGGGTGCTGCAAGGAGGGAAAATGAAGTTAAAGGAAAGAAAGAAGGAAGAAGTAAGGAAGAAGAAGGAAAAAAGGAAACAGAAATGCTCCCTGCATTAAAAAGATCAGGTCATTTTGAGCTCCAAACTTCCTTGAGGGAGATAACTTTACTGAGTTTATTAACTGTGGCTCTCACACCACCTCCTACTGTAAATAATTCACAATTAGGAATTTCTATGATTTTCGACTTGAGATGGGGCCAAAACCTGGGACTTGTGGTACTGAAAAGTAAGGATCTAAAGATGACTTTTGTGGCTGATATCAGCCAACATGGACAGCCAGCAGGCAAAGAAACACAGAAGGGCTTGAAACTAGTAAATTCAACCCATCCTGAAAATCTGGGAGTGAGTAGCCCTGTTGTACTTTAGCCTAAGGCCCTCTCTCATTAAAAACAAGTTAGCTGAGCAAGTACAGAGTTCTGGTAAAGCTGTAACTAAATTCACAAAAGAGACACAAAAGCACATGCACCCACAAGCAAAACTTGGGCTCTAGGGCTTGCTGTGCTCCCCCTGATTTATGACAGCCCTGGCTGAAGATCCTGGCTCATAAAGGGTTTCCCAAGCCCTGCTTCTCCTGTCCCAGTCCTTGAGTCTTCTCAGAGGTCCAAGTTTACACTATTACAATTATTATTATGGTGTTGTTATTTCCTTAACTGCACATAGGTGTAAGTGACATTTTACAAATACTGATCAGGTCACTCTTCTGTTGATTTCCTTATGTATATAGCATGGAGGCACAAATCAACATGTAACAGAAAAGAGGATCATGAGAAATAGAAATGGGAAAGATTTATATGAGGTCCCATCCACTCCCTTTTTCTCCTGGCATATGTTTATAAACTAAAGTATCTTTACTTGTGTTTGGCCTAGCTTTAAAAATTTTAGGCAGCAGGGCTTCATATACTGTGGGAGGCTTGTATTTATTTCATGACCTCTGTATTTAAAAGTAAACTTTTATTTATTTATTTATCCTATTATGCCACATATGATTTATTTTTTTGCTCGTAACTGCATCCCCACAATACTTTTCTTGTACCTACAAATAATTGCATGTTGTGTTCTTTCTTGGTTGTTGCCTAACCAAGCCAGGTACCCTGTCCACGCATACATTTTCCTCAAAATAAAACCCTCTCACCACACTGTGGTTATTGCTCCTCAGGATCTCCTCATAGCTTGTTCTTGCCTCTGTGGAAACCAGGTGTTTACAATGAATTCTCCAGGCAAAACTTTCGTTTTTGAGATCTTTGAATCTGTCCTTTTCCTGATGCCTTTGAATTTGAGAGACTAAGGTTGCAGTATGAACATTTTTCTTGCCCTGCTTGTTAAATGAGAATTGGAAAAGAAGTGATTTGAAGGAGGAGTAGCTCAAGGCATATCGGAGGCCAGAAAGGTCAGAGTCTTTAATCTAAGTGGTTAACCAAACTCTTTTGTTAAATGTGCAGGTAAAAAAGGAGATGCAGGATGAGGAGGCAGATTTATGGGAAAACAGGAATATGGATGAGAACAGCAAAAAATAAACAAGCAAACAAACTTAAAAAAAAAAAAAAGTGGTACATTCCACATTATTGCTGGCTAAGTGACTGACTGGTAGGACTTTTGGAAATGAGGACAAGTGGTAACAGGCAGTAGGGAAATGATTCCTTGTGAGAGAGATCTGCCTCCTTTCACAGTTGGGTCAGTAGCAGAACTATTATCTAAAGAGCAAGAACAGTGAGCTCTGATGATGGTCCTCCATGTGTGTCATTTCAAGAGGGATCCCCACAAATACTGTTGATTACCTATGAAAGCACAGGGGCCTACATTGTTTTACCTGAATGAATAAAATTAGTCTCTCAGATCCTACCATCTAAATAAAAATGTCATTTATCTTCCATAGCTCTCACTTCTAAGGTTAGAGTGTTTATGGCTGTCCAGCAGTTCTGAAGATGAGGCCACATTTGTTTTAGTGCCTCTTGATTTGGGGGAATTTAACTATGGTTACCCACAAAAAAAGTTCTTTGCTTTGTTCCTAAGGACATGGTCACAAAACCAATAGCAATTAGACCATCATCACGGGTATGCTTCTGACCATCAGCTGACTGTGTATGCTTGCTGCTTAGTCCAGTTTCAGAGCTTCAAATTAAACCTCAGAGTAATTTGTTTGGGTGCAGTATCATAATCACTTAGAAGAAATGATCTGATATGTAAGATGAATATTTAATCAAAACTTAGTTTTGCTAAGCAAAACAGAGGAATAAACCATTCAGAATTTGTCATGGACACCAAACACACCACTTTTCTTGTACTCCTGTGTTAGATCATTATGGGATATTGATTTTCATTATTGTGTATTTCAGAAAATTCCCTGGGTAACACTTTGGTGATTTGCTCCAAACTGGGCATTCCAATCATCTTTTAGCAGGCAGGGGAAAGAAACACAGCTTGTTTGTCAAGCAAAACCCTGTCAACGCAATAGCCCAACTGTAGAGTACTGTCTCATATGGTCCCTGCACCTCTTGCAATATTTCTGATGTAGAATGGAGCCCTATTTGTATTTGTTTATTAATCAGGTGGGATTTAGAATCATTTGCTTTAAAATACTGTCTCACATGCTGCCACCTTTAGTTGTGGTAGTCAGATGGCAAAATGCTGCAGCAATGATATTGCTCTCCAGCCCTGAGGATAATGAATACCCAGTTCTGCTGGGAGATGTATGCAAACATTTGAACATGCTTCCACCCTGCCAACCTATACCCAACTTGGTGATGACTTAAAAATCTCTCTCTCTGCTCTCCTTCCTTAAGGCATACATCTACCTTGCTGCTGGTGAGGGGCTCTGCTGTATCTCTTACTGCATAATTGATGTTGGTAAAGCTATAGTCCCTCTCTGTAGGCTCCATCAATTGGTACATCCTGGAAAGGCAATGGAGATGAGGGTACTTTCTGGATGCCTGGTCTGTTTCCCATCCTTTTAAAGGATCCTATATTAGATAGATAGGCTCTCAGCCTTCTCAGAGCAACTTCATCCCTGGATTGGTGACATTAACCCTGTGTCACTGGGTCACACTCAGAGAAGTTCAGGACACTTTTCTGATGACAGACTGAGTGGAATAACCAATGTGGTCAGGTGGATTGCATTAGACTTTATTCAATTTCTGTGAGATGAATTATCACTGCCTTTTCAGTTCCTTCATTGCAAATCTAGAATAACTTTTTGGTGCATAAGTGTTCCATGTGATTTTCCAGAGGAGTAGCTGAGAACAGAATATGACATTGTGACTTCATCTTCTTTTAATATGATGTCTGGGGAAAGGTGCTTTCATGGGGGCAGTTCTCCATCAACAACCTCTTCTTGGCTTTCTGATTTGTTTCCCTTATATGTTTACGAGGGGATAGGTAAATGAAGCCTTCTTTTGATAGCAGTGATTTGGAGAAGAAAACAGGAAAACTGTCAGGTTTGAAAATAAGGAGTTGGACTTAGGACATCCTTGGGATCTGCAAAACTATTCTAAATTCACTATGGTTCATAGTTAGTATTCTTCACTAACTAGTGTTTAAGTTTGGATTGCTCTTTCAACTAGAGTAAGCATCAATATAAGAAGCAAGCATAGATATCAGTGTAAGTAATATCCTATTTTGAACACTTCATGAAATACCATGAAAGAGAGAGCACACATATAACTAGTGTCCATGCAGCATGAATGTAGAACTGGACCTCTTCACCTACTCCCTAAGATGGAGGTGAGTTTGCACCTTCCCAAGAGCTGGTCTCAGAGAAGCACCTCTTCAGGCAACCATCAGTCCCCTACTGTCCTCAAGACCAGACAAGTACTATATTCAGGGAGTAAATGACAAAAGAGATTCTTTAAATGAGATACAGTTAACCTTAGTGAATAGGTGCTGTCAGTTACTGCATTTTCAAGGGGAACACTGCTCCTGTTATCAATTTGCAAGCTCACCTGCCTTGACATGTTTCAAACATGAGCCATTTTTCTCACCTGGCAATGTCCTCACGGTCGCCAACCATTGTTGACAACATCCAGGGAAGGTGTCCCTAGGGACCAGCTCCTGTCTGCTGAGTTGTGATTGCAAGGAAACTGTACTTTCCCCATGGGTAGCATAGAAATTGAATCTTCACCAAATTTGAAAATCATATGTATCTGTTAAAGGACGACTGTAAGGAGAAAGATGAGTCACTTAGCAGCAGTCTTAGTGCTACTGACACATCTGGAGTGGGATTTGTCTCAGTTAACTTCTTATGTCCGCACTTCACCTGGGATAGTCCCTGTGGGCTCCCTTCACACTCGCTAGAGAAAAGGAGACGCTTTGAATGTGCAATTCATCTAGCCACAGAAGATATTTGTGACAGGGTGAGGTGAGACAACCACCAGAAGGACCTGTTTCTTCATATTAAAGGGAGCCCAGACTGATGACCACAGCAGTGACACTTAATATCAATAAAATAAATTGCACCCTGATTTCCAGATGCCCATGCAGTCACATGTGTAGGTCTAAGCCTTCCCCTCATTTCAGCTTTGGCTTCTTGCACCCTTGCTTCTCTGCTCTGGGACTGCTCATTTTCAAATCAATTCATATAAAAAAAGCTTTTCCACTTTTCCAGCAGCAGAAAAATGGACCCCAGGAGCTTGTTGTGAGATTGGAGAGGCTCTTCTTGGTAGCTCCCTCAGAGTGAGGGTCCAAACCCCATTTTTTCCCCAGACACCATGGGGATCTCAGTCCAGTCACTCATTCTGCAGTTATGACTTGTTTGGTCACTTGGCATAACAGCCTCCAGCAGGTGGAGAACCCAGTTGTTGTTGCAGGTGTTGCATGGACACAGGAGCTCCTGCTGGGAAGGATTTCAAGCAGTTCTACTCCTGCTGGTCACCTCTAGTCTGGTGGGAGTGTGTCTGCTCAGACAACTCAAGGGCCCTCAGAGGTGAGATGATTCCTCCAGCTCCATCAGCATCACAGAGAGGCCTTGCCTGGCCTGACCAGCTGTGTTGGGGACAAGCTGTTCCAGGGGCAGAAGCATGCAAAGGCATTCTGCTACAGGCTCTTCCTTGGACCTGACCTGCTGTTTTTCTGCTTATCTTTTCTCCTCTCTCCTGATCTCTCCTGTCCTCACTGTCCACCCCCAAAGCAGGGCGGTGTAAAATGGTTGCCGCTCCACAACATAAAGAGGCCCCCAGGAGAAGCTGCGCCAGCCAAGGGCCCACTCCCACCTCTCCCTCTTTCCCCCCTCTCTCTCCTGATCTCCTTGCTCCTTTGTCTCCCCCCCCCCAGCCTCTCCTTTCTTTGTCTCGCTTCCCTCTCCCTCCTGATCTCTCCGCCCGTGTCTCGCAGGCCGTCTCCCCCGCTCGCGCTCTCTGGAGACAGGCCTAGTGGCCTGGTTGCCATCTGCTGCCTGTTTTTTGTGAGCGTGTGCGCGGACGGGCGCGTGTGTGCATGCGGGTTTTTTTTATGAGGTTGAGATCAGATGGCATCTAATCGATCGTCATGGTCTCCATGGTTACCGGGGTGACAGAGGAGTTGGGAGAGACACATACTCCAGCCTGGGGCTGTCAGACCATTCCTGAGAGAAATAATACCAAAAAAGAAATCAAACCCCTTCCATCACGTTTTAACGCATTTACATCTTCCTTGGAGCTGGGAAAACGTAGCCTGGGCTTCTGTGCGACACTGCTACCCCTTGGCTTGGCGGCAGGAGGAACAAAGCAGATCTTTGGGAAAGCAGAAGCAGCTCCCTTTCCCCTTTTGCTTCTCTGAAAGGTTTGATTTTTATTTTTATTATTTTTTTTCATTTTTCTCCCAGTCACTGCTGTAACCGTAATGGTTGTTTTTATTCTTCTAAATTGGATGGTTAGTCTCTCGAATGGGCCAAAGACAATGATATCCTCTGGGAAAAGAATCACAATTTATTAGTATTAGTGGCATCTTTTTCTCCCTGGCCTCAGCCCCTAATACTAGGCAGTCTTTAGCCCTTGTAGTGACAGATCAATCAATCTGACTAGGATTCCTGGTTGGAAGCAGGTGGAGTGTGATGCTAAGGATGAATTCTGGAATTAGGAGAGTTCTTCGTCTTTAGAAGCAGATTGAGTTGGGCAAGGCAATGTCTCCGACCAAGACAATTAGTATGTCAGGAGCATGGGAACCAAAACCGCTCAGCGCAGAATATGATCCTGGATGGATCAGGGAAGGGGGAAGCTATGTTTGAGGCAATATCACTGTGGCATCCCCCACTCTATCCCCAAAACAACCTAGGAATTTCACAAGGTTTGCCTGCAGTGCACCACCCAGGTGCACAGAGCCCTGCCTGGTGCATGGGGTTCCCTTCCAAGCATGATTTGGTCTTTGGGCTAACCTCAGCATGCCCCCCCAAAAAAATCGGGATACATCTCTGTTTTCTGGGTACAACCACAGTGCTAATGCTCATCAAAGCTCATCCTTGGAGTGCTGTGGCTGGTGCTTTGCTGGCTGCATTCCTGCCTATGGTAGCACATAGGGCTTTGGAAATGTCATGCGTAAGGGCAGCCAGAGGGAGCTGATAGCACCAATGCACACGGGTGTGATGGGCTCAGGGGCTGGTGACCCTGTAGAGCTTTCCAGACACCTAGAAGTGCCAACTGCTACATATAAAATGCATCAGATGAGTGAATCCTGGGCCAAGTAGAGCTCTCATGGAGCTACACATGGTTTGAGAGCTGCATATGCCTTTACATGTCTTTTCTCTTCCTGAAATCTGAATTAAACTGATTTTCACTCAGAGCCTGCAGTCGTGCTTTGCTCTTTTGCCTTCCAAGTAGAAGCAGAAGGTGCTCAAGCTGGGTTGCTCAGTTCAGGCTGCAAATATGCATTGAGGGTGGGATTCAACTGTCTAAACAGTGTCACTGAGAGTGACATCCTATCCAGCCTACATGCTCTGCCCCTAAAATGTGCAGGTTTTCCATTAGGACTAGGCATTATCTGCCAGGCCCTTTTGTCTGCTCTGGGGATGTCAAGGAGCACCAGGCGTTCATGCAGTTCAACCCTAACCTGACTCCTGAAGCAAAACATCAGCCTGAATATTTTGCAAGGGATTGGGAAGAGGGGCTTTGTAGCAGTGTCAGGTATTTCTTCCACCCTGGGGGACAGTGGACGGAGCTTCTGGTGTGGAAGGATGTGGTGTTTGTGCCACAGAAGTCCTCTCCTTGTTCCTAGAAACATATGTACCCAGTACCCACACCACCACAGTAAAAACTGGCACAACTACAAATGTTTCCTCATCTGTACTCTGCCAGGGGTGATGTTTCAGTGCTTCCTACTTTAAATAAATAAATAAATAAACCTGCGATCCCGCCTATTTAAATTCTAATTTTGCTCCCTCCCAGAAGCTTCCCTGTTTCTAACCTGCAGGGTGGGAAATCCTCTACTCTTCGATATTTCCCAGTCTTAAATACCATGGGCCTCCTCAATTTTCATACTGTACAAACACAAACTAATTAAAGTCATACAAATACATCCCAGGAAGAGAATGAGAATCTGCTCACTGGAGGGAAGACTGCTGGCTCCCACATCCCAGGAAAGCTCCCCAGCAGTTTACATTGTTCTTTTTGCAAAGGATAATTTATGGTAAAGCCGGTTTCCACTGAAACAGCAACCGTGTGTAAGGGAGGGTAAAAAAAAATGTAAACACAACAGCATCTTTGTGAATGCAGCAAGGTGCTGATGCCTGCCTCTGCGTGCTCCATAATATATTAATACACGCTGGCTGGCCAATCCCAGTGGAGCATTCAATCATGCCATATTATAATAGAATTTAATGGAGTTGACAGCTAAGACCTAGTTGCTGGAGACATGCGAAAGACCTTTGCAATGAGGATCTACAATTAATAAAGGAAAGGGCCATAGATTTTTGGAGAACCTCATAAAAAAGTAAAATATCGACATTGATCACGGCATGCAAGGATATTAGACACGTAAATCTGGCTATTGCCTTTATTTATTTATTTGCACATCTTTAATATTATAGGTGCAGGTTTCCCTGAGGCCAAAATGCAATTTCTCTCTCCATTTCTCAGCAGGAGCTTTTCATCTCCCTATTCACCAGGTTTTGAATTGCACATTTAATAAGCGATAAAGAATTCCTGCCTCTTTCCTTGGGCCTGAAGCCTATCATTTCCTCCTTCTGTTTCCTTTTTTTTTTTAAAAAAAAAGGATTTTTTTTTTTTTTTAAAAAAAAGGGAAAAATGAAAACAATGATCTCTTTTAACCAACAACAGCATCCTTCAGGATGGGTGGGAATGGTGTAAGAGGGGACCTGGCACACACGGGGGTGTCTGGACATCAGTATGTCACCCTATGTGTGGTGTGCTACGAGGCAACGGGGAGACAGAGATCAGGAGAAAGGGTCTAGAGCACCATGCGCCAGCTTTCTCCAGCACCAGCACCACCCCACCCCAAAATTTTTGGCACCTAAGTCAGAGCAGCAGAAACAAGTTATGGCTTTGCTGCCTTCACCCTGCTCCTGGGGAAGAGAAGCACCCAGCCTTGAAGGCATATTTGTAGTGGATTTAGAGGTGAGGTGTACCAGACTCCATCCCCTGCCCTGATGTCTGCGTGCTGTTGTGCTCCATTAGCCCCGGCTCTCTCTGCATGTGCAATGAGCACACAACTGGATCAGGGCTGCTGTTTGGCTCCCTGGGCTCCCTCCTCCATTACACTGATGAATTGTGAAGTCAGGATCAGACCCCAGCGAGCTCCAGCCCCCGGCAACGTAAAGGTCTGGCTTCCAGCAGCATGTTTAGAAACCGAAAGCAAGAGTGGGTATCTTGCAAGCAGGCAATGTGCAGCAGTGAAAAAAAGGGGGGATGGTTAATTAGATATTCCAGTTTTGAGACCAGCTGTGGTAGGTTACTTCCTTGTCAGGTGAATCAACCCTGTTTCTCTGCCACTTACCCATGCACAGACGCGTTTCCCCGGGATAGGTGATGTCTTGTTTGGAGCGAGAGGGGCCGTTGGCCCACATCACACCAGCGACGCCTGCACGGTGTCGCCTCAGCCTCTCCTCCAGCAAATTGAGTTTGTCAGTGCTCAGCCGCACAGCTGAGCGGAGCTGCGCCATGCCTCGCCTCTCCAGGGAGAGAGGAGTTGGCATAAGCCAGGCCGTAATGGGATCCAGAAACAAAGAAGCGTGAATGAAGTGCTAATTGCATTCATAAAGACGTTAACAAAGGAATTAAAATGGCAGAAGCTTCCTTTCCCCCTCAAGATTCATATAAACAGCCAAAAATATATTAATAATCGCTGAGGTTTTTACTGTTTTGAAGGAATTACGCAGAGTCGTGATGTGAGGGCTTGGAAAGGCCATTTCAGTGGTCTTTTTTCTTGGTTCTGTATCAGAGATGAGACACTTTACTGCAGCTGTTTACCCAGACTTGCTCTTTTCTTCCTGTACTTTCTCCTACCCTTGTGCTTCCTTCAAAGAACAGGAAGATTGATCCTCATTTCCCTCTGAAATTGTTGACAGTTGGTAAAAATAATGAAGTCATATGAAAAAAAAAAAAAAAGTGCAGATTTCCCCTTAAAAATCAAGAAAATGACCTCCAGAGTTTGGCTGGTGACACACTGGAAATTTCCTGTATAAAATAGCCTGAAACATCCTGTCTTTCTGTTTGTTTGTTTGTTTGTTTTGGTTTGTGTTTTTGTTGTTGTTGTTTTGTTTTGTTTTTTGGTCTCATTCAGTTCTACTTACCTTTCCACGGAGAAGGGAAAGAAGACATGCCTTCTGTTTTTCCCTCAGTCAGCTTCAACACGATGTCATCCTTCCATTTCCAAACTCCAGCCCCGTGCTCTTATTTGCATCGGTAATACTGTGAGAAAACATTTACCTGTAAAAAAAAATGGGAATACTCATATGAGTCTCGAGCTTAGAAAGAGCTTGTTTAGTAGTCCCTAAATTTTGAGGCTGGTTTAGTGTTTTCATAGCAGTCAAATGTTAGCTCTTTGCTTTCTGCAGTACTTGGCTGTGTTTATCGTAGCTCCCCGTCTCTTGCACTTGCTTTCTTTCTGTCTGCTGCTGTGGGTGTTGTGCTAGCAACAGCTACAGCTACAGGCAGCTAAACATTTTAGTTCCATTCGCCAGTTTTCAGTCACTCGTCGCTTTCAAAAACGTTCATTTTGGGGACGGCAGCCTGTCAGACCTCAGGACGCTGGTGGGTGCTAGCTCTGGAGGAAGAAGCAGAGGCCAAGGCAGGGAGGGAAGGAGAAAAAGCCCCAGAGGTGGGTACCTGAAGGGATGAGGTTCAGATCTTCACGGGATGTGTGCGGCAGCATGGGCTGGGGTCCCAGGGTGGGGGGTTGCAATAGGAGGTCTGGACCGAGGCGGGGAGTTGGGGTCGGTGGGATGGGGCAGCTGAGCAAGGAGGGAGGCAGAGCTCCCCCAGCACACTCCTGACCCAGCACAAGAGTGGGGGACGTTGTCGCTCCCCCCATCAGGATGCGGTGTCATCCAGGTGAGACCCTCACCCCTGCACCCCTCCACAAGCTCCAGAGGCTGGGAGCTGAAAGCTTCACGGAAAGAATGATGAAAAGAGGCGATGCTGGGAGGAAGAATGAGCAATGCTCCTGCATTAAACATAAAAACTCACATTGAAGCAATTTTTCCGTGTTACAGGCAGCTATAGCCCATTACCAGTTAGCAGCAGCAGGATTTTGGGGGGGCATTAGGAGTGAGCACGGGGCACAGCCATCCCTCTCATCTCAGTATCCCCAGCGCAGGAGGGAAGCATGCCCTGGCTGTCACTGCAAAGCAGCTGAACGAGGAGCAAGGGCAGCCTCAGCCCAGGCCTCGTTTCTAAATAAATGAAATGTGCATCTTCCACGTGGTCAGCTGGGAGGGAGAAGCCTATCTCAGGAGCGATGGCAGGTGCTGCTGAGCTATTTCCATTTTCCAGCTCTGCAACCTCAGGAACCTCTTTAATCCAAACCACCCGCCAAGCTCCATTCACTGGCAATGAAGACCAGCCAGTGTTTTTGGATTCATTTTTAAGGCTGTCTTTAATTTTTGGAAGTATCTTGCTGGCGGATTTTTGGTCCCACCTGTGATTCACGAGGAGATTTGCAAATCTCATTCTCACTTTTTCAGTCATTTAAAGGGACACATCACGCCAAGAATTTAGGCTCTGCTTTTAATAGAGGGAGCATGGGGGTAAAGGGATATGAAAAGAAAACCAGGAGGTACAGAAACGCTTTGGCGGATTTGTTAGAAATGAAAACACTCTTTATTTGATTTCTGCATCCTCTGGGGCAGCCAGGGGAACCTACAAGCAATTGCATTGAAATAATGTATGAGAGTCAGAGAGCGAATTTGACAAGAAGCTCCACCAAACTCACCTGGAAGCTCAGCAAAGTAAAAAAAATGTAAATCCAGCAAAGAAAAGAGTGGCGTAGCTCAGGGCCGTGATCTCAGTTACCCTGCTTTAAGGTTCAATAACAGGATTTGAGCCAGGAAAATCAGAGAAGAGCCACAGCAACTTGACTTTAGTTAGGGTTTGTGTTCCACATACATAAGCTATTGATAGATGTTAAAGGTAGACGGTATTTTTGTAGGCACTTGTTCCACTTCACGAGCACATACGTACACACCTAGGCAGACACAAATATGCATGCACAGCTACTGCTCCAAACGCTTTCTGGTGTCCAGCTTGCTGAAATGCTTTCAATTAGGGTTTGGAAAAGGTTGACTCAGTCAGCGTATGTGACACTTGCCAGAGACAAAATTAGTTTTAGTCACTGCTGTTTTCCTTCCAAAACAAAAAGCCCCCCCCCCTCTCCCTTGCTCTCTTCCCTCGCATTATGTGGCACGTATTCTCAGGTAGGTGTTTAGCTGATTTTTAATGTCATGGAAACTTCATCTGCAAATTCGTTAGAAACTCTTTAGTGAAACAGTCTAGTAAAACAGATGATTAATATTGGTAAGCTCCTCATTTGCATATTAATTAGTCTCTGTACTCAACTAATTAAAACAGGGCTGCCTGTTTGTAGACTTTCTGAATTCCAGATTGTTGCTATTGCTCCCACGTAGGTGCATTTAGCACAGCGAAGGCAGGCCATCAATACTACCCACCAGCCACCCAAAACAGCAGTAGCAACATTTGAAAACATTTGGGGCTCTGAGGAAGGTACTTTCAGCATTTTCTTTGAAAAAAAAGCAAGGCTGATGCTTGAAATGGCAGGATGTATTGACTGAGCAGTGCTCCAGCTTCTCTGTGATGCTTTCAGGGAACAGGACAACTGCAGAAGCTGGCCAAATCCAAGAGGAACAGTACATCACAGGGCACGAACAAGCTGACACCAAGCTGCCCTTAAGCCTTCTGTTACTCAGCTGTGTCCAAAGATGCAGCCTAAAACCAAAGCTCAGCCTGACAACCCAAGATGTGAAAACTGAAGGTTAATTCTGACCTCTGTCACTCTGGTGGATCTCTGCAGGGATGTCACGGAGACCAGGCTCTGGCTGACCTTTCATAGGTGAAGAGCTGCATGTCCCCATTCTGCATCTCGCTGCTGGCACTGCCTGGGTGCGTGCATTACAAAGGAACTCTGCTGTAGATTCCTTGCCCTGGAGCTTTAGCACTCAAACACCCATCTCCCACCAAGACCTCCTTGGTCACAGAGCTAGCCAGCACTGCCCTCTCTCTCCAGGGCAGGAGGAGACCCTGGCCCATCCTGCCTGTCCTGGCTGAGGGCACACCAGAGCCCCCTCTCCCACCATGCAGCCCCCTGTGCTTCACAGCCAGCACACCTGCTGGTGGCCATGACTCCTCTCTGTCCTCCTGACACCTCTTCCAGCTCCTCTGGCTGCTCTTGCTTCTGGACCTGCTTCTTGGCTCTCTTCTCCTTCCCCTCTCTCCCCGTGCACCTGGTTTTAGGTACTCCCAGCTGCTGGTGTTCCCCACTTTGCCATCCCCGCAGCAGTACAGTATTCCTGCAGAAATTCGGCAACTGAGGATAAAACACGCCAGGCTGCGAGGCCCTGTACAAATGTGTATTTACTGCTACAAAATGTTTTGCATGGCAGTGACAAGTAGGTTTTCTCAAACTGTCTGTGCACGCAGGGTTTTTCCTCAGCCTAGCTGCCAATAGCAGTTTGACAGGTTTTATTATACTCCATTATTCACAACAAGCCAGGTCGCTGTGCCATATGCTGTCCAGTCCTGCTAAAGCTAACCATGTGCCCATGTTGGCTGCTCACCAAAGCTGGTTAAAACATGCTCCTTTTTGCCTGTTATTTGTTTTGAAAGAACTGGAGACAGGGGCTTTGGGTCAGGCGTTCCTGTCTGTTTTATCGCACAGCTTTGCTCACCCTCAGCAGCCCCAGGGCCAATTCAATGGGAAAATCAGGGGTCCTGGTATGGTTTGCACCTGTGGTTCTTGTAGAAACCTGCCCAGTCCTGGGGCTGGTGCAGTCTGAGATAGGAGCAGAGCCTTAAACCTCTCTGTGGCCACGGGAAGTGAATTCAACCTGGAGTACAGCTTTTGGGATGATTTCATGCCCTGCTTAGCAGGACACACAGCAAAGAACCATGCAGTATTTCTGAGATGAAACCTCTGCTTCACTGGCAACAGCTGTATCAGAGGCATCACAGCTACAGCAGATGTTGTACCTTGTACTGGGTCTAGCTGGGATGGTAACTTTCCCTGCAGCAGCCCATACAGTGCTATGCTCTGCACTTGTAGCTAAAACAGCAGTGGTATCACATTGGTGTTGTGTCTGCTGCTGAGCAGTGCTGGCACAGCATCAGGACTTTCTCTAGCCCTCCTAGGGGGTGGGCAAAAAGTGAGAAACATCACCAGGGCAGCTGACCCAAACCAACCAAAGGGATATTCCATACCATATGATGTCACACTCAGCAATAAAAGGTGGGAAAAGGAGGAAGAGGGGGGGGGTGGGCTCTCGTTGCGAAAACGTCTGTCCTCCTCTCCGAACACCGGCTACGTGCATTGAGGCCCTGCTTCAAGGACGTGGTCAAGCATCGCTTATTTGTGGGAAGTAGAGAGTAATTTTTTTTTTTCCCCTCTGCATTTCCACATAGCCTTTACTTGTTTTGTTATTCCCTTTCCCCCTTCCTCTTCCCCTTTTCCCTTTCCTCCCTTTAGTTGAATTGTTTAATTAATAATAATATTGTTAATAATAATAATATTGTTAATAATTGTTTAATTAATATAATATTTCCTTGATAATATATTTCTCTCTTTATTAAAATTATCCTTATCTCAACCCGTGAGTTGTTTTTTTCCCTTTACTTCTTCCCCTCCTCATCTGAGGAGGGGGAGTGAGAGAGCGGTTGTGGTGTTCAGTTGCCTAATACGGTCAAACCACCACATACCTGCATGTGGCTGGACAGGCTTCCGAAGGCTTCCTCCAAACCAGTGCTCACCACCCCGTGGCCCATGCAACTTGCTACAGCCTCTTGCTGCTCCCACAGCTTTTTCTTCCCAGCATCAGGCAAGCTGGTGGCAGAGACTACTAAGTTCTCCCATTTCTGTACATGATGACTCTTGTTTCTTTGGGTGTGCTGTCTGCTGATTCTCTTCCATTCCCTTTGGTGTCATTTTCCCTGTTTGTGTGGCTTTTCATGATCCTGTCACTGGAAAATGAGCGGTGCCTCTGGCCCTTTCTGGAGATGGGTTGGGTTCTTTCAATCTCTTTCTGTTGCTAGCTGCTACACTTTTCGTTCAGTTCACACATTTGACAAGCACAGCCATCCTAGATCAAATTAGATGTAGTTCAAAGCCAGTGTCCTGCCTGCAGCAGTGGCCAGCAGCAGCTGGCTAGGGAAGAATGCAAAGACACAATGAACAGGAAGGGATCTTCCTGGCCACCACCAGTTCAGGGATCTCTTACGAATTTCCACAAATTTCAGCTTTTCAGGTTTGTTGTCTTCCATGTGATTTCCTTTCAAAAGCCTTTCTTCATCTCCTTGGCTACTCTTATGGTGTTTTTTTTTTTTTTTTTTTTTTTTTTTTGTTCGTTAAGTTTACTTACTTTCAAGAAATGAGCAAACACTGTGGCGCATTCCCCTCACTGTGCTCCATGCTTGTACACCACCGGCCTGTGACTCCTCTAATCATGCCATGACAAGGATGCTCCAGCCCTGGGCCACCCACCAACTCCAGGGGCCGCTGTAGTGTGTGGCACCATAAGGACCCAACAGAAGACTTATCTGCCCATCCCTGTCCATGTGGCACCACCGTGAGGGTGCATGTAAATCATGGTGGCAGCCTCAGGCTGGGAACAGTGTGCCCCCCATTGCAGGCACTAAAGGCAGGTGATGCTTAGGGGTGTGCTGATGACATCAGATAATTTTGACTTAAAGCATGTGAGATGATTTTAAGTGTATATCCAAATTTACACATGAACACAGTAGATGTACCCACTGTGTGTCATCCAATTCAAGGGCTTGTACACTTCTTGGTGGTTGTCCCTTCTCATAATTTCCTGGGTTCCCATCACATCCTTAATGTATCTCAGTTTCTAAGGGTCCGGTCATTTGCAGAAATTGTCATTTTAATGCTATGCATGATCATGAACTCTAGGGATGTCAGCGGCAGGCCACATACTATTTTCATTGTATGACCAGGGCTTGTCTTGCCACTAGCTTTTCCTCTTCAAGTTGGCATAAGCTTCTATAGATATGTGTAGATATCTATCTAGCTATATCTATAGATAGCTATAGAAGCTGATCTGTTCTTCTTTGTTTGCAGGCTTGACAGTCAAGGCAGCACAAGTGGCACAAAGGGGTCAACACCCAACTTTATTTTAGCCATGCAGGGCTTTCAACTTCTTGGATTATTTTGATAGAGTGCTGGGTAAGATTTCCAATAATCTCTTCACCCTCGTTGTGTGGTGGGGATGTTCTGGCATTCCACCACAGTTCTGTACTACAAACTGAGCAATAGCATCTCTCATTTCATGAGGTTTTCGAACTGGAAGTTTGAAACACTCACTACTTAACAAGGGTGTTGTTTCTAGATGCTATTAGAGCCCTGAGGGCACCAACTGGCCTTGATTGCCCTGAGAAGCACTCATCTGGGACCTTTGACCAGCGCTGATCCTGTCTCCTGCTGCTCCTGATGGGACTCCTTGGATGGGGTCCTGCACTGACACATCACTTCACCTTGTCTGGATGTCACTGGACTGTCACTGCTGCTCCTGCACAGGTGTCCTGCTGGTATTCTCAGACGTGTCCTGTCTCGTCAACTCCAAGGCAATAAAAGACAGTCAGTTCTCTGGCTCTTCTCAGGAGAAATGGCCAAGTGTTGCTGTGATACATCCAAAGAGACAAGAAGGTCATCTACTACCTTCAGGGAGATGCTGGCACCCAGAGAAGCTTGCTTTAGGTGCAGTGCACACATTGATACTGAAATTCTTCATGCTGTTGTGGTTTTGCTCTCTACTTTCCTGAGGCATGGCTGTGTCTTCCCTTGAATCCTTCCTGAGAGTAGGAGGCATTTAACTGTTTCGATCACATAATAGGTTGATGTTCTTTGTACTTCTCAGTAAGGGCAGAATAATGCATTTCCTATGAATTGCATTTGCTTCATGCTGGCCAATGCATGTCATCAGCATACGGATGTATTTTTCCCAGCTCATTTTCCTGCTTATCAGTTGGGTTGGTATTACATGACAGCTAGGTCTGCAGTCCAGCAGAAATCAAATTGGTCATTGATCCTAGAGCAGAGTAACTGCAGTGGTGGCTGAATGGCTACAAGTCTTCAGAGATGTGCCTCGCATGTGTGAATCTCCCTGGCTCTGTTATCACACCATAGAAATCCTCTTTGCTGGAAGTCTGTGTCTGTAACTTTACCACTCCTTAAGCAGCTGTGCCTTCCTTCTGCAGAAGACACCCTGCCGCAGGGAGAAATGGGGCTGTTTCTCCAAGATCTTCCATCCATATTCATGACCTGCATGTTATCCTCCAGTCTCCTGAATTGTTTCTATGCTGTATGTTTTAGATTTATTAGTTGGCTTTCCTCCTTCATGTAAACTATTGCCTTTGGCACAGGCACTTGTTCTGCTCTAGCAGCCATTGCTTTGGTTCTGTCTTTGGTTCATTTCAGAAGCCCTTGCTTCTCCTTCCATAGGCGTAGATCTGTGTCTGAACGAACTGGAGTCCTCGCAGTTCAGAGGTGGGGGCACTCGCAGGGAACTTTTAATGCCAGACTTCTTCACTGTTGCTCTAAGTTTGTTTCTTCTACATTACATGAGCACAAACATATTGTAACATTCCCCAACAGCAGCTCTCATTTCCCCAGGGTCACTGTACTCACCAAATACATTGCATGCTTCCTTACATTACAGGCAGGTGAGGGAATTGCATGGCAAGTGTATCTCGACGCTTACCCCCTTCTCATGTCACTGGAGGAAAAGACTAACTTTTGTGTCCACGCATCCCTTGGCCAACTGTTAGTACCCAAATGGGGACATTTCTTCACAGGCTTGGGCACATAGCTCTGAGGCTGGAAATAAGAGCATCTCTGCACTGTTTTTACAAGTTTCTGTCTTTGTGTAGTCTCACCCTCATTCTTCCAGGGGATCTCACATGATTGCAGGTTGTTATCTTCTGTACTGCCACATGCTTGCTTGGCAAGAACCAGGAAGGGCTACATTTATGAAACAGAAGTTGTCTTCTTACGAACAAAGATGTCTCCTTACTATGATACTGCAGCCAGTGTTAAACTATATGCATGTAGGCCGATTTACAAGTTTCCCCAGTTCTTCGTTCCCATTTTAAGACTTACGTTGACTGCTTCAACGCTACATCAGAAAACCAGTCATCTGTTGGATCCTCAAATGTTAACAAGGCCCAAGGAACTGTGAGCCCTGAGCCCCAAACTAATACAGGCACAGGTTTCAAACGCTAGAGCCTTCACTTTGTTTAGCAGTTATTTTGTTAGTGCCAAGCAGGTATGTGTGTAAATTCCTCCTGTTGGAGGTAATGTCTTTGATTCCTGGTATCTAAACTAACCACCTGGGGAAGGAGTCAACATCCCAGGTCTGTGTAATAATGAATCTTTGTTACCCATTCCTTCCTTGTTCCCTGGACCCTCTCCAAGATGGACCACTGTTTTTGGTGTATTTCCTGACAGACAGAAACATCATGTTGGCAGCTTCTCGAAGACTTCCTGGTCTCCAGAAACTGAAATCCTCAGCCTCTGCCCACAGAGACAGCCCCTGAGGATGAATACCCTGGCATGTTTTTTGTAACAGGATCTGAAGAGGAACTTGCTGATTAATAGGTCACAGAGATGTGCCCTGAAACCTCGTGGTCCCTCACCTGACTGCAAATACTGCCCTTTTTGCCCAGCTGTAAGAAGCTTCATGCTTGGCTTTCCTTACTTACCCTTCTGACATGTTGCACTTGGATGAGCAGCACCTCTGAAAGCTAGCAGGGCGTTCTCTGCATGGGGCTCACCTCTTCCAGGCCAGGAAGAAAGAAATGTCTGTCCTGGCTGGTGTGACTTCAAGGTGGCAATCCACACTCGTGGAGCTGTCCTGGTTTGACAAGCACCGTCCCGGGGTGTACGACCCAAAAAGCCAGATGAGTCTCTCATACAGGTCGGTGCCACTGTTCAGGCATTCAGCACACTCCTTCCAACTGCTCAGCAAAAGAAATGTATTCAGAGGTGCAAATAATTTTGACAATTTAAATGTTGTGTTAATACACTGATCAAAATGCTGAGAATTTTTAGGTCAGGGCGCATCTGTTCATCACAGCAATCTTGTTAAGAGGTAAACCCTCATAGCCTGGGAGATACTGAGGAAACATTGCAGGATTTCTGTTTGGCTGGATTTTTATTTTTTCCCCAGTATTAACTTGTGCTGGATCTTCACCACAGAAAGGCTTCTGTCAGGGTCTTGAACACTAATCAGAGAGACCTCAGCAGAAGCAGCATTAAACCAAATGGGACCTAAAGGGCCAGAAGTGTCTCTGCACTGCTTCCCAGCATCAGTACTGATGAATGGCCAAGGCTAATAACCATTAATCAACCCTACTAAATGAATTCAAGGAGTTTAGACAAAGCTAAAAGGAGCAGAGTCATGGGGCCAATGTGTAGAGCTGCTGTCATTCATGCGAGGTTTGGGTCAGTTTCCTGCCTGTGCCACTGATTCATTAGCTAAATCTGGGCACCTCTGAGGCTAACAGGAGGTTTCCTGTTGTCTGCCAGGAGCTTGGCTTTGAGCTTTTATTCTCTCCTCTTCCCTGCTTGTGAAATAAGGATAGTGCTGCTCACCAGGGATGCTCTCTTCAGGCTTGCACTACCTAGGGTGCAATAAAAAGCCAGATCTCCTGTGGCCATTAAACTTCTTGGGACATTAGCCCCACCGCCTGGGTACAATGTGTCCTGCTTACCATGAAATTTCTCTGGGAATAAACCCTTTTGAGTCGATGCACTTCAGTCCTAACAAAGCAGTACAATTTGCATTACACATCCGTTGTTTTAGAAAACAATGGGTGAAATCTGGAGCTCTACACTTGGTTTTCGCTCAGTCTGTCTTCTGTGGGAATATTGCCAGCCAAAGAACTGAGTGAAGAAGCACTAGTATTAACACTGTGTTTCCAGTGTTATTTGTCTGAGTAACATGCTTCAGACTGTATTTATTAACCTGAGGTAAAGCCCAGGGAAATCCGTTGAAATCTTTGCATTGACCACAATTAGCTTTAGATCAGAGCCAAAAATAAGGAAATATGCAGGTTCTTGAAAATCCAGGCATGTAGGCAAGAGGAATAATCTATTCCATTTTGGGGAGCTGGGGGGAATGGAGGCTGAGAGGTGAAACTGCCTGTCTGGTGCTGCTTGGATAATCTGAGATCGACACTAGGTAAATACATATGTTTTAGGAAGTACTGGCCATGGGATGAAGATCTTCAGCTGACATGAAATGGGCTAAACTTTAAAGAGCAAATTAAAGACACTTCAAGAAACTTCAATTAAAAAAATAATAATCCCAAAGCTTCACATGGTTTTGGTATAGCATGAATTAAGGACCAACTTCTTTTAATTGAATCCAAAAAGCTCCCTTGACTATTCTCTCTTCCATTTCTTCCTTCCCCCTCCTTTGGTGTTTGTAGCTGTTATGTTTTATTTACAGATAATTGGAAACGGAATATAAACTCTTTCAATAAGCCCAACTGGAACTCCAAAGAAATCAGCTATTAATGAGTTTACTTAAAGCAATCATGCTTAAAGGCAGTAATGATGGATGGATGGGGCAGCAGCAGGCATGTTCTGGCAGAAGGGATGAAAATCCACAGCTTCCCCTGGCTTAGGGAAAAGCTTGATCTCAACCCAAAACCTAGCAACCGACTTCCTCGGGTGCTGCCTTTTCTGCATTGAACTGATCTGGCTTTAATCACAGCTCTCAAAACTGACTTTCACATAGCTGAAAATCTAGATCATTTGAATTATGGAGTGGGGTTCCTCTTTTTGTAATTGGCATACATCTTAACCAGTGGTCAAGATGGGTCAGAGGAGAACACGGGACTCTGCTCAGAATACTAAAATCAGATCAGGTTTTGAAGAAGAGGCTGTGCAGTTCTATCTCTGATAATTTTGTCTCTATTGCTGCATTCCCTGTCCCAGGAGCTTATCCATGCTGCCTGACGGCTAGTTCTCGTCTTCTCCTCATGGCCAAATCTTGAAGTCCCATTTCCTGACTGTCTGTAATTTTAGGAGCACATGACTGACAAAGAAATGACTCTCCATTTCCATTTTCCCTTTTTCCTTTTTATTCTACATAGATGTATACATGTACGTTTTGTTTTTTTGTCACTTTTCTTCCTCTTACTTTACTAGCAAATATTAGACTATAGGGGAGTTTGAGCTGAAGTACATATGGCACATTTGATAAAGATGTTCTAAGTGGACAAAGCACTTCCAACTATTTTCCACTCGCAAGGAGCAAAGGCAGTCTCCTGCCTGTATTCTTAACAAATCTCTCCTTGCTTTTATTGGCAATGCTTCTGTTTTGGCAGCAACCTGTCAAGTTTGGAGCTGGCAATCATGTTTTTTAGCATTCTCAGCTCAACGTAGGCAACGTTTTCTACAAAAACACCCTTCCTACTCTTCGTTTGTGCTTCCAACATTATTGTTCCTGGTACAGAAAGCAAACATTGGTAGCTTCCCCTCTCCCATCACTGTAACCTGGGCTGAACAGGGTTGAAGTGACATAAAGTTTTCAGTTAGGAAAAAATATTCAGGGAAGTAACAAAAAGAAAAGGCCCCTGTAGAAAGCCCAGAATGTAGTCAGACACACAAGTGGCTGTCAAGGTTAAGAGCTGTAAACTGGCTTTGAATTAGCTGGTTGGTCCACACTGTGCCGAGATACTTGATTCAGGGTACTAGGAATGCTATGGTGTGTTAGCATCACTGCTCCATGCTCCATTCTTGTCCCATGAGTCTTTTTCAGCTAAAATAAAAAATAAAAAAATCCTTAGAAACACATTACACAGGAAGCAAAACAAGATAAGCCCAATAAATGGGGTTGCTTTGTCCACTCAGTATAGAAAACATGCAAAATGCATCTGAATCATCAAATGAATCAGGATCCTCTTTGCTTGAGCAATGAGTTTGTCCTTACAATCCCTGTTTAAAACCCTTCTGGCTTCCTGTGCATTTCACAAATTATTTAAAATCCACATTCCTTTAGAGACCTTACTTTAGGCTCCTAGATCTCTGTTGTCCTACTGCCTGCCCTCACTGGGTTTTCTGTCGTTGGTCTGCCTTGTGCAGGAAGGGTACCAGCTCAGGCCATGCTGCGCTCTGGTCCTTCCTCATCAAATATTGTATCTCTTTCTCTGTTCACTCTATTCTGACTCTGCAATGAGACCAGGGATAACGGCATTCTGCTTCACAGCTGCACATGGAAAAAGACTTCCTAACATTTCCTTCTAGCACTGTTGCTGACTCCCTCGGCTATCTCATAAAGCTTAGGAAATCAGTTTAGCCTGTGGCCTCCATTTCCCTAAGCCTCCTATCCTGATTCCTGAATTCTTGCTCCACCCTTAGGAGATCAGGTAATCTAGGATGGGATTCAGTTTCCAATAACCATACATACAGATCTTAAAAGTAAACTATGAGGCAACGAGGAAGTTAAAATCTGCTGAGAAGTTTGGAGCCCTTTCTGTAGCCCACCCTGGGGTTAGGATGAATATCACAGCCCCAGCAAAGAGTAAGACAGCTCTTCACACTTGTCTTTCCTTTATCTATTCTAATGGAGCCTCCATCCCCTCAACACAATTCACTTCGGTGACTGCAGTCATTAAAGGCGTTGGAAATAGGGTTGGAGACTTATGCAAAGTCCTGCCTCAGGTGTCATGACCAACGAACCGATCACAGATGCCAGCTCCTCTTAGAGTGTCACCCCTGACTTTGTACCCGATGGCACATCTGTCACTCAGTAGCCAAACACGTTGATACAGCTGAAGCCTTTAGGTGCACTTGTACCCTCAAAACTCAATGGAGTTGCTGTCATCCTCCAACTGTTCAGTGGCCTAGATGAAATTAGTTATAAGTCTAAATGCAGCTGCTAATAAAGATACTGTCTTTCCGTCTCAGAAAAAGCACCAGCTCCTTTTGCTACCAGATGTCCTCTTTGGCAGTTTGAGTCAACGAGGAGCAAAGTGATGAAGAATGAATGCAGTCTTCAAGGGGAGGCCTCAGGCCCCGAGTGGCAGCGGTGGAGACAGCAGAAGGGAAGTTCTCTATTGCTGCTGCCTGCTGGGGCTTGGAGTTGATGTCAGTTCCTACTTAGGCTGCTTGTCACCAGAATCCATCAGAGAGACTTGTGTGAACGTTCTCATGTTCAGCAAACTTCCCCTGTTGGTTCCACACAGGTCTCCTGGAGTACTACTTGCAACCTTCATTGAGGAGTCTGTGGGTATGAAGGCTTTGCATAGCTTTACTTCAGCACCACTGCGACTTCAGGTAGCAAAAGTTCTCTCCAGCTTTCATTTCATTTACAGCAACAGTGCTGAATAGGATTGCCCCAAATGGTCAGCTCTGGACTGAGCAAACTGATTTAAGGGCTGGTGACTCAGATTTCAGCATCATTTAGATGTTTTTTGTTGTTGTGTTTGTTTAATGTATTCATTTTTAAAGTATTTGAATTTCCTGCACAAGACTTGGATTTCACTATTTCAGTTTTCTGGAACACTTTCTCCCACTCAGCCCAAGATAACTTAAAGAAGACAGATTTGCTTCTGTGCTATAATCCAGAGGTTTAAGTAGGTATAAAAACACTACATATGTTGACCCCCAGGAATGTGACTTAGACTCGGAACAGCCGCATTCTTTCTCTGCCCCTTCCCTAGACTTTGCCATCGTAAAAACTGCAGCTATTCTGTACTTGTTACTGTGATCTAATGCTCCCTAGCAGTCTGGAAAACACGGCCACCATGTGCAAGTGCTCACTATGGTGAGCTTGGTACTTCAGCATTGCCACATCAAGGAAGTTAATCCTCCACAAAGCAGCTGCTTCTCTTAGCTCTGCTAGTAGAAACGTTCTTGGGCTTTAGCTTTGTGTTACAGTCCCATGCCTGTTGCGGTACACGACGACGGCACGGCGATCACTGGCAGTAGCAGTTACGAACTGGACCCTCACGACTCCGAATGGCAGATGTGCGCATCCTTCCCCAGGTACATCTCCCGGGACAGCCTTCACGTTCTGGCAAAGCTTAACCCAGGCCGCAGCACCCCAGATCCGGCCGTGCTCGCACCGAGGGTGCCCTCCACCTTTCGGAAGCCGGGCGCCGGCCTCCACCCCGCAGGGAGGCCGTTTGCGTGAGGAAGCCTCCCCCGGAGGCTGAGGCGGCGCTCGGCCTCCCCCTGGCGGCCTCGACCGGCAGCGCGTCGGCCCTTTGTCCCCAGCCTGCGGGCAGCCTCAAGGCCCAAAGGGCTCCGGAGCTGCTCCCTCCTGCCCCCGGCCAGCCCCCAGGCCACCCCGCCCTCTGAAAGAAAAATAAATAAAATAAAATGCTGATTCTTCCCTGTTCTCGGGCCACCTCCACCTGCATCGGGGACATTTAACAGCTTGTTGCCTCCTGCACTCCTTCTTCCCCATACATCAATAACAGGCTTTTATTTACTTTTCTGATAAGGCCCATCATCTTGCTTCATTCTGTGCCTTTCTCTGAGTTCTTCTCCAGTGAGTCCTAATGCCACTGTGGTGGCTTGGCACACATCGGGAGGGAACAGCCATCGAGGTCCTTGGGATGTTGCTAATCAAGTACCTTTCCTACTGTCAGGGCACTGAAATGTTAGCTGACACACTGTCTACGCATTCACACCCAGGATACAACAGCCCCAGCCATTGCCTCTGCTAGAGAAACTCCGCATAGTCCAAATCCACTCCATTTGGAAGCCTTCCTTGGGACCTCTTTTCACCCAAGTGCCTATGGAAATCTGGCAGCACATATTAGCTATTAGAGGCAACTAGTTCAGTGTCAGTTTATTTATCTTGTTTACCTTGTACTGTTTATCTCAGTGGTAAAAACTTATTGCCTCCATCCTTTTGCATCCAGCTAACATGTATTCATTTGGATTCACGTTACTGCCTTCGTCTTTCACTACCTCTTATTGCTCTCATTGACATGGAGTCTTGTATCAGGCTGTAAATTTCCGAGGCAAGGATCAACTCCTATGAGGTTTGCTAGTAAATAGAAACTAGTATCCTGAGATCTACTTGAGAACTACAGCTCTTTGGAGAAAAAAAATCCACAAGACCTCTCTGTCTTGGGAAATCCCTCAAGGTGCATACCTGTTTGCTGGAGAAGTGCCCTACTGCTGCCTACAGATAACCTCTGTTACATCCCGATAATTAACATAATAAACATTCCCTACCTCCAATGTTTAGAAATAAACACAGAATCCCATCACCCATGACTGCTTTCTCTTTTTGTGCAGAACCCTAAGGTACATCTACACAGTTCAGTAGATTGTATCTTGGATGGCCCAGTTAGCACCAGACAGGCCGGCAGTCCCTGTAGCATCAGGTCGGACAGGCAGGGCCTTGTGAGACTTTCCATGTTGCTGTCACAGTGCTATCTGAGGCCTCCAGTTTTGATGGTCAGCTTCTACCTGACACTCAGGAGCACCTGTCTGATGTCTACCTGTCTTACACCTTCATTTTTTTTTCTAAGTAGCCTCACTTTTTTGTGAGGGCAGGAGAGGACAAAAGGTGTTATTTTGCAGTTTGGAGCTGTTGATCCTGTGGTAATTTGGTAGCAGCAGTGACTAGGGAATTTAATGGGAGACAGATACACTGAGCGGAGTAGCAATACTTCACTACATGGCAGTCTGGGGTGGGAATAGCTGTTGAAATCCTTGTGATAGTCCTTGTTAAGGTCTTTTTTACTACTTGTCACATACCCTCTCTGCTCCCAAATCCAGAGTGCTGCTGTTGCTTCTACCAGACAAATCACCTGCAAATGCTTCTACGTACTTCTGTGGGATCTTCGGCAGTATCAAGAGCAGGAGATATGGTCCAAACAAGTCTTCTGTATGCTGATGATAAGGCAGAAAATGAAGTGTTGAAATGTCAAGACGATGAGCACTACTTCAGCCAAACAATGATTGCACTTCTAAAGAAAAGAGCCTACAAAGAGCTCAGGGGTTCTCAAAGGCAGCATGGCACAATAGTTCAAGAGAACCATTCTGAGACAGAAGCACTCACCTGTATGCTCAATGTTATTATCTGTGCCTCAGTCACTGTTGGGTGACAACAGTGGCTGATCCTGCCTCTTAGGACAATGCTGTTTTTCTCTTTCTTTCTTTCTTTCTTTCTTTCTTTCTTTCTTTCTTTCTTTCTTTCTTTCTTTCTTTCTTTCTTTCTTTCTTTCTTTCTTTCTTTCTTTTTTTCTCCTTCCTTCCATCCTTCCTTCCTTCCTTCCTTCCTTCCTTCCTTCCTTCCTTCCTTCCTTCCTTCCTTCCTTCCTTCCTTCCTTCCTTCCTTTCTCTAACATCTAAGTTTTTAGTATGCCTTAAGCACAGAATTGTGGTTCATAATCTCTTTTTCTCAGCCTGAAAACCCTTAAGGCATTAGTGGTGAGAACAGAGTTCCCACCACAGGGTGGACAATGCAGACCAAGTCTAAGTGGTGGGAAACTGAGTCGGATCAGGGACGTACTGACCAAGAAGGATGTTAGACACAGGTGTGTGCCTTAGGACATGACCAGGAGTGTCATTTTGGGAGCAACTAGCCACTGTCAGAGACACGTGATTGGTGGGGAAGCTCAGATCCCTCTGGAACCTGAACAGGAGCTGGTTTGCAACAGACAGCTGTCCATCTTGCAAGGGACAGGGAATCAGCTTGTAACATCATTCACAGCACAGCCAGAAATTCAGCATCCTCAAGCCTCATCTAAGATTGAAAAGTGCCTCCGAAGTAATTGTTTGTTGCTTTGTTTGCAAAAAGTGCAAAGGGCACATCAGAGAAACAAAAATGCCTTGGTGGATTGTTTGGCTGAACACTTAGTCAGGGTGTATTGTAATGAGCCATATGCTAGCTTTGCATAGTATTACGGGGCAAGCCAGCTGCAATGTGCAGCTGATTAGTCTGGTTGGAAAAATCTTCATTTTCTGTAAGAGGAGGACAGCAAAAAGCAAGCATTCTGGCAGGTGCCAAACAACCTCTCAGACTGCTCCTGTCATTTTGCTATGGATCAGACCGAGCTAGGAGAGAAAAAGAACCTCTGCATAATTTTTGTCCAGGGAGGGAACCTCGTAAGCCCTGGGCTTGTTTAACAGTAGCTGTATTTATGAACCACAACCCTTTTATTTTCTTATGGAAGATGTTTCCACCACTTCACCCTGCAGCTGTCATTCTCATTGCTTCAGTCAGAGCTCAATCATACAGCATTCAGTTTAGCTAATGTGTTGGAAACCCTCTGTGAGTTAAGGGGATGGAGGCCAGGAGGGGATGGGAACCTGCTGAAGTGTAAGATCATGGAAGTCACGGAGCAGCATCCAAGCAAAGGTCCTTCTGCCCCAGATCCCATCTCTTGCTGTGGCCAAAAGCTGATGCTTAGGCAAGAGTATAAGGAGAGAGAGTAAGCATTTCCTCCAGATATCAGCACTAAACAAATTGTGTCTCAGGGACTTCCCGGAGTCAGAGGTACTTCCTCTTTGCATTTGATAGACCTAATGGACTTTCCTTCTGTGCACTTGTACGGCCTTCACTTGAACCCACTTGATCTTCTGGCATCCATAGCAGCCTGGGCAAAGGAGTTTCACAGCAACTTGCTAAGCCACTGGTGGACAAGCTGAGACTTCCACCATCAGGAACAGATCTGCTCTAGATCTCAGCTGTGCCAAATGCTGAATCAAGGATCTGCGTAGCCATCCTTTAAATGGGTCAGAAATCCCCAAGCAGAGCGTGAGAACATCAATAGTTTTTTTAAGGTCTTCTTTCAAACTATCACTGGTTGTGTCTCCAATGCAAAACTAACAGCTGTGTCAGAATCCATTATGAATTAATACAACAGATGTAGAAACGCAATGCCAATGAACCAGAACGAGATTTTAGCTTTAAGAAATCTGATTTAACTGTTTTTTAGAGAGAAATTTATTTTAGGATTATCCCTTTGCATTTACATAGATCTAGTGCTTTGAATGCTTTGGGCCATCATTACACGCAGACAAAGGGGATGAACATACATGAAAATAATTTCAGAAAGGCTGAAAAGAAGCCACGAGTCTATCTCTGTCTGTGTTTTGGGGTGCCCACATGAATTTGACATCTAAGCATCTAAAGTGCAACAGCAATGAAGCAGTAGTAACAGAAGGAGGTTGGGGGCGATGTGATAAAACCTTGGGGATACCATATTTATGTCTGAGTGAGAAGGCTGATTCAGTCTCATTAAAAGAAAAATTCCCCACAGACGGGAGTGTTCAGACTATTCTTATTCGACATGGTTATTGATGAGGAGGATGGAGCAAATTGCACATTAATGAACTTCACAGACAATAATACTCTGGGAAGCTCTGAGGGCTCCAGTGAGGTGAGACCATTGGCCAAGTGGAGTGCAGCGCTATCATTACGCCAGTAAAATGCTGAAACTTCTGAACATTGCATCCAACCCTTTCCAAAACCAGTGGGCTCATGGGGCAGACACCTTTCATTGTCAGTGAAAATCAGCAAGATGAAGAAGCCTGTTTTTCTCTAAGTTCACCATATGGTCTTTGTAGAACATAACATGAGGTGACCTGAGTGTTTGGGGTTTAGGGCGACAGTTAATAGGTATTTCACTTCACACAGACTGTTCTTCCTCTCCTCTCCCTACACTCAGCCGGGCTCCTCGCTTCACACCCCTGGCCCATGTCTCACCAGTAAACTCTTAGCACCCACTCCTGCCAAGTCCCATCCTTCACACTGACACTAAACATCCCCTTTCTGCTAACACTCAGGTCAGAAATCTGCTGGGTTTAGCGCAAAAAAAAAATGAAATGCCAAATTGCTACTAAAGTCACCCATTTTTTTTGCTGTGATCAAGACCTGTAAGTTTTAGAACAAGTGGGAATATGTGAGGCTCAGCCTTACTGGGGGCATGGACAGCACCAGAGCCATGTAAGAGGTGAAGCATGTGACACCATGCATGCTGCTCCGCAGCAACATAAAGGAGTGAGCTGCTGAATGAGCAAGTGAACAAACCACCTTTGGTAGCTGAACCCAATACTGTGATACTCTACAGCCTCTCATGACTGCAACCATACAGCCTCCTATTGCCTACATAGATCTGGGCCCCTAGTCCAGCTGCATAACACCAGGTCCCAGCTGAACTCTGGACAACCTGATCCAGTGTTTGAACACCCTCAAGTTAAAATTAATAGTTTTGTGTTCAGATTGAAGTTGAAGGTTTTGGTTTTGTTTGTTTGTTTTGTTTGTTTTCCTAAGTTGTGCACATTGCTTTCTGTCCAGTCACTGGCACCACTGAGAAGAGTCTGGTGCCCTCTTCTTCCTTACCTCCCATCAGGTATTCATACATAACAAGTTCTCCTCTGAGCCTTCTCTGCTCCAGGCTGAGCAGTCCCAGCTCCTGCAGCCTTTCCTCAGATGAGAGATGCTCCAGTCCCTCAGCCATTTCATGGTCTGGTAGGAGATGGATCCCTGACAGCTGTTTTCCCCAGGCATAGGACATTGCCTTTTGTGGCAGGTATGGGTGTGCCTGAAGTCAGCACAGTAACTTTAGAACGGTCAGGACTGGAGGCTACAGGAGCTGGCAGTGCTCCTGCCAGGAGCTCTCAGCCGAGCTGTGCAAGAGCAGAGGAGCAGTGTCACCCAGAAGGCAGCAGCATGGAGGTGAGTACAGCCTGTCCTAGCTGCTGCCCAACAGGGAGGTAGAGGCTGTGATTTGGGTGCCTGCAAGGCAGCAGGTAAAACAGGGAGGAAAACTACCAGGTGGGCAGTCAAGATGGGCTGAGAGTTCACAGCAAAGGCAGTGGCCCTCCCCAGTGCTGGCCAAGCTGGGTTAAAGCTACAATTGGCACAGAGTGCAACTGGATTGTCTGGGAGGGTGTGAAGGGTGGAGCAATAACGAGTGTCCTGAGCACCAGAACACCTCCTATGCATCTTAGCCAAGTAATAAAATGAGACAAGTGTGGTTGGATGAACACCAGAAAGGTCCTGACATTTCAGAAATCCTTTGCTGTTTTGCCTTTAATCAGTCTGTACTAAGCCTCAAATATGAAAAGAAATGCTTAGGGCAAAGGTGAATTTCATAGTAAGAGCAAATTGCTTTGACGCTTGTCAATTTGCTGAGATTTTTACGGCAAGGAAATGATATTATTTCCCAGGCTCCTGGCATGGCACTAAAGGTCACAGCACACAACACAGCTCTCTTCCTTTTTTTTTTTTTTTTTTTTTCCCCCCAGCTGTTGTTCATAGGACAAAAACCACAACAGGCATGAAGATGTCACTGCCGCTTCCTGGTACCCTGGTACCACCAGGATAAAAAGCCTCAGCAACCTAGGTTGCTGCATGTTCTCAGAAGTTTATTGTGAATTTGGAATGAAAATAGATAGTGAAAAGTTCACGGCCACTTTGCATGAATATTCTTTAGTACCACACAAATGTATCTATCCCCCTTCCCTTCTCACTCAGCAGAGTTCACTTTCCTTCACAAATCAGCCTCATTACTTCTAAATGAGAACTTCTCCCACATGTTCACAATGCAGGCTCTCTAAATAAATACTTTCCACAAAACACAGCACAAGTACTATCGTTTAATGAAGACAGCCATAACAGCAGGTATGCTATGAAGTGTAATTACAGAATATCCCACAGTTGAGGCGTGTCACGATAGAGGGGCCATGCATAAATTTACAGGCCTTAAGCAGTGTGTTCTGACACACTTCCTAGGCACAGGGCTAACTGTTCAGTGAGGGTGTGAACCCACTGAGCACAGTCTGTAACTGAGCTTTTGCTCTTATGAAGAAACTGCATCAGAGCTAAATTGCTGCACGGAGGCTGCCGGAAAACCGGGAGCCACCTCATTAGCAGGGACCCTGAGCGGTCTCCCCACTAAGCCAGCGTGCTGACACAGGTCTGTCTTGGTCTTGGGGGTCCAGCTGTATCACCATTCCCTCATCTGCTTCCAGAAAGCTGGGACCGGAGCTGCTGTGCCTCACAAGCAGCACCCCCAAACTCCACCAGCACCCAACACCCCTGCACTGTGCCATCCTCCACACTGCCACCCTCATGCTCCCCTCACACCTCACAGACCCCTCACAGACCTCTCACACTATCCCTCACACCCCCTCATGGTGCCTCAAACACCCCTCAGACCCTCTCACACACCTCACACACCCCACAGACCCCTGGCACCACCCCTTCACAAGCCACAAATCCCCTCATGGGACCCTTCCCACGGGCACGGTAATGGCAGCCAGAAGAGCCCGAGCCCCTTTCCGTCCCTTCCCACTCCCCCACCGCCATCTAACGCCCGAAGGCGCGCGTGCGCCAATGCTCGCAACAGCCGCCATGGCCGCTCGCCGCCTCGGCGCATGTGCTTGAGCGCCTCCTGCTCCTCCTCCTCCTCCTCCTCCTGCTGCTGCTGCTGCTGCTTCTGCTGCTTCTGCCACTGCTGCCGCTGCTCGCCCCGGCCGGGCTCTGCGCGGCGGGATGGAGGTGGAGGAGGCGTTCCCGCTGGTGGGGCAGATGGGTCCCTACCAGGTGTACCTGTGTGTCCTGCTGGCCGTGCTCCTGCAGGTGAGGGAGGGAGGGAGGGCGGCCGGGATTTCTGCGGGGCTGGGAGGTGGTGGCTGCTGTCACAGGTGCTGCCGGGGTCCGGCACTGCCTGGCCGTAGTGGCCTAGGGTGGTGTTCTCCGGGTGGTGCCTTGGTGAAGGAAGGGTTGCAGAGGTACAGGTGCTCGCTGATGCCTCTGGGTGTAGGAGCTGTCACCTAAAAATCTCATGGGCTGTGACTGCTCATGATATGTCATCTTGCCTTGACTTCATCTTCAGCATGTTTCTATGCTAGGTGTTAGGGCAAAGCTCAGCCTTTCAGGTCTGTATTCCTACGAGATTCAAAGTGCTTGTAAGGTCAGTGATACAAAATGTTTCAGTGATAGAGCCCAACATAACAGCGGAGTGCTATCTGTATTCTGAGACCTGCGAACCTAGTGATGTGACCTGCTGGCAAGTCAGTCCATACTTCCTGCTTTGTTTTGTCTTCACGTCCTTTGCTAAAGCTGTGTGTGGAGATGAGGACAATGCATGCATCTTCATACCTTGCCAAAGGGATAAGGTACAGCTTGAATCTGACAAAAGTTTGCTTTACTCCATTCTAACTTGTCAAAAACTTGATGGCAGTGAGTTCAGCTAGGCTTAGTAATGCTGGATTGCTGCCACTGTGGGAACATACCAGCTGCAGGGGGGAAGAGGGAGGGACTTAAAAGTATTCCTCCTGCTGCTGACCAATATCATCTGGTAATCTACAACTCCCAGTCATGAGCTGTGAGACTGAAGATGTCTTCAGTCATCCAAAGGATTGATGGCAGTAGTAAGAAACTTTGTAAGGTGACCAAAAAAAAACTCATATGCCCCGTCCTGTCAGCTGGGAATTCTGTACTTGCTTGTTAAGATGATGAATGGCAAAGGCCTCATAGGTTTCAGTTTCCTTGTACTGTTTTTCCTCTTTTTCCATCCATGATTTAACTTATTTATCCTTTAAAATTAAGTACTGCTTAGAACTTGATCTTCTGGCCAACTGGCAAGATGACTTGTATGCTCACTGAAGTTGAGGGAGCAAGGAAACAATAGTTACTTTTTCCTTCTAGTGGTGGCCATGTTTTGGAAAAAAACCAGCAACTACAACGAGTGCTCTGTATTCCAAGAGGGTTGGGTAGTGTGGTTCAACTGTCCTGTAATGCCTTTTTTATTTGTTTGCTTTGTAATGAATTAACTTGTATTTCCCCTGGCAGAAGCAGACAGAAGTATTTTTGCAAATCACAGAGCAAATTCAGAATATTTTTCATCTGGTGGGGAGGAATGGAACAGGTGTCTAGACTTGTTTTTTATAATTCTCAAATTATTTGATCTTTGATTTCCTAACTTTACCAATGACAGTCACCCCTTGGCTGATACAAACTTATATGCCTGCACAGATGTGAAACACAGAAAACACTAGGGACTTAGATGTGAAGCTTGTTGTCTTTCATTCTATGGGTAGGTTCAGATTTATACCACTGGCTCCTGCTTGGGTGGCTGATTGCTTTCTGTGTTCCTTTATTGGTGCCAGGTTATGTAATGTGTCACTGGGATGTGCTAGAGTAAGTTTGAAGGGAGGTGCTGTGGCTGGTGTTAGTCATTTGTCTGATTTATTGTCAAGTTCTGAAGGACACACACAAAGGTATAAGTAATGTATTTGGTGTGTGTGATGTGGATTTGGGTAATCATGGGGTCTCAGTGCCTCAGACGCAGCATCTGGCTAGATGAAGAGATCCCCTGTTAGTCTGTCAGTGCCTCTGCCGTGGACTGACTGTCCCAATTGACTGCTTATTTCCCTGTTCCTTCCTACAGGCTTCCTCATTTGGCTTGCGGTTTTTGTGTTGCTAGCATATTTGTAACAAAAATATTTCTACATTCTTAAAAGTAACAATACCACAGGGTGAAAATTGGTTTTGTCTTCACTCTGAATCAGATGAACGGTCTTGACAATGTACTAAGCTTAAACTATGCTTTCCCTATCCCACAAGATTCCCTACAGATTTTCTGCTTTCCATGTGGAATTTGTGCTTTTTAATCTCTGGATGTTTCTAATCTATTGACTTTCATACTACTTTGTAGTTCTTTTCCCTCATCTTGCAGTGTTATTTTTTTTTTTCCTCTTAAAAACTTATACAGTGAACTGTGCGTAGCCTTCCTGATATGCCCTGGTAAAGCCTTCATGTCTGATCTTTGAATTCAAATTGCAAACATAGTTTAGCTTACAGAATTTCTTTGAGACGAGTTGTACCAAATGCTGAAGTTTGTATGAGTGAGACTTTCCACATGGGCTTGAGTGAGCTGGTGCTAGGCCTATGGGATGAGCTGACACTGGAAAGAAAACCCTCCAGGTTGCTTGTAGGTGGAAAATTGTCTCTGTATGTCATCAGTGTAAAGATAGCCTAAGTCTTGTGGGCCGCTGTTGTTCAACTTTTCAGGGTATTTGATTTCACTTTCTTGCTGATCCTTTTGTTCCTCTACTACCTGCTGCTGTTACTCATTAACTTGTTGGAGCTGCTACTGCATTAAACTGTGTTTGGCTTATTTGCTACCAGCTTAATGAATTTGGAAGATTTTTTGGATGTGTGCTGTAGCAGTGGTTGATATCTTTATAGTGGCATGATGATAGCTAAAGCAGAGAAATGTTTTGTTCCTGTACCTATAGAATTACCCAAAGACCAAACTTACCTGAAGGATATGGGCTTAGGCTAATTGTATGAATTGCAGGCTGCATTAGTCTTGCATTTCTAGTGCATCTTCAAGAGGGTTAGAGGGAGGAATAAAGTGAGCTGATAACTCTTGGAATACTTACAACTTTACTTTGAACTGAAAGTAGGTGCCTGACACCTATTGATTACTAGCAAAGTGCTCACTAACAAGTGCTCACCTTTTGAAGAATACGTATCCATACATTATTAAAATGGTGTCTTGTGTTTAGTGTGTAGCAACATTAGACAATCTCACATCTGGATCAGATGCCTAAAGAGCGTACAAGTGTTAAAAGATATTTATTGCTCTCAGTATATGTAGTTGAAGGAGACTTGCATTTGCCAGTGAACCTGAATTACAAGATTGCTCAAATCCAATCTGAACCTGAAACAGAAACTGAAGAATGGCAGGGTGTTGTGACTATGTCTCTTTTAAAAGGCTTCTTAAAACCTGTTGGAGTTAAAAGGGAGGTCCTATTTACAAAGCAGGAAAAGCCTTTGTAGAAAGTTAGGTTACATGCGCCTCGCACAGTGATATGAATAATTACCTAGGGTGTTGTTTCTCTCTAGCTTGGAACTATTACTAACTGAAGGGAAGATGGAATAAGAATTAGTGTAATCAAGTTTCTTGAAGAATACTTTGCCTTGAATTAAAACAAAGTTATTCTTGATGCAGTTGCAGCATGATTAGAATATCATGATGCAGAAAGCTGCTCCTTAACCAGCCCGTCTGCACAAATGTTCTGAGGGAAAGCATGTACTTGGGCACATAGCTTAAGTAAGGTAAGTTCTTTCTGAATCTTTAGAAATAATTCAAAAGGAGCATTGTCTGGCTCCAGATAGGATATGGATGTGATACCGTGCTGAGCATGGCTTAACTCTGTTTCTTGACATAACATTTCTTACTCATTCAGAAGATGAAATGCAGGAAGGTGTAGGAGCACACTATCACTCAGCATCTGTAATGACACTAATAAAATCTTGTCAGTGAATCTTTTCAATGCTTGTATGAGCCAATTATGCTGTTCTTTGAACTATGTGGAACCGGTCATAAACTAATACAGTTTAGTCCCTCCTTGATGAGGCATACTGTTTGGATCACATCTGAATAGAGGGCACAAAATGAATCTGAAGTGTAATGAAAAATTTAAAGTGAAGGAAAGAATTACACTTGCTAGCACAGGTTGCTAAAGGTGTTCAGGGGCTTCATGACAGATGCTTGCACTGTAACTTAGACATAGTTCAACTTGAGTCTATAAGGTATGTAAGCAAGGCAACAGGTATAAAAAAGCTGTATGGAATTGCTGTGTGACATTCCTTCACTTTGACTCACTATTTGGCTGCTTTTTTTTCTTAACATTTATGGGAGAAGTTTTAAGTCCCTTTCTTGGGAAAGCAGTTGCAGAATGTGCATCAGGATGTGTGCAGCCACTTATGTGGAGGAGTAGTTTCAAATGTGGCAATATAAACAGATGAAGTACAGAGTTCCAATTTTACTTTCTTGAGGTGAGCTTCTTATTCCCACATATTTCGTACATTGTATCTTAAGAATATGCTTATACTAAAGAACACAAGGACTTCTACTTTCCTTGTAGAAGTGATGAAGGTTTCTAACATAGTTGCAGCTCTGAATATAATGCCTTAACCTTGTGGTTTTTTATGTATGTTCCTATATAGACACCTCTGGTCAGCTTTTGCAAATTTGCAAGGCCAGCTTCAGTTTCTTTGCAGTTCAGTCCTAAAAGGTTCCTGTTCAATGTGTTGTTGAAAGACCTTACCAGAATTCTTGCTGATGGATATAAGAACAACTGTGAGTTTTGGGAGAAACACCCAGAAGTGGATATCCTGAGGGCATAGAAACAGAAAAAATCAAGCAGGTTGTTATGCCTATTGAAAAACAAAACACAACAAAAAAAAATATGAGTGGATGCTGCCCTACTACAGGCCCGTGACAACAGCAGTAAGTCTATTAACTCTCCACCTGCCATCACCTACTACAAAAAACTATTTTATACCAGTCCCCCAGCTACAGAGGGCATGCTCCTGTGTGGCAAGGTTCTCCACAGAGGTGGTCTAGCTTCTCTCAAGGGCAAAGATGATGTGACAAGTAACCGTGTTGTGTGAAAAGTGAAGTTGCCAGAAGGAACTTGCTCAGGGATGATTTACTCTCACTGTGGTTGAATGCTTTGCTTTTGGGATGTACCTTTAATGGCTGGGAACGGAAGGCGACTGGGAGGCATCAGGTCAGTGGTGTCTGGCAGCTTTCTGTGTTGTATGGGAGATGGTTTGGGAGGGGAGGAGCAGTTTATTAACAATTAAGTTACTGTTACATAAAATATTTGGTGTGATGGGATGTTAACTAGCTGTGGTGGGAGCTGAAACAATCCTGTCTTCTGTTATTAATCAAGATGGCTTTCAGCCTGGTAGATTCTCTTGGAACAGTCATTCTAGCTGGTCCGTCCTCTGAGCACCTTCAAGACAAGCCTGGGAGTTACAGACAGTTCTACTGGATAGCAAAGATTATGAATTAAATATATTTACTTTATGACACACTAGTTCCCTTTCCTTCTTCCCTGCCCTTATGTACACACACTCTCTGATCTTCTCGTGTTTTGTAGGCAATAAATTTTCAGTGTTTTTCCACTAGCAAGCCACATCATCATTGCTCTCCTTACCACTTTCCTCATTTTACAGAGTCTGATTTCCTTTTATTTCAGGTGATTTGACTGCTAGATGTGTTGTTGGACTCAGAATAATTGTTTCCAGTTTGCACATGATTGTTTCTCTTTATTTGACCCAAATAAAGTTCCGTGCACTCAAATGCTTTTATTAAAAGGAAAATATGGAAGTAGTTAACATAGTGACTTGGATTTATAGGTCGCATAGTGGTTCATGAGCACTGATTCCTATAAGTAAAAGCTCTGCTCTTTGCAAGCAGCAGCTCAGTGGACTGGAGGCCCTTTAGAGGAATAGCATCTGTTCTCTAGGTTTTGTCTGTTTACAGTCTGATCTCTGATTAGGTTTGAGAGGGAGTCAGGTCTTCTGTCACCAATACTTAACCTGGGTAAGCATTGTATTTGGTTGTTTTCCTAATCCTGGTGGGCTTGGGAGGAAGGGTGTTGAGAATTTGCCTTGCGAGGCACAGTGAAGCTTTTGAGATCCTGGGACAGGAAAAGCTGAGAAGAGTTCTATCCCTAGCTTATTCCAGCTTCCTATTTGTGGTATGCTGATCAATTATTGGTGTGTTAAAATATATATAGAGAAAGACATGAGCTTTTAAATCTCTTTGAATTTTGCAGGCCCCCTACAGACATTGCACTGAAGATATTAAATCCTTCCACAGTAAATTTAAGACTGCTGACACTTTGGTATTTCTTAATTATTTTTCACGGAACTTCTTTAAAAGTAATTCAGGGACTTCTGGGGCCTGTGGACTGGAAATTGGAAATCACTGGTTTAGGCAGTTCCACCATAAAGTTGGAAAAACTACTTTTTCATTTCTGGAAATCGTGTTGCTCTAAAGTAGCACTAAAACCAAGGCTCTCTTTAAATTAAAAATCACTTATCCTCAGGCAAGTCCTTAAAATGATTAAATGGATGGAAGCAGCTGATACAAATGTCAGCAGTGTCTTTTAATCTGAATCCTTAAATAGCAGAAACTTCTGAAATGATCTGTGTATGCTTTTAATTGCATATTTTTACAGAGCTAAATGCTTTAGTCATTTGGTAAAGAGGAAGTCCAGGCGCAGCCAAGGATGTGCTCTTTGCACAGTCTTAAAGTGCTCTGTTTGTGAGACCAAGATGCTCGCCCGTGCTTTGGCAGTGTCCCAAACCAGTATTCTGAGAAAGGTGAGAGCCTTGATCCTCTTCTGATGCTGGCTCTGACTCAGATGTGCTGATTGCCAAAGCAAGCTGGGAGATCCAGAGAGAAAGAGGGACCAAGACGAAGTGCAGATGGAAGAATGATCTTTGCTTGTGGAAGCGGGGCTAAGCTCTGACACCTGCCAGCTCACAAGTCCTGCTTCTTTACTAGCTGTTGATGACTTCTCCTTCACGTAATCCCATTGTGTCATTGAGACAGTTCGGTCCTAGGCTGGTACATAGTCTATTCCTAACCTGGAATAGGAACCTCTGCCACCTTTTTGCCTCCTTCTCCTGTAAGTCCTTCTTTACTAACAGTGCAGTGGCACTTCTAAGGGGGTACAGATGAAGCTGTGTAGCTGGTGTTCAGATGGGGAGTTTTGGCACTTGATTGCACACTAATACAATTTAACTTCTGCCCAAATAGGAAGACACGAGAGTGCTTATAGTGCTCTTCATAATCTTGGTCACCAGTTCTTGTTTTTCAGCTTGGTTCTCTAACTTAGCCATGTGTGAATGTTTATAGAGAACTGCAGGGTTTTATATGGATATTCTAACAAGGCACAAAAGCTTTCTTCCTGCCTTCTGTTTTTAAAGGCAGAAAAATAACACTTTGATGCTACAGTTTCCTCCTTCATGTTCAGAGACCTGTCAACCTATGATGCAAGGTTTGCTCTATTTCCTTTGCAGAGGGGATCCAGTCAGAGCAGTGGCGAGTCCTGTGCCAGCCCTCTGAGCTGCAGCATATGAGCCCACGCTAGATAGGTATGCTTGCCTTCATAGTGTTGTACGTCATCCAGCATGCTGTGAAAATGCAAACGCTTTAGGCTATGCTGCCTCAAACTGTTCTGGAAGCGGTTCTGGCCTCTTGTTTTTGGTCTGCCAGTGTGCAGTGCTGTGTGGTTCAGAGATGTGGCAAACCTGTCACCAAGCTTGAAGCTTTACAGGGCAAGACTGAGTCTTTTTTTTCTGCTTGGTGTACTTCCTTTATAACACATCAGAAGCACTGTAGCACTCAGTTCTCCAACCTAGGTTTCCAACAAATTTCAGGTCTCCTTAGCATTATGTTTATTGCCTGTACTTCCTACATTATTTGGGGGGGGAAAAAAAAAAAAAAGGTATTTATGGTCATCTTTAATGTTCCTTTATTAGGTAGTGTTCAAGATGTTAGTTTATTCAAGACAGTGGTGTGGCCCAGTCGGGAAGTCTATAGAGGTCTTTCAGATCCTGTAATCTGTTTCATCTGTCCCTGAGTAAGTCTTGTAAGTAATTGTCTAGCAAGATTTTGCTACAGTACACAACTGACAGATGACCCTTTAGCAGAAAACTTGTCGTCTGTGTACCTGTAGCACTATGGGGAAATCTAGCTTGCAGGTTGTAATAGCAACCTGTCACCGAAGGTAAATTTTTTTTGGTTACCTTTTTCATGAGGAGTGTTTTTTATCAGTTTGGAGTTGTTAAGTGTCTGGGAGATTATACTGTGTTCTCCTGCACATGGCTCTTCTTCATTTTGTAAATGCAACGGGACCTTTCCCTCTAGTGTGCTACTTTTTCTCTTACTCTGCTACCAAGAGGAGAAAGCTATTTTGATACAAGAGCATGTTGTCAGCATAAGGTAACTTTGCAACAAGAAGATACTTTTAGGGTTCTTCTACGCACACACACACAAAAATGTTATCTAGGAAAAAAAAAAAAAAAAAAAAAAAAAGTGAATTAAAAGGCAAATTGCCATTTTTGGAATAACTCAGAGCAGATGAGATCATCAGGCTTTCCAAAATAAGGTGGCCCTCCAGCTTTTCATCTGCTTGTACTGTGTTCAGGAGAAATGACTTTAACCCAAAAATGTAAATTTTACCAGATCAAGGTCATTCATTGTTCCTTTTAAATTTGTGCCTTCCCCTTAAGGTGCAGTTTTAATGTTTCTGTATTTGAAAGGTCAGAAGCTAGTGGCTTGCTCATTGTTTTGTTCAGCAGTGAATGCTTCAGCTGATACTTGTGTAGAATGTTTAGCCTGGTTGTGAATAGCTGGTGAGCTGATTAAGAAGTGCTTTCAAACTTCATGGTAGAATTTAAGTCTTGCTTTTGTTCTTTGTGCTTTATAATGGATAAATTAGATTTAAGTTTCTTAAATGATTTTTGGCGTTCATCATGAATGAAACTGTTTAAGCTCTTTCTTTACTCTTCATGCTATTTGTGTTAGAGATTCTACTTCTTTCTTCAGAATCATTCATTAGGAAAATGAACATTGAGAAAGGTGGTCAAGAGATTGCAGGCACCTCTATTATTATTGATTTTAGAATTTTAAGTTCAACTGTTAATGAAGTATCTGTAAATGATTGACTAAAACTCCCTTTGCTTAACCCAGAAAGTGAAAGTAGCAGAGAAAGCAAAAATTACAGGTTATTATGTTGTCTTTTAGTAAATTTCCATCCATCACAGGTTTCTAATCTATACAGACTATAAAGTTTTAACCTACAAAGAATAGAAACAAACAGAAGAAACTTGAAACTAACAAAACTTCGCTCTTCTTCATCTGTGACTGTGCTGCTGCCTCTTCCCCCTGTGCTTGGTGTTTGTCTTGATTAATGCAGATCAGTGCATGGAATTCTGTGGGGAGCTGTTAGCATCCACATACAGCTAATTAATATGGTGTATCAATAGCAGGTATTAATTAAATGACACATACATTTGACTTGTACTATGTATTTGCCACAGTGCACATAGTGTAACGTAACCATTTTACACCTTAAGTTCTTATAAAATGCCATCAAAACAAAATAAGGTATTACGTATTGATCAGCAGGCTAAATAACTGTGATACTGCTAAGCACCAGCATTTAATGCTCTTAAGAGGGGAACCTCCAGATTATTTTTTTTTTGAAACAAACAAACAAACAACCTTTTATTTCAGTGTTAAAATTGTATTTTTGTTCTTGTATTATTGTTCTTTTGTTATACATTTAATATAAAAATGTAATATTTTGTTATCATATTATTGTTCTTTGTAAGCTTCAATATTTATTGTTCTTTGCAAGCTTCAAGTTTGCTTGGTCATGTTCTTAATACCACTTCTAGAAAATGTTTCTGGTCTATTGAATTGTAAATAAAACTGGGACTGGGGAAGGCTGTGTGTGGTTTTTTTTTCTGCTTTGCAACAAAATTAAGAGGATTCACTGTACCTGTTAGCCAAAGTAAAAGGCTAATTTTTCACTAGAAAAATCAGTCTCTTCACAGCAGTGACTTCATTGAACATGAATATAGAAAAAATAGTGTTTGATAACATCAAAGCATGTCACCATCTTCGAATATTTTTCTGATTCAGCATATTAATTGAAAGTGTTTCTATTGTTCTTTCCTTGCTTGCTGCAGCTGCTAGGATGCTTAAGGCTGATTTATTTATTTTTATTTAAAAAATATGATGTTTCTTTGTGTGCCTGCAATCATTTATTTTTCAATTTATTCTTCTGTAGCTGGGGTGGGCTTCACTTGGAGCAAAAATGAAAAGTGTTCATCTTTCCCTAAACCACATGCATGGAAGATTTCATTTCCTGAACTACTTCAAAAATGTTTATTATTTCAGAAGACAAAAACAAGAATGTTACCGCTTAGTCCTGACATGGAATTGTCTGCGTGAGTCAGAATACAGGGATGCACCACAGGTCGTGACCTGTACTTCTCATTTCTCACTGATTTCAGGCTCTTCCTGAGGACTTGAGAGTACTGTATCCACATATCCCTAGCAACATACCCACTCAGCTTTTTCACTCCACCTTCCTTGTGTAATCTTAGTCATTGCCCTCTTTCTCAGATGAGGTCTTTCACTTTTCATCATCTGTTTAAAAGTTGTTTTTTAGTTTAAGTAATAGAATTAACAGATTGTGGCTTTTTCTTCCAAATTTCTTTTCATTTTCATTTATTTTTATACTTGAAAGAGAATGAACTTCTGAAGCATTTTCCTCCTAGCACTGCAGCAGCAGTTTATCGTGTGGAACACACAAAGGAGCTGATGGAAAGAAAATACTTGTGTAATAACTCAGATCTTGAATATTTATTGATCCTATCTACATTCTCCTCAATTCTGAGTACTATCTGTGTAGCAGCCTTGCTGCTGCGCTTCCAAGAGGCATGCTCTTTCCAAGAACACACTGAGGAGGTGCTGGTAGCAGAGCCAGGACTGTATTCAGGAGGTGGCTGAAATGGGGTTTGAGAAATGGAGTGGCATGACAGATTTTTTTCATGAAGAAGACAATCGGCAGGAGAAGCAACAAGATCCTTTTTTTTTGTCAGGAGCTACAGTGATGAGTTATTAAGGGCATGAGACGAGAGGCGGGTTTATTTGGGGGAATGTAGAGGTCTTTGATTTGTTGCCATCAGCTGCTTTTGTCTCTTAGGAGATTTTTTACCATGAATTTTCTGTGGCAAAACTCATGGTACCTGTGTTCAAAGAGGTCTAAAACACTGGGTTTTAAGGTGAAGTTGTAATGTTCTAGGCTGTAAAGCAGTGGCCTGTGAATGCTCTTCTGGGCAAGAACCAGTGACCCTACTCCATGCCAGGTTTAAAACATCTGGGTTTCCAGCAGTTTTATATATATTTTCCCTAAACAAAGCCAGCTGTTAATTTCTGAATGTAGGCCTTGTGTGGGGGTGCAATATATATTAAAAATATATCTGTACATTTGCATGTATCTCTATTGATAGTAAAACAGGTTCACGGGAAAAAATAATTTTGGTAAAAGTGGGAATATAAAATGCTGAGGAAATCTATTCTAAATATCAAATTAAAGAAATGAACAACACAGGTGGAAGGAGAGAATTAAACGGTAAAATACTTGCATTGAAGACCTTCTGCATTAACAACTCTTCCTGCAGCCAGCTGCTGCTGCACTTGCTATGTGTGGAAGCTGGGGGGTGTCAGGAATGGAACTTCCTTAATCTCAAATAATCTGCAGATTAAAAAGTGCAAGAACCACTGTTGCAAGAGCCACTGTGTTGAAGTTGTGACTTCATGGTTTGTGATATTAGATAGGGACTATACATGATTGCAGTGATAGAAAGAGTCCTATTTCATGTTTTCTTTAGACACTGTTTTGTTCCGACTGTAAAGGAAGCATTGCTTGGACGTACACTTAACATCTTTGTTTCTGTCTTTCACTTCAGCTCTACGTGGCCACTGAAGCCATCCTCATTGCACTGGTGGGGGCAACTCCTCCTTACCACTGGGATCTCGAAGAGCTCTCAGCTAACCAGAGCCATAGCAACCAGTCAGCGAGTGAGCAGAGGGCCTTTGGGGAATGGCTCCTGACCGCCAATGGCAGCGAGGTTCACAAGCACGTACACTTCAGCAGCAGCTTCACATCAATAGTCTCTGAGGTAAGTCTGGAGCATGTTTTGCTGCCTCATGTGTAAGTAGTAGATGGCTCTGAGGCAGTATGGGGCAAGCTGGCAGTACTGCTGCTTCTCTCTTCCCTACTAGAGCATGTTTTGATTAGCAAATGAAACAGGTGCTACCTCCAGGCAGAGAACAGGTAACCTACTCATATCTTTATTGGCAACAAAAGCTACCTTTGTTTTGCAGTGCAGATCTTAACCAACACTCTGGTCCAAAAGTACCCAGCTTCTCCACATGTTGGGTCTTGTAGCTTGGTTCCACAATAGAGCTGGAATCATGTAATTGTACTAAAGGGTTCAAAGTCCTGTGTGCATCTTGAGCTCTTTCTGGCCACCTTCTGCAATTTCCTTGGTAAGAACTGAAATGCATCCATCATGCAATTAACAAGCAGTAGAGAAACTGGAGAAGAAACCACTGGTTCTTTGCTGTTCCATGTATGAGGGAGGACATTAGCACTGGGGAGCAAGGTGGACAAAGCAATTGCATATGTTCTATCCTAAACCAAGCTTTAGCTTTATCAGTGTGGCCTGTTTTGTAAGTGTCCTCTTTCACGGTCTAGCCACAGTCTCTAAAGGAATGATTCCAGCTTCCACACCGATGTGTTCAATGCTTGCCATTCCTGTGGCCTTGAGTATTTATTAATGCCATTCTTCTGTGCAGGAGCCCCATCTGTCTGCAGCTGTTACAAAACCTGAATTTAACACTATACAGCTGAGTAAAGTACAGCACTGCTTGCTAATACGTGGCTATTGACCAAATGCATTAATACTATTTGAATTAGTCCTGTAAAGTAGTTAATGTTATTGGTTATGAGCATATTAACAAAAACTGCGAGTTTGGGAATAGTACCAAGCAATTGTATACAACAGGCATTGCTTCTTATTCTGGTAATAAAGTGGATATGAGTACTTATGCCACTATTAAAATTAAAATCCTAACAGACAGTGGCATTTTTTTAAGCATAACTTAAAGCTAATTGTCAAAAAGGTTTTAAAATCTTTTATGGGCTTTTCCTGGTTTGCTTTTACTTTCTCCAAGAATTGTTTATTCTCTTAAACTTGACAAGTGAGACATGTTCATGGAGTCGAGCAGTGGCTGAGGATATAAATTTTGTGAAGATACTTATGCGTATTAGTTGCATAGGTAAGAAATGCAGGTAATGAACAAAGTTTACTTGAAAAATACAAAATTAAAAAAATATCTCATGACATCTGGTACATTAAAGAACTTCAAAGCAGAATCTGAACTTTTAAGTAAAGGCCCATGTGTATAAAAATCCTGTTGCCTCTCCTGTATCCCATGACTAAGATACAGTTTGTTCAAAAATTTGACTGTATGCATGGTACATTTGAAAACTGAGTTAACTATGAAGTTCTTGGTGTGTTTTTTCCAAAACGATCTGATGTTGTTTTGGGGATTTCTGATCACTAAGCGATTTCCATACTGACATAGAGAGAAGTTTTCTCTGCATTTGAGGAGGATATTTTTAATGCTTACTTTGTGGCATCACTTAGTAATAACTTGACTATTGCAGAAGTGCTCTGAAAAACATTTTGATGTAAAAAGATGCATAGTATTACTTTTTTTTTTTTTCAGGAAATAGGACTCAAGTCCTTTAAAGGGCTTCTTAGTCACTGAGATTAACTTGAAGAACAAACCTTGCTTTGCCACAACCAAATTTTGCCTTGATCTCTGAACAATTCAGAAAGAATCTATTGACATACTATCTAGTGTTGGCAGTTTTTTAACATTTATACCAAAAATAGGGAATGATTCTTTAGCTCTTATGAAATTAACTATATTATTCCAAGTTAAAATTAATCTAATGTGCTGTCATGATACATTTTCCTGGATTTGTTAAACTCAGAGGAGCTGATTTGTGGTCACATGGCTTGCTTTAGAAGAGAATTTTGTCAGAATCCTGACACCCTATTACTGTCAGTGAATACATCACCACTTAAATGACAATTCAAACTGAAGCACGTACTGAGAATAAGCAAATTATGTTCTTGGAACTTCTGAATGATTTTGTTAGCTCCCTAATCTTGGTGAGGTTTAATTGCATGGCTCTGTTCTCTTGGTGAGGTAGTTTATAACTGGGTTGGGAAATAATATAAGCATAGCTAGAAAGGATATCCAATGGAGTTTTGGAATTGGAAAAGGTTATGAAGAGAGGATTAGTGTTATTGCAGGGATAATGAAATAATCACCAGCTTACCAGCACAAGAAGAAAAGTTGGGTGTCGCTGAAAGGAACTATTATTTTGAGGTGGAGAGGAGTAGAAAAAGAAAAGAATACAAGATACGAAGTTTTTTAGAATAAAAAAGTGAAATAGTTTTTGAACAGTGAGAACATAGCATAATTTAATTCTAGTTTTATGGGAGAAAGGTTCAACCTGGAAGAGGAGATTTTTTTGAGACACTGAAGTCTATAAGATCATATGAGGTTCAGGCGTTTGAAAATAGAAATAGAAATCTTTGGAATAGAAAAGATCTGGAAGTTACAGAAAGTAGACTGAAAAAAAAAATCCAGAAAAAAATCCAGAAAACTTGTCTAAAACTACCGAAGTGTTTCTCAGTGATGAGACAGTTCATAAGGAAGAGAGGATTATTTCTGTATGTAAACAACAATGCTTTATTTTGCATGGTGTGCCTACACACTTCAGCAATATATATCAAGAGGTAGCAATGACTTCACTTAAGCTAAGGAATTTATGCGAGAAAAGGCAATAACAAGGAGAGAGGGGGAAGAAGGCTGCAAAATTACAATATCCCGCAAGGGACCTATCCTTGTGTTCAGAATGAAAGACTATACTTGATCTCGGGAACTATACATTTGGTTACTATCCACCCAGAGAGTCTGGAAAACAGTGTTTGTTTCAGTGTCTGATGACTTACTGAATGAGATGCTTAGGAGACTTAGGCAAGGTTTTATCTTCCTGAAAGTATGTCATCCTCCTCCAACTACTGGCGAACCACTTCGGTTAATTCTCCTTTTTTGTCTCCATCCAGTGGTTTTTAATTGGCAACACATCGTACAAAGTCAGCGCTGCCAGTTCTTTCTACTTCAGTGGTGTGTTTGTTGGAGCAATTTCCTTTGGCCAGCTCTCAGACCGCTTTGGGAGGAAGAAGGTCTATCTCACAGGTAACCAGTAACGGTCTGTTTCACAGGTAACTTAACAAAATGAATGATGTGAAGTTGTCCTGTCTCTGCAGATGAGTGGCAAGAGCCCAGTTTCTGCTAAGAGCTTGATATGCAGCAGTGAGTCACATGCTGTGATTTTTTTTGTCCTTCCATTACACTTGAATATACTGTCCTTCTAGTGTATGTCCAGAGACAAGAAATTAATATTTGACTGTTCAGTCAGCATCTGAGCATGTGGGAGGTGTTCTGGATTTAGGAATTGTACTATAAGGGCTTAATGCTTAAGAAGTGAGTATATGCTATTGTTATCATGCTCATGGGATCTCCACAAGTTGCAACTAATATTCCTAGTAATTTATTAGCAATGTTCTTACACATATAACTTGCTGTGAATTTTTTCACCTTTCATCTCTTGGCTGCATAATTTAATTTTTATATATTTGGGTCCATTCCTTTAAAGTCTAAGTTGTGTGTTTTTTTTTTTTTTTTAAACTGTGCCCAGATGAAACAACTTGTGAAACTTTTTTTGTACGTGTATTTATAAACTTGCTTGTCAATGGATGAGCATGTAGAATTAAAAAACAGTGGCTTGTTCCAAAGAAACAACTTAATTCAAAGCAGATAAAGATGAACCCGCTATGCAGTGCAAACTTCACATATACTGTCCTCTGATAAAGCTTCTCATCTCTAGTCTATATGGTGTGCTTTCCAAGAATGAGGGGAGATATTTGGTCATACATTTAGTCTGTGGCTCTTGTATGGGGATAAATATGAAGCCATTTTAATTGGAGCCCTGTAGTAGTTTTGAATATTTGAGAAAATGTCTTCCATGAACTGAAGTTGAAAGTGTAGTACTGCAAATCATGTACCAGATACTACTCCTTATGTTCCCTTGTTATGATATTGACTTTGGGTACTTGTATTTCTACCCAAACTTGTGGCATGCAGCAGTGTTTTGTAGTTGTTGAATGTGATTACTTAAGACGGAAGTCATTGAACATCAAGTAAGGATGCTAATAAATGTTTCTGTTTTACTTTAGATGCTTTTCTGAAATGAATCTTTTGCATTGTTTTTCAGGTTTTGCCCTTGACATCTTGTTTGCCATTGCAAATGGATTCTCACCCTCATATGAATTCTTTGCACTGTCTCGATTCTTGGTAGGGGTGATGAATGGTGGGATGTCGCTGGTGGCCTTTGTTCTTTTGAATGAGTGTGTGGGTACCGCATACTGGGCATTAGCAGGTAAAATTTGAGTGTCAATACCTATTTTCAGAATTTTTAGACTTATCATGCACACCACTTGGGACATGCTAAAACTCACTAGCATTTGCCAAGTTAATTCTACTCGCTTGAGCATTTGTGTGACAACAGTCTTTGAGCCTTCCTTTGTTTAATATGAACTTTAGACAAACACAGTAGATAACATGGCCATATGAATTTCTGTATCACCCAAATTGACTAAGGTACTTCAAATACCTAAATACTCATCTGTGGTTTATGGTAACTGATCTCTATCCATCAGGATCTTGGGCTATGCAAAGCAGCTTAGTTTGTTTGTATGATAGATATCAATTTTTTCATTCCTGGCTGTTTTCAAAAATAAATAAATAAATAAAAACTTTTTGTGTAATGGGAAGATGAGACAGCTATTGTTAGTGCTCAAAAATGAGCTGTCCCATGTGGTAATCAACCTTAGAACAAATGATACAGGTGCCTTTAACAGCCCTGGTTATTAGCGTTGAAGCTGTACTTCAGATATGATGACTACACTGCACTGTTTAGGTACAGTCTTTCTTCTGGGCATGACTTGCTAAGTCCCTGACAAGTGGCAAAGATGTGTTCTGATGAGGGACCAATGACTTGTTTTAAAAGAGAATATCTTGCAAATCGTGAGAGCTACAAATGAATACTATGTATTCTTAAAATACAATTTTCCAGTGGTTTCTAGTATTTTTTACACAGAGAAAAATGAAACACACTTAGAATTACAAGACTTAATTATTTGCAGGGCTTTGGGTGAGGAGGCTGTAGAAGGGTGCTTCTTGGACTTGTCTTGATCTTTGTGATTAGGTGTAATGCATCTACTCTGTGTGGGTGAAGGACAGAACATTCTTTGGTCAAATAGCTGTGTATTTGCCTGTATTGCTGAGTGAAAATTTTTAATGAAGTTTAATGAAGTTTATGTATGATCCCATATTTTGGCAGTTAGCAATGTTCCTTAAAGGAGTGGTAATGGTGTTTTGTTCTTGTTTTTGTTTGTTTGTTTTTTATTGTGTGTTAGGATCTATTGGTGGCTTGTTCTTTGCTGTGGGAATTGCCCAGTATGCTTTATTAGGGTACTTCATTCGATCCTGGAGGACTCTGGCTGTTGTGGTTAACCTGGAAGGAACAGTAGTCTTTCTTCTCTCTCTGTAAGTTATTTTTCAAACTGAAGTCCTTCAAGGAAGATGTCAAAAATGAGAGAAAATACAATTAAGTCAAGGAGCTTTTCTAGGATGGTATGAAGTGCTGTAACTAAGGTATTTCTCTCAACCTCTACCACCCTATGTTCTGTGCTTACTTTAAATTGCAGTGCTGCAATATCTGAAAACCTAAGCATACGTTGCATTGTCTGTGCATTATTACTGTAGATGGAAATAGTCTTGAGTAGTATAGAAGAACATCCTGGTCTTTCACTGGTATGTGTAGCTGCTTTAAATTGTTGTCTGGTGTGCTACAAGATGCTGTATATACATTCTAAATGATACAGAAACATTAATATGCTTATGTATAATAACATGACATTTCTTTTATAATTCTGCTTACATGGAAGAAAGAGCATCAAAATTGCTTGCACATATAGTCTCAAAGGTGATATGTAAAACAACAGGCAGCTTCCTTTTATTTTTTTAATACTGTGATTAGTGAAGAAGAAGAAGGCTTCTTAAGGTACTTGGGCTTTTTGTTTGTAGATTTCAACACTGAAAGGTATGATGCAGTGTGATCTTTCTCATGTATTTTCTGACAGTAAAAACTCAGTAACTGAGGGAATAAGTGAATTTTAGCTTCTGTTTAAACTTAACTTTTTTTTCCTTCCAACATCTGTAACATTGGTAACTACCTTTGTTAAACAATCAAATGCCCTTTCAAAGGAAGCATCAGAACTCAGGGAGAGGTCTTAAAGGTTGTAAGGTGACTTGACATTTCCAATACTTCAAAACTTAAAACAGTGGCATTTCATGCCTTTTAACGTGTATTTCAACTTTTGGGTAATACGTTCAATTCTTTTGAAATGCTTTATGCATGGGACTTCAGAGCTGTGTTCAGATTTTTTCATTCCAAATTTCACAGTGTCTCCCACCCCCCATTGCTTTAAGAAGATTCTTTATAGGAAGTATTACCAGACTTTATCATGGGAAAGAAAATATATTCATTTCTAAACTCTTATTAAAAAAAAAAAAAAAAAAAAGTGATTCTGTGCTTTTAAATAAATGATCTCACTTCAGGTCAGAGAGAATCTTAAAAGTTCTGGCAAAAAGTTGAAGTTTAAGTTAATTTTGGGGATCTGAAAATAGTACGAGATTTGTTTTGTAGGCTGTGTTGGAGCTATAGACCTATCAATTAAACACGGTGGACAGGGAACAAAAGCCGGGTCTTTGTACAGCCTCAGCCTTGCTCTTTATGGGAGAGAATTTGGGGAAATGCTGAAACATGAGGAACAGGAGATAACTAGTCAGTGTTGCAAAAAGATCTTACTTTTAGTGATACAGTGCCTCTAATTCAAAATTTCACTGGGAGGCATTTCTAGTATTGTGTATGTATGTGTGTATACATATATATGTAATTTTTCACTATCTAAATTACATATGAATTACGTTCCTTCTCCTTTCAACATGTTTCATCTGTTTCAGTAAGCGAATTCAATACCTAAAGGGCTGTTTGGAAAACAAAACAAAACAAAAAAAACCAACTGCTATGCTGAAACATATTTCAGCCTTATTTCCATAGGCAAGCTTAGCGATGTAGAACAGAAAAGCCCTAAAGCTGTCTCTGATATATATGTGTATATATATATATTTATGATACATTTATTTTAAAATCAGAAACTGTGTTACAGATTCATTCCAGAGTCCCCCCGCTGGCTATACTCGCAAGGCCGGCTGAATGAAGCAGAAGATGCCCTTTACCTCATTGCAAAGAAGAACCGCAAGCAGAAGTACACTTTTTCATTAAAGCTCCCAGCAGAGAGAAGCCCCAGAGAGGCTGGCAGTTTCTTGGATCTGTTCCGATACAGGATTCTCTTGGGACGCACATTGATCATGATGTTCACCTGGTACTTAAAATACTTTGTAGGCCCAGCAATGTCTAATGACTGTGTGTATTTTCTTAAAAGAAAGTGCTGCCAGTTGTTGCCAGGGCTAGCAGTTGTAATATGGAGCAGGAACCCATGACACTACCTCTGTTTGCTACCAGGAATGTGGCTCTCCAAAAGTACCTGTTGTGTTTTGGGGAGTTCTACTAGCCCTGAGCTTTTTTTGCTGCCACTTTGAAGTAAATGTACGACAGGGTATGCAAGTTCTCTGGCGTTGCTGTTCACACAGTTGCTTTTATAATGTGTATTCTTGGGGGAGGATGTATTAAGAAAAAAGGCACTGTTTTGTCAGCAGGCAACGTAGTGCTATATTCTTGGTGCTTTTCTAAATTCTCAATGCGGAATAGTCATATTTTGCTCCATAAGTGAGAGTTAGAAGATTGCCTTGATGATTTCCTGCAGAATGAGTTAGTGACCTTTTCCTTTCATCTCCGTAGAGAAGTTGGTCAGGGTTACAAGAGAAATATGAAAAATCAGAATTTGAGAATGAATAAAAGAGTAATAGAGTATAGAAATTAAAGGAAGGCAGAAAAAATTTAGACCTAATGTCTGAAATACTGCATTGCGCCAGACCAGTGCTTTGATATGTCAGTCAAAGATACAGCTCTGATATTACCTTTTTCTTATTTTTTACAGGTTTGTGTGCAGCTTGGTTTACTATGGTCTTACCCTTAATGTAGGTGACTTAGGTGGAAGTATTTATGCCAATTTAGCCCTTTCAGGGTTGATAGAAATCCCAGCGTACCCTATCTGTATTTACTTGATTAACCAAAAATGGTAAGTATGAAATTCTATTAATGTGTTTTGTTTTTTTCTCACAGATAAGTTCCCTGCATATTGTCTCCCCTGTTCTATATCCATAGTATGGAGCATCATGCTTCAGTTATAGTAGTTCAGTATATACTCCTAAGAATTTTTAAAGTGCCACTGATAGATCTTTGCATCTAGTAACAGTTTGATGACAGTTTAGCTTTTTCTCAGCAGCTCTTTTTATTGTTAACAAGTTGTCTAAATTTGGTTCAAAGATGAGGCTGATGTCAAACCTAGCTGTGCTGACTCTGTGCTAACACAAGATGGCATTCTTCTCGCCTCTGTCTTGTAATTCCCATTCTCACTATTAGGTCAAAGTTGTAACTAAACTCAGCTGAAACTGTTGTGTGGTGCCATGTAATAGCTGCTGTGTGTGTAGATCTGTGAGCAGAGCCGTTGAGTCTGATAGCTAGCCTTTTCCTGATTCATGGTACTCTAGACAATGTCTTTCATTTTTTGTGGAATTCACCTGCCAGTCTTTTCTGCATGTCTCTTGAGCAGCTTTACATACGTACATGCACTGGGAATGAAATCAAAATCCTAGATTGTCAGCCACTGCATGAGACTTTCTCAGTGCTCATTTTGGTGACAGCAGCAGCAATTTGTTTAAAAACAGTGGGAGAGGAAGTTTTTGTGGGAGATGGTGTACAGCATTTCTGGCTGCAAATGAAGAGGGAAAATTAATTTAGAGGACTCACTGGTTATCCCTTTTTGGACACCAGGTTTGGTCGAAAGCGAACGTTGAGTGCATTTCTGTTCCTGGGAGGATTGGCTTGTCTTATTGTCATGTTTCTTCCTAAAAAGAAAGGTAAATGTTTCCTTTTGTTTCTGGTGTAGTACTTTGTAAGAAGTTGTAAAACTCCTCATCCCACAGCCTAAGAATTTGTTTGTTGTCAGAGCATTAGGCTTATACCACATGTGAGTCTGCAGTTTTAAAGCCAGAGAAGCTAACTCAGATGAAGCAGCAGCCTTCCTACGATCTTAAGAAATGCTGTTGAAAAGGTGTAGATTTGAACTTGTCTTTGGATTCTGACTTACACTTTTAATCAAATCAGTCAATCCTGTCCAGTGTTTCTGAATGATGTTTCATGGGATATCTTCATTAGCTATGAATCTGTCAGAATAAACAGTACCCATCCAACTTGTATGACTCCAAGTGAAAGACCAATGTCAAAAGATTCTAAGAAGTGAATTAAGGGATGAGTTTACATCTTTTCCTCACTGCTCTGTAATGTTTGAGAAGGGTGTGACTGTGGTTTTAGTAATGTGGCTACATCACATATAGTTCAGAGAGCATTCTGAAAATCTTTTGAAGCAAGAGGTCTTAAATTCAATGTTTTTTTTTCTAAAGACACTAATGTTCATTTCTTGGTTTTCATATGTTTTTCAAAATGTTAGAAACACAATAGTACAGTGAACATCTTTTCTTTGAAAGTGAGATACGTAAATCAATGTCAGCTTGTAACATTTGTACATGTGTAACAGTCACAATGAGTGAAAATGCTTCTAATATTTGAAACTAGCATGATTTAAAAAGATTAATCACGCATGCTCTTGTTGTCCACATAAATAACTAGCTGTAGATGGCAGTGAATATAATAGGTAAAACATTTTTAGAGAATTGTGCAACTCAAGTTCCCAGAAATATTCCAGATGCTAGAGCCCAGATGTTAGAGATACCTTTGTTAGGCTGGTGCCAGTCATCGAGTAGTTTCAGCATTTGAATCCAAGCTCTGTTTAGAACTTGTGTAAAGAAAGATTTTTAAGAGGATAGAACTGCTGGTCTTCAAGAAACCACCTGTGCGCTGAACTGCCAAAGTCAGACAGGAACAAAACAACTAAGAAGCTTAGCAGCTTCTTAGCTTGCCAGAAGCAAGCAGCACTCTCCTTATGAAGCACGATTTGTTCAAGGTAGTAACAGCTTATTTTAAAGTCTTCCTTGTTAGCCATTTAATGTCTTTTGATGCACCAGGTATAAGCTCATAATCATTAGCCACTCTGACAAAACTCTGAGCTGGATGGGATATTGGGTATTATGTTATCATAGCGTGATATGTAACTATGACTGAAGAGGGTTCTAGTTACATTAGGTGGCCAAGGTTTTTTTTAGTGTCTGTCATTCTTTTCTTCAACTTGCCAACACAGCTGATATAGTAGATTATTAATGGTAGACCAGAAAATGTGTGGGATTTTCATTGTTTCTTTTTTGTTTTGTTTCAGCTTTGGTTACATTTATAGGATTTTTATCTTGCATTTCTAAACTTTGACGTTTTAATACGGTCTTCATGCAGGATTTTAACTCTACAGAGGTGTCTCTGATTATAACACTTGAGGACAAGGAAACAACAAAAACCTCTCTTTTTCTGGTCTTGAGCAATACTTCAATACCACAGTCTTTGGGACCGTTCTGTCATTTAATTCATTTTTTTCCTGTTGGCTTTTATTTGATAAAACGGAAATAATGTTGGGCTAGTAAAAAGTCTGCAGTTCATTTAAAATGTGCTTTTTGAGTTGCTTTTTCATGGTGTGTTTTATAGAGAGCTTTTCCTCTTTGTACAAATTTAATTACACAGATAAAGAAAATAAATCCGTAGACACAGAATATAAATTTTGTTGGATGACTTCTGCCACTGCTGCCTAAAAGAAGGCTCCTCAGATTCTCTTGAGTTTTGAGAGTTCTCCTGAAGGTACAAATCACCTCCAACAAATACTGGTCTTTAATAGAAAAACTCTTACCTGCCATAGCAGATTCATCAATAGATTCTGTTTTGCTCTATACTGTTGTGTGACTGAAGTGATTACTGAGATGTAATTCAGTGTTCCAAAGCATTACAAAGATCACGTTTTCTCTTTCAGATACTGGAGTGTTTGCAGTGGTGAACAGTCGTTCTCTTTCTTTGTTGGGAAAATTGACAATCAGTGCTGCATTTAACATTGTCTATATCTACACATCAGAACTTTATCCCACAGTGATCAGGTAATGCAAGTTAATTTTAAGGCCTTCATTTTTCTGGTTCTTATATCGGGATCACCTTTTACTTGCCTTGCTTTTTTCTATCAAGTGTCCCTTTTCATTTGAGATGTTCACTTAACATACAATGTTTATCTGTAGAGTCATGTATACTAAACTTCTTCCCTTATCCTCTCCTCACCTCTGTCTCCCTCAAATCTGTAGTGCTCTCTTCAGCATAACCATATTCTCTGTAACAGTAAAATAATCCTCTTAGATGCTTGGTATGCTCACGGCCCTCTCTCCACTTGTGAGGATAACAATACAATTGTTTATCATTCTTTTTAAGGAGTGATATCTGTAGGTTTCTCAGTGCTTTATAAATCTCTTAAATATTCATGCTTGGTTAACCAACAGTGCTGCAGATGACCTATCAATAAGCTTTATAAAAGAAACTTGATGATTCAGAAGAAGTGCCCTGTGCTTGTGGTGACCAAGTAGACAAAAGCACCTATTATATGGGTTAAAACTAATCCTATGGTGTTTTTCTTGTGAGTGGGTAGATCAGCTGATTTGGATAGAGGAATTCAGTCAAAGTTTCAGGCAGAGATGAGATGTGTTGACTGAAATCATGCTTTGTCTCTTTATATGTGGACATATGTTAGAATTCTGAAATTGCAAGGTATTTGTGCTTCTCTCCAATCATATGTTTTATTGTTTTAATTCCTGTCTTCAGATGTTTTCAGTTACATTTCACTTTTTGTTGCCAGTTAATGAGGTCAGGTTCACAACTGAGACTTCTGGCTGATTAAATCTTTTCTTGCACTTGCAACTTCTTACCCTTCTTAAGTCCTAGCTCATCCTGTACAAATGTCACTGATTAATGATTTTTGCTTTTTTCTTAGGAATGTTGGAATGGGTGCCTGCTCCATGTTTTCCCGTGTTGGTGGAATCATTGCTCCTTTTGTCCCTTCATTGGTTTGTCTGAACTTCTCACTGTTCTAAATATTTTTGTTCTGTGGCTCTGATGCATCAGAAGCTTGCAGAAGTGGGAATATTTGGGGTAAATTATATATGCTAAGATCTGTAAATTGAATGTCTTGGCAGTATCATGGTAGACTAAAGACATTAGGATATAATCCGTAATTAGAAAATCCCAGTATTTAGTTCAGAAGATGTTTTAGCCCTATAAGAATTTGGGGACTTACAGTGGACTTTAGCAATATTTATTGTCATTTGAAAATACCAAATTGATTATTCCTATTTTAAATGATAAACCAACAATAACAACAAAAAAGGTGGTTAAACAAATAACTGCATCAAGATGATAAAGCATAAAGACTCAGTGCCCTTCTCAAACTCATATTTCTGAGAAGAAAATAATTTTACCTTCACTTCATTGAATTATAATCATCAGCAAAATGGTTTATCTTTAAATGAAGGAAGATGCTGTTGTGGAGACCTGAGATACCTCTAAGGCTTCTGGGCACAATTTTCATAGCAGCCTGTCCAGGCAAAGAGAAATGCTCAAGAACCAAACGTGAGGGTGATACATACTTTCTTCTTTTTATAGACATGTATATATGCAGGTAAAAGAATGCAAGTTTCTTTGGCATACTTCTTGGTAAGGTCAAGTGAGAATTCCTTTAATGTGACAGACTTCACATGAAATAACTTTTTCTCTGTGCCATCTGCCATCTTACTATGGCAGGCAGAGGGCTGGCAAAAGGGTAAATAAGCACATCGGACCTTTTGTTCTGTAGAATGACACATGGGGTAGGTGAGAGTGCAGAATCTCCAGGGCTACAAAAGGCAAAGACAAGGCAGGTGCAAGTCTCCCAAGCAGAGCTAATACACTGCTTTTATGTAGCAGTCAGGGCATCCATTATATTTTATTTAGTGGAGGTTTGTCACTGAAGAAGACAAATCTTGGATCATCATGTTTTGAAGGGGTCCAATGCAAGTCAAAATAGGTCTGTTTAAAAAAAAACAAATTAACGTTGATTCAAGGAATTAAGTTTTTATTTAGAGTCTCTTCAACTATTTTAAAGCATTTCTCAGTAGCTTTTGTCTGGGGATGAGTGTTTTACAACAGCTATGCTCCTGGATTTTTTTTTTAATGAGCCTTCAGTGTTCTTCCAAAAGTGAATGGATACATTTGGTACAGCATTGTAGATAACTTGTAGCTTTACACACAGCTGTACTAAGTGTAGTTGTGGTTGTAACAAAACATGAAAAGAGGGTCAGGCATCAAAGGTGGAGTGTAAACATTGCTTAAGCTGTCAGGGGTGATGACAGGAAGGCCAAGGCTCAGTTGAAGCTATAAGTAGCAAGGAGCATAAATACGGATTGCACCAGACCATGGACATTTAGATAAAATGTTTAACTTATTGTTGAGTGGGCTAGATATCCTGTTGGTGGATGAGATGGAATAAACTGGAATGCTTAATGCTTACTTAGTCTTCACAGGCGAAGTCTGACCTCAAGCCTCTGTGTATATATCAGCACAGTTTAAGAAGCAAAGGGCCAGGCAGCAATGGATGAGCAGTAGGTTCATGAACACTGAAAGAAGGTCAAAGCTTTCCAGTCCATGGGATAGGATTCCCCAAGAGGTGGTGAAAGAGCTGGCTCTGATGGTGAGGCAAGTGGCTATCTGAAAAATCATTGTTGTAGATGAAGGTCACTAATAACTGGGGAGAAAAAAGCCAATGCTGTGTGTGCCGTTAAGATGATCAGAGAGTGTATCCAAGCAGTTACAGGCTCATCAGTTCAAACTCAGTCCTTGGGAAGGTCCTGAGACGTGACCTCTCAGAATCTGTTTCCAATTATGTGAAGGTAAACTAGGTAACCAGGAACAGTTGGCATGGATTTACTAATGAAAATTCATTCTCAGACAGTTTGATAGTTGGCCAATTTTATCACAGAAGTTAATGTGGATGAAGAAAAAAAGAACAAAAAGCCTTTTGTAAGGCTTTTGACACTGTCCCACAGCATTTTTGTTTGGAAGATGAGGAAGTGTGTGCTGGATGAGAGGAACACTGGATGGTTTTGAATGTTGCATGGACCATCAGGCCCAAAGGGACAGTGACAGGCTCAGCATCTGGTGTCAAGCAAGGATGAAACACAATACATACATTTACATCATATTTACAGAGAATTCAAAATGAGGAGTGATTGACACAATAAATGGTAAGGCTTGAGTCCAGAGGGACCTTTTGGGCCAACAGAAACCCCATGAATGCCAACGGGAAGAGTAAAATTCTGGTTTTGGTCTGGACTAATCACATGGTTTGTGCAGGCTAGGAACCAACTGGATGAGTAGCAGCTTTTCTGGAAGAGACCCAGGGACTACAGTGGGATGACAAATTAAATGGGAGCCAGCAATGTCCTCATTGTAAAGTAGCAAACTTCACACTGAGCTACATCAGTCCATGGCCCACAGATGAAGTTCAGGTTCCCTCCCAGTTCTAAAGGATATGAAAAAAGTCTGGGGAGAGTCCAGTGGAGGGCAGCTGAGATGGTTGGGGCCTACAGTGCATGGCTTCAGATGAAAGCTTGAGGGAGTTGTGCTTATTTGGTCTACGACAAACTTCCATTAGCATAAAATAGTTCAGCAAGGATCAATGGACACAAGCTGTGATTTGAGGGTTACAGACAAGAATCTTTGAAAACCTTTTTTTCCTGAGAGGCTTAATGTAGCCCTAGAACAGCCTGCTCAAGGGGTGGAATCTCCATCTTTGGTGTTTTTCAAAATACTTGGTGAACCATAGCTTTGTGTAGCTGGGTGTAGTGTTGGCTGTAGCCCTGCTTTGAATTGGTAGTTAGGCTAGATGTTTTCCTGAGATCTCTTCTAACCAGCATGTCTTTGATTGTGTGATACATCTCCCTAATACAAAGTGGTGTTGCCTTTGTTTGAAAAGTATGCTTTATGGTTAAGAATGAGTACAGATTCAGCAGGCATTCCTTTTAAAGTCCATCTCAAAATCTCTGTGGCTCTGATAGTATCAATGGTTTTGTCAGGGTTAGAGTTAATTTTCTCCGTAGAATCATAGAACATTGGAAGGGGGCCTAAAGATTAGGTAATTATTACACACACACACACACACACCTGCCATGGGCAGGGACACTTTCCACTCAAGTAGGTTGCTCAAAGCTTCATCTAACACTCCCTGCAAAGTGTCCCTCCCCAGGTTTATTGTAGGCCCCCTTTAGGTACTGGAAGGCCACTGTAAAGTCCCCCATGAGCTTTCTCTTCCCCAGGCTGAACAACCCCAACTCCCTCAGCCTGCCTCCATAGGAGAGGTGCTCCAGCCCTTTGATTGCCCTTGATGGCCTTCCTCTGGAATTGCTCTAATAGGCCCATATCTTTCTTGTGCTGGAGACCCCAGAGCTGAACATAGTATTCCAGCTGGAGTCTCACAAGAACTGAGGAGGAAATTCACCTCCCGTGACCTGCTGGCCCCATCTCTTGATGCAGCCCAGGATATGGTTGGATTTCTGGGCTGCAAACACACATAGAGGCTTCTGTGATTCTTTAAACCCCCAGCTCAAACAGGATCACCTAGAGCCACTTGCCTAGGACTGTGTCTGAACAGCTTTGGATTATCTCCAAGGCTGGAGACTTTACAACCTCTCTGGGCAACCTGTGCTGGTGCTCAGTCACCCTCATAGTACGAGTGTTTCCCTGTACTCAGATGGAACCTCCTGGGTTTCTGTTTGTGCCCACTGATGCTTGCCCCATCACAGGACACCACTGGAAAGAGCCTGGTTCAATTCTCTGTGCATCCTCCCTGCAGATATTTATATACATGAATAAGATCCCCTCTGAGCCTTCTCGAGGCTAAACAGACCCTGCCTTCTCAGCTATTCCTCATATGTGAAATGCTTCAGTACATTAATCCCATTTGTGGCCCCCTGCTGGGCTCTTTCTAGTATGTCCTTATCTCTTATACTGGAGAGCTCAGAACTGGACACAGGAGTCCAGATGGCCTCACCAGTGCCGAGTTAGAGGGAGAGGAACATCTCCCTCAATCCAGGATACCACTAGCCTTCTTGTTGGCTCATGTTCAACTTGGTTGAGTTGAATATGAACTCAGGGTTTCAAAGTCATGAATTCATTACAATCTTGAAAACTTTAATTTCATCACTGCTGCCACATGAAATGGTTGTAAAGGTTGACTGTTTAAATATGCAGTATGAGCTACAGGGAACCAACCTCTACTTAACTCTCTCTCTCTCTGCTCTTGTTTACAGAAATCTGTACAGTGGTCTCTGCCTTACATTGTATTTGGAGCAACTGGTCTTTTGTCTGGACTCCTAAGTTTATTGTTGCCAGAAACCTTAAACAGCCCTTTGCTAGAAACAATTTCAGACCTGCAGGTGTGCTCGTACTGGAGGCTGGGGGATGAAGCCATGTCATTGCAAGCTTTAGATGGCTCACAGGTATATACATATATATATTTTTTTCCTAGTATTTATCTGTCATGTTTATTTCAGCTGTCAGCTTGAATATGCCACTCTAAATACACTAGGACAGTGATTCTTGGCCTGTGGAGGGTAGATCCCAAGGAGATACAGGAGGTGGCTTAGTAACTTTACCATCACATCTGAAATGTTCCATGGGAATGCAGGCTGAAACATAGCTGGGTTAGCTTACGGTTGTTTCTTCTGGGATAAAGGACTTGGTGATATCTGTGCCTCTGTAATCTAAGATGGACTGCTGCATCATGCCTTCATATGAAGCTGGCCATTGAAGGGTTTGAGACATCCATTTGTGATGGACTCTTCTCAAAGGCAGCATGCTCTACTTCCATTCTGACCTGCATTGGCTCTTCTACAGCATCAGTTGTTGGGTCTGCCCAAAAGAGGGTTTAAAAGGGTTAAAGATAAAGTAATTTGAGATCTTTCTCACTGTTGAGTCTGGGAAATGAGATTAGCTGAATATGTTGGAACTGCAAAACTCCCAGGTATAAGCATAAAGAAATACTTTATTAATACTTTATTTTAATAATTTATTTTAATACTTTATTTTAAACTATAAAACTATTAAAACTATTAAAGTATTTAAAATACTTTATTAATACTTTATTTTAAATGTTTTTCAGTGAAGTCTCCTTGACTGTGTTTGTCACTTCACTTTAAACTTAAGAAGTGTCTGGGAGTTTGACAAAATTAGATGGATGCATTTTTCCTGACCTGTAGAGGTTTTTTACTTTGTTCTTCTGTGAATGGTGTGGAGATAGAGGGAAGTAGCTAGAAATTAGTAAGTGGGTGTTTACATGTGGGTATTACCCACGTGTTTAAATCCTGGTCTCAAAAATCCTGGTCTCAAAATTCTAAGTGTCAGTGTTTGAGTAAAAACTGAAGTGGTCAGAAGACGTGAAGGGCAGCTCTTTTCATATTAAAATGTTGCTTGTCCTGTTAGGTTGATATGAAACAGGATCTGTATAATAACTTTTACTTTCAGTTACTTAATTTTTAGTAAAGCAGTCTGAGATTCACAGGTAGTCATAGATTTATTTTCACAAAAATCAGGAAGCAGAGTAAAACTTATTTCTAGAATCAGAACAATTTTGTCCTTTGACAGGCTTCAACATGTTGCCTTATTTACCAAATTTAGCTTTAATAATTCTTGAAAAGACAACAATTTAGTGACAAAAGCCCCCTTAAGAAAGCTTGAAAGAGGTAGATTTGTAACCATTACTTTTATACCTGACACACACATTTTATAAACATCTTTAACCATACTGGATAACTTGTTATGGCTTCATATTCTTGCTGCCAACAGAAATCCATCATATACCTTTACATCAAGATTATACCAGCTATTATTTTGGTAATTACATTACTATTACATCTTAACATTGCAGATGGCTTACTAACAAAATGCAATTCCAACAAACTGTGCAGTTATTTTAACTTAGAGGAAAGAAAAAACATGCTTTTCCCTTTTAACCAAGTAAGGTCAGTATCACCCTTAGGGGTGACCAGTGTTACACATCTATCTATCAGCGTGCACGCAACTTGGTTCACTTGCATCAAGCAGTCTTTTCAGGTTAAATATTCCCTATTTACATTTCTGCCGGCTTTTTAAAAATCCCAACCTGATCAAGATCCACAAAAAAAAAAAATGACGGTGCTCTTCAGGGAGACTTTTCCCTAGATGACCTAAAATGATTGAATCCAAATGAGAAACAGAAGAGCCAGGTGCAGGCCTGGAGTAATACTGTAACTTCAGTAAAGTTATATCTGAAATGTCTGTGGCACGTTAAGGATTTATTTTAAAGCTACAACAAAGAAAGCGCTGATAAAATGGAAAGCTGTTAAACATTAACCCTATTTGACAAGGCCATGGAGAGGTCTTATGAAGCCACTGTAAGAAAGCTGTAGAATTTATTTGGCATACCCTGAATTTCCCCTGTGGAATCCATTGTCCTTTTGTGCCACTTTCAGGATAACATGCATTCTGGTTGCCTGAAATGGATGTTTTGTCCCTGTTAACATACATGAATGTGATATTCAAGTTGGACAGCATCCAGTGATAATCTGACTCTCCTCAAATAATTTTAGAAATTCAGAGAAAAGCGTAACATGATTCCCCTTATATCTTCTGACAGTTCCTAGTGCTCAAACTGTTTGAAATTCTTTTGCAGTTAACACACATTGCTGTAGCAAATCTCCACTGAAGACAGATCTAAAGATACAGATTTTGCTTGTGTGGTTCTGTCAGTCAGGAATATGATTTCCATTTTTCTATTTTTCACCTTCCCTCTCACCCTTCTTTGCATATGATTAGGCAGACAGAAGTCTTAAAATGGATGTAAGCATACTGGAAAAAGACTAAATACTCATTTAAACTAAATGGAATTCATACTGGCAATGGACTCTCTTTAACTTGGATAGTCCACATTGGTTTCACAGAAAAATTAAATTTCTGACCAAATAAAAATCAATTAGCTATAATTGCTGACTTCAGTTCGGGTATATGGTGTAAATTATGTTGCTGAAAGGACTCTGGCTGGAGTAAATATGCCTGTATCAAAGAGTTTATTTTCTGCACATGCTAACTGGTAACTTCTTTTCCCTTTTCCGTAACACCTTTGATTAGAACTAGAAGGGAATCTTTTTAAATTAAACTTACATAATAAAATGCACATACTACACATGAAGTAGTACTTGATTAGGTAAGTTTCTCCATCGTCAATTAATCACTGTGTTCTGAGCCTCTGACTCCAGTAGCTCACCAGAGAGTATGGACCTTAGACTTAAATGAAGAAAGCCATCCTAGACACTTTCTCTCCTGCCTGTATTGTCTCTAGTGTACTGATGGAGCCAAGAAAGTCCATCTAGCAGAAGGCCAACTCTTTCCAAGAGATTTTGAAAAACCAAGAGCACAAACAAATCTTAATGCACAAAGTTTTAATAGTGATTTGCCCTGTCTTTTATTTTTCTCTACCAGCATTCCAACAGATGTATAATGTTTCATGCTCTAATATTTTGAGACGGATTTGATGGCTTCTGCATTAACCAATTACTTCACTTTTCTTTCTAGTCTGGAGACAAGGACAATTCTGCAGGAAGTGGAAGTGAAGATGAGGAGTTTTATGATGCTGATGAAGAGACCCATATGATCAAGTAATGAAAAGAAGAAACACTGACCTGTTTTCATACCTTTTCTTACTTGTCCAGTCAGTCCAGCTCTAAGACGAGAGTTCTGGGGACCATCTGTCAGGGAATGTAACTGGGCAAATGCCTTTGTCTTTCCTGATTATGAGGAGAGCTTGAGTACTGTTCAGATTAATTACACCACTGATACTCTTCATACGAGACAGCCATTCAAATTCTTGTAGGCCAGATTAAGAATGCACAGTTCACATTTGAAGCCAGGTGAGAGAGCAAGAGAAGGATGATGCATTTCTGAAGCCTAGGAAATTATCCACTGTTTGGGCAGATCATCAGTGTACACGTTTTCTTTTCAAGGCGGTTGCTTTTGAGTCAGCATAAATTGACAAATTTGAAAACATCCAGTGTTTTACTTTGGTAAAGTGAAAGGGGTCACACTGAGCTGTGTGCTGCCCCAGTGGGAGCAAACTCTAGAAATTTTATGTTAAAATGGGTTCCACGTATTGAGTTGTGGAGAGGCAACTGTGAACATATGGTTTCTCTTTCTGTACACCAACACCTGTACAGACTTACAGGGTGCAGCTGGTTAGACATGATCTGTGTGTGAACTTTGTGATGATGGAAGGCTGGGAGAAGGGACTTCTGGAAAGAGCAGCCACAAAGTCTGCAGACATACAGGATGTTGCTGGTTTCTCTCACCTGTTAATCCACCATTTTCTTGGGCTGTCTTATGCATAAATTTGCCACATGTTCCTCACATCTTAAAACTGCTGTTCCATAGCTTTGCCTACTTTAACTTTGTCCTCACTTTGCCATAAATACTGAAGCTCAGCAATTTATCTGCCTGTTCAGTGAAGTAAATCTGCTAAAGGATGTAATTTCATGAATGGGACACAGGTGAGGTGTTTATCACATACTGTGTAATGTGAGGTGTGTGTTAGAATATGTAGCTCATTTATGTGGACCAGTTTGTGTTTTCATTTCTGGAAGAAACTCAACTCTGAAGTGATAAGAGAAACTGTGGGCTGCTATTACATTTTGTAGGATTATTGCCAGGAAGCTGCTAGAATCTATTTAAAATTCTTGTGTTAGATAAGTTTTTTAACTCCTTAAGCCAGCGTTTACTTGATTACTTGACCTTGTTGAGGAAGACAACTTCATTCTCCTGTTTACACTGAGCTTCTTTGTCAGAAGGAACAAAGGAAATGTTGTGACTACAACAGTGAGGCCTTAGGAAGATTCAGCTTTCTTGACTACATTATCAGCTTCATTCTCTAACCTGTGGCTTGCTATTTATTAAGATTGGTTTCCTTAAAATGTTTGATAGCTTTTATACTTGAAGTTCCTAGCAAAGTGCCTGCTGCATAGTGACTGCAAGTAGTTGCCAGCCTTGCTGGCCATTTCTGCGAGAGCTGTATTAAATAGAAAAAAAAAAAATCAGAGAAAATCTGTCTGCTGAATTTATGCCAGTTAAACTGGGAAATTCTTTTACTCTGAAAGGAAGTGAAACTAAACAGTGTCTGAAGTTTACAGCTAGCTGCTTGAACTTTGTTCATTGGGAACTGTAGTACTGAGCAAAGTGCACCTGTGCTGCTTGGTGCAGCGGGCAGCCCAGAGACTACAGATTCAAGCATGCACTACTCCCACTTGATCAGAAGTTGGTCCAGGCATTGTCTGTGAGCAAAGCAGGGAACTTTACTCCCAGTGCACAAGGTGTCAGTATTGCAATTTTTGCCAGTTATGTGGTTCATTTGAAGAATTCCAGCTTACAGTCTTCACTTTTTCTTCTAAACTGTTGCATAGTTGTTGTAGATGTAAGAGGGCACTCTTAAACCCAGTTGGATATTCTTCCTGCCTTATTTGACTGTTCTGTGTGCAGGAAAATTGCTCAAAATAAGGTACTTGGAAATTCTTGGAGTGTTTAAATGTGTTCAAAGATACTTTTAATTTTGCATTCACATTTTGAATTATGGACAGCTGGAAAAAGTAACTGATTTTGGTGTTTGATTTCTAAAGATATCAAACCTGCTTAGTTAAAGGCAAATAGTGGTAAGCCTGTCAGTATTACCTTGCTGTCAAGATTCAACTTTTTTGTTTGGTGGTGAGGGGCAATATTGATACTTATTTTCCCTCCTTGGATAGCTGATAGAGTTGAGTTCCTTGAGAAGCAGACAGGAACTGTTAGCCTTCTTCCCTCCGTAGTTTTAGTGTCACCAGCCACTGGAGATCCTGGTCATGTCGTGGGACACCTCAACGTAGCTTTCATTAGAACAGTAGGGTGTAACTGTTCAGGTGGGGAGATCATTGCAGGACCTGAGCTGGCTTTTATGATGGTCTTGAATTTATAATCAAACTTACCTCTCTACTCATGCACTTTTCTATTCTAAATACAGAGGTAAAACTGCCAAAACAAGAGTGAAGAAAACATCTTCATTTTTTCATTAAAATTGCACTTTTTTTAACCTCAAATCTGTCCCGTGTTTGCACCTATGGAATTTTAAAAAGAAGCTTTATTTTATTTTTTTTTGGTCAGGAAGAGTAACAACAGAAAGCCCCTAGAGCTGACAAATCAATTCAGCAGCTTTATAGGAAGGAATCACTCCTGGAGATCAGCTACGGTTTGCTATGATCACTTGCCGCCCTCCTTTGTGTCCTCAAGTCCAAATCAGTTAGACACATTTAATTTTTCAGAGCTTTATTTTATAAAACTGGCCTTCTGATACAGGAATCTGAAGGATCACTTTTTCTCCTCCCAGGGGAGCGGAAGATGTTATGTTATTGAGATACTTGTTCTATATGCAGCTTTCACTGGGGAGAGATGCTGTGCAGTGTTTTGTAGCCCGTGTGGTCAGCATTTTCTGGTACACAGGTGGAACATTATTGCTAACCAGAAGTTCTTTAATTGAACACTGCTTGCTGTTACAGGTTTCACAACTATGTTACTTACAAGCTCAAGTCAGAAGGTCAGAGAGCTTGTGACTTTATATTTAAATGGTTATATATATATTGGTGATTATATTTATATATATTTAAAGTTTGTATTTAAGCAGTCTGCACAGGCTCATTTAAAGATCTGTGTTTGGGCGGTAAGTTTGCCCTGTGGAGCTACTGGAGAACTGATGCAGCACTAGTTACATATGTTCATGACGTATAGTAATGCTAAGAGTCTGAAACACAATATTTTTGCTGTAGTTGAGTGAGGCGTGACAATCTTGTTTCACACTTGTTAGAGTAGCCTTGTATATTAAGTATTCTGCCCTGTTAACTGTTTTTTTTTTGTGATGTGCAAGTACTAAGATGGTAATTCCTTCCTTGGATTCCTTAGGTTTTGCAGTTGTCTTTTTTTTTTTCAGCCGACTCACTTAGATTGCGCTAGAGATGAGAGAGGTGCTGATTAGTTACATCTTAAGCATGTCTCACCTGAGACAGAATTGGAATTCTGTCATCTGGGGAGCTCACAAGTGATACCTGAATACAGCTGGGAGTGAAGGGGAGTCACAAGTCATGTGAGACTGCATAGAGGAGAATTAGCCAGAGGGAGTTGAAAGAATAGAGGATTCAACAGCAATGCTTTAGGGCAAGGGTAAGAGAAGGTATAGGATAGTAGCTGCTAAAATACCCTTCTTGCTGCTTGTGTTGACTTGAAGCTCCTTTCAGTGCTAGCGTTGGTTCCAGGATGTCTTGTTAGGGACACTGGTTTCATCACTTCCATCTAATGACAACTTTGTTTAGCATGGCTGCTTTAATGATGAAACACTACTTTTGATCAAGGCAATGTGTGGCACATTTCAGTTTTCTTTTGGACTCAGCTTTTGTATTCAATGGCTTATGACTAAAATTTACTAAAATTTGTAAAGCCCTCTCATGGAGAATACTGTATAACTGGGCATCACGTAATACACTAGCTTCGCTTCAGCAAGACAGGAACATTAGAAGCATTTGATCCAGTTTTGTCACCAGACTTCTTGTGAAGTGATACTTCAGTCTTCTAAAAGGATTTTACTACCTATTGTTAGCCTGGAAAGAATAGAACAGGGAAGTGATTTGATGCTTTTTTTAAAAGAAAAACAAAAAACATCAACAACAACAAAAAAAATAGGTCCCCTGAGAATAAACATAGTGCTCCCCTTTTAGGGACTGGAAGTTGTTCATAAACTCAGATATCCTTAAACACCACAAACTCAGAAGGTCTGTGTTAAAGGAGGGCTACAGGTGACTCCAAAGACATATAATTAACATGGGGCAGGTTGTCGCTAGTTGCCACCTTAGTTACAGTCCCGTCTGTAAGGGTTGTAGCCACATGCTGATCTGCTCACAGTGCCTATCATGACGTACTCCAGGACAGGGTTTCCGTGCTGTATGGCTGTACTGAGGTTAGTGGAATACCCCTTGCAGGACTGTGGGAAATGCAGTAGAAGGGAAAATGAGGAACAAACTCTTTTCCTAGAGCATGCTAATGGAAACATTGAGCTAAAACTCACGAACAAGAGTTTTCTGCATGTTCTCCAAATGTAAATTTGGTCAGTATTTTTTTTCAGCTGAAGGGTGGTGTGCTCATTATGCTTTTTCCTCCACTCTTTAAGCTTCTTTAATCATGCTCTTTGAAACACATCTGAATCTAGGCATCTGTGCATGCAAATTGTGAGCCTGGCCGTAAATGTCAGAAAAGCCTATGAGCAGTACTGTTGTTTGAAGGTAGAAGTCAGTCTGTCCTGACACTCAATGCATGTGTCAGAAATGCCTACATTTAGCTGTTTACCAAACAGGAGACTTGAGTATAGCTATGTTTTGAGTCTTGTTGTTTGTATCTTGCTTTGGGATGTATCATGTGGAGAAAAGACCAACATAAGGAAACCTCTAAGTGTAGAATGGAGGGAGAATAAATTCCTATGGAATTTTTTCATGCCATGCATTTATAATGCCTTGTGCAGTTTTTGGTAGCCTTGAGGTTATCCTGGTGCTACCATTAATTAAGTCTGATAGAGCTGTATACAATTTTCATCCTGGCAGTCTGAATTTACTGAACTTTCTCATCTTTTTTGGTACTACTGGCTTCTTCTGTCATCTTGAAGAGAGCTCTTGCCTAATAGGGAGTGGACTTTTTTCTGCTTTAGTTTATTGCAAATGCCTGTTTTATAAAAAAAGCTTTTTTTTTTTTTTTATTTCCTCAATCAACTTGATATGGGGACTATGTTTAAAGTAACATCATAGAATTGGATGATGTAAGTGCCAAAGGCAGCTTTTGCTGGAAAGCAATGTTCCAAAACTAGTTTTAGCTTTGTTTATGTGAAATTATTCCATACAACCTGCTAAAACTGGCATTTACAAGCATCTCCAGAGGTTTAGGGACAGAGTTACCTGTGTTTGCTTGTCTTCCATTGCTCAGTTCACTTAAGTAGCTTATTTCTGGGGGAAGAAGTGTGGGATTTGTAGAACACACAGAATCTACACCATGTGGCCATTGGAGAACTCTGCAGAGCCTGTTTGCTTCTGAGTTACAAATGCCAAAGCTCATTCTCAAAGACTGATAAAACCTGGTAAAAACTCCACATTGAATTTTAGTTCATTGATCAGCCTTACAAATTAGCATTGCTAATAACGACTTGTCTGGAGCTTCATAGAATGTAGCAGGTTTTTATAAAAAACACAGTTTGAAGCATTGCAAAGTATAATGTCTAGAGTTTTAACTCCCAGTTACAACTACAAAATTTGATGCAAGTCAGCCCTATCATGGCCGATCGTTTGCCAGCAAATAGACAAGTCGGTAAAAGCTTGGCAGTCGGTAAAAGCAGGAGGTGGCTGCCCTCAAGAGTGGTTTAAAAGAAGTAATTTGTGGTCCCCGCTGTGTGTGCAGAATGAAGCAGGACCATGAGGTGTCAGGGTCCTCTCATTATTCGGTAAGCTTATGTTTAAATAACTACTTGTTCATCCTCATTTACAACAGGTTTTGTAGAGGGAAGGGGTCTTTTCGTACAAGTTGGTGCCTACCAACACACCTGAGGTGCTTACATTATACCTGCTACCGCAGGCAAAAAGTATGGCATTGAGAAAATCTTTGATGTCAATACTGAAGCAGTTATATTTCCTTAAGGATGGCCTGGTAGAAGCATCTGGTGCATCTGTTTTCAAATAAAATGTTTTAAAATGATGGAAATTTGATTGGGAGGCAGGCATTTCTGATAGCAGTTTGCAGGGAAAATGTGTTGCAAACTGATTAAAAGTGTTATTATGTAGAGCAGATGACTGAGTGAGTTGTAGTAAAAGTATTTATCGTGGTTGCTGTGGCTTCTACTATGCCTCTGAATGACTGCTTTTGAATACTAGCTGCTGCTCACTCCCCGAAGTAATACAGATTTTCTTTTTTTCTTGTTAAAAAGTTTAATGTCATGTAGAAATCAAAAGTATATTTTTCATATGAATGCCTATATTGCACTACCTTTCCTTCTTGTATCTGGTTATTTTGGTGTGTATGTGTGGTTTTTTTTGTTGTTGGTTTGCTGTTTTTTTTTTTTTTAACTACCTCCTTATGTTGATTTTTTTTTTTTGTCAATTTCTTATTTATTTGATTTTTAGGAAACGATGAAATTTCCCTTTTTTATTTATGTAGTAATCCATGGTTTAAACAGAGGGAAGATTTGTAGGTTTTAAAGCTTTACTTTAAGCTAAATTTAAAAGGCCTTTAAGTTATGTTTTTGAAGGAGCAGAATAATTATACCCTTAGATTATGGGCTCACTTGAGTATACTGTGTGCTTTTTGAAGGGCCATAAAGCCCTTAATCTTATACTGACCTCAGTTGAGGAGATTTTCTAGCCTGCAAAAAGTTGTTTTGAGTTGGGGAGTTTTAATCAATTTAATTTACTGCCAATTAAAGGGATTTAATTACTGTTCTTGGGGGCGGAGGGGTGTCTCCAATCCTTTGGCTGACGATTACTCTCAGGCCCTTCAGCATGGCACCAGGTGGGCCAGGAGCCTGGGATCAGCTCATTGTGCTTGCTGTTTTATTGATGCTCCCCATTTCGTACCCAGATGCTCTGGTGTGGGTTTCTTCACTGGCTGCATTCTCTTTAGAGTTGTATCTCCCTCTGAGTCTCCTCTCAGCCCCTGCTCAGGCTACATTTTGCTTTGGCATTTCTCCTGCTCAGCTGCCTATCCTCTCTCCTTCTCCTGCTCTGGCATGGTCCTCTTTTTCTCCTCCTCCTTCTATAACACTGTCTCTTGGCATTTATTGCCTTTCTTAAAATATGCTTTTGCAGATGTGCCAGACTCTGACTGGCCACAGTGTTGGGGTGCCAGTGGGTCAGTGCCCCCTGTCCCTAGGAGGCAATGGGCACAAACTGAAGGCAGGAGGATCTGTGAGCACAGGGAAACAACTTATTTTTTTAACTGTGAGGATGACCAATCACACTGGCACAGGTTACCCAGGGAGGTTATGGAGTCCTTGGCAATGTTCAGAAGCCATCTGGGATAAGGTTCTGGGCAATTAGTTCGGTGACCCTGCTTCAGCAGGGAGGTGGGACCAGATGATCTCCAGAGGTCCCTTCCAACCCCAGCCATTGTGTGATTGTCGTGCTGCCTGTTGCTTGGACCAGCACAGGACAGTCCCTGACCTCCTGGCACACAGGACACCCTGCCACCCCTCCACTACCAAACCCTGACAGGTATGTCTAATGCACTACAGTACAGGGTTTCCTTGTGAATCAAGGCCTTGCAGGCAGTTTCTGTGAGCAGAACTTGGTACTGTATTCCCCTTGTGTTAACTGTTGTCTTAGGTCAAGTAAATGAAATTCCTAAGGATAAAATCAGACACTCGTTGCCAAGTTCTGTGTCTGCTGACATGTTTGTATCCTCGGTGATTTCAGAAGACAGATCTTAGATCTCCATTTAACCAGAGGAGCAGCCAAAGGGGTAAACTTATTTACTTCTGCTCAAGCCTTCATCATCATGAAATCAAATCTTTCTATAGTCTCTATCTTGTAGACCTCGTAAACTTTCCGTATGCCACAGTTCAGTTTGAACCCACAGGTAAAAAGTCGTGGTCAGCTCAGAGCTGAGTAACAGGGAAGTGGGAATACAGGGAACTGATTTTTGTTTGCAGCGGTGGAACAAGTTGTATATAGGTGGTGCGTGTATTTTTATATATTTAATTTGGATGAGTTGAATACTGAGTGTTGTAGCCTTCCGACATTAAAATGAAGACAGAAATTTCAAGGTACTTTAATTGTATTAGTGTTCTGTTTTTAATTCAGAGCTGTACTGATGAAAAATCTGTGTGTTAAGAATACTTGGTCTGAGAAGTCACAACTGAAAACAAATGCTTTTCCACAATAGACCTTTTATGGTGGTATATCCATATATTCTGTGAACAGCTGTTGGGTCCACCTCTTTTTAAGATACTCTTTGCACTAGGCGAGGGACCATAGCAACAAATGTAGAAATGTTTAGAGTAATTGCACTTACCTATTTTGTTTTCTTGATGTATTTCCTATGCATACTGCCTTACCCATGTGTACTGTACTTCACTGGAGGAACAAAAGGTAACTATCAGGGTTTTATTTTATAAAACGAGTTGCTTAAAAAAATAATAAAGTAATTCTGTAATATTACATATTTTCCAGTGATATATTTCTTCCAAGTTAGGGAGGTAGATAATGGTAAACCCAGGTGAATTTAGTCAAAATTTAATATTGCTGGTGTTTGTTCTCAGTTAATGATTTTGATCATTTGAAATAAACTTATTCTTGTAATATTTTTGTAGAGGCTAATCTATGTTGGAAAGCCAACTTTTAGGTGACTTGTAACAGCTCTGAGATTGCCTCTGACTCATACATTTCATATAATGTCTTTGTAACTTATTTTGTGCCTTTTCTTCCCCTGACACAAAAATTTCTCAATAAAAACAAATTCTTTTGGAACACTGCAAACCTATTTTATTGTACTGATTTTACTTGCCTGACCCTTTTGTTTTGTTTTCTGGAGGGGATTCAATCTATCTCATAATAGAGTAGATATTTATAACGGACACTGCAGAAGAAAATTGACAAGGTGGAAAGCAGGTCAGTTTGGAATGGCAGCTCTACAAAGCGCCTGGGAAACTGGGACTGTCAGTACTAATCAATATATTCCACTATATCTATCACAAATCATTTCTAACAAAAACTGGCACCAGTGCAATGTGAGAATCAATTTACTACTGGCTTCGGTTGTGCTGATTGATGTTGAAAGACTGGAAACACTTTGGGGGTTTAACATAACAAAAATATCTGTTGTTGCTGCTACCAACACTTTTACTGGAGGAGTGCTCACAAACAGTAGTTGACACTTACACCCCTTCTTTAAAGGGCTATGCAAATGCAAGAAAACATACCCCCTCTGTCCTCAGGGGCTCTGCCTAAACATCTTGGGAATGGCAGAATTTGAACTTGTGTTTTCATTACCTGGAAGTGAGGTGATAAATAGCTGAAGTACGTTTCCTGTCCAGTAAATGTATGCTATGTGAATAAATAGGACTGTGGGAAATGGGGAGCAGTGCTCTGTTTTAAAGTGCTGGTTAACAGGGCTTTCATACCTTTGCATATTCATCATGAATTTAAAGATTCTCCTTAAATAGCTAGTGACTTGAGCAGATGCCAGAGCACTTCATATATCAGTATTTTAAAGTGTATACACTAAAGAAAGCAGGTGGTCTACATGGTAGATAACATCACCGGGCCTTCTGTTATGTTGTATTTTACTCTTCCTCAAAATTAAACTATGAACAATAATCCAGCCAGACTCTGTCCACCCGCTGTGGGCACAGACCACTGCAAAAGCATCCCATGCTTTTGTATTGCTTACTATTAAAAGAAAAAACATCTGTCACACTACTTAAAAGCCCCTGAAACTTTGCACAAGGTATTAAGACTTTGAACTCTTAAATGTTTTCTTCATCGCCCTTTCCAAAATTAATGATTAGAATCTGAGACATATACCAGTATCCAAAAATACCTGAATTGCTCGTTCTTTGATCTAAAGTTACCAAACAGGCTGTCTTTTATTCCTATTTCCAATTCTTGTGAACCTTACTCTTATTTCTGGTACTTGAGATGCATAGGGTTTTACTTTTGTTCTCACTTTTGCTGCTGTTTCACCATGAAACTGATTGAAATCCCTGATTTTCAAAGGTGTCCAGTTTTGTGCTCAGTTCCCATAGCCATTCAAATTTGTTGTTTCCCCTCTCTCAAACACACTTCAACTACATACGTAGGGAGCTACTGGCCTGAAAGGTGGCTAGCTGTCATCTATGGACAGCCTGGTGAGAATGCGGAATGCTTCTGTGAGCAGCCTTTGGGATTATTTACTTTTATACCAACACTTGGGCAGGGTTTGCAAATCTCATTTGCACTGAAGCACGTTTCTTTCAGAACTGCCAAGTTGGGCTGCCATTAAACACAACCTTACCTTCCTAGGCATTGTATGGGAACTGGCTGTATCTTGCCCTAACTGGAGCTTGTTTAACTGCTGAGCAATTGTGTTGTACTGTTTGCTGGGCCAAGATAAGGAAAAACAGGGTGAGACCAAGAATGGGGGAAGGGGGTGCAAGTTACGTGTGAAAAACACTGTGGTTCACATGGCTGTTTTGTTGTTGTTAGCTTTAGCCTTTGTTTTTTTTTATGATGCTTCTGCTGTCCATAATTTTTCATGGTGGTAAGGGGAAAACATCTCTGGAAGCCATCAAATGGGAGGTGTGGAAATAAAGTGCCATCCTGTGAAGTCCGGGACATTTTGGTAAGGATGCTTCTTGTTTGATGCTGAGAACCAGTACTGGTATAAATTGTGATGACATGAGTAAGCATTGCCTACCAGCTACCGAGCAGCTATCAGGCAAAAATACTCAGTCCTTCAAAACACTAGGTTCAAGTTTAACTGAAGTTCAACCAAAGTAAACTTCTGCTAGAGTAATGGAGCATTTCCCAGCAGTGTGCTTGTGGGAGAGACTCTGCTCTGCCTTTTCCAGCATTGTCATTTTGCATCTTGTTGGTTACACAAGACAAACACTTGTGGCCAAATTCTCTCTGTCTTGGTGAATAAGTCTCTAATCCTGCTCTATTACTTAGGCGCATCTTCGATGAACAATCCTTGCTGCAGGGAGGAAGGGGAAATTTCAACTTCTTATTGATCAAACTTGGCAACAGCATACAATACTATATCAAACTTTGAAAAAGTGGTTCATGGATGACTTATTCTAGCCTTTTCTTTTTCTAATAATGATTATGGTGAAGATGCAACTGATCAGTTTTACCGTCATTTGGGGGAGGGAGAGGATAATATGCACTAGAAAAAAAAAAAAAGATGAACATTCCTTTTGATCTGATTTTCCCTTCCATGCTTTTGCTACTGAGATAGCTAAGATACGACAATCCTGCAATCTGTTCTGCAGCTATAAGTGGGCAATTTTGTTCATTTCTCTGCACTTTGTATAATCCATGCAGTGCCTTGGCAAAGCTATAATGAGGAATGTCAAGAGGACTCATCCAAGGGAAGGCTGACTGATCCATGCAGATGGGTTTACTTGGAAGTCTGCAAGTTTAGAAACTATTAAAAATCTAGTTCAGCTTTATTTTAGTTCAGCAATAGATTGGGCCATGGACCAAATCCCAGAGCTGAGATGCCCTAATGTTTGTTTATTTGTTTTATTTAGGAGTTTCTGTAGGTAGCTCTCAGATGCTGCATCTTGCAGTATGAGCATACCCCAGACTCCTGATTCTGATCTTCCAGCTGCTCTGCTTACCAGCCACGACAGTGCAAGGTGACACCTTTGTTAATGTTGTGATAGAGCTGTCCTGTGGGTGTGCCTAACATAAGCAGAGAAACAAGCATGAGCAGCGTGTAGGTGCTTTGCGCAATTAAAAACTATTGGTACAGAAAGTTGTTCAGCAAAGGGTGATGCCTCTCTTGACCAAGTTCTCCTTCTCCCAACATCTCCTGTAAATATCTGTATGCTCACAATGCTTTTAGTAGTACTTGGGTTTGGTGGGACTTGTCTACCTCACTTTGGATGATGGGTACAGCAGATAGTGCATAGCACCTCTGCACAGCTCCTAGCATGACTGATGTCTTCTCGCTCTTGCCCAGATATAACTCACTATGTTCCCAACTCAAAGCTCAAGCAAAAAGTAGAAACTGTCAGAGAAAGCGAGTATTCTCCCTCTGGTTACATCAAGGAACCAAATCGGGCAGTACAGAGCTCCCTTGTGTGACAGAAAGGCAGTAGGCCTCAATTCTTCAGTGTGCCTGCACTGCCCTTTGTGGAGATCTGCCCTGCCAGCCTGAGCCTACAAGTTTTTACAATGTCAACTTCCTGCTCTGCAGTCACCCTTGTTTTCCTGGCTCCTTGTGTTTAAGTATACTTGTATTAAGTATCCTGGCACACAGATACATTTGCAGTAAATGCCAAACACCCACCCGGTTGTATGTTAAGTAGCTGCAGGAGTCAGGCACTTGCCCAAGCCCTTTTTCTGTTTGGGCCAGGCCTTCTCTCTGGTTTGATATTCACATTGAAACATTTGATTAATAGCTCATTAAAGGAAGTGGAGAAAAATCTGCTCAACCCTCTGCAAGCACTGCCAACGCATATATTGCCAGAGTGGTGATTAGGACAAAACCTTTGAGTACTAGAACTGAAATTGGCACCACCTCTGGGTAAGTCACTTTTTCTCACCAAGACTGCTGCTTTCTACAATCCTTCATGCCTATCTATAAATCTGAGCCAGTGTAATTTATGTGGATCATGGGTTATATTCAACAAGTGTTTACGCTGATGATGCTGGGCGGGTGCATCTTTACTGAAGTTGGCACGATGTTACAGAGAAACTGAGAATTTCTAGGAATTTAATCTCGAATGCGTTAATCCCTGCATGGTATGTAGACGAAGGGTAAGCCTTTGGGATGGTGTGGCTTTCAGAAACAATATGCACAGGGGTAGGAAAAAGCCATACTTGCAACTGTGGCCTTTTCTGAGGGATATTGGGTTGCTTGAACTGAGAGTCCCTTACCTCCTCAAAAACACTGAATTATAGCTGCAGGTGTTTGTTCTTGTTTGTTGCAGTGAAAACAATAGAAGTTTTCTGAACCTTTTCAAATGAGACCTCTCTTGTCCAGTTCTTGCTACTGGGGACAGAACGACCCCGTGCTCCTATAAATGCTGCTCTGCTTCCTCTTTCCTTTTGGCCCAAACTCAGCAAGGTGGAGAAACAGCCCTTCCCTCTCTTACTAGACAACTGGTAGCTTTATTTACCTTGCTTCTCCTCATAAACACCACCTCCTCCCCATGCACATGCATCTGCCATCCCCTCCCTTCTCTCCAGAAAAGCCCAAGGAGCAAAGAGATGGCTTTCTCCTGTCACTCGATAGCCTAGCCATGCAACGTTTTCTGCATGTTTGCAGTGCTTTTATGCCAGGATTGTTTCTCCTCCCCAAGCCCTGCTTTCAATGCTCTGAATCTGCATTTAACTAGTTCTAGCCCTAAATATCTACCCTGTGTCCTAACGCTGCCTGGAGCAGATGCAGCGACGAATTATTGACCCTTTGCCCTTTGGCAATTTGGCTTTGACTGCACAAAGCATCCAATAAAGTAGAAAGGGCTGGGCAGCTGATTATGGGGATTAGCTTGGAGCTGTATAGTTTTATGGTCTGAAGTAGAGGAGGAAGTGTTTGCTTAAAAAATGTGATTGCATTCCCCCTTTTGCTGCGTGCTCTTGATGACAATTTTTTAGAAGTTACCGACTAAAAAGATAACCACTATTTGCAATACACAGCATGGGCTGGAGGCTGTTAGCTCTTTTTCCAATGACTGGAACTGGAGTGTGTAGCGATGCGGGTCATGGTCTGATCTGTCTAGAAACTCTTTGATAAGACTTGACTGAAGCCCCTGTCGGGATACTCTCTCAGACAAGGCTGGTTCTCGCTACAGTTTGTCTGCTGAATCTCTTGATCTTCTTTGTGGTACATGTATCATGCTTCTAATAAAGGACATCTCTTTTTCTCACTTCTGCTGGTGCTCTCTTTCTTGTCTGTATTTTATTGTTCCCTCCTGGCAGCTGTTTCCCTCAGGGCCCTCACACTATAAAGTCTATTAATGATCCTCTTCTCCCCTCCCCTCTGTTCTCTCCATCCAAAACACGCGGTTGTCAGGTCCTTTCCTTGTGCTGTTCTTCAGCCAGTCCTTAAGCTATTCTGGTTGCTTTTTCAGCTTTGCTTTTCCAGCCTGTTCTTAGTGCCATGCTAACCTCAAAATACAATGCAGCATCCAAGTTAACATCCTGGGAATTGCTCGCTAGTTATGTGTTGGATAATTTATTAGCTGTACGATGTGACACAAGCTAAGTTTGATCAGACAGCTTTTATTGTAGATCAGCCCATACTGCTAACAAAGCTTGTACAAAACCACAGATGCTTTAATGTTGTTAAAGCACATGCTGAGTGTGGTAGTCCAACCCTCTTCACTCCTTTTTGTTGTGTTTTTCACCTGAGACACCCCCCAGCATCCAGAAGTAGCTCCCAAGGACCAAACTCTCTGAGCCTGGGGACCCTTCCCACCTGCTTGCTGAAGCTCAGCTGTTTGTTCTGGAATAATTATGTTTTCGTCTAGAGAAAGCAACAGATCTCGTGGCCATGTAGCTGTCACTTGCTGCTGAGGTATGAAGCCTAGTTTCTAGTTCTGGCTTCAGTGAACACATTTTTAAATTATCAGTCACTGGATGAAGCACATAAACAGGGATGCCAGTCTGAGTCTCTCTTTCCCAAGTGGGTTTGTGTTGGGAGCGACTGCTCTCATTTAGCACTGGTGATTTATTCAATTTGCTTCAAACTGCCACAGACACAAGCAATAAGTTCTGAATCAGGTCAATTTGGACACAATGGTAAAGTGTAAAAATAATACAAGCTAACATTGTTTGTGCTCTGGAGGGCAGCCACAGAGAAAAAATACCAGCTCCTGGAAGTGCTGTGGCCCAGTCTGATTCAGCCCCTCATATAGATAGAGCATCATTAGAAACGTGCTTATTGTTTTGGGTCTTTTAAATCTTGGCTGTGGTCTGTCTGTTCCAGAGTTACCGTGCTTCTAGACTTAAAGTCTTTTTCTTGACAGTTGAAAATAATCAGTCTACGAAGAGTTCAGCAAAACTATGCCGAGATTGAAAGTGAGGCAGCTTTTTCTCACCTGCCATGACTTCTAGTGCTAAATGTTTTTCCAGTTGCACTCTGCTCTGCCAAACATCGTGTTTCCTCCAGATGCAATTCTCCCAGCCATGTGTTTAAATCAGTGCGAGTTTCTTGGTGTTGAATACTTCCTTCTTGGCATTCAGTTCATTTACCTGTGCATATAAATAAGTGCTGGAAGGCTCCTGATGTTACGAATGTTGGCTACAGGTAGCTTTTCAAGATGATGGGACATCCTGATTGAAACAATACATCTGTCGCTGTAGTTTAATGATGTACAAAACAGCGATAGAGGAAAAATACCCTTTGCAGATGTTTAGAAACGGTCTGATAAAATACTTTAAATCTTGATGCACTGAACTTGACTATTTCAGTGAACTTCCAGAGGACAACACATGGACTAAATCAAAATGTCAGTTTTCTTGCCCAACATCTCAGTCAGCTCAGAGAGAGCTGATGCAGCCAGGCCTTCCAGCTTCCTGCCTCCTTCACCACACATTTAGCTGACCATTGTGAACCTGGAAATTTCCAGGGTCTCTGAACAGCTGACCACACAGGGTACCAGTGGTCTTAGCAATACTGGAGGCCATGGTATGTTTTATATTTGTTACCCTGTGGTTTGCTTCTTAAGAGCTTGTGAATTTGTTGTTTAAGGGTAGCCAGTGGTAGGTGGCAGCATCACCCATCTCAGTAGTTTTCAGAATTACCTCCATCCTCAGCTAGTTCTCCCAGAGCGATCGTTTTCTTTGGAAGCACTACGCTACAGCCTAAAAAGACTCAGTTTGTAAATTATTCTGAATTTCAAGACTTCCCAGGCTGAGTGAACTGTTTTCTAGCAAAAGCTAGATGCCTTTCTCTGATACGTCCAGTCTGGCCAAAAATGGAGAAAAGATATCAGGCTTGATAAACCACTGGAGCTGATCCAATGCTGTGCTTAGTCTGGGAAGGATATAAACCTTTAGCTTGCTTCGTTTGTAGTACAGGCCCAAGGCTAGTGTGAGAACGTGTAGCAGTGAGCACAAGCAGCACAGGCATTTGGAGCACTTTTGAGCCTGCCAAGTATTGATCAGTGAGGGTTGGGAATGAGTGGAGAAGCATTTCAATTTGTCATCCGTGTGCGATTCTGATGCTGTCACAGTGAATTAGCAGCACTTTCTTTTCCCTCTAGCCCATCCCAGGCTTTTGTCATTGAAGCATCCCCTTTGCCCATATCTATTTGTTAAAAGACAGCGGGGTGGGGATGCGGGGGGGGTCAAAGAACTTGTGCACCTGAAAAGTCTGATTAAGTTATGCTACTGTGGTCTGAATGGAGACTGAACAATACTGAACCATCACTGCTACAGACTGTTACGGAGTAAATATGTTATAGGGCATTCAAGCTATGATTACTCATTTTGTACAGTCACTTAATCCACTAATGGGGAGAAAAGGGGCAACAGTTTAAGAAGGCAAGAGGACTGTCAGAAATTATTAAATATATAGGGATGATTTGTTTTGGTAGTCTCTCTTGACCCAAGTACACACTTCAGCTAATGCAACAGACTTAATGCCTCTGGTAATTAGAGCAAGAAGTGATGGGTCATCATTAGTTACAGCAAATTAAGTTTGTATTTCATGTGGAAGGCAGTGTCTTCAACTGGGCTTATTTGTTGTCACTGCAGATCATGTGTGAGTCACAAGTGGTACCCTGGGCTAAGTCATTTTATTTAGTAGAGGCTTTTTAATACATGCTTACTGTTCCATATGAGTAGTTTTTCCAGATAGTTTCCATACAGCAAATGCCACAATATCAGGCTTCCTTGTGCAGCTAATGCTACTGTTCTGATTTACGTGATGTTGGTGATTTTTTGTTGTTGTTCATCTTTCAAATGATTTTTGATTGTATGTTTGAAATACGTTTGTCATATCTACAGAACTGAAGAGTGAAGAAAGGAAAGCTAGGCAAGCATGAAAAGCATCAGTAATTGGTAGCTTTAGAAGATACAAGAGCCAGTCTAATACCGTTTAAGGTATATATTCACAGAACATTTTTCATGGGTTTCTCAGACCCACAATCATATCTCATTCTGGATGTTGCCAAGGCCTGAATGAAGATGATCTATCATAGATTCATTATAGATTAGAAAATTCTTAAATATCCTTAGAAGAATATCAATAAGCAAATAAGGCCACAGATACAAAACAAACAAGGCACAAAGGAAGTAGAAGTGAAGAGACCTTTTCTATTCGTGTCTTTGCATCTCTGCGAAGCAGCTGTGAGCTTCTCCCATCTGCTCAGCCCCCAGTGGGCTCAGCAGTCAGGCTGACACTCAGGAGAGCTGGAACATGTGGCCATGGCTGGTAGCTCTGTGAAAGGACGTGTCTGGGGCAGGCTGTGGCCTCCCCTCCTCTGGGAGTGTTACCTGTACGTAAGCAAAAAAGCCACAGTTAGCAAATACTCTCCTTCAAGGAAACAATATGCCTGCTCCTGGGAAAAGGAGGAGTGTATAAGTAGTATGAGGGGTTTCTTTTGTGCTTGTCAGAGTAAGGAACAAGAAATAGCTTTTCTTCATTCCTCTGTAAGGCTGATCCAAGCAAATTAAGCAGCACCGAACTTTTATACCTAGAGTAAGGAGTTCTTGGGGGTGAGAAGAATTGTTTGATGATAGTTTTTATACTGGACTTCTTGTTCTGTCTTCTTCAGCCATCTCCCCATGCAGCCCAATAGCAATGATGGTAAGGAAGTTATTTACTCTCTTCAGGTGGAAGGTGCAGGCAGGAAGTGTTGCTCAGATCCTTGGACCTGAGTGTAAACTTAGAGTTGAAATTAAAGATGTTTGGACATTGAAGAAAAAAGTAAAATAAATTTTTTAAAAAGACAATCCAGGTCCCAAGACCTTGTTGTCATCTTCCTTCTGTATGAAGATGGGGAGCTGGGCTGGGGACATCCAGGCCCTCTTGGAGAAGTGCATCCTAATGGAAAAGGATGATAAACTTAAGGAATGTTACTGTGTGCAAGAAAAATGGCCAAAACCTTGTTCTTTGTATATCTGCTGGTACTTGAGACTCTGGATACCTGTCATGAGGACAGACCTTACAGATGCAAGGAAGCAAGACTCTGAATCTCTCTGATTCCTACTACACATCTGATGTGCTGGGTATTGAAGTAAGATATGGTGTCAGGAGCGTTAAGGAAGTTGTCTTCTGTACATACAATACCTGAGGGGTCACAAGGGAGTTAATGTATTAGGGACATATTTTTAGCCAAATCTGACCTTTTTATAAGTCTCATTCTCCCACTTTGCACACTCTGTTTGGACTTAATCCCATCCAGCCTGGCCCTATGAGTCCTCCCTAAGTTATTTCCTAACACTCTTTTAGATTCTGCCTTTTCTCTGGCTTCCCCAGCAGAGCTCTCATACTGTGCTGGCCCCTCAGGTAAAAGAGCCCGTAAGTCTTGAAGTGAGAAATGATGAGGTAGGGCTCCTGAAAATTGAGGGCCTCGTCTTTTTTAGCATCCAACTCCCATGGAAGCTGACCTGGGAAGTGAATGCCTATATGTGTTTGTGAAAATTCCTCCAATCCCTCAGTAAAAAGACAAAGGCAGGTGCCTGGGAGGCACAGAGAGAAGTTTGATTTGTGGATTCTGGAGGTTCAGATGCCCTTAGGTATTGGTACTCCATTAATGTACTTGCATTCAGCTCTTAATAAGGGGCAATGGTCACGAAAGATAACCAGCAATGACAGAGCCTACTCTGAGGTAGCACCCAGTGCCTACCCAAGTGCTGCCTTTTGCTACCTGCTGTAGAGGTAAGAAGTCAGTCAAGGAATGTCAAAGATCAATTTCCAGGGGAAATAATGACTTTACTGGAAAGTGGAGTGTGCGTTCCTTAATAAGGGATTCTCAGCAGTGTGGGATCCCATCAGTATACTCAGCCGCTCCTTTCCATGTGCTGCTGTACCCTTTATTTTCTAAAAGCCACCAACCCTCATTGGATCAATAAGTCCTGATCAATTGTTTTTCCCTCTGAATTATCCATATGGGGTTGTTAGCTGAGCTGCTGGCAGAAAGAGAGAGACAGCTTTCTGTCTGTTTACTGTAAAGAAGGCAAAGCAAGCTACAGGAGGGGACAGGCAGCAGGGTATTTACTGTCAATACAGCCGGAGAGAGAGAGGAGATATAAGGAGAGGGGAGCAGAGGCTGCAGACCACAACCCCGATGAATGATCCGAGTGTAAAAATACCTATGCAGTTTCAGATAGAAAGTGGGTGGATTGAAGACAACAAGGGATAAGAATGTTTAACGAGTGGTTTAGAGAATGGCTAGAGAAACAGGGAAGTGCTTGTGGTACAGAATAATAATACCATGCTCGAGCCTACTGAATCTGCAGTGCAACCTGAAAGGCACTTCTAGATTTTCCCTGAGACAAAGCAGTAACTGGGATATTTTTGTGTGTGCCTGCATGCAAGACAAACCATTTAAGAGTAATTGTAGTGAGATAGTAAAAATAATAATGATTGAGTTTAGAAAATAGTAATTGGAGCTAATTTTCCTAAGCAGCTGGGTGTCACCATTGTAACTCAGACCAGAAAAAATAGGCTTCTTGCTTCTTTGCTTCTCTCTCCTCTTCTTTCATCCATAGAAGAACTAGGTGATCTGAGCTTCACAGGGCAAGAAGGCTCTGAGCAGCTTGCTCTGAGTGTCCCTCTACTTCCAGATGCAGGCAAAGGAGTGAAGAGTGAATTCACACTTTAGAGAGCAGCGAAGACCATCTTGCCATGAAACCATTCACAGATGAAGATGTAGAAATCTACATCCAGAGCAAGGTAAGGCTTTATCTGTCCAGATTTTCTGTCTCCCACACTAGGTGTTGATTCTGAAGGGTGCCAAATTTGACAGTGAGTTGCTTGCCTTCTGTCTTCATTTTTTTTTTTTTTTTTTTTTTTTGAGACAAGACTGGGTGAAGTTTCGTGAGAACTGTATTTCTAATGAGATGTCTAGGTTTCTATTGCAGAGTGTTATCAGGGATCTCAGCTGGTATCCTTGTTTTCCAAGGTGCATGTTCTCCTCTTTACCTTCAGAAGTCTTGAATTCTTGCTCCCAGTTTTGTAATTCCATATGTGAGCCTAGCTGTAATTGCCAGCATTTAATCTATGGAGAGATCCTTACCTCTTTCCCTGTCCCTTTGGTCTTGGCTTGACAGAAACAAGAGCAAAACCACAATAACAGGGACTGTCTTAGAAAGATGCATGCAGGAATTGGAAAGAGATGGATACAGTTAGAATTCTCCTGACAGTCTGTCACCTCAGCTAAGGATACTTCCCTGCTCACCGTGACTAAATAGCATGTCTCATTAGCACAGGCAGCACACCACATTTTCTGTTTTATAAGGTATTCCAGCACTCTGTGGTTTTTTTTTTTGGTGGTGGTGGTTGTTTTTCCATTATGAAAAGAAGTAAAACACAATAAAAAATCAACAAAACTGTACATTCCAATAAAAGTAGCTCTAAACAAGCCATAATATTTTATTTTGTTAACGCTGATGTGTTTCATGACAGTGCTTAGCTAATTTCTGTTTGATTGTCTGTTTACTCCTACAAAATGCAAGACACAGAAGTGGAAAAAACATTTCCAAATGAAAAACTATAAGGCTATCTTTTCTGAAAAGGATGAAATACTCTAAAACCATGAAGGGGCTGGTGGGAAAGTCTGTTTTCTCTATGGAAATGTTTTGGTAACAAGTGTGTGTATTTCTGTGAAATGAAAACTTTTCATTTTCAACTATTTGTTGTTTTGTGCTGGAAAATCATTCCATCAGAATCTGTTCAGTGATCTGTAATAGTGAACACTTCTCTAAAGATTTATAAAGCAGAGCTAAAAAGGAGCCATGTGCAGGAAGATGCTCATATGACTGCCGTAAGTACAGGAAACAGAGACAGAATGTAGTTAAGCGAGGGTTGTAACTGCATATCTCATCTTCTGCTGAAAATCTGTTTTCTAGCAGTCTTCCAGCTCAGACAGTTTACTAGTTTCTGCCTGATCCCAAATCCTCTGTCCAAGTGAGGCTGTTCAACCTTCAGGTAGCCCAAGCTCTGCCAGCAAAATGTTGCTTTTTTTCAAAATAGGTCAACCACCTGATGCAATGCATCTCTGTGATTCCAAAGATTTCTTCCTTATCACGCTCATCCAGCCGAGGTGACTGGGGTAAATAAGAACAAACCCAAACATCCTTCGCAGTCCCCAGTCAATCCCGGTTCTGTTTCTTTCCTCCACAATAAAACCTTAACAAAACCTTGTTGTTCTGGCAAATTTCCGAGGTGAAAACTCACATCTAGTGATGGGAATGCCAATAGGCTGCAGAAGTGGCTGTGCAGTGAAGACTTTTCCCAATGTGTTTCTTCTGGTGCTAAAGACACCTTAGATAAATGCCTTGGCCCTTTCAGAAGCTGCATTCACTCACTCATGCTCCATCTTTTGATTTTTATGGCTCCCGTTCTGTAGGAAGTTTATGTTAATTGGGATTATCAGTGGTTAGCACCATCTGTCCTCTGTCATTTGTTCTTTTATCCTTGCCTCAATGATGAGGAGCTACATGCAGAAGCAGTTTTTTAGTGGTACCTCCCTTAAGTTTTTTGAGAGTATGTACTCTCCTAAATTTTCCATGCCAACTGCTGACGTCTAGCCAGTAGGTGATGAAGGTGCAATTAAATGAGGCCGGGTTGGGTTGTATGGATTCTCCCAGGATACCAGAGATAGAATGAAGTGTGTCTAGCAGGTGCCACTAAGAGATAACATGGCGTGAGCAAAAAGTAGAGGGGCCAGTCCTGGACCTCAGCTTGAGGTGACCAACAATGATTGTATACTTTAAACTGAGCCTGATTTTTCTGCCTGCAGGCTCGTAGATGTGGACAACTTGCTCTACCACTCATACCATTTGCTTGTTGAAGGAACCATTAGATTATTTTTTTTTAGCAATTCAAGATTATTGGTATGCTATAAGAACTAAGGAATTCTGGACAAGCAAACACATGGCAGAGAAAATAGTTATTGCTACAGATGGAGATGTACCGTAAATGAAATGAAGAAGTGAAAATGAACATGAGCTGTTTTTTTTTTTTTTTTAGTATAATTTTTTAACAAGAAAAAAGTACTTGTTAGCTAATTAAAATTGTCTCAAAAGACAAGACTAAACTGGAATGAGGAGGAGGGTGAATTAATAGGGAAACTAACAGATATTTTATAAACATAAGGGACTGTGTGTTGTTAACACAGCAAAAAATCGGGATGCCAAAGGTAGATGAGAGCACAGCAAAGGGAATATGATGCTGCTGTCCTGGTGTATTTCCCACTTGCAAGTACTATTCAGGCTTAGCAAAAATACTGTTACTTTTGTTGGCAGGGGAAGGAGTGTATTCCAACCCTGCTCATTAAGTTTTGTATTAGTCAATTGTTCTTCATTTGTTAATTGATTTTAGGCAAGTAGTTGTCTATTTTCACCTCAGACCTTCCACTGAAATATTTTTTAATAAATAATTGCAATGCTACTGGTTAAATTGAAGAAATATGCATCAAGTTACACAAGCACCTACACGTCAATGGAACCAGCTTTGGAAAGAGTCTTTGTCACCATCTAAGAATGGATTCTCATCTGTACTCAGATACAAGGACAGTATGGATTATTCTCAGTGTGCTACATAGGCATGTAAACGCTGCCACATACAGCTGCGATCTGACTAACACACAGGGTATCTGTTATTCCTTAAGTCAGCTCTTGGAATTAAACTTACTCTGGCTCTGAGAATAGCTAGTACATGCAGGGAAATAGTTGGGTATTCTGGATCAAAAATAGATAAAGAATGAGACTGTAGCTAGTTGCTAGCAAAGTTTTCTATGTAATTAACTCCTTCCCTTCCATCCATTGTATTGGCATGGGAACATCAACTGATAATCAGCAGTTTTGAATGTTGATTGGCCCTTCAATGTTCATTAGCAAGAGCTCTGTCTCATGGTAAGTTAGTTGTAATTACAGGGAAAGAAAGAAAGCTTTTATTTCCAGTGAAGCATAGGCATGTATAAGGCACATATATTTCAGGGTGCTCCAATGCAATTGTCTGTTTTCCACTGGAGACAAAGACTGCAGTTATCCGTAATATGAAGTGTCTTTCTTGGAACTGACAGGTGGAACCACGACATTATCTGGTTTCCAAAGCAGTGGAGGAGGTGCAGAAAATCATCCAGCAACTGACCACAGAAATCAGCTATAAGGCCACACGATTCCAGGCTATCTCCAACTCTGGCATTCACAATGAGAATATTAAGGTATGAACGAGAGATCTAGTATAGACTCTGTAGCTAGTAGGTGATCAGTAAGTGATTTTCCATTGTTTAATTGTCTGTAGAGGCAGGTACCTCACCCCGAACACCACAGACAATATGTTGACACTTCACTGTGGGAATTCTAGTGACTGACGGGATCATACTGACTTACTCGTGGCTATCTTACAACTAGAGGAGCATCAGAAAGGGCTGGGTAAACCAGGCAGTGCATTTTTACACAGCTGCTTATTTTACAAAGAGCCTCTATTGCCAGAACTGTCATCTGCAAGCAGGAGCCAAAACTCTTTGAGAGAGTGCTGTACAGTTTTTTTTTTTCTTTCTAATATTAAGAAGCAAAATGCTCATGGTTTCATGAGCTATGACTCATATTTTTCTCAGCTGGAAAACCTGTCAACACTAAAAAAATAAAATCAAAAACCTTTCTTCTGCTTGAACATAGGAAATTTCTTCAGAAATAAATATAGATATATATATATTTTCTTGGTCACGGATTAGAACGTCTTTTTTACCAGGAAGAAATATGCTTATTAGTGGGAGAAGTGAGCCGCCTCCCCGTTTTAAACTGTCAGATACCAAAACAATAATGTTCTGTCCCAGCTGTGACAAGAGAAGACTGGGTTATTTCCTGTGACTACAAGAATAACTACTGTAAGGTTATAAGAAATAATCATAGCAATGGCAACTTCAGATGAAAATGATCATTTTCATATTCTATGTCAACCCTTGCACTTGTGCACCAAAGCATAGCATGTGAAAGTATGAGGCAACTTTTGCTGCTATATAGGATTGAAAGGGGAGAATTCTGTGTTGTGAAGCTTCTGGAAGGACATGGAGGTGGAGGTAGAATAGAGTCATCCAGTCTGAAATGTGGCTACTGGGGACAAACACATAAATATTTAGATTTTTTTTTCTGGAATAGCATGTATCCCAGGGTATGTGGGATTGCCAGTAAGAACGACCACATTGCCACAAAACAGTGCCAAATCCTGATCCACATGTTCCTTAGTGACATAGTCTGCCATCCACCTCTCCTACTGAAACAAACCTGCTTGGCTAATGAATAAGACCAGGGTCAATATAACATGGATGTTCTGGAAAATAGGAAAACAAACAAACAAACAAACAGGGCAATCTATTCTGAGCAGTAACTTGATATTATTGTAGACTGATCTGAACAACATCTGCCTAAAAGAAATCCCTGACATATATTTTCTTATAACATGGCAGATCTGTTACTTATACTTATTGAACCCAGCACCATAAATCTGTGGCAGTCCTACCTGGAGGGCTGGCTAAATTCGTGCTGTAGTTGTGGGGCAGCAAAGAATGGGTTAACGAAAAATATTTTTAGCTTGGACTGTTCTGCTTCCAAAAAATCGAATCTTTAATACTGTTGCCAAGATAACTCACCCTAGAGGAGACTTGTGTCAAGGGGAAGCCAGTATATTAACTATTCTGTGTTTAATTTTGCAACATATTTTTTCCTGTCAAGTAAATTTATGGTGACTTTTCAGAACTTTCAGCTTCTGGTTAAAAGGAATTAATTTAAGTTGGTTTAGGGTATAGATTTGTTGAGAAACTACAAGACTCCTTTTAAATATCCAGGGCTGGATGGGGACTTGTAAGAAAGTTTGTAGATGTTCAGTGTTTTTCTGCACTCCAGGGGCAAAACATCAAAATCTTTAAGGAGAGAACATGAAATAAAGCTCAGACGAACAAAATTAAATATTTCACTTTAGAAACTTTCAAGTGTTTTAGCTGTAGCCCACCATTTTTATTTGCAGCTGTCATCCATGCAGGGCTGATGCAGAAGCTGTAGAGGCTTCAGTAAGGCATAAGGAGCAGGTTAGTGTCCAGAGTAATTCCTAGTACAGCACTGCCCAGCTGCACCGCCAAATGTTAAACTCTGTAATCCTGGCATGTGGGGAGGATTTTCCTTTAACAGGCTTGAAGGAAGCTTGCGGCTTTGCTTTGTGAATGAGCGACGTGGCACATGCTTTCTCTCTGTTCTGTGTACTTCTCTTCCTCTCTGCTTCTCTCAGGATCAGCCGGCTTTACTGGCCAAGTGGTCAGCTATGCTTCGGGGGAAGCGCCCATTCCACCCATCCATCCAGGTACAAAGCCTTCCTGCCACCTGGTGCCTGCTTCCTCCTTACCCACCCTCTTCTTCAGACAACCTCACCCTCCTAACCCATCCTGCCATGATTGTCTCAGCTTCTTTGCAAGAGGTTTTCTTTTTTGCTCAAAGCATACATATTTTATTTCAAACCTAATGCTTCCACCTCTGGGATATCCTGGCCAGGAATGCAAGACGGAGGCTGCATTTAATTTGCTCAACATGCTGCAGTCAGGTTTTTAATAAAACAGGATTAGCTGTAGGTTATATGTCCCAGAGGCTCTTGTTCCATCACCTGTGACTTGCCTGGGGCCTGTGGTCTGCATATGGCATTCAAGACCATCGTGTGGCAGAGCACGGGTGCAGACTGGTATTTGTTTAGGCCGGGAGGACACCTGCTGCACAGCCACCCAACCTTGCACACCATCCCCTGCCTCGTGATTTCGGGTATTTCCTGGCAAGCCCCAGGTGGAGGAGCCTCGTGACTGCTATTTGCAGGCAATTGCATAACAGCTGCAGCTCTTCCCTTTAGAACCTGTTGGGTGGCCATTGCATACCATTTTTCTACAATGGTGCTGGTTTATTGTTCATTGTTCCTTGGTAGGGATGGTGATGTGGTTGGCCTTTGCTGCATGGGGCTGAATTTGGTCCAAGCACAGTTCTCAAAGTGATGTTTCAGTCTGCTCGAGCAGAGCCTCATCTTGTGTGGTGCCCAAATCAGCATTATGCCCTAGGCCTTTCCCCTTGTGCTTTCAGCCAAGATGGTATTTCCCAACCTGTGGCATGCCTGTAATACTAGTGCCCTTCTGATTTTGTGTGGGGTGATTGCCACCTGTGTGTGGGAAAACAAGTCAGATTTGGTACAGGACAGAGCCCAGCTTGAGGCTGAGCTGAAATGGGAGTCATGGGCCCATCGACATAAGGTGTGGGTAGGAGGCCCAAAAAGCCTGTCCAGGGCCGTTAAAGCCTTGTTAGTGCCCTCAGGGCCCTGGCACCTCTGCAGTAATATTTTAAATCAGCTGGGCTACCAGGAAGACTACCAGAATATTTTGGGTTATTACTGGGAAATGACAAGGGCACCAAATTCACCTCGAGGTATCCGCTTTCCAGCAACAGCCGTCACCTCACATCCTGCTCACGCAGTGGTTTCACCTTATTAATGCCAGTGTAAGGTGGGCTTAGCAGTGAGTGAAGTTGAATTGTTTCTGAGTCAACACCGTAAAAGTCTGGATGAGCTTGGACACCCATGCTCTTGGCAACTGGAGCCAAGATCGCTGTATGCTTCCAAACTAGTGTAGGACGATGTCTGGCTGTGTCCTGAACCAGCCTGAGGTCTTGTGGTGTTTGTGCGTCACCTTGTTCGCTCTTCACAAATACTGGTTGAGCACTGGTTTGATTGGAAAATGATCCTCAAAGTGAGGCCAATAAATCGTCTTGCAAACAAGCCTGCTTGTGGGTGTGTTAAACAGTCGTTACTGTTTCCATGCTTGCACTGTTTCTGGCTTCTGCTCAGCAGGAGATGCAGTTTCATACAGTTCTGGCCACCACCAGTTCTGGTTTCATACATTTCTGAGAGTGCCTCTGCCTGTGTAGGTGCAGGCATGCCACTTGCCTGCTATCTCTCTCCCCCTCTCAAGGCAGCACAGCTCTTCCCATCAGACAGAGGAAAATACTTGTAAAACGAAAGGGCCACGGACTTATTTTACTAATGTCTTTAGGTGGAGTTTGAAAGAGATCAAGAAGATATGTCTTTTGCCACAGTTGATACTATTGTTGAACTCTAGGCTTATCTCTAGTAATGATTCTGAGGGAATAACTTGCTCTATTTTGTTTCCCAAGGGCGTATCTCAGAACAAGCTCTCTGCTGCTCTCCTACTCCTCGGAAGCTGCTAGTTATTACATTTCATGCAATTGCAGACTAGAAATAACAAGGAATGGGGGTAACTATGGCAGATGTGGTGGCAAATCAGCCAGAGTGTGGTCTTATCTTCTGTGGGCTATGGCTGTCATGTCAGACTCCTTTCACAGGACAATTTCCTCTTACTCTGTGTACCTCCAAGGTAAACCTCAGACAGGCATGGAACAGGTCCTGGCTGTTTTCACTTGTCCCTATCACACTGTGGTTTTCCTTCCCTCCAAAGCCCCCAGTTTTACCTGTTACTTCCTAAACCCTCTTTTGCTCACTTCAGGCCCGTGGATCTGCCCTTGCCTCCTCTCTTAATCTCTCTGAACTCTCCTAGGTCTTAGCACCCAGCCAATTCCTCATCACGGTCCCTCTGCGTGGCCTGACGGGGTACAGGGAATGCCAAGTGCGGCACTGGCGTTATTACACCGTGCACGGAGCCAAGCTCCTCTCCTCCGTGCGGGACCCCGAGGAACTGCATCAATGGCTAGAGGTGGAGCAGTTCTCAAAAAGCCTTCAGCAGTGGCATGAAACAGACGTGAACATCGAAGGTGATCTGGTTCCCGCCAAAGTCCTCGTCGTCTTCCGGGAGCTGGTGGAGAAGTCGATCATCTCCTGTAACCTCTCCAGTGAGTTTAGTGGGGACGCCTATATGGGGAACTGTCTGTCTTCTGCAGCTGGTGGAGGGGAAAATACCACACACACAAAGCGTTTGGGCCATTCACGTGATCAGAAGTTAAAAAACAACAAACCCTTCAAGAATCAGGGAGCCTCTAGCCTATTGAAGTAGATGTAGACCTGCACTGAAGACAGAATTAAGTAGTCAATAGGCTCTTAATACCCCAAATGGTGCTCCTTTCTTAGGAATCTGGGTAAGTTCTCCAGCAATATCACCTTCACAGTTCAGCCAAGATGCAACCCAGATTTTCAGAGTATTTAAGAATTTGTCTGGGGGAAAAAAAAAAAAAAAAAAAAAAAAAAAAAAAAAAAGTGTCTTTATTCTGGTGCAGCAGCTTCAATATATCTCAACTAGCAAGAAAAATACTGTAGGAAAATCAGATACTGAAAAAGTCCATAAGTCAAAGGAGGGAAAAGTGCTTGGAGATATGCATAGGGCAGATAACGCTGTAGGGAAAGCTTAGATGCCTGTACATTTCCAGAATGGGGTGCTAGGGACTCATTAGGACTTCAACTTCAAGCAATGTCTGTTGGACAAGTACTGTCATTTCCTCAGTGCCCAGGCTAATCCAGAAGTGTTCAGCAGCTATCATGGAAGTTTGCTTTCAGTCGTGGTGCTGATCCTTCTATGAGCAATTCCAAAGGGCCTGTGTATTTCCTGTGGCTATTTATACTGGAATTGCTGACTTAATGCAATCAGTGGTGCATGCAGCATGCTTTCATAGCTGTGACATCTGCAGCAAAATGCTGCCTGAACAGTGATCCTCATATTTAATTCTTAGCATCCTAAAGGCATGTTGTAGACTTCGGCTAATGAACACATGGCTTTGTCCAAGCCAAACAGTCTGTGTTCATCTTTTCACATTAAGACACTGTGACACAGTCAAGTTCAGACTATGGTGCCTTTTTCTCACAGCATGTTTCCAGGATGACTTTATTCATCAGCAGCCTGATATGGGTCTTCTGTATTCCAAAGAAATAGGACAGGTTTTACCTCCTCTGACTGTACTCTGATTTTTACTCCCAAGAGAAAACATGTTAAAGTCAAGCTCAGTTAAATTATTTCTTTCTTCTAGGAAATGATTCTTATGATAGAAAGGAAAAGGGTGATATGAATAAGATTTTACCATTGAGGCTCACAGAAAAGGTCAGGTGAAAAGGGCTTTTATCTGAAGCTTTACTTCTGTGGAAGTCACTGTGTTGAGGTGAAAACCTGTCATTGTGTCTAGAAGCAGTCCATCAAGTTGTTGAGCCAGGAGAAGCACTTCAAAGGGACCTGGACAGTGAAGTCTGGGGTGATGATTCTGATTCCTTTTTTTGTAAGGAATTCTTTGGGAGGAGATGGAGACAGAGGAGATGAACTGAGATGGAGTCAGGAGGAGTAATTACCATTTTTGTTTTTGTGAAGAACAAACTCCCTTCATTCCACGGCTTATCTAAAGTTACATAAGAATTTCCATATTTCATTGCTTCCCTGCTTTTTAATTCTTTGAGCACCAGCAAAAACCGAGTATTTGTGGTGCCTCACTTGCCATTGGTGGAAAGATAGGTAGCACAGTCATGATACTTTTGGAAATGCTGTGAATTTACTTATGTGCTGACACAGCTATGGCTCTAATGCTTTTCAGCTGCTGGGGATCCCTGCTGAGAGCTTGGTAGCAGTGTAGTTCCCGTTTTGGTGCCAGGCTTGGCTCAGCAGGGAAATAACACAGATTTTACTGAGGGTTATGAAGTTCTAGTGGGGATGGATTCCACTGTGCTTTCTGGAGGAGATGCTAAATTGCCATTGGGAGTAGGCAGATATTTCCTCATTGAAAGCAAAAGTTGCCATCCCAAATGTTCTTCACTGTCCCTCACGTCTGTTGTGTGGGTTCCTCGTGGAATTGCTCCCTAGCCCACGTCAATCAAAGTGAGGTGGATTAACACACTACTACTTAAACTGCGTATGGTATTCTGCTCTGCCTCTTACTTTAGTGTGTTAGAGCATAATCACACAATTGGCTCAGATGACAAAGCTGAAGGAGCAGTGATCCATCCAAAGTGACAGGGAAAGATGGGACAGAAACATTTTCCACAAACACACCAGAACCAACAGGAAACATCTCACTAAGTACATTAGTTGCAACTTTTGTTCCTTTCTTCTCACTTTCATGAAGAATATTGTTCCCAGTGAGACAGGCAGTTAACCCTTTTTGTATGACAGCTCTGCACAAAAGGTAATAAATTCTGGCACTGGCTTCTGTGCGAGTGCACCTCCAGAAAAAAATAAAAATAAAAATAAAATAAAATTGTACATACCCCACAAAACATTCTGAATGACCAGCAAGGGTAAGTCATTTGGTAAGTCACAGGTCCTCTGAAGGAATGAGGACTTCAAATATGATATGTTCACCTGGTCCTCTCTAATCAGAAGTGCTGTACTGCACCATTAGAAATGTTAGATTGCTCCAAGCATCAGCTTCTATTTTAAAGGTGATCCTAGGACCTAAGAGGACCCACAGGTGAAAACAAAAGCATGGTAATTGAATGCAAAATTGAGAATCATTTTCTTCCTGTTCTCGTTTCCCGGGGCAGATTGAGATAAATTTTGTGTGTGTGTGTTCTCCTTATGTCATTGAAGAGAGTGTTAAGACCAGTGGAACAACAAGGCCCATATTGGACATGGGCACTAGACAGCCCTTTGCTTGGCTTGTAGAAACAGATCTTTTTACCTTTATTATCTTCTCCTGTTGTTCCTTCACAGGCAAAGTGACAGTGCTGGAGAGCTTCAGCTCAGTGGTCCGGGTAGCTGTGGAGACATCAGAATCCCAGGTGGAGGTGGAGCTGGTCCCTACCGTGGAGATCCCGACTTGCTGGCCCGAGAAAGCCCGGTGGCCTCGCTGCCTTAAGCGTTGGCCTTCCCAGGAAAAAGTGCAGTGCATCAAGGTGAGCAGTATAAAAAAGAACCATAAAGTCTGTGCAGAAATTGACTTTGCAGACATCCAGTAATGGTCTCCCAAATGAAGGACTGCAGGGTGATGGCAGACAACAGCATGGTTGAAAGGTGTACTCCCTAGAGAAGCAATATTTCAAATTATTCTGACAGACTTTGTTGGGAATTTTTCCCCCTAATGGTGGTGTATTCTGTGGAAGGAAAACCGAGTTAACTGTCTATTGCATGAGTCTCCTGCACACACATCCGGCCAGGTAGCTCAATGCAACTTTCTTGTTCTGCTCTGCCTCATGTAGCCCTTCTGCAAATAGGGCACTTTCTCACAGTTGTCTTGCCAGCCTAATTCTGTCTATCCCTATAAAGCTCTTGGCTGGATTCTGGCACTCCAGCTCAGCCCCATTTGCCATGTTCCCACAAGTCCAGTTCTGCCTTCCATTCTTGGTCCCCTCTCTTGCATGACTTGCTGCTTCATGGCGCAGTGCCTGCGGATCTGTGCCTTGGCTTTAGTAGCGCTGCTTGTACTGCACCTGGTGGCTCTAAAGCTGGGTCTCCTGGGAGTAACTCATGTCACCACATGGGGAAATAAAACAAATTGCATGCTCATTCAGTTGGGAATTATGATGGGAGCATTACCCACGTTTGCTGTCTCTGTTAACCCTGTTTAGAATACAGTGCCCCACTTTGAGACATGTCACACATCCTCTTCATAACATCGCTCTACATTGCTCGGAGAAGTTTGCCTCAGATCTGGTGTCACATTTCCCCTTTTGCCCACAGTCTCTTGGTTTTGACCTTTTGGCCCGCTCCAATTATCACTGGCAGCTGTGCTTCGCCCGTGCTGAGCATATGCTCATGGAAGGCCTCGATGAAGATGGTGGTTGTCGCATGAAGTGCTTCAGGGTCATGAGGCAGATGAAGGAAGATGTCTGGTGTGCTGGAAATAAGCCTATCATCACTGCTTATCACCTTCAGGTAGGCATCACTGTGATACAAGATAAGGTCTCAGATACAGTCTGCTTCTATTCAGTAATATCAAAATGTCACAACTTAAATCCCTGTAGCGTCTCCTATCTAATTTCTAAAGTAATTGTTAAACCTGCCATGCCGCTTCATTGCTTTCTAGTGGTAAGAAGTTTAATGAGCACATGCTCCATACTTCAAAAAGAAGCTAAATCCTACAGGAACATCACAATTGCAGAGATGCAATTAATGCTGGAATTGAAGCGCTTGCTCTATCTTGCCTTCACATAGTCATTGCATTATTGGTTTTGTGTAGTTACCTCCTACTTCTTGACCACCCAGCCATCCATATCCACCTATCTGGCTGCAGGGAGACTTTGCATTTGTCTTTCTGGATGTGCACCAAACAAAATTCATTATTTCATAAATGAGAGGCTAAGTGCCAGTTCTGGTATTGTTTTACCTGGGGTGAGAAGGGAAGAAAGATGTAAAAAGGTGGTAGCGTCCTCCCTAAACATGCTTCAGGATTTAAGATGGCTTCACTTGACAAACAGCACTTGTGAAGAAGGGACAGAAAGACTCAGAGGACCAAGTAAGCACATTCGTTGTGCTTACCCTCCTAGGAATTATGTTCATCTTCTGAAAGACCTACTTGCAGTTTGAAAGCCACCTCTGTGCCTCTTTAGACAGTTGGCAGCTCAGGCCAGTTCAGTGAATGCTGGGGATAGATCACCTGCCTGGAAAGGCAGCACTGTTTTCCGTGCCTCCAGAAACTTCATTCTGACAGCTGCCCATGGATCTTGCTGAAGTGGTGTTAGTGCTGATGAGAGGTAAGTGCTCTGCAAACCGCCAAGGGGTAGCTTTCACTGAACTTGAATTCCTCACTATGTCTTTTGTTCCCTGGCAACATTAAAAAGAAGTCTTTGTGGTTATTGTGGCTGTGAATAAAAAAAACTGCTCACATTTGAAAAGCTGTCTGGGAAGAAATTCCTCAGCACTACAGCTAGTGCAAGGCCAACTGGAGAAAGAAAAAGCAGGCAAACTAGACGATGATGGCTTATTTTGATGAAATCCTACCTCTGAAGAAACAGAGGAATTGAAGTCTGTAGTTTAGCCATGTCTCACAGTATATGTGGGTCTATTTAGGACACTGAATCTGCAGAAGAAAATTGGGCTTAAGAGGTCACTAACAAATTTAGTGGAATTCTGGCTCCCAGGAAGGGTGACTTTGTGCTTCTAGAACTGGTTTGTCAGGTTGACTAAGATGGTTGGTAAGGCTTTTTTGGTTCAGTAAGTATAAGTACCTCCAGAACATTCTTCCCAGTCATAGGAAAGTCTGTAAAAATGCAACGTGGGCAGCATAAAATTAAATCCCACAATAGCAATAATCACTTGCATTTCATTATTTTAACTATTGATTTCCTAAATGTAACATCACATGAAATAAACTTGGGAGAATAGAACATAGCACATGCTGTGTTGCGCATCAGAAAACAAACAAACAACAAACAAACAGGCTGTGTTTGACCAGAAAGCATGCCCTCCAGCTGCAGTAGTTGCTTGGAATCCCAGTCCACTTGGAAGGCAGATCTGTGTGCATCTGCAGCACAAGTATGACCAAATCTAACAGTTATGCTAACCTGATTATTACTCTCTCCCTCCTTGCACCTACTGTCTTTTACACTTGTACAATAGGGTATTTTAACACTTAAAACACCTGGAATTTCTACAGTGACCCATGCTGGAGGATGGCGAGGTTGTCTTAGCAAAACCAATTTCCTTGGGCTCCTGCAGCAGTTAATGGAGAGGGGCTCCTCAGGGGGAGAGTTCCTTACCAGGAACATCACAGAGCTGCCCTGCCTGATCCCAAGAGGCAGCTTTCTCTCCCAGTTAACTTTCTGAGGATCCTGAGAAACCTGGGTAGCCTTTGTGAATCCCCCTTCCCTGCCTGATCCTGCTCTCAGTGCAGGATCCTCAGGATGTCCCGTGAGGTTTACAAGGCAAAGGAAACGGGATAGCCATGGGGAGGTGAGTGGGCTTTGCCTTGGGCCGTTGGTTGTGATCCCTCTGTCGAAGAAACGTTAGTGCAGGAAGACTGCAGTGTGAGCCTCTCTAATTTCCAAGGCTGCCAGCCATTTACGAGCACTAAAATTGCCTTAGTAAGCTCTGTGAGCCCTCGACAGAACCTCTAACACCTCTCCTCTCCCATCTGCTTCTTGCAGACAGTGCTATTCTGGACGTGTGAAAAATACCCACGCACCAAGGATTGGCGCTGCTTCCGCGAAGCCTTCCTGAGACTGGTGCAGAAGCTGCACAAGTGCGTAAGCCAGCACTTCCTCAAGCATTACTTTGTCAAGAACACCAATCTGCTCAAATACGCTAACACCAGTGACCTGGACGTGGTGGCCAGCAAGCTCGCAGTCTTCTTAGAGAACCCTGTCTTCTGCCTGGACTGAGGCAGGAGAAGGCCTCCTCGCCCCAGCTTTGAGCTGTTCCCCCACCTCTCCTCCCTGCTGGTGGTTGTTCTTCGTGTGTCCTTCCAGTAGATGTTGCAGCTGGCTTTCTAAGACAGTTGGCACATGCAGCGTGAAAGAGACGTGTCAAGCTGGCAGCGGTGGGCGGTGAAAACTGATGGAGGTATCACTCGATGCCCAGCCGATCTAGCTCACTTTCAGCACTGACAGCCTTCCTGGAAGCTACAGCCCGTGAAACCCAGCTCTGTGTCAGTCAGAGCAGGCAACTGCCTTGTTCTCTGCCTCCAGTCTTGTGGCACGCAAGCAGAAAGGCGTTGCGAAGACGTCTCGCCCTGCTGCCTCCCCGCTGTGTAACCTAGCACACGGGTGGCGGCTGCCTCCCTCGTTCTCACAAGGACACTGTGCTTAATTCCCTGCCAGCCTCACAGCCCAGCTCTGCAGAAGAGCATGAGGAACATGATTTCTGAGGTGTATTGAAGTTGGAAGCTTCCTCTGAGACAGTCTGTGATGCCTCCACCTACAGTTAAATGGGATCCTGCTCCAGTACAAAGATAACCACGCTAGTAGACTTGAATAGCTCCAGGAAAGCAAGAGGAGGAATGTTGGTTTTTACTACCTCCTCATTTTTTTTTCTCCTCCACCTCCATTTTTCCTCTCATACTTCAAATATATTTTCTTCATGTTTGCCAGTTCTGTTAGTGCCATACAGCTAGGGGGCTCTGCCAGAGCGGATTTCACTCACACCCCCAGCTCCATCCAACAGGCTGGAGGAGGAGTAGGTTTTTCCCTAGTTTTTAGCACCCATATCTTCTTGGGTTGGTGTACAGAAGAATGTTTTTCAAAGGCTTTTAGCTCCAAAACCTTCAGTGCTTTTAATATGTTTGTTTAAGAAGAAGATCGGTTTTAGTATTTCAAAAGAACAGAGTTCTAGAATAAAGAATGTTGGTTTTAAAGTTATTAAATCATTTAAACTAAACCAAAGTGGACTTTTTCTTACACCTGTGCAGGGAAGTAAATAAGTATCTCCTTTGCCGAGAGAGGTGAGGTGGCAGGGGTGGTATTTGCAGCCCATACTCCAGGGAGCGGCGGTGGATGGCCTGCAAGAGGAGCATCTGTGGCAGAGCATCTCCCCCTTGTGTCAAATTGCGGTCTAGCCACGCATCTTTAGCATAGTCTCTGCTTTCTGTCTTTACTTTCTAACGCAGGAGTAACTCTTGCAGGAGTTACTTTATCTCATATCCCAGTCCGACATTAACCAAGTCCAGCCCCTGGGTTCCTGGGGTCGCACCCAGGCTTCTGAAGACTTCCCATCTCACCAGTTCGTTCCACTTGCATCTGGGAGCTGTGTTGTATGTGAGTGCTGGTCCCAGGCCCAAGCTGTTTACAGGCTCAGGAAGGGTTCAGAAGAGGATGCAGAAGTCCTTACCCACCCCACCTCTAGGAGCACCTCCCAGAAGACCCAGAGCCACAGCCCCAAACTTTCTGCTTGAGTCTATTACTTTCTATCAAAGAAAGATCCCACAAATCCTGTATGAGCGTAATCTCGTTGATGCATTTTCCCTTCCTGACTGCACACAGCTCTAGATGTTAATTTAGGACAGGCAGAGCCAGGCACCGAGGTCTGCAGGATATGTACTGATTGCTGCGGGGTTATCTCCCATTGCTCTGATAAAAAGTAGCCGAGAGACAGCTGAGAGTTGTAGCGCTCATGAGCCTCCTGCTGCAGGGTCTGGCTGAGCTCCTGCTGATGGGTTCCTACCAGACTGCTGTGGCTGAGGCCCTGCATCTTCTCTGTATCTCTTCAAAGCCTGTGGCACAAATCTACATAAACTCAGGGTGCACAAATTTCAAAGGCTAAGAGCTGTGATGTCAGCTATCTTCGAAATGACTCTAAGAAAACAAGAGAAGGCGCAAAACTGCATATTCAAACCAGACTTGCTGCCTTGGTAAAGCACATGGGGATCTCGCATGGTATTCTTATGCCTGCCCATCCTTATTATTTTGCCTACTCTGATTTGTTCCTGGCAAAGTAGAAAAACACACTGTATCCTGAGCTCTTAGACAATATCATTGAGTTTCTTATATTCCTGAGCAAGTATGTGCATTGGTATAAATTAACCATGTTTTTAGAAAAATTGATAACCTGCAGGTGATCAAGTGTTGGCCTTCTACTGACAGCAGCACCTGGCAGAAGGGTTGCTTTTAAGTTAGGCCCAGTGAATGCATCCATGTCCAGCATTGGTATCTTCCCCTCTTATTTCAGCCTGGTTACCACTTAGAAATCCCTAACCAGTACTAGAATGAAGATCTTTATGTATTAATTCCACTAAGTTTGCTGGCCGTATTTAGAGAAGATGGGATATTCTTCATGTCTCCCTTTCCTTGGGGGTCAGCCATTTGCTTAGAAAGCTTTTGGTTCCTCATCCCTCAGGCAAGTATAGGAGGTCTTCATCTGGAGTTAGTTCACCACTGGTGGAGGGAAGGGCTGCTCCAGAGCTGTTCCAGTACCTTCCACAGAAAGAGCAGAGAGGCATCAGTCTGCTGAGCAGAGTCAGACGGTTGGGACTATGAAGTAATGTCTCCTGTTTCATCTTGATTTGTCTTGCGGTTGTAGGGTGTAGCTCCTGAAGCTGGAAGAGAGCAAAAGCAGTTTGAAAGCACAGTGAGAAAATATGCAGGACTCTTTGAAACGCCCATGTTTTATATTTTAGAGCCCCGATGCGTGTTTTAGTTGGGTTTAGTTGTAGCTGTTGAAGAGTTTAGCTCCCTGTAGAGCCAGGGAGGAATTTTTTTTCCACTGGTAGTATCCCAGCTTGGCTGCAGCTGTGCAGCAGAGTCCTCAGCTGCTGCAGCTCACAGCCTGCTGTGAAGTGGGATCATTCGCAGAGCCGTGGGGTGGAAGGTGCCGCCGCTCAGCCAGGGATGAATCAGCAAAGCCAGCGAGCCAGCCCAGGATGATGGGCTCCTGCTTTGAGCCAAGTCCAGTATTTTTTTTTTCCTCTCTTGTTGACACACAGGCAAATTCATCAGCTAGCATATGCTGCCACAGGAAATATCACTGTGACTGTATAAAATTAAAATCTGCCCAGCTAGCTACACTGCTACTGGCCACAAAGGCACAGAGCAATCCCCAGCTTCTTCTCCAGAACAGCGAGACAGGGATGGCTGCTAATAAAAGAGTGAGGGAAAAGGCTTCGGAGGAAGAACTACAGGAATGCAATAATATATATATATATATATATATGTATATATCTCAGAGATGGGTGGGGAGAATGCTACGTGCATTATATCATCCAGTGCAGGTCAGATTGAGCGGGGGAGTGTTTTCGGTGGTGGCGGGAGAGTTGTGCAGGAGGTATTCTGTAAAATTACTTTTCCAAAGGTACTTGTTGCATTTCTTATTATAGTAAACTTTCTGCAAGTAGCTTTCCGCTTACGCATCCAGTCTGATCTGTAAAATCGTGGCCTTACTCTATGCTTTAGCTCCTCAAAAGGATATCACCTTGTGGTTTGGCTACAGGATAAGCTTTACCTTTCTTACGTTTTTTAAAAAGAAAATATAAGAATAAGTCTAGACAAATATAGACTTTCTTGAAGTGTGTTGAATTTAATCAAAGGCTCTGTCTTTGTTCAGAACATCTGGAGGGGAAGCCCCCTTACAGATACAGGCCATTCCCAGCGCCCACCACAGACACCGGTGCTCTGTCTGGCAGAAACTTCGGTTGGAATTCTGCTGTGAAGGAAAACCCTGTAACACTCGCCATGTCCTGGTACTGATGCACTGATCGCATTTAAGGCACTAGAGGGCAATCTCGCTCCCCAAAACGCACACCTTCACACCCATCCAGGGTCTTGCCTGCTCTCAAAACCGGTGTTTTATTAGTTTTCGTTGGGCTGAGAGACAAATGAACTCGATTAATTTAATGCTATATTCCACTGCCAAAAAGGAGAGAAGGCAAGAGACCAAGGGAGAGCTTTCTAATGAATAGCAAGACTCAGGCAGAAAGTCTCTAAACTCTGGGAACCGCTCCAAGGGCCAGATTATGGATTTATTGCTTTCTGCAGCAGAAGATGGGCCTGCAGTAATTCCCAACAGCCTTGTTTTGGGGGGAGTACCACCAAGCAAAGTGCAGACAGGGTGCTGGGAAGGAGGGAACATTTGGGAGTAGCCAACACCCTGCCCCATCTGGGCACGTTGCCTGCCCCTCTCTCCACGGGCCCACTGAGAAAGCAACACAATCATGACTTCAGCTTCCTGGCATCTCCATCTCCCTATTTTTCTCATTCTTCCCTTTCCCCGGGAGAGAGATTTTCTCCCGGTGCATTTTCTGATGCCATTCCTTCAGCTCTGGTGGGAATGGTCAGCCCTGACTACATGTCATCGCTCCATGTCATGGGACCCGCGTGTACACGGTGTCCATTACAGACCATCCGCCCCGTCCTCGTGCTCCTCCTTGGCTTGGAGTGATGTTAGACTGCCTTGCAAACCGTGTTCTTGGTGGAGCAGCCCAGCCCCTCTGAGCAAAACTAGGACACTGCAGAGACAGATAAGATAACAAGCTAATTCTGCCATCATGATGGATGTTTTCCTCTCCACCAGTGCTAGGATTGCTATTCCTAAGGATAAATATCGCTTATTATTATTATTATTTCTTCCCCCTAGGACTCACATCCAAGGCCTTTGTGCTGTCACATGAGGCAGGTGCACAACACCAATGCTCAAAACAAGGGGAGAGATCCTGCTTGCCCTCTCAGGCCAGCCTTTGCCACGTGTGTCTGCATCTTCCGGGCATTGCCGTAGCAGGTGTGTGGTGCCCTTGACCTCTTTGGGGTCTGACTTCCCTGGCTGGAGGAAGATGCGGAGTCTCACAAAAAAATTAAACAGCTCCAGGCAGCAAATGTATTTTAGGCTGTTGAAGCCAAGTTGCTGCAGCACAAAGAAATGGAAAATGCTTTTCTCATGACGCAGGTATTTGTCAGTTCTGCTCCAGGCAACACCTTTTGTCTGAAAGAAGGGGACAGAATCAGAGCCTGGCTTTGAAAGCATCTACTGGGTGGGTGATGAGGAACGCACAGAGCCTACCAGGCACCAGGGCTTTTGAGAGAGTGCAGAAGACATATTCCACAGGAAAGATTCTCTAATTTATCGCTAGCATCCTCACAAATAGAAATCACAAGGAAATGCATCAAGGAAAGAATTAATCAGATTGAAAGGCTTTGTAGTAATTAGAAGAATGAATGGCAACTTCTCAGGCTCCCTTGGGTGGTGGTAATTACCAGCTGCACAACCGTGATGTGTGCGCAAGTTAAAGTTTTCTGGATTAAAAAGCTGAACGTCATCTTGTTTCCTTTTTAAAGAAGCCCTTCTCAGACTTACGCAGCTGGAGGGGCCAATAGCTCAGAGAAATGTGTATTGTATCTCCTTCTGCCATGCCACTTTTGCACGTGGGGTGTTCTGCAGGCTGATCTCAAGCCATGGACCATTTGCCATTGCTTTTTTGCTGTTGCCTTGGAGGAGATGGGTACCATTTGTAACCCAGCAAACCAGGCAGCCAAATCTCTTCTGTGGCAGCTGCAGACAGCCTTGGACCCATCTGCTTCTGCATCATATCCCAGCAGCAAAGGCCATGTCATATTCCCTGTGGTGCCAATATTGTCACTGGCGTGGCTCGCAGCCCCAAGTGCAAGGCTGCATGCCTCATAACTCCAGGGCAGAGACAAAACTTGCCAGGGAAGGAGTTTTATTAATCCAAGAGAGCTTTTGAATGTCTGGTTTTAAGCTAATAATGATCTGAAAAGGCAATACATCTCAGGAGAAAATAAAAAATCTCTGGCAAAAGGAATTTTGAAGAAAATGAACATGAAGTGGTGGATTCCTGTGGTCCCCTTGTAAAAGATTAAGGACACTGGGCTAGGGGTTTCATCAGTCACTGAGTCCCATCACCTGCTCTTTCTGGTCCTTGTTCCCAAATGAACCAAGAGCTGTTCCAAAGGTCCTTAGAAACTCCTAGATCTTTCGGGAGACGGAGTGTTTCAGGGCTGCGCTGATCATCAGGATCTTTCTTTGAGCTTTCAGCCTGATTTCAGGCTGAAATTCAGTTCACAGCCAGCGTTGTCTGGTTTTGTACCAACACAGACTCCAGCTGCTGTTCTCCCTTCATAGGGTTTGCTGTCCATACAGCCACCAGAAGGGTAATCATAAGCTCCCCTGGCTTTAGCAGAGCACGACTAGATATGCCAAACTCTTAAGGTCTCTTTTTTCTCTGATTAAATCTCTGCTGCAGTCCTGCTCTGCACCTTTTCCAGGTGTAATTCATCTGACTGTGAGTAACCAGGTGGGGTCTCATCGGTATTTCCTGTCGTGGCACCTCACACAGATAGTGCTAATCCATGCTGTGCTGAAGAGAAAAGAACACCAAAGGGTCAAGTCCCCTTAAAAATAACCGCAGCTTCAAAGGAGGAGCGGCTGTCGTCAATGATTTCCTCCAGCAAACCAGGTTAGGCTGGTTGAAAGGCTTGCCGTGGTCCGGTTGTCTTTGAAGTGAACCGAATTCCCAAGGCTGTGAGCCAACAGATTCATCACCTCCCACAGGCCTGAGCCCCGGCCAGAATCGATCGGTCCGTTTCAGTGTGCTCCTCCCTGCGCTCCCCCATCCCGCAGCCATCTCAGGGCTGAGCTTCTCCCCAGCTTCTTGAGTCACTGGTGGACACCGTCCCTCCTTGCAACACCAATCTGGCTTTTTACACCTCGGCCGGAGAGTCTGGCTGTTTTCTAGCTTCGTCATTAAAATGCTGTAGTCTGGAGAGGCAACAGATCAGTGACCAGAGCTAATAGCAGCAAAAAGGATTAAATGAACAATAGGTCTTGAGAGTAATTTATGAATGCCATTAGCCGCTGAGAGGGAATTACGTTATGGCTGCAGCTCCGAGGGGGGAGCATGGTTCTTATCAGGGCAGGAAGAAAAAAAAAAAAACTGTGTCTGATTGCATTTGGATTAACAAACAATGGCATTGATCTGTCACGTGAAGCATCTTGGACTGTTATGTTTAGATTACGTCTAGTGACATCTGAACAAAGATCAACTGTGTTTCCTCTGTCTTGTGTTCAGACCCCCGTGGCCAGCGAGCATCGTGTCAGGGCTGTGCCATACAGCATCCACCGCCTTGCTGGGCAGGGCATGGTTCTCCATCAGAACTCTTGCAGAAAGCAGGTTTTCCTCCTTTCCCACGTGCAGTGGTCTGCCTCAAACAGGACATGGGTTGCACGAGCGTTTCCCTGCAGCCTGCCTACCGCGACCCCAAGGATGGCACCGAGCAAGCCGCTTCTTTGTCTGAAATTTCTCCTCCGTGTTTTGTTTCACAGTCAGCGCGGCATCTCATTAAACTGCTCAGCCCGGCAGCTGGGACCGTTTGTTATCGTGTGATATGAAGGCTCATAATCAGATTAAACCTCGGGATCGCATTGTGGAGGGAGAGATTAGGCTGGAGAATAAAGCACGAGTTCAATTTCGTGTGACAGCGCAGTCACCTCTCCTTGGGGTCGAGAGGGGCAGAGGAAGCCACCGCGGAGGGTCTGTGCCCCTGGCTCCTGGCTCAGTTCCCATCAGGAAGGCTTTAGGACCTGCTTTGAAGTACGGGGTGGCCCTGCAGCCACCAGGTCCTCACGGGGCTGGCTTGCTCTGCTTGTCATCCCCAATGGGGACTGGCTCACATGGGAAGGAAAACCCAGGGGGTTTAGGTGGTGCACTGGCTACTTAATTCTTACCTCAGTGCTGGAGTTAAAGCCAAATAGGGGGCAAAATCTGTACAGTGAACTGCTTTTTCTCAGGGAAACTCTGGTCTCGGGGGAGGTGCAGGCACCCACATCATCACATGCATGTCCCATTATCACCAGTAAAACCAGCGGGAATCTATAAATACACCCACCTCCAAAAATCGGCTAAGCTGGCTCCTATCCCCAAAGAAGTAAACAGCTGCCAGAAAGTGGAGATAAAAACGCGTACATACATTTTTTACAACTGTACCTAAGACAATTGTAAGCTCTGTTCCTGCACTCCCTGTTACTTGTCCTGGAGATGCACTTAATGAATAATATATTCTTTCATCAGCTTGATCTTTTGCTCAGATATTATGCCCTCTTCCTCCCCCTTTGTCTGCTCTCTGTTCCCTGGAGACTAAGTAGCTTAGGGCAGGAGCCTGGCATAGGAAGATCTTCATTTTCCTTCTGCTTCCTGAAACTTAACACAATACAGACCCGCAGAAGAGCCTCAGAGTAAGGGAGGAGATCCTGATCCGAACAGCTGGAAAGCAGCCAGAGACCTTCCAGCCACCCGAGACCATCGCTGCGGTGATGAGGGGAGCAGATGGAGGAGACACCGGCACTTCGCTCGGCACAAGAATTACCTCCACGCCGATCGCCAGCGGTGTCCCCTGCTTTCAGATGATGAAGTGCCGGCGTGCTGGGGGTGGCGGTGCCAGATGCTCGACGCATGGCTTCAGGGGGCGCGCATCCGACGTGAACAAAGAGAAGAAGACGGCAGCAGGCTGTCTTCCCCTCTCGGCGCCTGGCAGGAACTGAGAAAGGGCACTGGCACAATGGGAAGGCATAAATCTGCCTGTGACACTCTTTAACCTTGCAGCAGGATCGGAGGATGGGCCAGCGGGAGTCCTGGGCTGCCCCCAGGACCTCCACATAACACACAGTTTTGGGGCAAGCTCCTGGCCCCGGAAGGGGCTGGGGAAGCTGCTCTGGAGGCAGAGCCCTCCGGCAGTGCCTGAGGGCTTCTGTGCTCACCCCACAGCAAGGGTAGGACTGGAACAGAGGTAGAAATCCTGCTCCAGCTGGCTGAGACTACCTTGGGTCCAGCAGTGCTCTGAGCCAGTGCTGCAGGGGCTGAAAGAAGCTACGAGGCCTTAGGACCTCAACCCTGTGTGGCAACACATGCTCCCGACAGCATCCTTGCTGGAAAAAGAGGATGTTCTCAGTGAAGGCATCTCAGGTCTTGCTGCAGGTGATGACCACACGCGATAGGGATATGATATACATTATTCACCAGACATAGCATTCCAGATGTAGGCTATATTCTCCTGCATCCCTCTCCACGTGTACACAGGCCACATGTCCCAGGGGCACAGCCCAGGCTCCCTTTGCCCGCGCACCAAGCTGGAGGTGAGGCCGCTGACCCTGTGAGCAGGGTGCAAGGCACACCGTGGCCGGGAGGAGGAGGATGACCTGGCCGAAGGCTGGCCTCCTGTTACCCTGGGGACTTTCTCAGGTAACGTGGCCCTGCTCCCGGGCACCCTCTGTTCTTGTGCGCTCCCAGCACGGAGAAGCTGTAGCAAGCGGTTCGTTTGTTTGCTAGTATTTACAGTTTTCCAAGCAAAGTGAAGGACCATGTGCCTGTTTATGCTACTTAACTTCTCTCTTTTACTTAGGAAACCACAGCAAAGGCCACTCTTTGTGTTCTCAGGCGGAATCTCTTTGAACCCTCACCCTGCAATCAAAATAAGAAAACAGAAAACAATGCTTCAATAAATAGCCACTGTTTGCATCCAAAATACATGTAATTTATGAAAAAAAAAATAAAATAAAAATGCTATCATTCAAAACCAGTATCTGCTAACTGAGCTCTTCATAACACGTGGTGTGTAAACAGGAGGGTACCCGGGTCCACGTGTGTTTTTCTGAACAGGAAACATGTAAAAAAAATAATAAAAGAAAAGAAATTTTGGCAAAACTCCATACTTAAAATGCAGCCTAAAACACCACTGTGGGTGCAGCCTGGGAGAGCCCTGATGCCCATTTCTGTTGCACCCTGTGCCATGGGCACTGCAGGCATGGCTTTTGGAGGGGCTGGTCTCTGGTACCCACACGTTGCCCGTGCTAAGCTGGAAATTTCACCCCAAACTCTGAGGTAGGCGCAGGTGCATCCCCTTCTCAGTTCACAGAGAGGCCGACCGGGTGTGTGAACAATAATGGAGGAAAACTGCAGCATGTGCCAAACTCTGAGGCTTAATAGGCAGAAACCCTAATGTCAGCCCAGCAAGCGTCTTGTAATGCTGACAACAGGGCTACATGGGAACAAAACATCGGCTCTTGCCTACGTACACTGGACAACAGCTCAATCTAAAAATCACTCCATAAGAGGCCGCGAATCAGATGTAGTTTTTATTGATTTCTTTCTGTGGACTGCTCTTACAAGCTGGAAAACCCCCATAACAAAATCCTGGTCAGATAAAACCTAGGTGCCAGAGTCATATTTGAAATGCTTATGATGCAAGGTACACAGTGGTGTTTTGAGAGAAGACGACCATTAAAATCACCGTGACTCTCTGTTTTCCTCCTTCCATTTGCCTTCAATTTGCTGACAGAATGTCCCCAAAAGCATCCCCTAACCCTCCTAGACCCCCAGCCAGACCCCATCAGGCAAGGCACGAACGCGCTGTGAGCACCAGCCCACCTCTGAGAGCCTGCAAAGACTGGCTAGGACCCGAGGTGGGTTTGCTAAACATTTGCTAGGACATTTAAGCTGTAGTTTGTCCTGCCGAGCCTGGCCATTTGGCACAGGCAGTGCTGTGCATCGTTGGCTGGGGGAAAGGGAGGTGTGGCTATGGTGGTCTGTGTCGCTTGTGTCGCTGCGTGGTGCAGAAGGGCAGCACGTGGCTCATCCAAAGTGACATGCAGAGGGTGGGAGAGGCAGACCCAGGCCCTCTGTCCTCTCCAAGCCCTCTGTCCTGCTGGCCTTGCTGCCTGCTTGGCCTGTGCTGAGCCAAGAAACCGTCTCGGAGCTTGTGACTGCTCCTCAGAAAGGCTGCCGCTGTTGTTTGTGACGCTGCTCTGCTCTTCTCCCCGCTGTTATTTGATATTCTTAATGGATATGGGTTTCTTGTTTGCTGGATTTGTTTGTTTGAATCCTGCTTGGTGTTTACAAATCCGTCTCTTGTCCAGTTGCGGGGCTCTGTCTGCACAACCCCTAGCATTTCTTGTGCCTTGCATGTAAATGTTTTTTGTTGGTTCCTGGCTCTACATGCAAGCTGGTCATGAGGGGAGCATCATCTCTACTGCTGCCAGGCCCCCGCTGTCCTGCAGCAGGCCAGTGACTGGAAGCATGGTATTTCTCAGATGGACCAGAACGAGCCATATTAGCAGGAATTTTGTTTCTCCAACCTGTGCAGACAGCCATACAAGCATCTGGACTGCCGTCTATCTGCCCAGAAACACGGTGACAGTGCCCTCATGTTTAGTGCAAACCCTCCTGAAAAGTTCCTCATGCATTACGACGTCATGCAAAGCTGTGTGGTTTAGATTTTTTTTTTTTTGTCTGGTTGTTTGTTTTTTTTTTTTTGCTTTCCTCACCTGCTGTGCTCCAAGCCTGCATTTTCCTCTCTGTGAGCCCTGCCAGCATGAGCAAGCAGGCTCTCCCTCGGTGGCACACATACCTGGTGTCCCCTGCCCCCCTGCTGCCCGTGCGCCTCCTCGGCCGAGAACAAGATGTACCAGCTGGGTGGTGTGCCCCAGCACCTGCCCTGCTCTGTTCTCTTCCTCAAACCCTCAAGCCACCTCAAGCCAGCACCAAAATTGTCTTCCTGTTTTTCTTTTTTTTTTTTTTTCCCTTTAAATGAGTGTGTTAGATTTATTGGGCAATGGAAACTTTCCGTTCCAAATGACTCAAGTTATGCTGGAAACCGAAATATTTCTCAGCAGCCTTTTACCCAGCTCCCCCCCCCTGTTCCTTCTCTCCAGAAGAGCTTTCAAAGCTGCAGATGAGCAGGGGGAGGCACTTTCTGCTCCCCCCTCCTCAGAGCTCGGTGCAGGCTCCAGCTTGCAGCCCCCCTCGGCCAGCACGGGGTCTGGATGCAGCCAGGCACTCCAGCCTCCGTCGGTCGTCCAAACGCCAGACTTTTCGGCTGGCCGATGAGGCTTGCTGGCGCTGACTTGTCTGCTTTGTGCCTCCTTCATGCCATGTGCTCGTAACCAGATCCACGGGGTCCAAATTCCTCCCCGCGCCCAGGAGGAAGCGATGATGCCCCAGCCCAGACGAATCTCGGCGGTGAGGGTGGCTAGGGGGGACCCTGCACTGCTTGGCAGGGTGATCCTGCCCACCCCCAGGACCCCCAGGCTCAGCTGGCCCCACGCAGCACTCAGATCACTTTGGGGCGATGCTGTGTGAAGCCTCATCTGCCTCAGAGGGCGCGTCTATAAATGGAGTTATTCCAGAGTAGGGGAAAAGCACTCGCTCTTCTTCTTCCACACATGGTGTTACTTAGGCAGAACAATTAACATTCAAACGCCACTTGCATCCAAATTAATTGCTGAGCCAGGGCAGGCCCTGTGTCAGCAAGTCAGCCCAGCCCTGGCTAAGTGACTTTTGGAGCCCACGTGCCCGGCAGCACTCCGCAGGGCACAAAGAGCACGGAGGGCTGTCGGTGCGACTCCTCGGGCACAGCACCGAGGCTGCAGCAACCCCCGGGGCTTGGATGGCAGCCAGGAAAGGGGGAGCACCTCTTGTGCCCCATGAAACGTCTCCATGGCACAGCCAGGTGCTTACAGGTGCAGGGGCCACAGGGGATGCTCGTGGCCCCGGCGTGGCGAGGATGGTCCATGCGGCGCCGGCGGCTGAGCCAGCCGAAGTGCCTGGCCTTGCACCGATGTGACAAAATGAGTCACGTCACCCCTGCTTTTCCTGAGAACAACAGGCGTTGCTGAGGCAGGGGAGGCTGACTCACCGCAGCCCCGGCAGGCGTATGCAAAGTGCAAGGAGCTATCTCGGCTCCCCGGTGGGAGCGTGGCTGCAGCCAAATCCGCCCGGGTGGGACCAGGAGCAGGGGCTGGAGCTGTGCTGCAGCAGCCACACGGCATCAAACCATGCTGCAGCGCGGCTGGGGGCTTGGCACTGATGGCCAGGCGCAAATAATCCTTCCCTGTCCTTCGGGTGGGCTGGGTTTCCACTACGGGAAATGTGGAAAGGGAGACTCCTGGCTGAATTGCTGCTTTGCTGCAGCTCTGCAAGGTGATAGAGCAAGCCACACCTTTTATTTTCCCCCGTCCCATCTCCAGCAGCATGTGTACCCATTTGCTGTGTTCCCCTCGGTTTGCACCTCCTTCTGCTTCCCGCTGGGGTTTTGCTTGTGTTACCTACAGGGAAACTTGTAAATCGGGGTTATTCCCCTCCGTTCCCTCTCGATAGCAATAATTTCTCCAAACAAACTATGTGATTTACACTCTGTGGTACATCTATCAGCAGTCATAAATACATGTAAATCACTTCCATGTTTTTCATAATAAATATTACTTCTCCAAGCCCTGAACAGAAAGGGACAGACCTTGCTGCTCACCTTCACTAAGACCGAAACCTGATGGTCCCTGTGCAGGTGCCTGTTGCTGTTGCTCCAGCCAAGCCCCAGATCTCCCAGCCATATAATTACCAAAACCACCACATTTTCATTTAAAATACAGCTGGGGGATTAAGGGGGGGGGGGGGGTGAAAAAATGAGCCCAGAAGCCTCACATTTCTGAAACTAAGCAGCAAACAAAACTCCTAAAAAAAATCCTTTTTAAAAGTCATGATTTTTTAGCCATCTTCCTGACACTTTGGAGCCACAAATATTAATTTTTTATTTTTTTTTCTACAAAAGCTGAAGAGCTGGCAATAAAAAGGAAGCTGTTAATCCACACATCAAGCAGTTCTGAAAACACAACCTGTGGCAAGGCAGCCGACAGGGCTGGTGGTGCCGGGATGGCTCCGTACACGGCACGGGGGGGTGGGGGGGCTTCTGTATTTAACGGGCTAATAGGGTGGTTTGGGCAGAAAATGAGACAAGCGAGTCTGTTAATTAGGAATAGAGAGCCTCAGTCCCTGCAGCTCTGGTACACATCACACTTTCCTCCAGCCCTTGGCTTCCTCTCCACCCTGATGATTTCATCTTTCTTGTTCCTCTTATATTGGATTACAAGGTCTTTGAACAAAGGCTTCATTGACCCAACGCAGCAGCGTGGCCGGCTGTAATGCACTTTCCTGCTCCCCAGCTCCCTAAAAGGGTTTCTCAGCGATCCCCACCAGAGGGGACAGCAGCTCTCCAGCGCCTGCTCGACGTTAACCTGCCCGCCTTTGGCCTCAGGGCGCTGTTTAATAGCAAAGGATCACCCGGCGCTGGTGTCAGCAACCAGAAGCTGACGTTCCTGCGAGGCTCCCACCGCCCAAATTTTCCCTGTACCCAGTGGCATTGTGGTGCTCAGCCCGGGCAGCCCGTAGGAAGCCGAGGCATCTGACGTTAAAGATTTCAGAATCAATGAGTTTTGTAACTCGTGGCTCCATGCGGGACTAAAAGAGCCATACCAAAACTTGGAAGAGCGAGCACTGCTGTGTTGTTTTAGGCTTGGTGTTTGAAGCAGGAAGTGCCCGAGGTCTCATCGGGAAGCCAGTTTCCACAGATCCAGACCAATTTTGGCAAATTCAGGAGGCTTGGAAAGTGCAGATGGCTTTTATACTGATCCCAGTCACGTGGAAGCAGGAGGGTGGGAAGAAGTCTGGTTCCAAGGCATCTGAGGGCTTGCTCATTGCTTACAGAGCCCAAGTTTCACAAGGCAGAACGCTGCACTCTCTGCTGCAAGAGTGCCTCAAGTGCAGTGCCCGGCCATGGTGTGTCCCCATGGCCATGCCAAGGGACACACGGGGTGCTGAGGCACCCCGTTTCAGAGGGAAAACATCCTCTTTTATCTTATTCTGGCATGATTCGTGGCAACGTTGGATCTCCTTCTTATAGTTTGGTGGGAGCCTGGCAAGGAGCACGTGGCTTGGGGTGATGGGCATCAAAAATCATAGGGAGCTGTAGAGGTGGGATCAGGGACATGACCTGTCCCATTGGTCCCATGCTGGCAACAAAGTGTGTCCAGCTGATGCTGGGACCTCGGTCACCTTCCCAGTGGGAGCGCCATGCCCCCCTTCTGGCTGCAAAGCTCGATGTGATGGGTTGTGGCAGCTGACACCAGATGGGTGGTTGGGGTGTCGGGAACCCAGTGCCCCCATTTCCAGTGCAACCCCAGCTGCCTCTGAGCGTGTGGCCCAACATGGGGCAACCACAGATTCCTGCTCCACAGTCTGCCTGCAAGGGAAAAGGATGTGGAGAGTAGCATGGGAAGAAGGAAAAAACCCACCTCCCTGTTCTGATGAGGCAGGGAAGGCTGTCTGGGGCTCACCCAGCAAGGGCAAAGGCTGGACTGTGGATATTCTTGGAGAACAGGGTGGCTGGGGGTTATCTGCTCATCTCAGGCTCACTGTAGTGCTCCCAAAGGCTGCACCAGACTACCAAGAATAGTAATTCCCCCAGGGAAAACATTCACCGCAGCTGCTTGTGCTCCTCCACAGCTGAAAAACTGTGCTGCAGCAACCAGAGGGGCGATTCTCCATCAGAGGCTCTGAATGCCAGCCACCTGTAAACCTCTCCGCCCCACCTACATCCTCGAGATACGTGCTCTCAGTAATTCAGCAGGGCCAGATATATCCAGGAAAGGCTTGGCTCCTATCCCCGGGGACTTTGCCTCCCAGGCAGCAGGTAGAGCTGATGCTGCCCTTTTTCCCCAGGGATGGGCTCGCCCCAGCAGCCACCGGAGGAGAAGCACCTCTGTCCCCACCCGAATCCTGCTTTGCCTTCAGCAAAGCCCAAGGGGCAGCTGTACCCCTCCATCCTCCTGCAGCTGGAAGCGCTGAGCTGATTAATCTGCCCTCGTCCCCCCTGTCCTACGGCTGCTGCGGCCGTGCCAGCCCGTGGAGTGAAAGGCTCTGTTGTTCCTGGAGATGGGCATCGCCGTGCCAGGTGTACGATGCCCTCATTAATGGAGGAATGCTTATCTCCTGACCCGTGATGAAGACCGCGGTGTGCCCTTGGTTGCGTCTCGGTCCACGCGCCAGGCTTTTGGCCTGAACGCAGTCGTCTGAGGATACGTGATTAGATAGCACGAAACAAGGAGCGGGAACGGGCAATCACAGGTGAAGAAAGATCAGGAGTAGGCTGAAAATCCCAGCTGCTTCCTGGCTGATGCATCCGGGCTGCAACGTGCGTGGTGCTTCCCTGCTGTCACCAAGCCCCACGAACACCAGGAGTGCTGTGGGGTGGGGAGGGGGAAGCAGCCAACTGCCTTTAAATTAGCCCCCCAAGCAAAGGAAAGGACCGAGCCCTGCTGCCTTCATTGTGGGTGGGCTCTGCGGGCATGCACTGCCTTGGCAGGGGAGGATAAAGCAGTGGAGGAGGAGGTGGGCATCTAGGGGCACCCCAGGGGAGGCAGCGGGGACAGAGGATGCTTGGAAAGGTGCAGGAGATGGGGTGCCCTCCTGCAGGGATCATCAAGCGTGGAGCTTGCTCCAGCGCGGGCATCTCAGCTGGGCTTGGCCGCGGTTGTGGCTCCTACTGCAGTAGTTTTCCACTGGGGGATGTGTGCGAGGCTGGATGTTTTCCAGAAAGTAAGACAGGAACATTGACATCTTCCAGGACCCCCCTGGCCATCAGCTGGTGGAGCTGACTCATTTTTATCTCGTTTTGAGGGCTGCGCCTGCCTTTTATTTTCCTCTCCCCCCGCATCTCCCCCGACACAGCCACTGCACGTACCAACACCGCCGGCATCACCAGCACCCCTGGCTGGCTCCGGCCACCGGCGCGGCACGTGGACGTCCCCATCCCTCCTCCCAGCAACATCTCCAGAGCCTCCTCTAGCCCCTGGGGGCAAAAATATGGAGACGGGGGGTGAGGGGAAAGCGGGCAGCAGTGCTTGTCCCTAAAGGACGGGGAGAGCGGCCAGGAGAGCCTGCCCTGCCCTCCTCCCGCCTCCTTGGCTGCATCCAGGCTGTGGACAGCCGCTGCTTTCAGCACCGAGACCCACCCAGGGCAGCCGCGCTCATTTATAGACAGCTTCCTGCCCTTGGCTGCCTTACAAAACCTTGCAGGGAAAAACTACCGTGAAAGAAGGTTTTTGAGTGCTGACCTGCACGAGCCCAAAACCAACAGCCCAGAAACGTGGGCTCGTTAACGTCTCCTTGTGTAACAAGGAGAGAAACTAAAATCCTTCCTCGGCCAGGAAATTTCAGGGCTGCCTCCCGGTTGGAGTGGTTGCTTGGAGGCTGGATTGTTGCTCCAGGCTCTTTCTACGGGCTTGACTAGACTGATCCTGCTCCTCTTGGCTCCTTGCTCACCCCGACCCATTTTTCCCCAAGCCCCAGACTCTGGCAAGAAGGTTTGTGGAGCCCCCATGTCACAGGCACGGCTCCGGACTTAACGAGAGCCGCTGATGGTGGTGCTGCCCACAGCTCCCCTCACACGTCCTCGTCCCTTCCTGGCTCCGAGGATGGGAAACCAAATCCACGCCGCTCGCGCTGACCCACCAGGGTCTGCTTGTGGTCGCTTCCTGGAGACCTTGGCCTCATTCCTCGGGCCAGTGGAAGGCTTGTGGCGCGGGAGCCAACTCAGTGAATGGGAACATCCTCCCTGCGAGCTGCAGTGACATCCTGCTATTGTTGGCATCCCCCTTGGCAGGTTTGTTCAGCTGACATCTCCGTTGACATCTCCAGGCTTTCATCAGCGTGTCAGCATCACCGTAAGGCACAGGGGCTTCCTGACTCAGCACCCAAGGAAAGCCCTCTTCTCCTGTTTATGATCAGGATGCGAAAGTAAAGGAAGTCGAAACGCTGCTCAGGAATCCACTCCGGGCTTTAATCGCTACTGTCACTGCTAGAAGGCTTGGGGAATGCTGAAAAATAATCACCATCGCTGTGTAATAGGATGCAGATGTTCAGGTTGTAATCTATCCAGACACCATGACCTCCTGGCTACTGGAAGATGAGCCTTCGTCAAAACTCCGGAGCTGAAAAACATCGCTGCCACGAAGCCTCCAGGAAATGGGGACTGGCTTCAAGCGTGGTTATTGGATGCACAGCGGCTGTGACAGGGATTTTGGCTGCGGCAGAGCGCATCTACCTGCTGACGGATGGGACAGCCGTGGTGCCATCTCCTTGTGGCAGCCTCCTGAGCCCAGATGTGCCACCACTGCATGGGGAGATGGGGCTGAACCACCCCAGATCACAGCCCACACCGACCCTGTTTCAGGTTTGCAGACGCATGGGTCTGAAGTGCACACTCCACGTCTGCCTGTGGTCTTTAAGCCTGCATTAAATTAGTGGGGAGCCCTGCTGCAGTCTCTGGCTGTCATCCCTGGCCGGGCAGGTGCACGGGGGACACGGGGGACCTGAGCCCCACTGTGGCTGCTGCCCGTGGCTGTCACACCAGCAGCAGCCCCACCACAGTGGCACGGGCACTGTCCCCGCACACACACATACCACCAGCACAGGCAGCTCCTGCAAATCCCAAAATAGCAGAGTTAGATAAATACAGAGAAAAGAGTTTATAAATTTCCAAGTGGGTGACAAACAGCACTGCTCGCTGATGAGGGGAGCTTTTTTTAACCTTTTTTTTTTTTTCATGCCCACAGATTCTTTCCCTGTGCAAAGCAGAAGACAGTTTACTTTTAAAGCCAAGTGGCCTGAAACTTGAAGGCTTTTTGACCAGCAGAGAGAGAAAGAAATATTTTATTATTTTTTTTTTGTGGCTTGCAAGAGAGCGAGAAGCTTGAGCCTCAAGTTTGCTTTTTTTTTTACAGATCCATGGCTTTCAGCCTGCTGAGAGCCTAAGCAAGTAGCTCTGTAGGAAGCACAGAGGAGCAGAAGCACACGGTATTAGTGGAGCAGAGGGCAGGTAACTGAGAGGCCTGCTTTTTCTCCCAGCTCCCCTGAAAGTTTCCCACATAAGCTGAGCAAAGCACAGTGCCTTGACGCACCTGTGTGGACGCTGATAATGGCGTTGCCCTCACTGGAGCCACCGGGGCAAGTCCACCTGCCATTAACTTCTGGCAGCCTCTGGAAAACCTCCACACATGGTGAGCTTTTAAATCAGGGTGTTTTCAGTTGCATCTGGTCCCCGCCCTGTACTTTCTTTGGAGGTTTCTCTTTGCCTGGCAGCGATGGGTGCAGAAGGATTTGCATCCGTGCTGCTGGTGCTGGGTGAGGGTCTGATGGGGCTGTGCCTGTTTTTTGGGGGGACCCCAGGTGGGTGTAGCAGGGACAAACATTGGGCAGGGCAGGGGGACGAGGGGGACCCCCTGTTCAGGATGTGTCCCCCTCTGCCCAGGCTCCCAGAAGGATGCAGCTGAGTTTGGGGCAGTGGGTAATGAGATTGGAGCATCCCCAGGGACACCCAGTGCTGCCCCGATGCATGGGGTTGTACCGGAGACCCTGCCGGTGCCCCTTTGTGAAAGGAGCATTGTTATCCCACGGAAATGACCTCTGGATTCCCAAAGCCTTTATTCGAAATGAAACAAAAACAACCCTGGCCGCTCTCGAGGCAGAAACAAATTAGCTGCTCCCAACAGGGCTCCCCACTTGCTGCAGGCACCGTCTGCATGCCTCCCTTGGGCAAGACGGTCAGTACTTGGTGTGGCCGCAGCTCCTGGCCAGTGCTGCTCCCACGCAGGTGGGGACAGCCAGGGGAGCAGCAGGTCTCCTCCCTCTGCTTGCATTTATTTTCCCCTCAGGAGAAATAAATAAATAAATAAATAAATAAGAAGACCTTAAAATGACCAGAAGAGAAGGAAAACAGTTGGGCTGGGTTCAAACTGCTGAACAGGAAGCAGAAAACCACTGCAAGTCTGAAGCATATTATTTGATATTTTTTTAAAAAAAAAAACTAAACAACATTGTCTCACTAGAGCCCTCCTCTTTCTGCTTTCTCTCCCGTTAGGTTCTGGCTCTTTTCAAGCACGTCTCTTTGCTGTCACCACTTGGGAAGGCTGCATGAACTCTGTTTCATCTGTGTTTTGGTAGGGCAGCAAAAACAAACTGGGAAAAAAATAAATGGAAATCAGTTGATCTGGTCACTCTGCTTGCTTTGTAGAGCCCCTAGCTCTCTGTCTGGACCTTTATGTCTACAGAGAGCGAAGAGCAAGGAGTTTCCCAGCCAGGCTTTGTGGTAGCAGCATGGTGTGTGCTCCTATTCCCTCCCCTGCTGTACAGCCCCTGCCAAACAGGCCTCATGTTAAACACTTGTGACGGTTGCAGGGTAATTCTGAGCCTTTCCAAGCCAGAGACGAGTTTCCCAGCACACTCGAATTTGTCACTGGGGGCTGGATAACCACAGTGCAGAAGAGGATGCTAAAAGCAGGGCTGTGCTCAGGAGTCGCGTATTCCCGTAGCATCCTTCATGCAGGAAAATCCCCAGATCCTGCCAAAGGGCATGCTGGTTATGCAGCCGTGACAGTGGGCACCAAGCGCCACCAGCCAGCTCATCCCTCAGACCTCCAGCACAGCCTCGGGGTAAACCTCCACGGGTACCCCAGCACCTGCCCTCCACACTTTTGGCATCCTCGGGCCCTGTTCCCAGCCCCTCTGAGCAACCCCAAGCGGGGCCGTGGATGTGCCAGCCCGCTCCCAGGAGGACGGAGGCTTCACGCCGCAGGCAGACACGCCGTCTCCTCCGGCTAATTGCAGCCTTGTGCGGGGCTGGCATGTCCCGGGGAGGGAGCTGGCTCCCCACCAGCACTCCTCAATCCATGGGGGCTGTCAGCCAGACCTTCTCCAGATCCTGGCTGATCCTCTGGCGAGCCAGCTGGTGGAACAGGCTGCTTTCTCAGCCCTCTGCACACTTGACAAAGCAGTGAGTGGCCATAAAGGAGCGACTCGCTGGGTTAAGTTCTGCCCTTCTCCTTCTGGTTTCGCCCAGGACTCTGTGGGTTTGCTGCCCGAGGGGACAACACGCTGCTTTGTCACTGAAGGTGGCAGGTCCCAAAGGTCTGAAGGCCTCCAGATGGCTGAGCTGGACACACAAGTTTGTTATTGCAGGCTTCCCAAGAGCGTCCGTCCCTCGGTGTCCACCTGCCTGTTGCACGACAACGACGGTCTGGTGACGGCTGAGTCACCGACACCCATCTCCCACATCTTCCTCTTTCCTCCCCACCTCCTGACGGCCATCGCGAGTGTTGTTTTGGAGGAGAAGGAAGCACACAGGCCTCTGCAAGCCAAGGGCCTGTTTGGGTTTCTCTGCATGCCCCGACTCCTTCTAAGCACGTGTGCACACACATAAAATACCCTCCCCTGTTTTCTTCTGGCTCTGGGAGAAAGAGGAAGGGCCCAAGCGACCGCCAGGCTGCAATCTGGTCACTTTGTGACGTTTTGGCCAGACACAGCCAAACAGAAAAGCCTGGTTCCTCAGCTCCAGAAAGCCCTGGGTCTGGGACAAAAGCCCTGAAACAATGGCCCGGCTTCCCAGCAGCCGGGAACCGAAGGATACACGTGTGGAGGCCGTCAAGCATCAAGGATTAATGACAGCCAGAGGAAGCTGCTCGCCGGCTGCACCGCCGTGGGACTCGGCAACACAATAGCATGCAGGCTCTTCTGCTTTTTCTCAGGGCCTAGGTAAATAATCCCCTTCCATAGCAGCCCCATCGGTTCCCATAAGGCTGAACAGCGAAAGCCATTCCCAGGCTTATGGGCAGTAATCATTGTTTCCCAGGCCACGTAATTATTATTTTGACTGTAAGAAACCTTGGAGAGACAGAGCGCAGACACAGTGTTTTCCCGATCGGCTCGTGGGGAGCAATTTTCACTCGGCTTAAAGCGAGCTGGCCCTGCAGCAGCGAGCGCTGCAGAGAGGGGCAGAGCCCAGGACAGGACCCCCTCTCCAAATACCTTGCATGGCTCACACAGATGGAAACACTGATAGGCATTCATTTGCAGGAGGACAGGAGCCCCAGCAGCTCCGGCATGTGTAGCTGGTGCAGAGAACCAGTTAGATCACGCTTCTCTGTTACAAGGGGATTAATTTGCACGGCTGAAGGAAAACCATACTGTGGGCAAAATCCTGCCCTGGCAGGTCGGAGCTTTTCTCCTGGCAGCGGGGTGGTGGCAGCCCCGGGCATCACCCCCCGTGAGATGGGGCGGCTCAGCCCACACCAGCACACCACGGTGCACATGCCGGCGAGCCCATGCAAAGGAACAGGATGCGAGCGCTGCCATGAGCACGTGCCAGCACAGCAGGGCTGCCTGAGCCAAGCCCTGCCCTTGGGAGCAGGCACGGCATGGCACGGCACGGCATGCTCACCTGTACGGTGAGGCTTGCAGGCTGCACATTGCCCGGCTCCTTCCCCAGGGCTGGGTTAGCCCCTGCTCAGCTCGGGGGCCTCCTGAGTTTGCATCAGCTAGGGCAGAGGACAGCGTAAAATGCAGTGAGCGTGTGGCTGGCTTGGCTTTGGAGACCAAGGGGTGATTCTTCCAACAAGTGCAGGGGTGACAGCATCTCTGTGGGTCTCCTGCCTGGTGGCTTTTCAGACTTGGTCAGGTCTGGGTTGTCTCATTTACCTGCAGTGCCTCAAAGGGCTGCAGCACTTGATGGCCAGCACCCCAGCTGAGGTTCCCCGAGCCTGATATTTAGCGATGGCAGAATGCTCCTGCACGGCCCACATGGCTTGAAAAGCATCAGAAGTTCTGTATTGCTTTCCTGAGATGTGGCCAGGGTGCTCTTGGCCTGACACTGGCAGTGCCATCCCTTATTGTTCAGGTCCGTCTGTGTTTTGTGGGAGAGATGGCCGGGGAGCACAACAGCCTGGAGGCAGACAGTCACTCCAGTGGGTTTCTCCATCCCCTCTCTGCCCAGCACTCAGGACATGTTGGCCTTTGCCCGAGCGCTCGGAGCCTCCCACCTGTGTCTGCTTTCGCGTCCCCCCGCCAAAAGGGTTTCACCTCCTCCACGTTGTGTAACCGCTTTGCGGTGCCAGCGCCAATTCTGCCCGCTTCAGGTTACACGGGAGGATTGCAAGAGCCGTCTGGAACCGAGGAGCTGCTGCTAAAGGGCACAGCCACCACCCCAAGAGTGTCTGCTTGTAGCAGCACGGCCACCAAATCCTCCAGCGTAAAGCAAAAGCCAGGAGGTATTACTTCAGACAGGTCTGAGGTGCAGGCAGTGGGGGCAGCGACTTGCCTGAGGTTGCACTCGGAGCTGCCTCCTGCAGCCTCCTCCCCTGCATTAGGACTAATGTGCTTTTGGCCGCGGGCCCGTTTCAAGGTAGTTCCTGATGGCTGTTGTTTTCGGAGCCGCTCTTTGGAGGGAAGAAATGTTGGCTTCTCCGCCTGCAGGTCTGAGTAAACTCTTCGCTTGCTTAAAAACTCATTGTTGTGGGCGAGCAGACGATTGCTCTGAGGCTTTCGGGAGCTGCAATTCCCCGGCCCTTGCAGCTCTGCTAGCAACAGGGAGACAAGCTCAGGGGGCAGACCAAGGGGTCTGACTTGTGCCCATTGCCGGGGTGGTAACACTTCCAGTCAAACCTGGAAAAATGAATGCCTTTTCCCCGGATCCAGCTCTAGGGCAGTTGGATCGTCATGGGTGTGATTCTGTCTCAAAAGGGAGTCCTCTCCAAATGTATTTTCTCCAGGGACTTTCTTGTCTTCTGTGAACCTTTCCCTGCAGACCGTGATGCTGTCATGGGAATGGGCAAAGCTGCAGGGCTGCTGGAGCAGAGCACTGGTAACCCACGTGTTGTCATCCCTGCTGCACAGGGATGGAGGTGGGTGGTGCAGCAGACCTTCTGGAGAAGAAGGGCAAAGCAGGTTGCCTGGTGGACATATTGTGTCCCTGAACCCCACGCTGCAGGCACAGCCCTCGAGAAGGTGTCACAGCCTGAGCAGTGGCAAAGCAACCTTTTCCCATGCATGCTCTGTTGTAGGACATCTCTCTGGACCACTCACCCATTGATCCTCCAGCTCAACCAGCCACAGGAGGGGTCACCCCACACCAGCTGGCAAGGGCCAGGTTTCTCAGTTTGGGGCAGACACCCATGATCTTCAGCTTCTGGCAGGCAAAGGGAAGCATGGAGGTGGTGCCACAGGGGAAAGGCACTGTCCGTTTGATCTCTGATGGCCTTGTCCATGCCCCACCAAGGAGCCTGGCCACACCGAGCAGTCAGAAGCGGTGTGGGATCCTGGCTGCTCTCAGAGCAATAACATCCCCGCTGCCTTCAGCTGCTGTCATGTTTGAGCCTTTGTATCTGTTGACAACACGTTGTGGAGAGAGCTGAGGCACTTCCAAAAATCAGTCCTCGGGGCCAGTGCTGTAGCTCTTTGTCTGGTGCCCGTGTGAGGCAGCACTGCGGATGTCTGTTCAGAGCCCTGAGTGGCAGCAGGGGTGGATGCTGGAGACCAGGGGGATGAGAGGCACAAGAGGGGGTGAGTGGAAAGATGGAGCTTGTGACCCAGACCTTCTTGTTTTCCTCTCTCTGACAGTGCTCCCCTACTGTAGTATTTTTGTCGAGACAACCTGTTTATATTTCCTTTCTGTTCTGCTTCTCTCTTTGGGCTTGATAGAAGAAAAAAAAAAAAAAAAAGGCATGGATGCAATGGAAAAATGAAGTGAGAACAGAAATGCTCCTAGGTCACCCTCTTTTTCGTTTCCACTGCGCTTGCCAAGCACAGCCCATTTTGGTCTCTGCTAACAATGCTCCATGCTGCAGGACGGCGTGCTCCAGCCCTCCGGCGCAGGAGCTGAAGCAGAACCTCCTGGGAGCCCCCAGGGACATAAGGCAGCAAGGAGCTTGTGCAACCACCAACAGGCTTTTACCGTGAGGCCCAAGCTGCCTGGCGTCACTGTCACCAGATGCATACGTCGGGACACTTGCAAGGGTCACAAATGGCTGAGGAAGACGCCACATCCTGCATCTGAGCCAACCGCCAGCTCCATCCCTGAGTGCATGAGAAATGCCACGGCGGTGATGGCGAGCCCCTGGGGGTTTATAGACCAGCCTGTTGTTATTAATCAAATATATATATATATATATTTTTTTCCTCTGCCTGCCTGCAGTCCTCCCCTTTCTGAATGGTGTGCTTTTCAGCCTGTCCCAAAGAAGAGCTTCAAAGCAGGGATTGCTGCCTGGGAGAGCAATCTCAGGTGATACCTCATTCAGATCTGGTCCCTCATGCTCTTCCTGAGGGAAAGGTTTTGCTTGCTTTTAGAAAGCACTGCAGGACCTGGTTCCTTTCACACTCCTTTAGCCCTGGCTGTAGAGCAAATGGAGGATGTTTTCCTTTCCAAATACCTATTTCCTTCTCAAATAAACTATGGGTCAGTCTGTTGGTTGGTTGGTTTTTGTTGTTTGGTGTTTTTTTTTTTTTTTGGTGGTGGTGGTGGTTTTTTGGTTGTTTTTCATTTTGTTTTGTTTTGTGGAACAAGCACAAACTATTAGGGATCTCACAGCCTTTTAATAGCAGCCTTCAGTCCCTGGGCACTAGGAGGATTCATGTGATCACTGAACACAGAATAGCAGAGGGCCTCAGGATCAGCCAGCCCATCCTCCCCTCCAAAGCAGGATTAACTCAACCTAACCCATGCCTCAGAGATGTTTCTTTGGCACATCCCTAGCAGCCCTGCAGTTCTCCAGCCCAGTCAGGAAGTGACTGGCTCAACTTATTGTTTAAAAGTGGTTCGTGCCATTGACCTGCCTCTTCACACTGTGTTTCAGGCTCGTGAGTTTGACTTTCCTGCAGTGGGAAGAGAGAGAGGGTTATTCCTTTCCCTTCTGCAGTGACCTTTCACATGTTTGAAGCCTATTACTGCGGCTCCTCTCAGTCTCCCGCAGATTGGATGGGAACCCAAGTCATCTTTTCTAGACCTCCCATCACGGTCAGGAGGCTGTGATGGGAAAGAAGCTGGGCAACCTTTGCATGATCCTTCCACTGTCTGTGATGGGGGCAATAGAGAGGTAGGGGATAAATCCAGGACAGGTCAAAAGCCACCTCTGCTCTGTACTCCCAGAGCCTCGCTGGGAGCAATGCGCATGCATCAGCACCAAGATGCCTTTTTGCAAACTTTGACTTAGGGCCTGAAGCTGTGACTTTGCAAAACTCCCTCATCCTTGTGATTCACAGGATGACAGAGCTTTTGGATTCAGACTCCATTACCTGGTCTGCACCGTCCACCAGTATGAACCCTGTGATCTATTCTGCTCTGACTCTTACCTCCTACACCACCGAGTTTCCAGAGGCTCGGACTGACACTCCAATACCCTCTCCAGGTGGGCAAGTTCAGACACACCCAGGTGTTTGCAGGCAGGCCTTTGCTTCACCCATGGACAATTTTCATCTGGACAATTTGCCTCCATCCCCATCTGTTGCGGCTGCACAGATGCAGCTCATGGCTTGTTCTCGCCTCCTCCTCCTTGGGCTGCCAAAGCCCCATCCCTCTTACAAATACCATAGCCCTGAAGCAGCCAGTTACAGTGCCCCTTATCATGTTACAGGAAAATCGATTCCTTTCAGCCACAGAGAACTAAAACTGCATTTAACTATTTTCTGAATAGGTGTGCTCTTGAAGTGAGTGAAACACCAATGTTTGGTCCATGGCTTCTGCAAGATTGTGATATGGCAAACCTGGAATGATCCCTTCCACGTAGGTGAGGCCAAGCTTTGTTTACAGCGTGACATTGCTCCACATCTCACCTATTGCACTGCTGCACTTTCTATCTCTGGCATTACTGTCCAGCCCTCCCACATGTGAGGCTTTCTGTCATCCCATTAATGTTGCAGTTCCTCCTGAATGACACAGCAAGACAAAATCATGTCTGTAGATAATATTTGAAGAGCTCTCCTTAGCCAGGCTGAAGGCTGGGGCATGCTTGAGGTGCTTGGCTGATGAAGCACAGGTAGCTTCATTTTAGCATGCTGACAACGACCTTACACTGCAGCCTCACCCTCTAAAGGTCTCCCTTTAACTGCAGTGCAGCATCACAACATCCTTTCATGCACGCAGGCATGCCCAATGGGGCAAGCATACAGCCAGCTGTGGCCTTGCACTTCTCCAGGTCCATGGCCTGCAATACCTACACATGCAAGGCATTCAAACAACCCCCCTCCTACTCCATGACCCATGTGTTGGGGCATGTGTTGAACTCTGATCCGTTAAACTTACTTGTTCTTGGAGAAGCTCACAGGGGAGGGAGGTTCTTGGTGGGTCACTGATACAGGTGGGGACCATAGCATGTCCTCAGCAACCAGCTCAAAAGTGCCTCAGACACTGGCCAGAACGACAGCTCGGCTTCACCTCCATCCCCAGAGCAGCCGTTTCACTGCCCTTGGATCTGTGGTTGATCTCACAGGTCCCTGCTCATGTTGCATGGAAAATAAACATCCTGAAAAACATCAGTGATTATGTGTTAATTCTGTCAAGGCTACAATGGGAAGTCCTTGCCCCGAGACCAGGGTTTTGCAGTGGAGATCTGTGCTGACAGATGCACTCTGTGCAAACTCCTATACCAGCCTGCTTCCTACCTGACACATACAGACCCAGCACTGTCTGTCATTTGGCATTCCCAGAATTAAGATTTTGACATCCCTGGCAAAAATTATTCTGAATTCACATTCTGGAAGGGCAGAAACCTTTTTGTTTTCCTTATCCAGAAGAGCAGGAAAATATCTTTGATGGTGACCTACCCTTTAGCACACTGTTTTTGTTCACAGGGTTTCTTAAACAGAGAGCCAGGTCTGATCCTTGCCTGTCTGCTCTGAACAGTACAAAAACTTTGTATTATGTGGTTGTCAGAAAACCATGATGAGGCTTGTCCACTAGGGAAATTTTGCTGGCATAACTTCTTTGTGTGAATTATGCTGGCATAGCTAAACAGATGATAGATATGACCACATATTATATGTCATTCCTTAGCTAACAATACTGTGCAGAGAGCATGTTGTGGGCAATACGCTGTTTTGATGTCTCTGGCCCGCATAGACAGCGGCTTCCTGAGACTATAATCTGTTCTCAGGATTGCACAAGCATTATGGATTGCCTCCAGGCTTCCAGTTGGGGACTACTGTTGTGTGCAGGGGTACAGTAATAACTAAACTACATAATTGCTTCTGATGACATTCACCTCAGGGGCTTTAGGGCCAGGCCTTCCCTACATCTGGTATCAGTTAAGGCTGTGAAGAAGTGTGATCTTTTGCTTACTGAGCTGTGTCAGCAACTCCCTGCTGTATTCGACTTGGAGAAGTGGGGATAAACTACACTGGTAGTGTAAAGCCCAGAGTGTTTTGCTGTGCAATTACCAGTGAGCCACATTGAGAAGGGTTTTGTTAGTACGGGACTTGCAAGAGAAAGAGCTTGGCCAGACAGAGAGTTTTGGCTCTCACAGCCTGCACGCAGCCCTCACCAAAGCACTGGCACAAGGAAAGGATGAGAGTTTTGGTGCCTGAATGGCAGCAGGGAACAGAGGCAGGTCCCAATGCAACTGTGTCCTGCAAGCAGGACACTGGACATTGTCATCTCCAGAGCTGGGCAAGATAGACATACTACTACAGCTGAAATGCAAGCCGTTTTATTTTTTGCTGCAAGGAACTAGCATCCTCCAGTCTTTTCTGATTAGGAAAGGGCAAATCTGGGATGGTGAGAGCCCTGGGTGTGCCTGGGGTTAGTGTTAGGCTACAGAGGAGCTTTGCTACACATGGCAGCATTTGCTGGGCCAGGCTCCTGCTGCTCAGAGGGTCACACGACAACCTCCTGCCCTCATTAATGCCAGGCTGGGTTCCCCCTGCTGCTCTCCTGCTGCCTGCAGTCCTGTGGCCACCAGCCAAGGCCTGCTGGGGAAAACCCGACCTTGTAGGTTGGATGTCAGCTGATCCTAACTGAGCCATGGTGCTTGGGCTGGGGGGCATAAAGGAAAACAGCAGACATGGGGACAACTCAACCCTGGGGCTGCACCAGGGCATCTCTCATGCTGCAGAAGGGATTTGTGTCTAGAGACCCAAGAACCGTGCTGTGACCATGCCTGTCCCTGCTGCAGCCGGGGGGAATGGAGTTGGCTCATGGAGCAAGCAGACTTGCTGGGGTCCCTCAACATCTCTTGAGGGTAAGGGGCCTCCTGGTTCCCAGAGAGGAGAGCTCCCTGCTGGTCTGGGAGGGCCAGCCCAAGGGAACTTGCTGTCCTGAGGTACTTCTATAGTGCTTGTGCTGTGACGGTGTTCTGAGGGGCAACAGCACTCGTGTTCCCAGGCAGCATGACAGAAGGCTAGACTGGCCCTAGTACTCCTTCCTATCCCCTACTCAGGTCCTCAGAATTGCTCATTGGCCTCCTTGGAGGCCTAGCAACCCCACCGCCTACCCACAGGGACTCAGGAGGGACACAGGCCACCTGAACGAAAGCGCAGTGCGCTGGGTTGGCCTTGGCTGGCTGTCAGGTGCACACCCAGGTGCTCTCAACAGGATATGGGTAGAAATAGGATGAATGTCTCCCCTTCCTCCTTCTTCCCCTGAGCCTTTATTGCAGAGCATGATACACGGTATGGTCATATGGTATGAAATATCTCTTTGGCGAGTTGGGGTCAGCTGGCCCGGTTGTGTCCTCTCCCAGCCTCTCAGTCTCCCCCAGCCTACTGGCCTTTGTCAGGGCAGGGAAGTGAGGGAAAGCCTTGACACTGTGCAGTAGTCAAGAGAGTTAGCAGTGCTGTTTCTTTCTTTCTTCCTTTCTTCCTTCCTTTCTTCATTTCTTTCTTCCTTCCTTTCTTCCTTCCTTTCTTCCTTTTTTGCTCATTCTGCTTTCCCATCTCACTTGCACCTGTGTCTGCCTCCTCAGTGACATCCATTTCTTAAATGCTGTCATGTCAGCTCAGTCAAGTATATAATGAACAATTCTCCGATGTCCTCAACAACCTCGGGAGAGATCCCAGATGGAGATACACATTTCCCTCATGCATGCTACCAAGAACACCTGTAAATAAGCCATTATATATATTTGTGCACATACACACCCATTTGTTCCTACCACAAATACAGCGCAAACACGAATCTGAACCTCTGCACTATCAAGCTACTTAGCAACCTGAACTCTTAATATAAACTAGGCTAGCTGCACCAGTGAGCAGCACTTGTCACAAAAAACACATTATCTTCCCTTCTTGCTTCCCATCCAGACACTGTGGCAGTCCGGGAGTCACATTAGGTCAAGAGATGTAGAAGTCTGAACTAGCTGCAGCTGCCTCAAACAGCTCTGCAAGAGTCTTTGTCTTTGTTCTGTTGTGATACTGCTTTAGCAGGCAATCATAACCGGTTTACGGCAGTGTGCACAGTGTCTGGGAAATCCACTGTTAGAACAGACACTCGGCTTTGTCCAGCGCCTGGGCACCTCATGCAGAATGGGGACTTTGTGTTGGCATGTAGAAGATAACCAATTCACATAGGAGGTTCATGAATATTCAGCTTGTGCTTAGGACTGGGGAGAGCAATCCCTAAAACAAAGAGGCAAATTCTTTTACCGTTCACTTGGGGAAAGGCAGTTCTCAGCCTACAGGCTTCAAGTAGCCTGTGGTCCCAGTCTGTCACAGCAGGACCAACTAATGACTAAGCTTCTGGATGAAGGGGAGTTTGGAGGTGAGTCCAAGAGTAAGGACCCAACCATTTTAGAGCTGAGACACACTGTTAAGGTATTGATGCTAACAACCTACTCCCCCAAAAATATTTATGTTTGTTTCTATACATTCAATATCCTTGCACGTGCTGCGAACTCTGAATTCTGTCACAGACAACGAGCGGCTGATGTGGGGAGGATGTGAGCAGGACTTTGCTACACCACAGTGACCTGTGTGCATACCTACAGTCTTGCAAACATACTTCTCCATACAAAGCACTTGCCAATGTGGTTTTTTTTTTCTGGTTGGTTGGTTGGGTTTTTTTTTTGGCAATAATTTCCCAAGTGAAGTGAGCTATCCTGGTTAAAGTGCTCTTTTGCAGCATGACTGTATCTACGCATGGGTTGTTACTGCTCCGACAAAGCGCTGCCTTCTCTCCTCTTCCCTGCCCCCTTCTGAAGTGATTACACGGGTAAAACTTTTAAGTGCACCCTTGTTTTCCTTGCCTTCACCCTCACAGAAAGCCTCCAGGCTCCTGTAGCTTTTCCGCATTGTCCAACCAAAGCAGTAGAACAAGTTGGGTGACGAGTGTGTGACTGATTGCCACCCCACAGGGGAGAAGGCAAATAGTCTGGGCTGAGCAGGGCAAAGCAGACACTTCTTGCACCAAACTAGGGCAGCATCATGTCTGTGGATCTCTGGTCTGGTCCCAAGCAGGCTGTCCACCTGCTGACTGATCTTGGGAGGAGGAAGAGGGATGAAGGACAGACGTGGCTCATGGGCAGCAGGACCTGGCGCAGCATAACTGCACGCTGCTTTCACCCAGAGGGCTGATGGAGAGCTGATGTAGAGGGCTGTCGGGATTATTGTTGTGTTGGCATGGCAAAGGTGGGTGGGAGGAGGCAGGGAATGGGGGAAGGGACTTGAAATGGCTGCTGCCCCTTTGTCTTTCCACCTCCTCTGGTTTATCTGGTGCCCTGTGGAATTTACGACCCCCCCTCTGCTGCAAAGGGCTGTTGTACCGCAAGTCGGAGCGTCTGCCAGCTGGGTGCTAGACCTCACATCCTTCAGCCAGCTAGCCGGCCCTTTAGCAACCTCAAATGGCTTAATAAGCAGTAACAAACTTTGTCCCAGCAACAGATTTGGGCACTCTGATTATCTCTGTTTTACAAGCTGGGAAGCAGCATCAATCCAGTCCAAATCTCTGCAGTGGTGCCGAGCGATGAATACAGCACAAGACTTCTCATACATTACTCTGAGGTTGCTAATGAACCCCTGTCCTTTCTCTGTCTCCACACTCAGCTGGATATTTGCCCGACTTTGTGAGAATAAGGGCATTAACTCTTTCAATTTGAAAAGGCAGAGAATAGGTAAAGCCAAGGAGGATGGGAGTGAGGCCAGCTGAAGTCAGCCAGAAAAAAATCCCACCTCAGCAGCAGAAGCTGTTATCTACGTACTGCTTTTCAGGTAACACGGGAAAGGACCTTACAAGTGCTGCTTCTCTCCTCATTGTTATAGTGTGTGGTGAAGGGGACAAGAGGTGTGGATTGAGACAACGTAGCCCTTGCAACCTGCAATTGGAAAACCAGGGCTTCCAAAGCAGCTCTGACAATGCTGTTTTTTACAGTGAAGCCCCAGTGTCAGTGAGTACGAGGAGCAAGCTCTTGCCCCATTACCCCATGTCCCATCACCAGATAACGTCCACCCTCCCCTCTCCTCCATCACACAGGATGGGACCCAGCAGTGCCAGGGGAACACCATCAGCAAACTCTCTCTGAGCACTGTGCCTTTTTCTGGCTAACTGGATGCAGCTGAGAGGGGCTGGGAATCAGAGGTAAGTGCTGGCACCCAGGGACATGTCTCTTCTTAGCCCTGTGGCGTGGTCAGAGAAGCAGACGAATATGGAGCTGTGAATTTCCTACCTCCAGCTCCAGAGGAGGGAGGTGAGTGCATGGGGACACGTCAGGCTGACCAGAGCCCCTCTGAGGCCATGGGTAGGTGCCAGCACAGCCTGGTGAAGCAGGGTGCAGCTCTTCCTTTCACACAGCAGCCTGAGGGCCCATCCTCTGGGTCTGGGCATGCAGGGTGCCCTCACAAGCTGCAGCGGGTAGCTACAGGACTGTTTACTCCCTGATCCCTTTCCTGAGAAGGGGAAAAGGCCCTCCTCCTGGATGTGGGGCTCCAGAGACCAAGCTGATACCCGTGAGATCCGCCTTTCTTACAGCTGCTCTCCTACACGTGGTTTCTTAAACTCGGTGCCTGAGACAGGGATACATAAGCTGCAGACTTGTTGGGTTTGTGTTTTTTTTTGTTTTGTTTTTTAATTCATAAAACATGAGAGGCCTGTTCTCTAGTAATCTCCATTACTGCTGTACTGACATCCTCTCGGTAGGATTTGCAACAGGATAGCCCATGGGCTACACGTTTCTTGGATCGATTTCAGCTTGCCTTCCCCATGGCACTGCTATGGCCTCTCTGGTTACCATCTGTAGCTGTGCTGAAACCCAAATCAGTAACAAACACTGTGCCTTATGCTGCTGGTGCCTGTGGGAGGGCAAGAAGGAGTGCCACCTGCAAACACTCCTCTGTCTCCACAGAAGAGCCCAGCAAGTCTGAGAGCTAGGACCTGCAACTCAATCCACAGGTGTGACCTCTGGTAAATCAAGCTGAGTATCCCAAGTTTCTAATTCCTCTGCATTATTAATGTCTGGTTCAGGAATTAACATGGGTTGGGCTCTGCTCATGGACCTATGCACTCATTTCAAATGTGAGCTTATCCAAAGTTTGGAGATGGCTAAAGGCAGGATTTGGACTCTTTTTTATTATTTAAAAAATAAATAAAAATATATGATGTTATGATCCAGGGGCAAACATCCCCATGGACAGGTGGCCCCATGTTTCAGTCTTGTACATGTTCTCTCCACAGGGAAATTGTGTACTTAAGATCAAGGGGAATTTTATGTTGGTGTCGGGATTCAGGCTAAGTTTATGTTATCTCAGATTCTTTAATCTGAAATAACCCAGAGAGGGGATCAAAACTTTTGAGAGAAAGCAAGCTAGACAGAGGGCTCAGAAAGCATGACTTCTGACGAACGTGTTAGATCAGCATGAGCTAACCAGTGAGGCAATCAGGTACTGCCCGTGACCTTTAGCTTTGGAAGATGAAGGCTTTAGGAAAATGCATCACCTACTTAGTCAGCATCCCCTGCATCTGGCTCCAAGAGGCTGGGTGATCAAAGCCCCGCTGTACTGCTGTGGGAGAAGGCACAGAGGTAGGCACTCTTGTATACGGGTGTGTGGTCCAGAGAAGGACAATGGTTTTCCACTTAAGATGTAGCTGGAGTTCCCTAGACTCTGTGATGAATGCGCACCAATTAGCACATGGTATTTTAGGCTTCAGTATGGTGGGAAGCAGGGTAATACCTGTGCTGTCAAGGTCGCAGATTAGTGGCCTTCCCACTTCAGCTGTAAATCCTACCCTTTGGCTCAACTTTAACCTTTTCTTTCTGATTTAGGGCAGAAGTCTATTCTCATAGTCAAACTGGTGTAAAACTCTTGCAAGAGTAAGATCTCAGCTGCCCAGTGCTCAGCACTTAGCTGCAGTACTTCAGTACTTGGGTTACCTTTTTATTACACTACAATCTTTCTTTAAGGCATTCCCTTTTATAGTGGCAATGACCCAGTTCATACTCATTAACCTGGGTAGACTGGCAGCAAGGATCTTGGCTTTCCTACCCCAGCCACATCAAACAAACAAAACTCATGCATCACCAGAGGCACAAGTACTATTTGCCAGCAGGAGCCATGGGTGAGAGCTGCATCCAGCTGCACAGATGGTTTTTGCCCCAGCCTGCTCTGAGTAGTACATTTGCTCTTGTGTCTACAAGAGAACTTCTGTAATCTGCTGAACAGATCCAGAGCAGAGGAAATGGGGCTCCACATGGCATGACAGCAGGGCAGAAATTTGGAAAGATAACCATGGGAGGTGGAGCACCCACTTTTGCCCTGAGGTCCTGAAGATGTTCAGATGTGTGGGTGCTGCCACCTTGTCACTGCACTCCAGTTTGCTACAGTGGCTTCATGTCACCCTGCTTTGGTGTCCTGTCATGCACTAGCTTGTTCTGCTGGTTTTTTTTTTTTTTTTTTTTTTCCTCATCCCCTTAGAAGCTGATTTCAGGATTGCCAGGTGGTGACAGCCCATGAAAGCATCTGTGTTTTGTTATAGGAGACTCTAGAAGCAGTGCTAGGATCTGTCAGGCTCCTGGTGCAATGCTGCCTGTGTTGACAACATGGACAAAAAGTATTTCCAAAACTCAAAGGCAGAGTGGACTCTTTTGGAAGAGCAGTAAACAAATCTCCCCTCCTCCTTCACCCAAACAAGTCTCTATTTCCTTTGTCTTCTCAAAGAGGGTTTTGTCCTTCTATCACTCCGTTCTCTGTCACCTGGGAGAGGCACAAAGCCAACACAACAGATCCATCTTCTTAGGGTGGAAGCTCTCCCCAAAGCCTCGGCATATTCATGAAATCCAACACCTCAGAGAACCACCCACCTAGCTCATGTGAAAACCATTTCTTGAAAGATCATATAAAACAGCCTGTTGTGCAATGCTCAGAACATCAAATAACCCCCTTATTTATAGTATATACACTTGCAACAATAAACCTCCCTTTTGAACTTGATTGACCAATATAGATTAAAAGGCTTTTTCCTGTTAATCAACATCTGAATTTGTTGTTTAAGCATTCAGTGCTTTGGTTTGACGAGAGCTGGTCTCGTGACTTCCCATAGGAATAGCTGATGAGGTTTGCAAAACCTTCTGCTTCCTCCACTGTGGTTCTGTGGAAGGAGAGGTACCACTCCAGTTTAGTAACGCCGGCGTTTTGCTCAACACACTCCGCTTGCACCAGGAAGCCTTTGAGACAGCTGCGTTTTAAGTTTGCAAGTACAACTGGAAAATGACACCCCAAAAATTAAGGAAGAGGAAAGGGCCACCACAACTGATCTGCTTAGGCTGAGCTGAGCCAGGAGGGGAATTCTGCCCCACCTCCCAGTTGTGTCGGCAGGCATGACCATTATATGCCTCCTTCCTCACCCTGCTTACTCCCCACACGCTTATTTCAGCTTGAGAGCAGCCACCCCCCTCCACTTCTTCCTCAGTCTTCTCTGAGTCTCGTCTTCATTGCCAGTGACTTCCTCAGGGCAAGGAAATAGTTTCTTTTACATGTCTGTACAATGCCTAGAGAATCATTTGCGTGTTTTTTATGGGCGGTCCGTGCCCTTGCCTGGAGATGCATGAAAAGAGGGTTGAATGGGCGTGACGTGCATTTAGCTCTCCAGAACATACCTCGGGGAAGCAGTCTGGTGAGCTTGGCAATGCCCTTGGAGAGGTTTGTGTGCACACTGTAAGGGTAATAAGCTGAGAAGAATGAGACAGGGCTGGTGTTTGTTATTCCTGTCTTCCTACTCACCAGGGCATAAATAACAGAGGAAGCTCTCACTGTTTATGTAGGAACTGGAAGCAAAGCAAAGTTTGCTCATCTTCCCATTGGGATAGCTTGGAGAAGACTCACTTTTAAACTGTTCTCATCACTAGCTCTTTGCACAATATATATAGATATATAGAATTATTATTATTTTTTAACCTCAGCAGGGTCTTATTCTTAAAATTTCCAAGTGTAAGTATTCCAAAAGAGCTATCCTAGCAAACCTTCTTTGTGGGAGTACTGCTTTTTCTCTCTCAGAAGAATTTTGTTGGTTTAGCTGATCTTGATAAGTGAAAAAAAAAAATGACCACATACTGGCAAAAAGACTTATAAGTGGATTCGACAGCATTTGCATTAAGGTTTTTGCCATTACGGAAATTTCAACTTATCTGCCAAAAAAAAGAAAAAAAAAGAAAAGTGCCTTAACAATAATTGGTATTTTGGCACAAAAAAGACTTTTACTGACTTATCTTACAATGAATTTTCCCAGGTATTTACTAAACTCATGATTAGCCTCTCCCCACAAGGTACTTTCAATGTAACTACAGACCAGGCTTGAAACAGCTAGCACATCCAGCTCTCCTCCTGAACAGTGATACGCTGAACAGGAACTGAACTCTTACACTGAGCCAAAGTAAAATCCTCAGACTTTTTAAAACTGGGAGAATTTGGCTCTGGAAATGCTGTGACTGGTGATTTTTTGCTTTTATCTGCAAGAGAGGAGACTGATGGATTTGAGCATTAGATCAGAACATCTTGAGGCTTAAGGGTGGATCTCAATTATACAGCCCAGGTCTATCACAAACCATAATGGGCTCTCTGCATTGTTTCTTGAGGACGTGCCCGTGCAGACAATAGCTATGTGCCAGCAAGCTGAAGTCTTAACCTATCTAAACACTACATAATCAAAAAAAAAAAAAAAAAAAAACAAAAAAACAAACCACAGTGGGGAATAGGGAGCTGGGCTGCTGGTAAGGAATGTACCTGGCAAATACCTATGGGCCTTGAGAGAGCAATGTCATTCAAGGAGCAAAGAACTTTCTCTCGGGACGTGCGCTTTCTCCTCTGGGCTGCTCCCCTGATCCACAGCCTCCACCTTAATTGCATCTTGGAGTGCTAGAGGTACGTGCTACAGCCCAAGGGAACGCTGCTTTTTCAGCAGCCTGGGAGAAAGAACAAAGAGGGCAACAGGAAAGCACCCAGAGCAGGAGATACCTCGCTCCATCAGGGAAAAATCCAAAAGTACAAGTCAGCAGATTTACCATAATTTCCAGTGCTGCTAAACCAACATTATGGACTAGTAAAAGTATGTGTTGCATGAATGTAAAGCTGCATTTGCCCAAAAGCAGATGCTCCCAGAAATACATTGAAAGGAACCATCGGTATCCTGGTGAACTTTAGCTTGCCAAAAAAGTTCAGGTTTTTGAATTGGGTCAAAGTTAGTGGAGAAACATGAGAATTTCCACGTGATTCCTCTCTCCCTGGTTCAGGGACTGGTGTTGGTGGAACCAATTGCTCTTTGGAGAAGTTGGTTGCTCTCTAGTGAGCATAGCAATAATATAGATCCAACCCTTGCTTCCCTGTGATGTCTCTCTTTTTTTTCCTCCCTCCCTCCCTCTTGCACAATGTAGATAATGGCATGATGGGGTTCTGCATGTGGGACCTCTTTTTCCTAATCTGGATGTTGTCACTCAGGCAGAGCCTCTGCCCAGCTCTTATCTCAGGCAGCCAGAAGTGTGACGGCCACACAATATCCTGCCTGGTACGATGGGGTGGAGGTGGGCATCTCCTGATAGGCAAGAAAGGATGTGGAGCAGTAATCTCCCCAAAACCTTTCCTTGGTGGCTGGCTCTGCCCTCGCAACCAGGACTGTGGGATTTGTGCACTTGGATGAGACAACACGGGTGCCTGCCCCTTTTGATTCAGAGCCACTGCTGCTCTGCGTTAAGTTTTGGAAGGACGGCGAGCTGCCTGCTGCCCTGGCCGGGCTCACACAGGGGGGACAACATCCAGACACCCTCCCCTGGGTATGTCATGCATCAGCACCCAGTCAAACCTTTTCCTTGCAAGGTTTGCTGAAGCTGAAGTTAGGAGAGGGACTTAGGCTGGGCTCTTTGTGACAAAGGACTGAACGGATTTCTAAGTACCTACTTTAAAGAGTCGCTGTACTTCAACAGGCAGAGGAATCATACTCAAGATCTTGATGACTTTCAAGTCTGCTTCTTAAGCTCATTTACTTGCATTCTGAACACATACAAAATTATTTTTTGTGTGTTTGAAAGTCAGCAACCCCGTTAGCCATGTCTGTCATCTGAGTTCTCCCTCTCTCTCATCAATTCTCTTCTTGTAATTAATTTTCTTATTTTTTCCTGTAGGGTAAAATTACAGAGTGTTGATAGGCAGCTCTTCTGTCCCAGAACAAGTGATCAGTGCTAGCAGGTTGGTTTTTAAATTGTCTTACAGATGAGAAGGACTCATAAACTTAAAATGAAAGGCTACAGCTGGTCAGTGTTTTGCTTACCCATATCTATCTGAGTTGCTCTGGGAACACAAGTTACCTTTGGGCTATCACCCATCCGCACAGAACAATTTTGCTGCTGAGTATGCTTTTCTTACTAAGGGCAACTGCTCATCTCAGGGCTATAATGATCCTGATGTACTCCCGAGATGAACTGCAACCCACTGTTCTGGCAGTTCTCTTGTCTTATTTCCCTGCCACAAGAGCTGGAATGAATTGTGTTTGTTGGCGGAGCTTATTTCTGTTGGCTTTCCACTTAAGGCAGTGGAGGATTTTATGGAGATATCTTGTCTGTTTCAAAACCTTTTTATAATCCTCATATTTCCCACTGGTTACATTGCCCTGAAATAGCTCCACATATAAACACCGATCATGTGTATGTGCTTCGTATTTCCCAGGGCACAAAACTCACTATGTAAATGCAGTTTAGGAGAACTACTGTGGGACTGCGTCTCCTGGCCACTGGCTTACCTGGCTGTGGCTGGTATAGCTGACGTCCTTGCTCTTTCCAAGACTTCTTGCACCCCCCAGCAAAGAAGACATTTTTTTCTGCATGCAAACTGCATGAGTCAGGATTACTGCTGAGCATCAGGGATCAGGACCATCCTCAGACTGTCCCAAATGCAATGGGATTGGAGTTTTTCCTAGTTCTGTCACTTCTGCAGGACCCCAGGAGTACCTTGAATTCCTATCCCTGTGCCTCAGCCCAGTAACGGAGACATGAGCACTTCCTTACCCTTTGCAGTTGTGCAGAATGCTCTTCCAAACAGCTGCGAATCACATGGGTATTATAAGCTCTGGGACCTGTATAGGGGCTATACGTTATTAACAACAAATCTGGGGACTCTTGGCTTCCAAGCTGTAGTGGCAATGCCAGTTTAAGGCAATGCTGCCTTGTGCTGGCACTGCTGTTTGTGTGGACCTTTGTGAGAGCAGATCCCAGAGGAAAAACTCCCAAAAAGTTTTCAGACAACAAAAGAGAGGAGCTACTAGACTGTCTGCTCTGTAGCATTTGTCTTATCAGAGTATCTGGTTTTGTAACTTTTTGCTAAAACCTTCATGGGGACTGGATTATCCCAAAAGTGAACTTGCACAGTGCTTGACTCCCTTTCAGACACAGCACTTTCAATCTTTTCTCTATAAGCCTGAGGCTGTATAGAAGAATTTAATTGGTTCAGGGAAACTTATTTCAGTGCCATCCCTAACCAACAACTAGTTCGCTCCTGACGCTCAAGCGCTCCCACGCCAGTTCAATAAATACCAACTGAAAATGTGTCTGGTGGAAGATCTGGAGAGAGTCTGGGCCTTAAGATGAAGGTCCTAATCCATAACCTATTACTGTGCACAGCAATTGCCAAGAGAGACCACACAGTGAGGTAAGGTTGCAGCATGCTCTCTGCTTCCTTGCATAAAGTGCCTGATTTAATGAGAAGCAAGTCCCTGATTCAGCAAAGCACTTAAGTGTTTTGATGAACCAGGGCCAGACTGAACATCTTGTGCAGAACTCAGTTGTCTAGTGAAAAAACATCAAATATTTTATTGATGGATGCAGACTTAAATGAAATTTAAAGACACGGCTATTTAGGGCTGTAGGTGCCCAAACTCATATTGTTCATTTTTTATTGTATTAAAGTAATCATCTCTACGGGAACAGAACCAGCCACCTCCAGAAAATCCATCCTCGTGGTGCTGGGAAGAATAGTCTCAGTCTTCCCCAAGTGCCCTGTCAATTAGATGGTTTATGTAGCTAGCCTAGAAACTCAGCACATTCAGGCTATTTCAACAAGTTTCAGCCATGTCCTCTCTTTTACTGCCAAGAACTCCCAGCTTTGGGAGCCCTATTGGGTGTGTAACGTGTGGGGGAGTGAGGCATGGCACCTGTAGGCCAGATCAGGTATCAGATGGTATGATCAAGACAGTGAGCTCCATCAGAGAGCACCACCAGGCAGATCTCAGGATCCTGCTGTCATCCTTGCTTGGCACTCAGTCAACAGGCAAGGCGGCGAGCTCTGTACAGACTGTGGTCTCCAGGGGTAGCTAAGGCACAGCCTTAGCCAGGTCCCAGCCAGGAGGATCTCCATCAGCTTGCTTTCCTCTCCTTAACGCCTCCCAGTGTCCTACAAGAGAGTGCTTTCAATCTCAGAACATTAATTTTGTAAAAAGAAGCATTAAGGTGGCATGCAAGTGCCAAAGCGAAGACCGTTACAGATAGTAACACTAAAATGTAGAACTGCAATTTCTGATGTAGTAACAAGTGAGCTGCCTTTGAATTGGCACCATCTCCTCCTTCTTATGCGACTCCATCCAATCCTTCCCGTGGTCTCAAGGATCATACTGGCTGCGTCATGTTCAGCAAATGGTCCAGGATTTCACAGAACTCAAGGCCAAGCATTTAATTCTTGACCAGATTTGACTTAATGCTTGTAAACTGAGAATACAAAGTAAAGGATGGGTATTAATGGGGCAAACCTTTTGGGGAACAAAACGGAGTGGATAAAATGAATTTGGCAGAGATCAGAACAATTAAGATAAGCCTTGGTCTACAGAAGCTTGCTTCCTCATATTTGTCAGGCAGCATTTCACCTGAAATGCTGTATGCAGCAGCCTGTTGTAACTGAGGACTGCACCACAGAGTGTGTGCAGACGGGTGGAAAGGCCAGAGGCTGGACTTTGGCACACCCTGACCTCGTGGTGTTTCTCTTTGAAAACGTCACATTTTCCTAATGCAAATTTCTAATAGGAAGTTATCAGATGGGAAGGAAAAAAAAAAAAAAGGAACGAAAAGAGCACATTAAGACATTTGTAGCTCAATCATATGCTCTTTCCATTATGCCCATAGAGCCACTAATGCTCAAAAATTTGCAGAGAAGCAGTGAGTTAGGTGGCACTTGGTTTATCTGCTTTGGAACCGCGAAGGGCACAGAAGACCCTGGACAGATATAAAGTGTGGTTCCAGGGAGTCTGGGGATTTCAAAGCTGCTTTATCTCCCAGATAGCTAACTGGCAAAGAAGGGTGAATTAAAAACAGTGTCAGTAACTAAAAATGGAATGATAGTTATGGTGTGGATTTTTTTAATTATAAAAAAAGGCATCACAAGGAGGTTACAGCTTGAAATGGCTCTAGAACTCCTAGAGCCCAAGTTTCAAATCATTTTACTTGTGGATTCCTAATTTTTTTTTTTTCTGGAGAAGCACAAATCCTTGAATGGCATATTTGAATGTACTGTCAATGGCTTTGCTTTTCTTGCTCTCCCAACATCCTCCTACTAGTCATCTTTGGGGTGTTGTGAACCAGCATTAAAAGCCCTTCATCGAGCAATTAGATAGGACACCAGCTCTCCTGAATTCCAGACTTTGACCTGATGTGCTGCATGACTATGGCAAGCCTCTGCCACCTCCTCAGTAAAGCAGAAAAGAAAAACAAAAAACAAAACAACTCCACCACACTTTCAACTTACTATTGAGAAAGGCTGAGCAACTAAAGTTCCCACCTACGGAAGTACCAAGAGCCTAGGAATTTTATATAAGCGTAACACTGAGGCACTCAAAATGACTGGAATGTTTGATATTTCTGCCCTTTGCCTCCGCAACCCACAACGCCGTGGCTCTGAATGAAGGTAGTACCATTCACGTCCAATGGGAAAGGATGGAAACCTGATTTTCAAAGGGACTTTAAGAACTCTTTGTCATGTTTTTGCAAACAGCATTTGAATGACTTAGTTGAAAGGCTTCAGAAAAATGCAAAGCACTGTCAAAAATGCAAATTGTTGAATCCATCAGCCAGAGGGAGGAAAAAAAGCACACGAAGAAACTTAGCCAAGCCTGACTGGCTGTAGTGGATCTTGATCTTTGCTCACCCCATAGTTAGATATTGTTTTCTTGTTTTAATAGAGTCACAGCCTTCTCTCTTAAAGTGATCTCATTAAAGGCAGGAGACGAGCCAGCAGGGGGTGTAAGACCTGTAATTACAGTTGGACTGTGGAGAGAAATAGTTACATACAATCACCTGGGGTTCTCCTTGTCCCCTGTTAAGTGAGTCCTCTTTGATTGCCTTTGTAAACTGCATTTATATGGACATCTCATGGAGGAACACAGCTCACTTTATCTGCATTGCTGCCGTTTTTATTGCCTACTTTAGTGTGCTGTACGCAACTCTATTCTCTGGAGAGAATGGATTATTATTATTGTTATTTTGCTAAGTGGGAACTGCCGGAGCTGTGACAGTTGGACTTGATGATCTTGAAGGTCTTTTTGAACCTTGATGATTCTCTGGTTCTTCTCTGATGTGAAAGACATTGTACTGCCCATGGGCAAACTACCCCAGTGTGCGTGTATTACTTGCCATTGAAGCAGCAGCTGCGGTTTCCAAGGTGGAGGCCAAAGCATGGCTCTAGTTACAACATGTGAAAAATGCTAATGGACACAGTAGATCTCACAAAAAGAAAAATGAGGTGGGAGATGGCATTCTTTCCCGTGCCTGGTAGTATCCATTACTGGTATCTAACATCCTAGCTTTCCCAGCAAGTGTAGCCCTAAGCTACAGCAGTTGCAAATGGATAAAGGTTTGCTTCTCTATGTCAAGCTATATGCAGTTTGCTACCAAAAGCAGGAATATGCCTGAGCAGAAGCTGTTGTCCCTAACAGCAAGAGCAAAGGGCCGTCAGAGCCTTGAACACTTACCTGGAATCTGCTAAAGCTTTTCTGCCTGGCTTCCCTTTGACTCCATTTTCCCATCCCTAAAATGGACTTAATAAAACTCCCTGCTGTAAAGCACCCTCGGGTTCTCAAAGTAAAAAATGCTACAGAAAGACGGTGCGATGGACAAGCTATTAATAACAGCAGCCAGCAGCAGGCATTCACATAGTGCCCTGCTCTATCTACTTTTAAGGCCCACCCTTTTCATTTTATGCATTGTTTCCTCCCCCTGGAATCTGACTGCCGCTCAGCATCCCACAACTGCACCCCAGCAAGGAGGGAGGGAAAAACAGCCTCTTGCCTCAAATCTTCAAAAAGGATTCATGTTTACTCACAGGAAGAACTGAGAGGGACATGCAAGCCAACGAGCAGGATTTTTCAGGCATTGAAAACTGACTTGGACCTAATCCACTGGCAGGAGAGAAGTTCCCTGTATGTTATCTCTGCTTTTCCCAGTCACCATGCCAAGGTATCAAAAAGAGTTTGTAATTGCTTGTAGATACTGAAAACAGAGTTTGCTTGATTTTTCTTAATCTCTCTGGTACCTATTATGGGAGGAGAACACAAGTACGCTACCCTCTGTGCCTGGTCTTACATAATGAAATTTCCTTTGATCCATATGGATTTGCCCTCTGTTTAACTCACTGCCAGCAAGAGAACATTTTTCTCCTGGAAGAGACGCTAGGTGTAAGTTTACAGCATCACAGTTGAACCCTCTGGTTTTAAGTCAGGAAGAAATGGCAACACGTCAACTACCTCAAAGCAAAAGAAGGATGAAATTCATAGTGTTCCAGCTCAGTTATATTGATAGTGTAACAGCTGTTTCACGTCAAGGGGCAGAATGGCTTAGAAGTTGTCTGGAGATCTTCTTTTAATGTCCTATTGATGATGCTTTACAGCCACATTGAAGGAAACTGAAGCTTGATACAGTAAACTGCTGTAAAGGATTGAAAATGAAGTGAATTGGTGATTTCAGAGCCTGAAATTTCTACCCAGTTCCTAATTCCTAGCAGTTTTCCTTCTCTCCACCCACAGGCAAGCGCTAGTGCTTTCATGGGAAAGAAAACCTCAAAGATGTGTAACGGGAACTAAATGGGAGTTCTGCCTTGAGGTCAGGATGGTTCAGCTTGGGAGGGAGACTGCTGCTCAGGTACTGTGGGTTTTATAGGTAAACTGAAAGATCCAGTCTCCAAGTCTGTCAGATCTGTGCCAGATCCAATAAAGACCATTAGTGGGATAAAACAAAGCAGACTAAAAACATGGCTCTGAAACACTTTCCTCCCATCTACAATCGCATCTGAGCTCATCACAGGTTTTTACTTTAAAGTTCACTATGTTGAGTCCCAGAAGTGCCTCGGTACAGAACAGGCCAAGCCATTTCTAAGTCCAGCTGGAATCCCAGGATGGATCAATGTTCATTTGTCTGCCCATGCACCAGAAGCTCCAAAAGCAAGTCCAGGACGCAGTGACAGCATCAAGCTCCACCAGTGGTGCAGTGCCTCCCACCAGCCTTTAATACAGTCATCTGCCATGGTTGTAGCGGTATCCCTTCCTGTTAAATACAGTTTGATCAGAAAGCTCTTGTCCAGGACTTTTACAGCCTGAGTTCAGTTTTCTGCTGAGGGGAGCTTCAAACCCCCACTTACCCAGAAAGAACTGTACTTACCTAAATTTAAGTTTCCATACTTACCTTCTTCCATACTTACTTATCTAAATGTAAGTTTTCCTCTTCCACAACAGTGATCCCAACGCCCTCACAGCTGTAATTCAATGTGTTTGGGGCCCTCAGCAAGTGCAGCCTCCTGCAGGGAGCCGGCTACCAAAACACTTCCTTGCTGGCTCTCACTGGGCATTTCCAGGTATAGAGTGTCCTGATGGTTCTTCTAAGCTGTCAGGAATGTGAAAGAGCAGGAATTGATTATCTTTGCCAGAGCGTAATGAGAGAAGTAAAGAGCAAATGAATAGAGCTACAGCTCCTGCATCTGTCTTTGCCACGTTTTCAAGTGTAAACGAACTATGGATATCATCACATCGCTAGGTGCTCTGAGCACCAGAGGGCATGGAAACACACCCCACAACTCTTCACTGTGGTCCCGGCCCCGGTTTGCAGTAATCGCAAAGCTTTGAAGTTGCGGTTTTGACCAGTATTTACGCATCTCCTCGCACAGACAACGAGCTTTAACCTCGGGAGGTATGAAACACTTCGGGCACCACGTCTACCCAGCGCAGCCCGCCTCCACCGCGGGCAGCAGCAGGGTCAGGCGGGGACGTGGGGAGGCACCCAGCCCCTCACGGCAGGGTCCCCCGGTCCCTCGGGGCTCCCCACGGCCGCCTTTGCGGGGACACTTCCCCGAGGGCGGCCCCTCACGGGGCAGCGGCGCGCCCCGACCCGACATGGCGGCGGCAGCGGGGGCCGGCGCAGCGCCCTCCGGCGGCCTCGCCCCGGGCCGGCCGGGCCAAGCAGGAGCCCCCGGCCCTCCGCGGGGCTCCGCTCCCCTCGGCGAGGCGCGGCCGAAGCGAGCCCGGAGGCACCCCAAGGACCGGTCTGCGGGCACGGCTCCCACCCAAAGCCTGCCCCCGTCCCCCGTGGCTCCCCGCCCGCAAGGGGCGGCGCGGCGGGCGGGGCGGGGCGGTGCAGCCGGGGCTCTTTATCCGGCGGGAAGCCGGCGGAATTTTGGAGTTGCGGCTGGAGCAGCGGTGTCGGAGGCGGACGAGCGGCGACGACGAGGGGACAGCGGGGAGAGAGAGCGAGCAGCCGCTGAAGGAGCACGGTGGTGGCGGCCGGGCGCTGCCGTCGCTCCGCACCTGCCGGGCCGCGCTGAGCCCCGCTCCTCGCCGCCTGCCGCGTGGTCTGCACGCCGCCGCCCCGCACCATGGGCAAGGGGGTGAGCGGCGGGGCTGGGGGACGCCGCTGCTGCTCCGGGGAGGGGGCTTCGGGGAGAGAGAGGGGGTCTGCCGGCCGGGGCTGCGGGCTGCCCGGCCGCGGCTCGCCCCCCGCTTTGTCCGCGCCGCGCCGGGAGGCGGGGGGGCGGCCATGTCGTGTGCGGTGGGGTTGCCGCCGGAGGGCGGCGCCGGGGCCGCCCCGACACATCTCGGTGCAGGGCTGCCGCCCGCTTCGGGGAGGGAGAGAGGAAGGATCGGGGAACCAGGGAGGGACGGCCGGAGGCGGCTCCCCAGCGGCGCCGCCGCCCCCGGAGGGCTGCGAGGAGCTTGGGCGGCGCTGGAAATGGCCGCGGAGGGAGCGCCAGGCGCCCCTGCGAGGCGCGGGGCTCAGCCCGGTGCCTGGCCCCCCGGCGTCCGGGGGGGTTCCCCGGGGCGGTGCGGGAGGAGGCTGCGGTTATCTCCTGCCCTTCTGGAGCCGGGCAGCGCGGCTGCTCTCGTGGCTCCTGGCCTCCTCAGGAGTACTTTAGACCTGTTGAGACAGCAGGCCCCCGCCGGGTGCGTGGCCGGGGGGTGTGACAGGATAAAGGGCTGCCTATTAGCGCTGCTTTGCTTATTAGTAGCCGCGAGGGCAGATAAGGCTTGATGGCATAAGGAAGGTGATCATTCATGACTTTATCATGTCTATCCTGCTAATTGGGCTGATAAAAGCCTCCCAGCATGCTGTGCAGCAGTTTCTGTGCGCTCACAAGGCGCTGTGTCAGCCCGGCTTCCTTCCAGCCTTCGGTCTGCAGCGAGAAGTCCTTAATCCAGATTATATCTCTTAACTAAACGCATTTGAAGGCTCTTAAAAACAGAAGTGGGAACTTGAAGTTGGATGTTAAGGTCAGATGCCCGGCCTGGGAGCAGAAACAAAATGTTCCCGGCCATCTCAGCTTCCACGTGGAAGGCAGAGCTGTGAGGTGCCCGGAGGCACAGAGGTGGTGGCCCTGTCCCCGCCTGCTGACTACAGGTGGTGTGTGCTTCCACAGAGCTGCTCAAACACTACCCCGCTCCACATTGTCCTCATCAATATGGTACAACCAGTGGTATTGACACAACAGCATGAATAGGAGATGTGGAGGAACACGGCTGAAAGGATGGTTGTTTGGAGAAGGGTTTAAGGAGCACATAGGGAGAGTGTGGAGGGGTTGCTCCTTTGCCTTGGTGTGAAGTCCTGTTGTAGTCAGATAACCCTGCACGTTCCATTTCAGGCTAGTGGGTAACAGGTAATACGTACAATAATCTCATCTAAAATATAGTATTTTTTTTGGGGGGGGGGGGAAGGCACTGATCTTCTGGATGCTTTAAATCCTCAAATAAACCTTTTAATTCTGTGTGTGACAGCAATGCCACAGGCGCTGGGGGCTCAGGCCATCTTGGCTTCGCTAATGGCAGTTAAGTGCTTTCCAATATAGAAGGCTAGCTCAAATATATATAGCTAGCTCATTTTCACTTCAAATTATGTGGGTTGTGTTTGCATAGTAAACAATTGGCTTGGAACCGAAGCACCAGCATGCTACCGGGAAATCTGAGGCAGCCACACACTGTTGCATTATTCCTGAAGTCACAAGATTCTCTCATTGAGCAGGGAGGACATGCAGTAATTAGGACCCTCGGAAAAAATAGGGATGTGAAAGAGCAAGGTTGTGGGAAAAAAAAAAGGGCAGGGTGTGACTGCACAGCTCAACAGCGTGCGCTTGCCCCGACTTAGGGCACCCAAAAAGGAAACCTCCTTCCCATGGGAGCCTGGCCTTGAAGAGAAAGTAAGAGCGTGTGTGTGTGTGTGAGAACAAGCTCCCTGTGTGTGGCGGCTGCGAAGAGCAGCTGAGTGGAGCGGCTGTTTTACTTTAGATGGCAATGGGAGGGCCGTGAGCTGCCTGGCTATGTGCATTATCAGGGGAGGAGGGCAGGATTTCATCTCCGTCTGCAGACTCTGTCCTCATTACGCTTGCAGGGTGGATGGCCATTACTGTGTGCTTGGAGTTGCTTCTGGGGATCGATACTAATGCCTGAACCCCGGGTTAAATTTTCTTTTCCTGTCAGGAACTAGGAAGGTGTATTGTGTAATAGACCAGCTGAGGGGAAATTATGCAAATCAAAGCAATCATCTGCAATTAAGAAATCTCAATGTTACTCTACCTACATCTTTCACTCCCACTGCTTATTGATATGCTTAGAGGATATTCCTTTGGCCAAAGAAAAGCCTGGGCCTAGTCAATGCGCACTTCGTCAAAGCAGTGTGACAGGATAAAAAGGTTTCTGACAGGTTGTATGGGCCTGTGGGCTGCCATCCCACAGCCCAGTGGGGTCCTGACACACAGAAAGCTGCACAGTCACGCTTCACCAGGCCCTTCCCAAGGGGTTGCTGAAGCTACCAGCTCCTCTGGTCTTCACGTGTGTGTCAGACACCACAGATGTTGTCTTTGATTGTAGAGATGCACTAATATGCCCCACAAAGACCTGCAGGAGACAGCACTCTTACAGTTGGTAATGATACAGCACTGACAAACTCTGGTTTTTAGAAAGCCAGTTCTGCACTTGGGTCTTCAGTCAGGTCCATGAGAGGAAATGTTTGTCCCAGGATGTGGAGAAGACTTGAGGAATGAGGATAGTCCCCTTTCAACCTTGAGGATGAAAACCCTTGCAAGTTTTAGTCCTCTTGACACGCGGGGAAGGCTTGTCCTCCCACAGTTAGGCAGGCAGCTGTCTGCTTGCTGAATCTCAGTAAGGACAGCTCATGATGAGCAGTTGCTGGCTGTCAAGTAAGATCTGCTTTGTCCCGTCCTAGATGCTGAGAGCCTGCTCAGCTGAGGCAGGCAGTTGGGCTCTCGATGAAAGATGGGAGGTTGAACGCTGCTTTTTGGGAGGCAGTCAGAAGGATCCTGGGAAGGCATTCACGTCCCTGGCTTAGTATTGCATAGGGTCATGGAGCAACATTTCCAGTCCAGTAGGAATGGTCACTATCATGACTCATCTGGTTAATATATATTTACTGAAGGTTGTCCCACGAGACAGCAAGACAGTAACTTTTCTGTTTTCTCTGCACAGTTGATTGTAATGACATAAGTACTAGAACAGACCGGGACTCCAGAGACTGCTTAATTTGTTTTGGCTTATTCTTGACACTGCTTGTTGGATTAGGCAATGTTAGAATAGGATACTTCAGAACTTGTCTGCTGATTTGCACCCCTCCCGTTTCCTGGTCAATCATGGCTTGTGTTTAAAACATCAGCCATGAATGGCTCAATTAGTCCAGAGAGGAAAAGCATAAGTTGCCTCAAAGACAATAGGGTTTTCTGGGGGATGTGTAAGAAGTCTTACACCGGTGTCTACAAATGTTCTGCCTAAGCCACTGGAGAAAAAAACGTATAAGGGAAGGAAAAAGTTGTGTTTTTTTTTTTTCTCTGTGGCACTTTTGATGAGTCAGAAGTGTTCCTCAGCTAAGCAAAGTAACAGATGTGACATTTCTGATGAGACAGACCTTCCTTTGTGTCCAGGCCTTGTGCTCGCATCTTGATAAGGTGCGGGTCAGGACTACCGTATGCCTTCCCTTATGTCTGGCAGGAAAAGGAGGGGAGAGCAGGGAGATCTTCCGACGCTGAGGGGCAGGTTGGACACCTTGTCCCGGGGCAAGCCTTTGTTGAGCTGATCAGGTTCCTCTGCCAGCACGGAGGCAGCCACCCTGAGGGCAGAGAACAAGTGCTTTGATCTGCGCCTCAAGGTCACATCTGAATGACAGAGCAGGAAGCTTGAGAGCTGAGACCGATACTCTTGGCCCACCTTTTCTATAAGGGTGGGATACAGTAGTAAGCAACAGAAGGGAAGGTACTGTGCCTTTTTTTTTTCCTTAAACTGAGAAGCTAGCAAGTACTTGGGTTCTTACAGAAACAAGTAACTCTGTCTGCTTTTTGTCCTGCCTGCAGCTGATGCTGGGCTCTTTTGTTGATTTTTTTTTTTTTTTTTCCTAAGCGAACCATGCGTGAACAAGAGCGGTGAGCCTTTTTGTGTTGGCCCCCTTGCAGGTTGTCTTTACAGCTGCAAGAGCCAAAGCTTGCTATGTTCTTGGGCTATACTCACTGCTGCCCCAGTGGGATAAGTCACTGTACTTGTTGTGGAAGTTTCCAAGAACCAGGGGGGTTTTGCATCACCTCCAAGAGCTTGCCATGCTTTTTGGGTGGGGAAGAGGTGAAGCCAGAGGTGCCGGCATGCCAATCAGGGCACCGGCTTCTTCACCTTCATTAGAAGTCACTTATTTAAAGCAGTAATCAAAAAGCATGTGGGGAACTATTTTGGACTTCTCTGCCAGAGATCTAGCAGTGGTTGAAGTTCTTTCCTCCAGAGACTGAAGGAAAGAGAGAAGCTTCATGGTGACTGAATTGCCCCATGGCAAATTCTTACGATGCTGGAATGTGAGGACTGCGCTGTTTGAAGTTCTGTGGCTTTTTTTTTTTTTTTTTTTTTTTTTTTTTTTTTTTTGAAATAGTGCAATGGGAGTTTAGGTACAGGGAAGAGAATGTCAAGAATGCTGACAATCTGCAGTTGTGTGTGTCGTTTCCCTGGCTGGGAGGTGGCAAACAGCTAGGCTCTGCTCCTCTTCTTTAAAACCGTTTCCACCGCACGGCTCTGCAGCTGCGTGCGGGCACACAGGGGATGCAAAGCCCACCTTTACTGACCCAGGGTGAGGAGGGGTCCCTCTGCACATGTGAAATGTGTGAATATGTCTGCAGCATGATGCGCCCAAAGCTTTCTTAGAACAATATAAATCCTTGTCTAGATGTGCACGATGGGTTTTGTAGGGAAGCTGTGATTTTTTTGATTATTTTTTAGTGTAGTTTCACTTTTAGTTTGGTTTTCTACTTCTCTTGTGGTAAGTAATAATAAAAATAAGTTTCCTGTGCTTGCTGCTGATCAGGACGATTCTTGGTCCTAACAATAGTTTCTGTGTCCAGGCCACTCGCAGGAATCCGATTTGTGAGTTGAGGCACTCGTGCAAAGAGCAAGGCAGCGCCTTTGAAACCTCTTCTTAATCTTGTTACCGGTTTGACTGAGGTGTTGCTGGCGGCTGTTTCATCTCAAAGTACTTCACGGAGATCTTACTGGGTGAAAATGTCATCGCATAAAACTTGGCAGGATGTCGTAGGCCCTGCACGGGTGGGAAGGGGGGAGGAAAGCAGCTATTGGAGGCTTGTGAGTTGAGAAACCTATGGAGTACTTAAAGGAGGAACTGCTCTGTGAGGCCGCGCTGTTGCCTGGCTTCGGTACCTTGCAGGCTGTCCAAGTTTCTTGTAGTTTTTTTTGGTCTCAAGTGATGCTTGTGTTTGCTGCTTCATGCTTTCTTTGTCCTTAGATGCTCATTTACCCCCTCGTGACAAGATCTGAGCCTCTGCGTGATTTAATGTAAAAAATTAACCGCGAGTAAAGGGAATAAAAATCCATCTGAATGGAGAGGCTTTAAGCAAATCATCCGCTCTCTGAAGTTTAAGCTGGACTGAGCACGGATCAGGGCTGTGGAAGTGAACTACTCTGTATACCGTTCTTACTGGACAGACTTCCATAAATTGAAAGCAGATTTCTGTTGTGTAACAGCTCAGCTGGAGTGCCAAACTGAGAATGAAAGTGTTTGGAACGTATCCCCAAAATTTGAGTTAGAGATACCACCTCTTACTTATCTTCAGTTGATAGGCTGCTCCTTGCCAGAGGATGTGGAGCACTGAGCAGGGGGAGGAGGAGTTAATGCCTTGAAGGGAACATACGTATGCACTCAGGAATTGGTTTCTTCTGCTCTTCATCACTTTCTGCCTGAGCTGGGGCTCGCACACCAAGGCTGACTGCGTAGCATGTAGCTCGCTCTCCTCCCAGCCAGACTTGTAAAATGCCTGGCTGTAGGCTGTGATGCTGTTGAGCAGACTTAGCTGCTCACTAACTCTCTTCTTTATTAAGGTGGTGTAACTTTTTTTTTTTAAAAAAATAATAATTATTATTGTCTGCCTGGCAGTTCTGTGTATATGGCTGATACCTACTGCTGAAGAAGCTGAATGTGGGTGTTTCTTAACAGCACTGTGTTTTCTCTTGTAGGCTGGAAGAGACAAGTATGAGCCTACTCCTACATCCGAACATGGCGCAAAGAAGAAAAAGGGGGCGAAGGTGGAGAGGGACATGGATGAGCTTAAAAAGGAAGTCTCAATGGTAAGAGTTGTAAGGTGTGGAAAGAGCAGCTTTAAGAACGTTCACAAAGCCTTGTGCCTCACGTAGCTTCTTGTGGAAAAGTGCTGGTGAGCTGACAGCATGGAAGGCATAGATTTTTTTTCCTGTCCCCTCTGTCTCCAAACTGGACATCCTGTGGGCATTTCAGTATCAAGCTGGCCATGCAGTAGGCCCTGAAAACACCACTTCTTGAAAGCATTTGACACAGGACCCAAGTCTCTGTTTGCCTAGGTTACAGGCAGCAAAGCGTAGCTGCTTCTCCCAGGCGAGCGTGGTCTGGATACCAGCAGCACTTCTTTGTGCTGTCATGTGGGTGAGACTGCTGTTTTCATTCCAGCTGAGGAGTGGAATCTGTACAACTCCATTTACTGTTGGCCTCAGCTCAGACTGACCTCAGTATTAGTATTCCTTAATCATGTTTGAGGATGTGAGGAGTGTCTGCCATCCCCATCTGTGAATGGTGGATGACGCTGTACATATGTATGAGCATCACGTGGCTTAGATCTGCTCTCCTTCAAGTTCACACAGGCTTTATTTCTGTGCTGTGTATGGAGAATGAGCTCACTTTTTTTTTGGCCCTGTTTGTTAGAGAGAGGGACTGCTAAAACTTGCTCAAAGATCAGGTTTTGTCTTTGGTAGCAATGCTAGCTTAAGGCATCTGTTCCTTCCAGTGCCACTGTTTAAGTGAGATACTGCTGTGTACTTTTTTTTAAAAGCTGAAAATAACCTGGATGTGAAACAGAGCCTCTTTGGGGAAGAAACATTATTGAAGCTGGCAGCGTTACTTAAACACGTGAAATTACACAGCTAATCTTGTATACACCTTCCTTTCCAATCCCCCGCCTCCTACGACCAAAAAAAAAGAGGCCTCACAAAATTTGTTGTGAGCATAGACTGCGCTGAGATAGTCACAGATTGCTTAAAAAGTTATGTTGTACCCAAATATCCAGAAGAATGCTGAAGAGGAGACTGCTTTGAGTTTCCAAATAAGATAGGAAGATTCTAGCTTATCTTCTCTGTGACAAGAATCTCAGTCTCACTGAGGTGTTATAGATGGGAAAGCTGGTGATGGGACGAAATGAGTTTGTGCTGACCAATCTACAGGTGCTGTGCTCACCCCTCACCTATTTCTTGTCTTTCAGGATGACCACAAGCTCAGCCTTGATGAACTTCATCGTAAATATGGAACAGACTTGAGCCGGGTAAGCAGGCTTTGTTTTCCCCCCTCTTTGCTCTGATTGGAAAAGGAGCGGTCTCGGCTCAGAGCACTTCACAAAGGGAGATCTGGGTGGTCTGTTTCTTCTCCTTTTTTTTTTGTTTAATCTCTGTTCTTCCAGTTAAGTTTCCCAGGCTTTGAGAGAACTGTTGAGCTCACAAATACTCCTCTTAGTCCTCCCACTGTACAGCCTGCATGCAATGCTTTAGTGACTTTGTTTTCTAACAAAGTCACTGTTATCTGCCTCTGAATTGTTCCAAGGTCAAATTGATTCTTGGACTTTTTTTTTCCTCAGGAACTTGTAATAGAGGCAAATGTTTGTTATATTGCAGACGTAGTCTAGTGAGCCAGAGACTTGGTGATGGTTAGTAGTAGTTAAAAACTCTACCCTTTCGTAATAACAGGTGTGCACATGTTCTGGCTAACCTCAAAGGCTAGTGCAGAAGCACTGCAGTGATTCTGCTGTGCACCTTTGTTCTTGTTTGCTTTTAAGGTGTTTTTTCTGCAGGATTGCATACAGCAACAAGTCCCTTCTGTCTCTGTTACAGAAGACTTGCATACTTCTGTCAAAGACCTTGGCTTCTAAAAGCTGAACTTCCTGGAAAGACAATCTCAAGTGTCATCATCTTTATAGTCCCCAGCTTTCACTTGTTCCATAATTTGATAGGATGGATTGCACTGGGCTGTTCATCAGCGATCAAAGTCTGCTGCTGTAGCATTCTTCCCTCGCCTGCCTTCTGTGTTGTAGCCATATGACGTGCAGGCTCCTCAAGTAGCATCCAATATCCTGTAGCTCCTCTTCTAGCATGCAGCTTTCACATCCTGCACTTCTGTTGCAGAGCGCTGGCAGCTGTGGAGGTTTCCATTATCTGTTAGCATCTCCTCATTGCTGTGGCAGGCCTCTACCTGCATTCTCAAGCAGAAGATGAGCAAATTCAAAACTCCTTTCCCCAGCCAGTCTTGCCACAATGGCTCTAAACGTAACTTCTCTTCTAGGGTTTGACTACTGCGCGTGCAGCTGAGATTTTGGCTCGTGATGGCCCAAATACCCTCACGCCCCCACCCACCACTCCTGAATGGGTGAAGTTCTGTCGGCAGCTCTTTGGGGGATTTTCACTCCTGTTGTGGATTGGTGCTATTCTGTGTTTTCTGGCTTACGGCATACAAAGTGTGATGGAGGAGGAGCCCAACAAAGATAACGTAAGTAAAAAATGCCTGTTTTACCTCAAAGGCAGGCCGAGCAGCTTGTTTGGCTTAAAGCATATTTGCTTCCTCTAAGCATTCAGTCCAGAAGCTTTTCCCATAAGTACGGGAAATTCAGTGGGTGAGCTTAACATGTTTTGGAGTGCTTCCATGTAATGAAACGGACAGCCGACTTCCTTCATGTTGTGTTAACAACAGTAGCTTGTGGACAGCCTTTGTGTACAAAATGTACGGAGACTGCAATTACCTCCACGCTTTGTAATGGGGCATTTAAATACCAAGCAATTTATCTGGACAAGCTGGAAGCCTTTCAGGCAGATCACGCTCTCAATCACTTTCTCCACTCCTTGTAGCTGTACCTAGGTATTGTGTTGGCAGCTGTGGTTATCATTACTGGCTGTTTCTCGTATTACCAAGAAGCAAAAAGTTCCAAGATCATGGAGTCCTTCAAGAACATGGTGCCTCAGGTATGGAATACCTCGTTTCCTTGATCTGCCGCACTTGCTCAGAGTAATTAACTGCTCTGAACGTGAGCTTCAATCACAAAATGCCTTGCGGTGAATGCTGTGTGTTGGCTTTTAGCAGGCAAGGTGTCTCTTGTGCCAAGCTGTTAGTGTGGGTTTCTTGCTCATAATGTTGAGGGGAACACTAGTTCCTCTTTCTGTTCCAAGTAATTATGCTAATAATCCAGGGCAGTTCCTGGCACCCTATGAGTTCCACCAGCTTACGAAAATCCGTAACTTTCTTGAGAGTGTAGGGAATTCTGTAACTGGTGTGATAAATGAGCACTAAAACTCAGAGGACATGGACGGTCTGGATCATACCTAACCATCTTACTGTCACCTTGGCAACAAGGAATTTAAGTACTGAGAAAACAAGAATAGCTATATTCCTTAAACGTATCTGAGATAAACATGTTAGCACAAGCAGAAAGCTCCTTAGACGCATGAGACAACTATTTTAAGATGCTTGGATATTTTGAGGACCTTTAACAGTTGCTTTTGACGTAAGTTGTTTCTTTACTGTCTTTCAGCAAGCTCTTGTAGTCAGAAATGGTGAGAAGATGAGCATAAATGCTGAAGGTGTTGTAGTTGGAGATCTAGTGGAGGTGAAAGGAGGAGACAGAATTCCAGCTGACCTTCGGATCATCTCTGCACATGGTTGCAAGGTAAGCAGCGACAGGCTGTCTGAAAGCTTCATAACGGAGGATGATGAATGAGTCTGGTTTCTAAGAATTTCTTCTATGTTGTGAATGGGTTGAGTGGTGGAGTAAAAGAGGAAGATGGGGGGAGCGCCTGGTGTTTTATCAGCTGTCGCTGCTGAATCATCTGTCTGGCTGCGTGTGAAGTAGTACTCTTGTCCGTGCAGGTGGATAACTCCTCGCTGACTGGCGAGTCAGAGCCTCAGACCAGGTCTCCAGACTTCTCCAATGAGAACCCACTGGAAACCAGGAACATTGCCTTCTTTTCCACCAACTGTGTGGAAGGTATGTGACTCTTCCTCGTTAGTTAAAGCATTAATGATGCTAGAGAGTGAACTCTATAGGTAAGCAGTGCAAATGTATGTGTTTAGAGTACTTGCTGTTAGTCCAATCCTACCATGCGAGAGCAGGCTGGAAGTTCCCAGTGAAGGCTTTCCATTGCCCATTCCAACTCCAGGACGGTACAATGGGCAAAAGACTCCACAGCACTACTGTTTTTGTATGCTTTTCCCAGAAGAGAAGCTATGTGGTGTGTCTTCAGACATGACTGCCCCGCTACAACAATGTTAAATCACAAAGTACCATTAATTGAACACGGAGGGCTAGGCTGAGGTGTATACAATACAGCTACTGCAGAAATTAGGGATTCCAAACGTGTCTGGCAAGGCTTCTGTAGCATCATCAAGTATAGGGGTAGGTCCTCTTCATGTTGCAGCCCAGAACATCTTTTCCATTCCACAGGTTGTCCACTGGTGTGGAAGCTCCATGTTCTATCCCACCTCCAAAAAAAAAAAACACCAAACGACCTTTAAGAACCTTGGGAAGGGAAAATGGGCTTCCCCTTTAAAGGGAGGGAGGAGGACATAATCCACTTCTTGAAGACTTCTTTCTCCCATTAATTGCTTATGCAATTGGTACTTGAACCAAGTGGATTCTTGATTCCCTGGGGTAGAAGGGAGAGGGCATACAGCATGGCCAGTCATGCATAGATCTTACGTAGCCCTTGTCTCCATTTATTTCTGGAGACTAAAAAAGCTGTGGTGGGAGGCCTTGGCCCATTGGATTGCCTATCTGCATTATCTTTGAAGCTTGCTAAACTGTAGGACAGGCTGAACAAGCTCAGTTTAGAGTACTGTGAAGGGGGATTGTCTTCTAAAGCCTGCCTTTCTTCTAGGCACTGCCCGTGGCATTGTTATCAGGACTGGGGACCGCACTGTGATGGGCCGTATTGCCAGTTTGGCATCTGGACTGGAAGGGGGAAAGACTCCCATTGCCATGGAGATTGAGCACTTCATCCACCTCATCACTGGCGTGGCTGTGTTCCTGGGTGTCAGCTTCTTCATCCTCTCGCTTATCCTTGAATACACTTGGCTGGAGGCTGTAATCTTCCTTATAGGAATCATTGTTGCCAATGTTCCTGAGGGACTGCTCGCGACAGTCACAGTGAGTGAAGTTGGAAGAAAAGGTTGACTTAATGCATTCACTGTATGGTTCTTCAGGAAGTGGAGTGCTTCATGCTCAGCATGTATTTGCAGAGGTGAACCTAAAGTTCTGTAGGTTCTGTGTGTGGTGAGTGCGTAGGGTTAGGTTTTATAAATTTAGTGGATTCTGACCAGTTGCCTGAATCAGTCTCTGGTTCTGCAGCTGTTTATCTGATGAAGGTGGGTCTCTTGAGTTAGACCTGCACAGAGGCTTGGCACTGTGGAATGAAGTAAGGCTAGGAGTCCTGAATTTGGCTTCTCTTCCTTACTGTGTGTTTAAGTGTTGATTTGTTTTTTTTATACTCATGTACACCAGTCCCTAGTCCTGAAGGGCTGCCAGAGCATCCAGCAAATCTTGGTGGTGTTTCTGTTTTTGATCTGGGGAGCTGGCAGAGGTTCTTGTAAGCTTGGTTTCCCATATAGATAGAGGAGAATCTAGGTGCTCTTAACTGTGTAGAGGGTGGTGGTGGTGGACAAGGTCTAGAAGCTTCTGTGCAGCGTTAGGCTGCAGAGCAGCCACTGAAGCAGGAAATGAACATTTGTGAGCTGGGACCCCACATAGCTTCTGGCAAGAAAGTAGCTGGGTCTGCTTGCTTCCTGTAAGAGTAAGTTGCTGCGCTATCTCCAGGGCTATAGTGGGCTTTCATCTACATGGCCTGCCTCTACCTATTTTGAGAGTTCCTCTGATTAGGGAACTGTAATGTTAAATATTAGTTAACACTAAAATGTTAGTCCAGGGCATGGTATCTCCTTCCTAATGCACTGAGAAGCAGGAGGCTGAAACCTGAAGTCATTTTCTGGAGAAAACTGTTGCTTAAACGTAGCAGCTGGGCCTAAGCACTGCAGTTGATGCTCACCCTGCTGGTGTGCAATAGGAATCACTGCAGGGCGCATAAGGTTGTCATTCCATGCCCACATTGAGTGGGGTGACACTGTATTAGTGCGCAAGCATATCTAAGCGTTGTATTCCTTGTCTCCAGGTATGTCTGACACTAACAGCCAAGCGTATGGCTCGCAAGAACTGCTTGGTGAAGAACCTGGAAGCTGTGGAAACTCTGGGATCCACGTCCACCATCTGCTCTGACAAAACAGGCACTCTGACACAAAATCGCATGACAGTTGCGCACATGTGGTTTGACAATCAGATTCATGAGGCCGATACTACAGAGAACCAGAGTGGTAAGGCCATCTCTTTGTGCTGAAGGCATCCCTTTTTTAAAAAAGGCTTTTGTGTAAGAGCCTGTGTTTCTAGCTATTCAGTGCAAGTGAAGTTCATGGTGCAGGGACTCCTATCATGATGTGCTAAAAGGCTTGTGGTGACTTACAGAAAGCTTTGCACTATACCACAGTTCTGTTTAATCCATAAATGGATTACCTAAATCCATAAACAGGAAAGAATCCCTTGGTGGCCTGTGCATCAAACCAGTCCGTTGGAACTTTAACCTCTTGAACGTTCAGGTCCTAATTTACACAAAAAGGACGGCCTTTTGCTATTCAGTACTTTTCAGTACCTGATTACTTCTGCCAAAATATATCCCAAATTGCCTCATCCTGAGTTATGTGTGCAGCTTTAAAAGTGGCCAAAAGAGATGTTGACACTGATAATGAATTCCTTGAGACTAGACGCGGACTGAAATGTCCCATGTTGAAGTAGACAGCTGCTCTTGGATGGGGGTTTTCCCAGAACATCCTGGTTGTGGTAGCAATGAATGAAGTGTCTGTAAGAGTTGAGCAGGAAGTTTCTTCCAGATACTGATAAGAATCTGAAATCTCTGCATGCTGTGTTATTGAGAGGTACTTAACTCTCCAGAGCTATGTTTAAGTAAGTACAACCAAATTCAGGAGTTTCTAGCTGTCATCTACCTTGTGAAAGGTTGTGCTTGCAACAAGTTACTGGCATAACCTTGCTCCAATGGTGCTGCTGTTCTCCGCCCTGCTCCCCCAACCACTACAAAACATTGTTCTTGTCTGAACCACTTAAAGCTGCTTTATTGTTCTTAGTCTTTAACGCTAGTGCAAAGTAACAAGCTATAAATAAAGTGTTATTTGGAAGCACTTAGTTCTGGCTTGGCAACAGTTGGCTTGGCTGCCGTAGAAATAAACACAGATGATTCCTCTTTGTGGAAAGAACATCAGCTTATCAGTTAACTGTTCACTTCATCTCCCTTGAAGCCATCTTAAGAGGCAGCATGGGAGAAGTATTATCTCTCTATGTACCCAAGCATTGTTTCTTTAGGGGGGTGTTTCATGGGGTGATGGATAAAGTGAGACAGCCTGGAAGTGGCACCCAGTATCCTTTACTTTACTTACCTGCTCTGAAAGGATGTTGCTTGTCCAGTTTTCCTTGGCTGTGCCAGCCTGGTCTCTGCTGCTATTGAATGCATCAGTTACTTGGTGGCAGAGGTGGTTTTCTGTGCTATCACTGTTTCACCATCAGGTCTTAAAATAATCAGCTGCTCATCAAGTACCTGGGGAATGGGGTGGGGAAACAAAGGAGCCGTAGTGTGCTAACAGGCTCTAGGTGAGTCTCCTACTCATGAAGTACAGGCTTCTCACTGTTAAGTCTACGGGGTGTTGCGTCTGTGGGTTTTTTTGGTTGCTTGTTTTTTTTCTTGACATACTTCCTTTGCTTTCAGGTGCTTCCTTTGACAAGAGTTCAGCTACTTGGACTGCTTTGTCCAGAGTTGCAGGTCTCTGCAACCGTGCTGTGTTCCAGGCCAATCAGGAAAACGTACCAATTCTGAAGGTGAGTTCCCAAAAGAAACACTTGCATTGCTCCTTCCCCACCACTCTCCCATAATGGCGGTGAGATTAAATTTCATTAGGACTTAAAGAACTCTGAAATAGAGACATCTTGTAACTCTTGATCTCATCTGCAGTCTAGTGCCCTTGTAGGAGATTAGCTGTGGGCAGAGGAAATAGGACAGGGAAGGTGCTTTCCACAGCAGGCTCTTTGCCATCCACTGTTATCTTTGGCTTGTCTTGGGGGGGGTCAAATACATTGGAAAGGACAAGGAAAGGCCAGAAGCTTTTTCTAGGCAGCTTCCCCTGTCCGACTGTTCCAAGAATTGCTGTTTCTGTCATAGATATACTTAAAAGCCACAAACACCCAGTTCTGGGAGCCAGGATAAGTGGACACTAGAGTTGAGGGAGCAGCAGCCCTGGGACTGTTTGTCTTTGGCCATTCTGTTCTCACTGGCAAGTCTTAGCTTTTTAAGTTTTTGCTGGTTCAGCACGGGTGCAGATGCTGACATAACATCAACATGGATTCCTGATTCTGAACTGTGACCAAGCCAGGGCCAAAGTAATTGTATAATGCTCATAATCTGTCAGATGTTAGTCATATTATGTCAAACTTCTTCCCAAGCATATTCTAATAATGTGGTGATGGAAATGACAGAACAATTTATTTTTCCATAGCAGTCCTGACTGTAACTTCTGGTCTTTTTTTTTCATATGTAAGATAGAGCTGGACTTCTTCCAGTCTAATAAAGACTGAGCAAAGAATAGTTTTAGAGAAGTTTTTAGGTACCAAAATAGTAGTGTAAAAATAGAAGAAAAATATTCCTGGACAAAGGAGACAGAAGGGCAAGAAATAGTTTAAATTACACCAAAGGAAACTCAGGCAGAATTAGAGCGCGCACAGATCTCCCAAGGCTGAGAGCTCACCTGCAGTCTCTACCAGTGCTAACTTTACTCTGGGGAGAGGGGAAGGGAATAAATTAAACCTTCTCATCCAGATGCTTGTTAAGGTGATCTTGTCTTGGGGTGGGAGAGGACATACAGGTATCTATCTTGTGCATATCATTAGTTTTCATCTTGCATTTGCAGTTCTTCATGGCAAACTGCTTATGGTAGGTGGCTGAGAAATCCCTCATACCAGTTCTTAAAGTCCACCATTTGTCCTCTTTCTGACTTCACCTGGTTAGCTGACTCTCTCAAAGGGCTTGGCTTTGGTATCAGGAGATTGCTGTTCTCAGACAAAAGGCCTAGCGTTCTGAAATGCAGCTCTTTGTCAGGACTGGATGATGGAAATATTCTTTACTACTCTCACGTTATGTAGAACCTGGGGCTGGGCTGATTTGAATGCACTCTTTTGGACATCTGATCTTGTGGCGAGTTCACTGGAACATGCTCTTTGATAGTTGTCTTTTTTCCTCAGAGAGCAGTGGCAGGAGATGCCTCTGAATCAGCACTTCTGAAATGCATTGAATTGTGCTGCGGTTCTGTCAAGGAGATGAGAGAGAGGTATCCCAAAGTGGTGGAAATACCTTTTAATTCTACCAATAAGTACCAGGTAAGCATGTTTCTTGTTTCTCTCTTGAGGGGGAGACACTGTGTGAAGTACTTAGGTAAATTTGCATGAAGCCTACTTCAAAACTTGTTTTGACACCAGAATCTTGTCTAGCCTTTACTGCTTGTAGACTGCTCGAGTTTATATAATGCTAGTGAAAAATATTTAGTTACACTGCCTAAGAGCTGCTGGAGCTACCTTGACAAAAAGGCATCAGTTGCTGGAAGAGGAGACTGTTTCCCACCTGTGCAGCAATAGTGCACAGAGAATAGAACTCAGAGCTGGGAGTATAAATGAGCTGCAGGGAAATGATCTTAGAGGTGAAGCTTGGATACAAAAGGCCTGTGCCACATTCTGTAGTTTTATGGTAATGTTAAAGAATACATAGTAAAACATATTAGGAGGAAATTCTTCACTGTAAGAGTAGTGAGGTACTGGCACAGGTTGCCCAGAGAAGCTGTGGCTGTCCCATCCCTGGAGGTGTTCAAGGCCAGGCTGCATGGGGCCTTGGCCAACCTGATCTAGTTGGGTGGCATCCCTGCCTATGACGGGGGTTGGAGTTGGATGATCTTTAAGGTCCCTTCCAACCCAAGCCATTCTATGAAAACCTTAGTTTGAGGACCTCCTTAAAGTCTGGATGAAAGAAAAGTAGAGCAGAATGTCACCAATAATCCTAAGCTACCCTAGTCACAAAAAACTTAAGCGATGGTGATGTGCTGGCAAGTCTGCAAGTAAATGTCTAAAACGTTAACTTCTTCTGTCCTAGCTGTCTATCCACAAGAATGCAAATCCTTCAGAATCCCGTTACTTGCTGGTGATGAAGGGCGCTCCAGAGAGGATCTTGGATCGGTGCAGCTCCATTCTTCTTCATGGCAAAGAGCAACCACTGGATGAGGAAATGAAAGATGCTTTTCAGAATGCCTACCTTGAGCTGGGAGGCCTTGGGGAGAGGGTGTTGGGTAAGGAAAAACAACCTTAATAATAAGCAAAGACTTGTCCCTCGTGCTCTGGTGCAGATTCCCCGTGGGTTAGATGGAGTGTTGGTTATACTGCAGGAATGAAGTGTGCTGAGTCAAGGTCACTCCAGTGATCCATGTAGGAACAGTCCTGCCTTTCGCTCTTAATCTACAGGGCAGCCTGTGGGGTCTTGTCCTGCCCAGCAGCTGGGTTGCCTGGATCAAAGTGAAGCGAAGTATTTGAGCCCTTCAATCTCCACGGGGCCACATTAGATTGGCTCTGCTACATGTGAACCAAGCTGCGTTTGGCACCTAGCTACAGCTATTAGTTATCAGAATAGGAGTGAGACTCCTGTTTCAATAGCTCTGGCAGAACCTATGACGTTGCCCTGCTATTGCATAGCTGTTTGCAGAAGCAATAAACGTTCATGCTCTCTGCCTCTTGGATGTGTAGAAACAGAATAAACGTGGGTTTTGATGTGTTGCAGGATTCTGTCACTTGGCTCTGCCTGATGACCAGTTCCCTGAAGGCTTCCAGTTTGACACAGATGAAGTGAACTTTCCTGTGGACAAACTCTGCTTTGTAGGATTGATGTCTATGATTGACCCTCCTCGTGCTGCTGTGCCAGATGCTGTTGGCAAATGCAGAAGCGCTGGGATTAAGGTAGCTACTTTCTGGGCTGAGATTGCCAAACCTCTGGATATGAAGGGCTTCCCATGTTGTGTGTGAGGCTATAATGTAGGTGAAAGGAAGTACTGGTCAAGATCTAACCAGTGCTGCTTCAGGCTTCGTTTCCTAGTTCAATTGAAGTGGTCATATGTGACTGAAAAATTAGTTGGACTCCAGACTTGTAGGACATGGGCAGACACTGCAGTGACTGGATGTGACTCGGGGCTACCAATTTTGTCTTCCCTCCACCTCAATCCCTTGCAAATGCATAACAGGTTCTACTACCTGTACCTCAGGCTTGCTCTGTACTGAGACTTGATAATGGAACAAAAGCCACGTGGCCCTTCCGTCTCAAGGGATCCTGTGTGACGCGCAGTGCTGCTCTGCAGCATAAGCAAGGCTTTCACGGCAGTCTGTTTGCATTCCAGGTTATCATGGTTACTGGAGACCATCCGATCACAGCCAAAGCCATTGCTAAGGGTGTCGGCATCATCTCTGAGGGCAATGAAACAGTAGAAGATATTGCTGCTCGACTCAACATCCCTGTCAGCCAAGTAAACCCTAGGTACTGACTGGTGGGGAACACTAAAGCTCTTCAAAGAACTAAGCATTTGCCTCTCTCCTTGCCTTGGATGTTCTGTTGGCGTTTCTCCCCAGACGTGAAAAGCTTGGCTTAGGCTTAGCTGAGCCTGTTGTGGCTCTTCCACGATGTATCATGAGCTGTGTGAAGGATACATAAAGCTGCCTTGAATGTGCATGTAGTTAAGTCAGCCCTATCTAGACAACTTCAGCAGTTCCTTCCTTCCTTTGCCCTATAACTGCGTATCTTGATGGTCTGCCCCCCAGCTGGGGGAAACAACCAACCAGGCTGGGTGGAATCTCTTTTGGTTGGGGGGTGTAACTTCTTTTTCCCCTGGAGCTGAGTATTTCCTCTCCACTGAGTTCCCAAGCCCTACATGCTGACCCAACATACTGGGCAGGTAAGAGTAGCTAGGTAGTGGCATGGGAATAGAAGGTTTAGGGACTGTTTTGAGCAGTGCTTCTGCAGAGCCCAAAACCCCATATTCCTGTGATTTCAGATCTTTAAATAGAAGCTAAATCTAGTTTTGCCCCCAAACATATATTTTAGTCAAGCTTCTTTATTAAGTTAACTTACAGGTTCATAGGAAAACTCTGCTAAAAGAAGATCAGTTTGTTGGCCAACTTTACTTTGGATTGTGGCTACAAAAAGTCAAGTTGGTTTAACTGTTCTATTCTGCTGAGAGAGGAGTTGAAACACCACATGTAAACTTGACTGTTCAGTGTCCAGTTCTGTTCCCCTTGCTTGCAGGCTCAGTTGTGGGTCTGACTGCAGGTAGGCAGAGGGAGCAGGACTTGAGCTGGGTAGAGGAATTGCTGCTCTGTAATTGTGAGTAGGATAAACGTGAAGATGGAGTTCTCTCCCTTTACGGGGTTAAAGTTTGTCTTCACAGCCTAGTGCAGAACTGAGGCGTCCTAAGAAAATGTGCTTTGGCATAAGTGGGCTGTTTGCAGAATGGCTGGGCTGTCTGCATTGCTTAGCTTGACGCAGCCTGTGTTTGGCCTGGAGGGTAGCCATGCCGTTTATGAACTGTGAATAGAGACGCCCTGTGGGATGAATTGTTAGGGGAAGACAACTATTGTGGCTGAATTCTTCTCCCTTTTATTGAGGGTAACTTCACAGCCTAGCAATGCAGTCTGGGGATCACTGGGCTGTGTGACCGAGCATATCAACAGCTGGCTCTAAGGGTGGGGAAGGAATTTCCCTGTCCAAACTGTGTGATGTCACTAGCTGCATGGATAATCCCCTAGACCTATAAGGGATGGTATGCCGGGTTAGGGAGGTGGTATTTTGCCGTAGCATGCAGGGTACCAAACCAGTCTAAATATAACGTGTGCTTTTGTTGCTGAAGAGAGTAAAATAGGCTCAACTGGCATAGCACGAGCTCTCTGAAAAACCAAATGTAGATCAACAGTCTGTTGGAAAAAGGGTTGTCTGCAGAGGACGAGAGCATCTTTTGTGATGTTAGAAGCTAACTGCCTGAGCCAGGGGTTTCTCTCTTGCAGGGAGACCAAGAGCTGTGGAAACAATTCGTGTATGCCTTGATGCCTTTTGAAAAAGCAGTAGAAAGAATTAGGCTGCTCGTGGGGCTTTCTGTCTGTTGCTTGGCACTGCCTTGTCTTCTTCCTTGTGTTGATCATCTGACTTTAAACTTGGAGCATTAGATTAAACGCATAAACTTCTGTGCAGAGGCTGCCTGGGTTGGTGCTTAGTCACCCATGGCAAGGGTTGATCTTTACCCAGAGTACTGATTAGCTGTAGCTTTATGGGGCAAATACAACTAAAAACAGAAATCTAACTTAAGAAGTAAATGTTCTTGTCTCTTGATTGCAGGGATGCTAAGGCTTGTGTTGTTCATGGCACGGATTTGAAGGACATGACTAGTGAGCAACTGGATGACATCCTAATGCATCATACAGAAATTGTCTTTGCCAGGACATCTCCTCAGCAGAAGCTTATAATTGTAGAAGGCTGCCAGCGACAGGTAAAAAGACAGGAGACCGAGGATTTTTATCAGGGCAGTCCCTAGACGTGCAAATAAACTATCAGGCAGCGTTTCCTTCTGAAGTAGCAGGGCTAAGTTTTCTCAGTACCCTCAGGTAATGGGACTTCAGTCTATCAGCAGCCACTGGGCTACTGGTGTCAGGCTAATTCCTAGTACCTATGTATACAGGTCTCACCGGTGGATTACGCTGAATTCTTAAATGTTCTGGAGGTGCTTGGGGAGGGTTCAACATGGCTGTAATTCTTCCACCATCTTTGGAGGGAGCAGCATGACTTCCTGATAAGCCAAGCCTGATCAGAACCTAGAAAAGGGGTAAGGGGAGGGTAACAGAAACCATCTCTGTCCGAAACACCATATAGATGTTTTCCTTCTTTGCCCTGTTCCCTTCATGACTAGGGTGCCATTGTAGCAGTCACAGGTGATGGTGTGAACGATTCCCCAGCCCTGAAGAAGGCAGACATCGGTGTTGCTATGGGTATTTCAGGCTCAGATGTCTCCAAGCAGGCAGCTGACATGATTCTGCTGGATGATAACTTTGCCTCTATTGTCACTGGCGTTGAAGAAGGTGAGTTTATAACTGCATCTAAAAGCATGTGGGCACATGTTAGCAATGTTACAGATTTCCCTATGATATCAAAGTCCCTGGAGGGATCTCCGTTCTTGAAGCTTGTTGCTGTGACAAATGTTTTCAAGGAGGGAGAGGGACTTCCCTTCGTCCTTGAATCTCTTGCCTTTCCCTGGGACCAGCACTACCCTTTGGGAGAGCTAACAGTGGAAAGCAGTTGGGTAACAAAAGCTTTGCCCTTTTGCACTATGGTCATCAATACCTACTGAATACGATGTGTTTTGCTTTCTGGAGAATACCTCTCAAAGAAGAGCGGGGGGGGTACCTCCAGGGGCTCTTGTTTGACCTCCAGCAAGCAGGGCTTGGAATCATACTGCTGTATGCAGTTAACTTTGCAGGCAAGGATTGTGGTGACCAGAAAATACTACTTTTGTACAGGTGATGCAGTGCTTGATGTACACAGGCCTTGCTGCCTTGTATAGCACCCTTACGTGCAGGAGAACTCTTCAATTTATTGCACTAGCACTTTGCCATTCCTTCTTACTAATGAAGATGCCTGCAAGCTACTTCTGCTGATAAGCAAGGGTTGTGCTCTTCTCTTCCCTGCCCCAGGGCGTCTGATCTTTGATAACCTGAAGAAGTCCATTGCTTACACCTTGACCAGTAACATTCCTGAAATCACACCTTTCCTGATCTTCATCGTTGCGAACATCCCCCTTCCACTGGGAACAGTCACCATCCTCTGCATTGACTTGGGCACTGACATGGTGAATGTCTTTTTTTATCTCAAAAAGAATCGTGGATGTTTTTAGGTACCCTTAAAAAAAAAACAGCTAGGTAGAAGGAAATACAGCTTTTCTTGAGTGCTTTGATTTAAATAAGTGACCGTTTGATACTCTTGTAGAACCTAATCCCTATTTGTTGGCTCTCCCAAGTCTGAGCATCATTTAGTTCCATGTAAAGATGTACTGGGGAGGGTGGAGGTCATTACCCAAATACTACATCTAGGGGTTTTGAGGCAGTGCTGTTTCTCAGGCTGAAAGCATGAGGCAGGGGAGGCTATGTACAGTGGAAAAACAGAAGTGGTTCTAACGGCAATCCTACCACCTTCAAAGGTCCCTGCTATCTCCCTGGCATACGAACAAGCAGAGAGTGACATTATGAAGAGGCAGCCCAGAAATCCCCAAACAGACAAGCTGGTGAATGAAAGGCTGATCAGCATGGCCTATGGGCAGATCGGTAAGCTGCTCTGGTTGCTCTGGCACTGTCTTGGACTCCATGGTAGTGGGGGGTTAGACACGAGTCTGTGACTGTTCTGTTTATTTTGGTAGGGTTAAAATTTGGGCTGTGTAAACCAGAACCTTTAGGCTTTTGAGAACTTCCCGTGATCCTGCCCCTACGGCACATAGCGGTGGCTTGTGCAGCTTGATCCATTGAATCGCTTTCACAGTAATTTTGTTTAATTGCATAGCACTGTAAAGGAGCTGGCTGACAACCAGCTCTCCTCTGGTTCAGACTTGTTCAGCAAGAACATAGATCCCATTGTTAGTTTAATTAGAAGTAAAGGATTCTCTCCAGCATATCCCTAAACACACAGCATTAGGAGCCTTGATTAAAGGCAGCTACAGAGACATGCCTGGTTCACAGGATGGAAGCTCGTGCTTAATTGCAGCAGACCTTGGGAACCTTCCTGACTGTATTTTGCAAAGATTGGGGGGTGGGTGAGGCTTAATGAGAACACAAAGGGAGTTTTATCTGCTGTCCTTGAGTACCATGCATTTCACAGCACAGAGCAAAACAGAAGTAACTGTGTACAAAGTTGGGAGCAGAAACTGCTCAGCAGAAGGTCTGCAGTTGAGTTTGTTAGCGTGAACTAGTTCCACAGCTGCCGTTTTGGGAGACTGAGCCCCACAGGGAGCAATTTTTTGAGGTGCCTGAGGCCTCCAGTAAGCTGCTTTCTGTTAATTGCACTGCGTAGTAGCTTAATCAGTTTTATTCCCTTTTCTTACCTGTTCAGGTATGATCCAGGCCCTTGGAGGTTTCTTCACCTATTTTGTAATCATGGCAGAGAATGGCTTCTGGCCCTCTGGATTGCTAGGAATCAGGGTCCAGTGGGATGACCGATGGATTAACGATGTTGAAGACAGCTACGGACAGCAGTGGGTATGTTCTGAGGCACAGCTCAGAGGGTGCCAGACAAAACAGTAACACCTCTGCTGGACTTGGTGCTCACACCAGAGAGCAAAAGCAATGTACCTGAACAATGTTCTCTACTTTGTCCGTTTCCTAGACCTATGAACAGAGGAAGATAGTGGAGTTCACTTGCCATACAGCCTTCTTTGTCAGCATTGTGGTTGTGCAGTGGGCAGACTTGATCATTTGTAAGACCCGAAGGAATTCTGTCTTCCAGCAGGGAATGAAGTAAGTCAGGCCATCTGTGGAGGATTTGGGGTGGGATCCTAGCGCATGGCATTCTGGTTCATCCTAGCAGTGGCTGGGCATCTTGGCATAAATCACAAACGGTCTGCCTTGGTGGTGGATAAAGGCACTAGGTGTCTTTCTCGTTCTACCTGCTGCAGTCTGTCTGCACTGAGACAAAGTGGAGTGCTGACTTGTGCTGACACTGCCTGTAGAAGCTAGCTCACCTCAAATGACAGTGGCAGGGTGGTATTCCAGCACAACGGCTTTGTGCCGTGACAGAGCAGCTCAGGTCTTGAGCTGGTGACCTGAACCCCAGCTGCCTTATGAACTTGTGATGAAGGCAACTGCTGGTTGGTGCAGTTGTGAAATACTCTAGAGACGTAACAGGACCGTTCTGACAGCTATGCCAGCAGCTTGGATTGCCTGACAGTCCCTACCTGATGGAACTCTGGGCTAGCCCAGAATGTCTGTCTCCAGTAATGAGCGTGGGTTCTAGGATATCGTCCACAAGAGCATTTTGAGCCTGACTGTTTTCTTTCCTGTTTCTATTAGGAACAAGATCTTAATATTTGGTCTCTTTGAGGAGACTGCTCTGGCTGCTTTCCTTTCCTACTGTCCTGGGATGGATGTTGCTCTAAGGATGTATCCCCTCAAGTAAGTTGTATCACGTGTTTTGCACAGCAGGCTACACCACAGAACAAGTGCTCGAGTGGGGAGTTAGATAAGAGCAACTCCTCTTGCACTTGTATGGGGGCATTTTTATGGTTTGGGGACTGTGTCTCCAAAGAAAACAAGCTGAATTGCTATAAAATATAGACCAGTTATCTCCTCCTTAGTAAAGATTTGGGATAACATCCTGTGCCTTTTCCTACCTTCCAAAGAATTAGCACAAAATCTTTTAAGAGGCTACTGCATAGGTACAGATAGATCAGTTGGTGCATGCTAATATTCCTAATGGTTGAGAGAGCGCCAGCATAAGTATTGCCCAACGGCATTGCAACATTTCATGGCAGGATTTAGTCTCAAACTTAACTGTCACTTAACTTCCATGAAATCCTCATGACAAAAAAATAAACACACACGCAAAAAAAAAAAAAAACCACTCCTGGTATGTTTTGTGTTCTGCTCAGAAGTGTTGTTTAGAGTTAAGTGCTGAAGTGCTAGAATTTCCTAACAAAAAGCTGGCATCTGCCCAGTGCCTGCAGCAACTGGATGTTAGCACATGTAAGTCATAAGGGAAAGCAGTGCAGTTTGAAGGAGCAAGACCGTGGGTACAAAGGTTATGGGCACTTAGAGGAAATGTTGCTGGATTAATAGGTGGGGAGGTGCTGGTACAGAGACGAACAAAGGTGCTATGACACACCTTGTGTTGGAATTAATATCCCAAAGTGGATTAACCTACTGCAGTAAAAAGGTGGTAATTCCTGGCTTGGAGCATTCTCATTGAACCACAGCCTCGTGGGAGTGGGTGCACTGGCAAGCTGGGGCTAGCCAGCCTTCAAGGTCTGTACTCTGTGCTGTCAAATCAGAGCTCTTCTAGGCAAAGAGCATCTCCTCTGCCTACGTTCTCATTGTCTCTTCTCCCAAACAGGCCCACGTGGTGGTTCTGCGCCTTCCCATACTCCCTCCTTATATTCCTCTACGATGAAATCAGAAAGCTCATTATCAGACGCAACCCTGGTGGTAAGAATGTGTTGCTAATTTGTGTGTTTCCTTCCCTACCTCCTCGTGCTGCTGAGGTGTGCTTGGGGACCCTCGGTGCTGAGCACCGTGTGGGGATGTGTGTTTTTGCTGTGTTTTCTCTTCTCTTCTTTGACAACTTGAGCCACTTAAGCTGCAGTGAGCTGCAAGGCAGTTCTTCCCTCCACCTCAGAGGCTTGGTGGCATGTTACTCCATCAACAGTGCAGTTGGTTCAAATTAAGGACTCTGTCCCTCTCCCTGTCTTCTCCCCAAGAATATGAAAGTATTAATAATTCTCTTCTACTTAATTCTGTGCATTAATGCTTGGGAAATTCTAAAAAGGCAGAAGAAGGCCTGAAAGCTGCAGCACCCCAATTACCTGGCAAGAGTTTATGTGACTAGGTCCCTTTCTAGCACACGTATGGCTGTGCAAGTTTTTCAGGGCCTGAAAGAAGCTGTCTGAATTAGTCTTAAAGCTGTAAAGTTCACTCCTCCTTCCTTTTATCTTCTAGGTTGGGTGGAAAAAGAGACCTACTACTAAAAAGCGCCTGTAGAACATTCCATGCACAGCCCATGCCACCTTTCCACCATCTCCCCTGTGTGCATGTACTTCATCTTTGCAAGCGCAGAACCGTGCCTGGGCAGGAATGAGCTGAAACTGAAGGAAGCATGAAGAAACATGGACTGGAGGAGGAAGCAAGGGGGAAGGATGGGGGGAAGTGTCAGACCATCAGTCCATGGGGATGAGAGATTGAGTAGCTTTACGTGCCTTTGTTTTTTGTAAAAGGAAACAGAAGATTTTATATGTGGATTTTTACAAATAAAGATGGATTCTAAGAGGATGCCCCCACATGGTGTTAGGCAGCTGTTTTTCTCAAGGCAAAAACCTGTTCAGGATGTGGCACTGACAGCTTAGGTTTCCACCCTCTGGCTTCCCCTTCTTGTAGCTGGATTCAACTGCACCTGCAGTTTAAGAGCCATGGTGCCTTCCACTGTGTAGTTCAGTGCTGGACAGGACAACCTGCTAGCAAACACTTGCATTGCAATGCCTTAAGCCCAGGAAGCTTCCTGGCCTCTAACTATGTATCTTGGCTGCTTTCTGGAAGAGTCTTCTGCCATGCAAATGTAACATCAGGTGCAGAGAAGAAGTGGTGGCTAGATGTCTGCTCTGGCCTCTTTCCACAGGCTGTGACTTGTGGGGCTGGGCTCAGAATGAGAACAGGCTTCTACTGCCTGGCACTGGAACCCAAACCCTTGTCTTCCCCCATCCCTGACAGTGTGGTTTTCCTGCTTGCTTCGCCAAGCAAGGGCTCATGTTTCCTAGCATCCTTTTTGTACACACGTTGAGAGTGTGTGCAGCCCCTAAACCAGTGGCAGCAGGGGGGTAGGCATTATGCCTCAGTGGACTGAGGCTGATTAAGTCCAGCTTGCAAAGGTTTCCACTTCCCTCTCTTACTTTAAGCTTGTTCTTGGAGCTCTCTGTGTTGCTTTTTCCAGAGCAGAGTAAGAATGAGGAAATCACGTCACGCTACCCCATCTCCATTTCTTAACGCCACCCTTGTCTCATCACGGAGGGTGGGCGAAATGGCAGATGGTAATGCCTCTCCCTTCAGCCACATCGTGAATGGTTTAAATAACTCGTCGCTGTTGTATGGCAGTCTGGCCTCTGAGCTGGCTCCAGGCTCAAGGGGGTCATGCTGCTTCACTCTGGATTTCCAGCTGTTTTCTATATGTTACGGTTTATGGTTTAATGTCTGTATGGTTGACTGCTGAGAGCTCAGTGGGAGAGCTGACGTTTCATGTGTGGACAGTCATCGTCTTAAAGCCCTAACTTCATGTTCCTTGTGCTGTTGTTCTTAAGCCACCTGAGGGTTCTTCAGGCCCTTGGTCCTATCCCTGAACTGCTAGTCTGTGCACCTCTTGCGTATGTGTCTGTCTGCAACGTGTTCCTCTAAACCATATTACAGAAAGCATCTGCAGTTAAAACTCTCATGTTGTCATCCATCCTTCCATGGTTTTTTTTGAATGTCATTTTAAAAGCGATCACTTCTATCATCTCCTGTAACACTATCGGCTTGTGGACAGCTTTAGCAGTACAGCAGGGAGCTACAGTTGTAGAAAGTGAGAAGCTGGGGGTAGAACTTTGTACCTTAGCTGAGATGCTCGAATGTAGTACCCCTCATTGGAGATTATTAAACAAACAAACAAACAAAGTCCTCCGTTTGTGTGAGTGGCCATGCCAACAGCTGAATCCATGCAATTGTGCTGCTGATACTAGGTGGGAAGGGGGAGATGAGGAGTTCTGCTGAAGGAGGAAGGTGGGATGAGTTTTACTGGCTCTGATGATGATGGGGTAGTGATGCAGAAATGACGCTTGCTCCACCCAGACGTGACACTTGCTTGAACTTTTTGATTACTGCCTGAGCCTTCCTCAGAGAGTCCCACTGAGTTGCAAAATCAGCTTTGCTGATGCTGTCAGAAAACAAAAATAAGGAACCTGTTCTTCCTCCCCCTAGCAGTTCAACTTTAAACAGCCTTAGCAGCGGGCCTCTCAGTAGAACAAAATATGTAGGCGGGGGGGCAACCAAAGGTCCAGCTGCTTGATCAGAGAGCAGCCCTGTCGAAGCTGTGCCCTGCAGCAATGCTTCCTGGCTACACCTGCTGCTTCAGCCTAGTATCTCACCTGGACACCACCAGTCCAGGGGCCCTCTTGCATTTCCTGCTGCTGTTGGCCAGCCTAGTCGTGATCTGAAAGAGAACTGCTCTGAAGCCAAGCCTAGAGCGACCAGTGGCTGATGTTAAAGGAAAGCTTTACCCCACCTTGGCTGTTGGGACTTTTCACATATCGGTCTGGCTGAGAGAGAGAGGAAGGGGCAAAGGAAGCTCTGATACTTTGGGAAGGGAGCAGGTAACCAGGATCAGCGTGGTCATGAAGGCAACACAAGCCGTTTTATATAGCCCCCGGGTATCTGTCAATATTTACAAGCTGAGCAATGCCCGTTAATTAGAGGTTAAAATTATTAGATGGCAACAAAGGTGGTGTAGGCTAAAAACATAACATGTTTTTATAATGGGTGGCCTGTACACACTCCTCATACCGCTTTGGAGAGCTGGCCCTGGGAGCTCCTGAAACTGCATGAACAAGGCCAGGCTCAAACCCTTCCCTCCATGGTAAGAAAGGAAGAGTTATCTCAATGCAGGTTCCTTCCAGCAGTTTTCCCTATGCTGAGACCACCCTAATAGCACTATTTGCTCCATTCCATGCGTGTTTACAGAGTCAGCATCAGCTGCTTGGGACTGCATAGCCACTACCAAGCCAAAGGCAGAGGCACAGTGCTGCTGTGCACCAAGTAGAGCAGCAGCTGAGTGACAGAGTCCAGCATAAGATCTGCAAAACCAACACTAGCCTGTCCCCTGTGATTTTCTGCTGTAAGGGCTTCATGCAGTTGGGAAGTGCAGCTTATGGTGCCAGGTTCCTAAACCCTTCAGAAAGGTTTCCTGGTCAGGGTCGGTTTAGGCAGAGACTGAAACAAAGACCATGATGGTGATTTCACGCTGTGGGTGGTGGATTTCCAGGCTTTTGTCAAGCTGATGTCTAAGTGGTGTTGCTCTTGAAGAAGAGTGTGCTGACCTCTCATGTGCTGAATCCGTGGTGGTTTCTTCAGCACAGCCACAGAGGGCCCAAGGCCCAGGCCCACCTTTGTGGAGGTTCTCACTTTACGACATGGTGGGTCATGCGTGGGCCATCAGCTAGAGTTATGGTCATGGAGGTGACAAGCCCGGGCTGTGTCACAGAGGACTGGGCACAGCTCAGAGAGCACAGCTTAGAGCACTCCTGCTGCTGGACTTGGAGTCCCAACTGGAGGGTATTTTGTGTCACGGTGTCCCGACCGGAGGGTATTTCCACTCGCTTGGTCAGAGGTGGGTGGGTGGTGAGACGGGGCTTTGATTCAGCATGACCCCATGACAGAGGGACTCAGCAACCTCCTCTGGGGTGTCTTCAGGAGCGATGGTGGTGACCAGGCCATGTGTCCCCGACAAAGCCACTGCCTTGCAGCCCACCTGATTTTTTTGGGAGGCCAGCTCAGCCACCCCATTGCACAGAGAAGCACAGGGCCAGCCTCGTCTGTGGCAAGGGCATGCTCCACCTTAGCGGGCAGGAGAGAGGTGAAAAAGCCCAACGGGAAACCACCTGAATTTGCTGCACGGGTGCCAGGCGCAGAGCTTTAATCACTGCCCCACGGGCTTGGCAGGCAGGCCAAGTGCAAGCAGCAGGCGTCTTGCATAAACAGTAGGAGGGAGAAGCTGGAGCTGCTTCGATCCCCTGACCTTGGCTTCAGTGAGAGGCTCCTTCCCCAGCTAGCGAGGCTTTGAAGGCAGCCCTTTCTGCAGGAGGTGGTGTGAGCAATGATGGGGGGCTCCCAAATGCACAGGGGCAGGCGGGCAAAGCCACTTAATCCTTTCTCTCGGTGGGGATGGTCACACACAGCCCTGCGGGGTCCTCTGCAGGCCCTGGGAGGGTGGCTGGGCTGGGTGGCGGGCTGTGGGACTGCTGGGGATTAGCTGGCACAAGGACGGGTTTGAATAACAGGAAGGTTGTGTCTGCTGCGATTATACACCGCCAGACCTTGAGTGTCTGCCGGCAGCCGGCTCGGCGTCGTCGCACCTCCGGCGTAGTTTCTTCTGCGGTTTTGTCGCCGTGCCGGGGGGGAGCGTGTGCGAGAGGCCCTGGAGACAGCCGAGTTTTTGTTCTGCCCCTTTTCATACAACTTACCAGCTCCGGGGCTCCCTTTTGTTTCCTGCCCAGGAACTGGGAGCTTTCCAAAACACGCTGCTGTGTGTTGTCTCTTCCACGCTGCTTTTCCAGAGGAGCAAGGGCTCTTTCAGGGACCAGTCTGGACACCAGCTCCAACCTCTGAAGGGATCGGACCCATCCTCATCCTAGTGAGCACAAAGGTGTTGGAGCAAATGTCTGCTTGGCAAGCCTGGCTTTCAGGAGGTCTGAAATGCCAACAGCCACTGCTGGCATGTCCCGTGGAGCCGTGCTCCTCCACCACAGCCCCAGGAAAAGCTCTTTAAGCTCGGGTCAGGGAGGAGGGGTGGCATTCACCACAGCTTCTCCTTAGTGCCATGAACACTTGCCACACAGCTGAGTGTCCCCCGTCCCCCGCCCCCCCAACTCTTCTTCCACCCTCAGAGGGCAGGGCGGCAGTTCCTGGCGGTGACAGTTTCTCCTTTAACTTAACAACGAGCACGATTTTGTACCAGATGCCTGTGACTCACCCCTCCCCACCAGCGAAAGGACCTGAAATAGCAAGGGAGGCCGAGATGAGTGCAGAAGGGCTCCCAGAAGGCAAAGTTCACAGGGTACAGAAGGACAGCGGAGGCGTGTGCCCGGCCCACACACCTCCTCTGCCTGGGGCCCCAAGGCAGCAGGGCGAAGGGCCAGGCAGGACCAGAAAGCTCGGTGCCCACCGGGACAGGCCTCAGCCAGACCCAACCCCAGGCAGCTCCACAGCTGTCTCCCTCCCCTGATGCCATGTCCTGAAAACACCAGGAGGGGGTTGAAACCCCCCCCCCCCCCCCCAATGTATTTGGCCTCGAACCATCCGATCAGCCAAAACACCAAGCAGATTAACCCCAATTAGGTGGAAATGTGTAAGCAAACAGTAAAGTGGAGTGATTAGCTGAGGGCCTTTTGGATAGGCTCCCCAGGAGCCTGGCATCGAGCACAACCCCCAGGGACCACGGAGGCCCAGTAGCTCCCTGCTCGCAGCTTCACACTTCATCAGCTCCCAGGCAGTGCGCGTGCTTGGGGCCCCTTCTGTGCTCTCCTGCAGCTGCAGTCCTCAGATCAGATCCTATCTGCCCTTTTGCTTCAGACGTTGCCCTCTTCTTCCCCTCTTCTCATCACTTCCAGCCCCCGCAGCCCTCCTCCATCTCCCTCTGCCTTACTCCACGTGCCTCCCCAGGAGCTTCTGGGCTTTGCTGGTGAAGAGCATGGTGAAGGGTCTGTATTTATGCAAAAATTTACTTCTTTCCTTATCCCTTTCATCACACTCATCCTTCCTCCTCCTTCTCTCACCTGGTCGTCCCAAACACAGCAACATCATCACCTGCGTGAACCTTGGAACCCTCAGAAGGCTGGAAAGCAAATACGGGGAGTTTGCCCAGCTCTAATAACAGCAGCGATAGCTTCTCACATTTCTATGGTTCCTTTCACTTTAAAAGGCCCCAAATTTCCTGCAGGGTACACACAAAATCTCCCTCTGCCTCCGGGAGGCTTATGCTGCTGTCAGGCAAACAGCCAGTTCAAACAGTCAAGAGGGGAGACTGGATCAGGAGGCAGATACCGAAAACCTCCTCCAGAGCGAAATGCCATGGGAACTTTCCTACTACAGCTGGAAAAAAGCCGTGCTTCCTCAGCAGCACGAGACTCGGGTCCCTGCGCCATGGAAAGTCGGTGTCACCCCGCCGGAGGCGTGCCTGGCTGGCACCCCGAGGTGCGGCGTGCTCGCCAAGCTGGGCGATGCACATGAGGCACAAAGGCAAAGGTGGAGAGGGAGGGATCCTTTGGGAGCCATCAGCCACCAGGCACGGGAAACCTCTCGCCACGCAGGCCGGCTCGGCTCCTCCCCGCGGTGCTGCACAGAGGTTGAATGGCCAGCAGAATAGCAACACAGGGTGGGGGGTGGGTTGTAAATGTTAAAAGGAAAAAGAAAAAAAAACAAAAAAGGATTCTTGACAGTGTGTCATCCATATGGGCTTGAACCCGCAGCTGACTGAAATCACGGTTAAAAATAGACATCGGCTGTAAGGGCTGAGAGCAGCCGTAGGGGAGTGAGTCCCAAGGTGAATTATGAAATCTAACACGCGTTCTCTCCGTAGCAAGTTTGTTTTCTTTTGAGGGTTATTTACCTTGGTCTTCATACCTGCCAGACACAGTATGCTGCTCTCGGATTTCACAGCTAGGTGGACCTGGGCTAGATCAGGAGCCAGCAAGGAGCAGACAGAGTGTCATTACGGAGGATGCAGAGCTCCTCACGGAGCTCCTCAGCCAGAGCACCAGCCAAAGGAGTTTATCCATATAAAAGGTGGTGTCGATACGGTCATTTTATGTCCACCCAAAGCCCAAAGCCTGCCTTACCCAGCCGTATAAATCTGATCTGGCTGAGGTGCCACGCTTCTGTCAAACTGGCCATTCATGAGCGCCGTGTGGTGTTTGTGCTGGCTTTGTCCCAAGTACAGGACAGGCAGCATCTGATCCAGAAAAAAAGAAAAAAAGAAAAAAAGAAAGGAAAAAAAAAAAAAAAAAAAAAGAGCAGCACAGCTGTAAAACCTGGCTGTGCCGAATTGCTCTCTTAAATTAAAATTCACAAGCGATTTCGAACCAACAAGTTTGTACTCATCTGCCCTTCGTATTGCACAGCCGGGGTGCGTTTGATCTGATGTCAGGAGCCCAGCAGTGGGGCTTACCACATTGTCAAGCTATAACCTGAGTCAGCTGGGAAGCATTTCTCTTCCCTCCCTGCTGTCCCGGTGCCCGAACCCAGGGTCCTGGGAGGGAAAGAGGCTTAGCGGGGACCTGGATCTATTCTCCCCTCTTGTTTTCAGTTGTAACTACAGCTAGCCATCCAGGCACTACCCCCCTTCCCTTTTTTTTTCCATTTAAAAATATTTTCTAAAAGCAAGTCAGTGCCACAGCCACTCTGAAACATGGTTGTGCCCAGCCTCCTCTTTCTGACCCATGCTCACCCGCTTCCATTCTTGCCTGCTCTCCCAGTTCTTTTGGGAGCTGATTTGTCCTTAGAGAGATAAAAATAGAAATGAAGAGAGTTTTTCTTTGGAGGGAAGAGTATTTCCAAGTGACCTTCTTTCTCCTCCTCGGTGAAAAATTACCACCTTGGATGAATCGCTTCGAAACAAGAGATTCCCCTTGCAGGCTTTGAGCAAAATCTTTTTGTTACTGTAGACCAGGGCACAGGAAGGGATCAGTGGCACTGCTCGCATCCAGCAAAACTGGTGGAAACAGTGGAAACATGAAAGTCTGACAGGAGACAACACATGGCATGTGGATAAGCACCCTCAGGATCTGCTGGGTAAGGTCAATTTTGGTCACAGATAGAGAATGGTCAAGGCAGGGTGCTCACCACCTCCTCTGGAAGCAGCCAGATAGCTGTTTTGTCTGAGCCTCCCTTCTTCCTTCTGGGTTTCAGGGTATTTTTGCAATCAGATGCCTGAACTCAGTGACATTGATAACCCCCCGGTATTGTTACTGGCACCAAGGGACTGGTGCTGGTGTCAGCAGGGTCCCTTTTTATGCCGCCATGAGGTAGTTGCTTCCATTTCACCAACAAGGGTGTATGAAATCCCCAGATGATTACAAAACCATGAAGAGCTCAGAGTCCCTTCCTCTCTGTGCATCGTCCTCCTGTTAGCCCCTCACATGAAGCTCACCACTCACACTGCTGGTTGCTGGATCCTCACCTAACACGTGAACACACCTCTCAAAAGCACTCCCTCATTGTAAGGAGCAACCGCGCTATGACCAAATTTTCAGGGCTTAGAACTTTTCTGCCACATTATCCTTAAATCTTGTCTTCACTCACATCAGTGGGATATTAACACCTGAGCGCTCAGGCAACATCTGGTTGTTTACATACCTGACCAGAGGTGTCTTACAGCTACAGCTGTCTAAATACTCTTTTGCCCGACCACCTTGCAGGCTTGAATGGGCTTGCCCCAGTACTTAGGCAGAGCACAGCAATGCTGTTTCTCCCAGGGCATTGGTGGGGCCTGACCCCCAACAGCCGTGCCCTACAGGCCCTGGATGTCCTCCAGCAGCAGCGTGGGAAGGGTGCAGCAGCCCTCAGGGACAGCAGTTGCACCCCCTGCTCAGAAAGGCAGAGGGAGGCAGGTATTTTGCCCAAGGTTTTATGGAAATGAGCTGAACTGCCCGCAGCCCCAGGGAGCAGCTTACAATGTGCCTTTCGGGGCCATAAATGCATGAAGGCTCACTCACAAGGGAAGGGAGAAAGCAAGGCTTCCCGGTCTAGGTTTGGGAAAGACACCCTGCTGGAGTGAAGCTTGCGGAAGGACATCCCCAGGGACAGTGGGGATGCAACCCTCCAGTCCCACAGAGGCGAGGCTGGAGTTGCACACTCCCAGCAGAGCACAGCAGAGTACGTTCAATGGAAAGGGATGTGCTAAGGGCAAAAGAATTGTCTTTGAGCTCAGCAGCTACCAGGCAAGGGGGTGCATGGTGTGTCCCACCGTGGCACACTGGTTCCCCTTGAAGATGTTCTACCTGCTGCCTGCTCCTGACACCCAGTGGGACATCTCCGGTGCACCCTGGGTGGTTGTGGTGCAGGCAGAGGCTGCTGAGCACCCCAAAGCCTGTATCTCCTTTCTTGTCAGAAAGACAAGCCTGAACAGGCTTATTCATTGCTGTTCTTCATTGTAAAGCACTTCGGAGCCGACAGCTTTTGCTATAAATGCCAGGTTTTTGCTGCTCCACGGGGAAAACAATGTCACCCTTCACCTAGGAGCGCAGAGCCAGCCAAACCGTAGGTCTTCCTCTGCACCCGCATCACTCCCAGCTCCCCAGTGCCCTGGGCTTCCCATCCAAGGCTGTGCGCTGGGGAATGCAGGAGAAGGGGGTTCTCAGAAGAAGATCGAATCTCAAAACATAGCATTTGCACTCATTAGGAGGCAGTAAAGAAACAAAGCAGGCAGGACAATTAGAGATAAGGGCAAGCAACACGCTGTTCCCATGCTGATGTCCTGCCCGCTGGTAAAAGTGGGGGGCGCAGCCTGATGCATTCTTGACATTTTGTTCTCCCAACTGATGCCAGCTCAGCTTTTATCAGATATCTCCACGGCCAATGATTTTTCACAGTGGATAACACCACCAAACTGCATAGGAAAAATTCATAAACCTCTGTCCTAGGCAGCTAAGCAGAATGTTCCCATCCTGGCCTTTATATGGGGGTAGTTGTGGCTTTACCCTTTCCACCCTTCTTCGCTTAACCTCTTCCCTGCCGTGTGCATTTTTGGCTCTGACCCATCCTGAGTTGCAAGAAAGTGAGGAATATCAGGCTGGATCCCTCCTCCGTCCTCCTGCTCCGGCCTGATCTCCTCTGTCCCGAGCAACCCAGGCTCACCCCCTTCTCTTTAACATTGATCACATTTCATGATCACTCCCTGCTGGTCCAGCCAACCAGTTCAGGTTTAACAGCGTGTGTGTGTGTGTACTGGGGTGTCTCCTTGCAGCAAATGGAGCTGCCTCCATCGGGAATCTGCCCTTGCACGCACCAGCCTGACCTCCCAGCAGAAGTGGCACCTGAAGCTCCCTCTGGAGCTGATTTTGGCTGAATCTCAAGGATGCTTTTGCTGCTGTTCTTCCTTTACACTGAACTACATGAAACTGGGCTTGGTGTCCCCACGCCATGTGAGGGAGACACCCTCCTCATTCTGCTCAGTGTCCAACTCTCTGTTAAAGCAATATTTGGGAAGCTCAGTTACAAGTGCTGAAGCCAGGGATGTAATCCCATTGCATCCCTTAAGTTTCTGTGTGCTGGGATAAGAAAGGTTTCCAGTGAGTTATCACACGTGGTGACAAAAGCACACCCTCGCCTAGGGTGACACATGATAGTACCATTCCAGCAAGGTGCTGCTCTGCCCTCCACCCTCAGCTTGCACTCAGGAGGGTTTTTCAGGGCCTCACGGATGAGGCAATAAGGAGCATGTTAATTTTGGCCAGGCAGCACTGGCCTCAGCCCACCCCAGGCTTACTTTTCAGATCAAAGTGGGAGAACAACAGCAGAGCTCATTAGCTTGGGGCATAGCAATAAAGAGCCAGGACAATCCACCTGGAGAGCAATGTCTGAGAGCTGCTGCAGCACCCACTGCTGTTGTTCAGACTCGCAGGACTCCTCCGGGGCATCTGCAATTGCTGCCAGGAGCAGGCATTTGCCTCAGCTGGGTGTTTTACAGTCCCCGCAGTGCTCGGGGATCTGGTTCTGCCGTAGCACTTTCCTGCTCCCTCACCTCAGGCCCTGGGGCAGCTGATTTTTTTTTATCTTGTCTCTCAGCACTCTTTCAAACCTCCAGTGCCTCTGGCAGCAGGGTCTTTCTCTTTGGGTTCCTCTTGAAGGCGATGTCAGCAGGTAGAAACTCACTCTTCGTTAAGTGCTCTACTGTAACCTATATGCATATCGTAACGTATCCGTGCCTGTGAGTGTATCCTGTAGGCATATACCTACCTATACAAATATACGTGTACACCCAGACACGTATATCTCTCTCTATTATCTGCATGTCTATTTACACACCCTACACCACACCACCACATCACCAGTTGCTCAACGGTGCTTTGAGCATGTCACAGGGACAGCAGGATAACCCTGAGATCAATTATTTCAGCGGACCAACAGACATGGCTGATTACACAGGCAGGTTTCTGGGCCAGTTTAGGCCCTTCTTCGGATCTGTTTCAAAATGAGCAGGATTATTTTCCTTTTTGTACATTCCTCCGTTGTCTCGGCAATGACAGGCATCAGCAGCTACCAGTCCAGACCTCTTCTGTGCAGGCTGCTCTACCACAGAGGCACTGAGCCGCAGCCAGTCTCACGCATTACCGTGCCACAGCATCAGACAGCAGCTACACCCAGCCACGCTCACGTTCTGGGGGCTTGCACGGCTAGCTGAGGGCCTGCAGCTCTGTGTGCAGCCTTCCTTGGCCCACACACCGAGCGCTGCAGCTCCTACCTCCTGCCGTAGGGCCCTTTCTTGCAGTGCTGTGGATTCCCAGCTCTGCAGTCAGATTCGGGACCCGATGTGCCCGGCTGTAGCCACTCTTTGGAGGGGATGCACTGTGTTGCTTGGCACAGCCGGGGTTAGTTCTGGCTCTCCAGCCGCCCGTCTTGTTTTCGGTTCCAGCTGTGGGCTGGTCTCCTCGAAAAGAGCTGGCTGCACTCCCCTTTGCCTTCTTCCTCCCCTAAAGTACCAAACCCATCGAGTACACCCGAGCCAGCCGGTGTAAGCACAAGGGCTGCTTCACGGGGACGTTTTGTTTCCTTGCACCTTGTCCAGGCACAGAGTGAAACAGGCTTTGGACTTTCTCGGCTGCTTCCCACCGCCCTGCAGTGCTGGTGGAGCTGTAAATGCTCCGTCCTCCTGCCCTGACATCTCCCCCGTGTTTCTGGTGCCCTGCTGATGGCCAGAGATCACTCCACAATCCAGGCACTAATTCGCATGGCAAGGGTGTCTCTGTCCACGGCCAATCTCCAGCGCTTCAGGTGAGAGTCAGCCAGGACCGTCCTGATTTTACAGGAGTATGTGGCAACGGGAAGCAGTTAAGCAGGTGCTTGTGGATGGAGACAAAATCTAGCCAGACCGCATGCCTCCCTCCTGGCTATATATATACGGAGGGTACGTGCATCCCTCCCGGGACAGCTGCTGCACACAAAGCTCCCGGCTGGCGCTTCCCCCGGGGGTTATCTAACGACAAGGCAAGGTCATCAGCCAGCAGCCAAGCTGCATTGCTGGGGACCCATGTGACGCCCCCAGGGCCAGCACCCGACCATCACGGCCCTGCTTCCTCACCCGTGCTCCCTGCACGCAGAGCAGACCAGCAGGGACCGGCTGCGGCCTCTCTCCTGGCCCCAGAGGGAATTTGCTGGAAGACCCTCACACCACGGCTACCCAAGCCTCCAGCAAAGTCCCACTCCTGAACATCAAGAAACACTTTTTTATTGGCTCGGGTTGCCCGGAGAGGTGGTGGAGCTCCCTCCTCGGAGACCTTCAGAAGCCACCCGGACATGGTCCTGGGCAAGGTGCTCTAGGTGGCCCTGCTCGAGCAAAGATGGGACCAGTTGGCCTCCAGAGGTCCCTGCCAACCTCGGCCGTGCTGTTATTTGAGTGGATGCGATGCTGCTGGTGCACACCGGTACTAATTTCGATGATTAATATTGTTTGTTTTCTCGGAAGGCAGTGTCGGTAAAAACACTCAGTCTCCCTAGCAATATAAATTCACAGCTACTTCCTCCAAAACAGGAGGCAAACGGGAGAGAGATGAGCGAAAGTCTGTGCATGTTTGCGGTGCTCGTGCTGCGGAGAAAAGGAGAGAGGAAATGAGCCTCAGTGCGAAAGAGAGGAAGGGGAAGAAAAACAGCACAAAGCAAACGCTGCATCCATTGAACGGGACCTGAATTGGCATCCTGGCTGCCGGTTTGACGAACTTACGGTATCACTAAATCCCATTCTCCGTGCGGGGAGAGAAGCCCTGCAACTGTGCATTGTCAGCGTGGCGGAAGAAACAACGGCAGCTGATGCCGGTCGGGGCAGCGTTGCTCACGGGCTCACAGACGGGCCATTGTTCCCAGCGCGGCGACAAAGGGCTCCCTTCTTTCCTCTACCTCAGTCAAGTCGCTCATGGATGTGTAGGAACAGTGCATCTTTCAGGACCACATCAGCTATGGGTAGGATGCCTTGGCTGGCTCCCAGCGGGACCCCTGCCACCCCCTGGCCCTTGGGATGGGCGGTCAGGGTGGTTCACCTCTCTGGTCACCCTCAGCACATCCTAAACTCATCACCTGGACACTGCTCTCCTGCCTCTCCCGGCAGGTGAGTGTAGGGGAATGGGAGTGGTGGTGGTGAGGGGGATTGCTGCAGCCACATTTCCAACTTCCTCTAACGTGTTGGCATAAGGATTTCGCCTTCATTACGTTTCTCACGTTCTTGGTATGGAGGGAGGAACTTGCAGGGAGACACGCAGAGACACAAAATTGGGGCCGTGCCATGATGCACGCAGGTCCTGATGAGACATGTTCAGAAACATGCATGTCCTGATGAAACATGTTCAGAGCCCCACATGACAGAAAAAGGACCTTGCATGGTCAAACAGCATAGTGCAGGGAGATAGGGACAGACAGACAGACAGAAAGATACCTTCAAGTGTTGTACCAGAAATCCTAAGTCTGTCATGTCCCTGTGGGCACCTGACAAAAGAAGCACAGTACATTAGCTTTGAAGTTGATGTTTCAGTATCTCCCTTTCAGGAGATCGGGACATCGTTTTTTAACCAGTGAGAGCAGCAAACAGGTATGGAGGAGCCAACAGCACAGGTGCCACAGCCTCCTCTGTAGCTTTGAACCACGCAAAGCGCTCAGCGGGAGCACCACACACTGGCAGTCGCGTTTGCACACAGCCCAGATGAAGCGAGACCAAATGTCTCCTTGGACGTTGTGTCTCCAGGCTGCACTCATACGTAGTAGCCAAACTACACGGAGTGGCCACTTCTATGGATGGAGGAAAAACAGGCAGAGCCGAGCACATCGTTCAAAGCAGGGGGCACGTGACTGATGTTCTCCTCTCCCTTTAGCTCTCCCAGGAGCTATTTTCCCTGAATTTGGGCTGTGCCTGAGGCCAGGCAGGACAATTCACACGAAGTCTAGCAGGCACACACATGTGAGGACAGACCTGGCCCTGTCGTGGGACCTCCACAAGCAACCCAGGAATACAGCTCAGCCTCTCCTCTGGGCTTTGGGTCCTGGGTCTCCGTTATTTTTAGAGCAGGGATGGGCCAGCCGATTCCACACGTATGCAGGGTAAGAAAAATGAAAAGGGAAGATGAAAGTTGTTTTGTGGTGGAAGACGTCTTGCTAAACCGTATGTATTTATTTGCCTTACCTCTTGGGCTACTGCCCAGAGCCCCACGAGGAGCAGTGGTAACATGTCCACTTGTATCAGAGAGTGCAAAACTTTGAAGGCTGGGCCAAACATGTGCATTTCGGGGAGGTCACCGGAGAAGTTTCTTCTTCTAGAAGTTTCTTCTAGCTATTAGCAGCCAGCCATGCAGCCAGATCCCTGGAACAATGAGATGAGGGTCCGTATTTCGTAGCTCAGGTTAAGCAGGGCAAAACCACGTACCCTTGAATCTAGGGCATTTGGGCAGATTGACCTTCTGCAGCTGGAATCAGGAGTGGCCAACAGCACGGTTTAGCTAACTTCCCACCACAGAGCAGAGGGCAGGTTATGCAAGATTGGTCGAGGGAGAGAGAAACTTTGGCTCCAGAGCTGTTTTTTGTGGCATGCATTTGAAAACAGCTTGCACGCGGCGAGAAGGAAGCCTCCGTGTTATTACAGTTAAAATCACCTCTGAGTATCTGGCCTCTATTTTAAGTAGGTGATGCATGTATGTTCGCATGCCAGTGCTCTTCAGTCTTTTAGCTCAAATAGCAGTTCTATTTTGCTGGGATTTACCCACCTGATGTATTAATAGGCAGCAATCATATGCCCTTTTAACATTCATATTGCTAGGCTAAAAAAAGCAAAGACCGTTAGACTCCTACCATCACCTCTTTCTTTTTTCCAGATCACTCTGCTGCCGGTCTTTGCACTTGGAACATTTTTCTCACTCCTTTTCCAGCTCTGTAAGGTACCTCTGTCCTCCTCAGTACTGGCAGTGCCTCCCTGTTTTGTCTCTTCAGCAAACATCCACGTTTCTTTCTCCAAGGTCATTACCGGAGATATGAATTTGACTGGTGCCAAAAACAGCCCCTAAGGAATTTCATCAGCAATTGCCTACTGCTTTATGTTGCGGTGTCTCTTTATCAAGTAATTCCTTACCCATTTTCGTGTTCAGCTGTGCTTTCACAGCTTCCTAACCACCCGTGTGAAACACAAGTACATTAATACTCCACATAACCGATGTCTAACATTGAGTTTTCTCTCCCCTGGTACAAAGATAATCCAAACCACTCCACATTTCATATAACCAGCTTGAATTTCGTCCCATTGTCAGTATATATGGCATGTTGTTATTTACAGACCCAAGATCTCAGAACAACTTCAACGTGTTTAATTGTTCCTGCTTTGTTTGGGAATAAAGAGAGGCTGTTCTGAGATCTTGGGTCTGTAAATAACAGCATGTCTTTTTTTTTGTTCCATTGCTTAAATTTAGGTAAAATAGTTGGTACTGTTCAACTCTGTGGTCCCTGTCCACACTTCAGTTTAACAGGTTGATCAAACATCCTTGCTTTTGGATTTGTTGCTACTTGATAAAGTCGTTTTTTTTCAGATCTCTGGGAACCTCCTGATCTGAATAAACCTTGCAAGTTTTGCCTTGACTTCCGATGGAACTGGTTCTATTTCCAGGTAGTTTTAGCTATCACTTACAATCCCCTTCTTCTACATCATTTTCCCTGCAAAATGAGGCAAAATGTTGGTTTTATGAGGCAGACCTTGATCTTAGCCTCACTGCACAGAGGCCTGGTCTCTTTCCTCGACCTTCTTAATTTTTCAAAGAACTTCTTTCAGCAACTTATGATTTTCTTTGCCCGGTCTTTCTCTCCTTGATTTCCACTGACTGACAGGTCTTTTCCCCTAAACTCTGTGACCTGTGCAATGTATTTTTTCCTGCTGACCGCTCTCATCTTTCACTGAGGAAGTTTTGTCACCAGAGAGGGGCATGTTCTCTGTGTGCTCTCCATCTACTCCCTTTCCGAAGAAAGCAAGTTAGCTTTTGCAATGGTGACTCTGAAAGTCTTCCACATACAAGTACTTGAGATGCAGATTGCTTCATCGCCTCAGTCCCATAGCTTCTGTGGCGATTCCCGTTTCACAGTTGGAAAAACCTCTGCTGTGGTCCCATGATATTTACTCTTCCACTTAATTTAAACAGAATCAGCCTGTGCCCAGTCAAGGTTAAAAGTTATCTTCTGCCACATTGTTCTGTAATGTCTCACTGGTTACCAAGAGCAGGTCAAACACAACAGCAGCTCTGATTATCTCGCTGCCTCTTTGGCGAGGAAATATGTCAGCCAGTGCAGGAGTACCTGGGTCCAGCCTATGCTCGTAGCAATTATTCTCCTCACGGGGAAGTTAAAACCAGTAGTAATGACAACATTGACAACATCTCTTACGGTTTCCAATGTATACTGGGTCTGTAGTCTTGGACAGAGCTTCTTGCTGCAATGAGTATTACATCCTTCCTCTTGTATGCTCCTTCATTCATCACTTGATCTTAAAGCTCATTCTCCTCCTTCAACTACACATCAAAAGCAGGCATGGAAAACACACAGGTCCCCCCAAAAAAGCTCACATAAACTCCCAAGTCTCCTAAGTGAGAATCTGGCCCTCATTTGTCTCAACACAAAGGGCACCACTGGATTATTCTCTCTCTCTGTCAGGCTCCTCTTCAGTTCTGTATCCCCTTTGTAACAGGGCAGTGATTCCTCTTAAAGAGTCTCTGGTCACACAGACCTGTTTTTCCTCGTGCTCCCTGGGGTCTCTGGCTCCATTCTGTCCATTCCCCCACCCCTTTGCAGCTCCTCCTGAAGTCTCTCCTCCTTTGCATGTTCCTGGACGTCATCCTCATGCTTCCCTGGGCTTTTACATTGAATTGTTCCCACCTCCTCTTTTCCTTCACTGATAGGTTTAGTTTTTCATTTCTCCTTGTTGCTTTTCCTCCCCATTTCCAGTCTTAAAGCTTTTTCTGGAACTTCAGATTGCGTAGTAGCAGGGAAGAACTTGCTCACAGGCCTGATAAACTCTGCTCCCATGTCTGCTCAGAAGGCACAGTAGGGATGACCCAAGCATATCCATCTCTATGCTGCAATTAGGGTAGGGAGACAGGGACGGGGGAACAGGATCCTTGCTGCAGTGGGGTTTTCACATCTCCTGATAGCCTAGAAGGAAGTAAAACCATCTTAACCAGGCACGTGCAAATAAGTGAAACTTATTTCATGCTTCCTAACGCAGCTCTGGAGCATCCTGAAGGGGTCCAACCTTCTGCTCCCCTCTGCCAATACCCGAATCCCAGTCCTCCCCACAGCTCCCCTGCCTCTTTGCCTCGGGTACCGCACTTTCCATCACAGTGCCACTGAGCAGCATCACTCAGGTGAAGCACGGTTTTTTTCCTCCATTAAGTTTCCGTCCCAGAGGCGATGCGTCCACCTGCCGCATGCGGAACAACCTGCCCCAGCACAGCAAAGCCCGGTGGCAGCATCACAAGACTGTGTCCCCTCGCCGCCCGGCAGCCTTGCTCAAGGTCACGCCGCGTGGCAGCAACAGGAATAGAGCTTGCGAATGCCACCTCCTTATCCCACTTGTCCCGGGGCCAAGCCCCTGGGAAAAAGAAATATCCGGCCGAGTGCGGCAGCAATGCCCGGGTGTTATTGTGAAGCTGCAGAACAGGTTAACGCTCGCGCAGAAACCCCAGCCGTGCACACAATAGGCAGCGTAAGGTGCCAGCTCCGGAGGCTGGGGGCCTGGGGACAGGTTGTGCTGGAAAACGCACTGGGGCCCCATCCAGCTGCGCCGGCACTCCCTCGCTGTGGGACTGCCAGTTCCTCCCCAGGAAAAGAGCAACGCCCCGCTGACAGCGCTGGCAGGAAGGCAGGGATTCAGGGACAATGCCCAGGCAGGGTGATTAGGCCGGCCGTTCAGCGGTGCACCAGCCAAGGCGTGAGCTGTGCGTGCACCGCAGTGCACACCTGCTCTCCGGGGCGTGCTTCGTGCTTGCTTTTTGCATAGACCTGCGTGCACAGGATGCTTGTGCAGGCTACCAGCAAGGGAGCAGCAGGGCAGGCTTCACCCAGCTTTTTCTGCTCTGCCCCTGAGGCATGCCTCGAAGGGGGGCTGTCAGTGACCCATGGGGACGGCCACCAGGGCCTGGCAGCAAGGCCCTCGAGAGCTTGAGGGGTTCGCGCACCCAGCGGCTGAGGAGTAAAATGCCCTGCTTCGCCGTCGCTGGAAAAGGTCATGCATCACAGGCTAAGGAGGAATGAGTCTGGACAATTAATCAATACACAATCTCCTCTGCTAATCATATTGATGGAAGATGAGCTCCATCCCCCAGGAAGGGCAAAGGCCATTGAGCTAAACCATTTAGCGGCATTTATTTATATCCTCGGTGGTTCAATAATTTGAATCTTGCCTGATAGCTTCAAGTCCCCGGGGGCTAAGCGATATTGTCCATCTGGGAAAACAAAACAAAACAAATCAAAAAAACAAACAAACAAAAAGAAAACCCCAACCAACACAACCAAAAGAAAAAAAATAAATACACGTACACACGCACACAAAAGCACATATCTAAAAAGAAAAGCAGCCTTTTGGTGGAAACGAATACCTTAATGCATATGGAATGCTTACGCAAATGCACTCCCTTTCTCTAAATTTTCAACCACATGCATGTGTGCATGAAGAATTCCTGAGACATTCCGTGCAAATGGTTCAAAAATATGATTTTCTAAGGGAAGTGTTCGAGAAAATATTGGCAGGGTCTCATACCTTGCTCTTGGTTGCACCGAAACGCCCTGTTTTAGAAGTCTACCATGAAGTGTTAAGAGAGAATTTGCCCCTCGGTCATTCATCCCCAAACCACACCTCTCCTCCCACATGTACGAACCGCTTTGCAACAAAGCAGGCCCTGTAGGTAAGGTGAGTTCACACTTGTGTAATTAAAGCCTGTGTTGTAACACACACGCACCGAGGGACAAAGATGATGTCAAGGCACAGCTGTTTCTGCCACACAGCTGGTTCCCTGGCTCCCCGATGGAAATCCCGCTCTTGCTAAGCTGCAAGGAAGCGGGGGGTAAAACTGTAAATTGGTGGCTGCAGCCTGTCCCTGCCTGCTCTCTGCGGTGCTCAGGCTGTCCGTGCAAAAGCTAGCAGAGCCCTTCTCTCGCATCCTCTGCCAGATGGAGTGACCTATGGAGAAAGGCACTGGTGCTTGCAAAGAAGCTGTTTACTTACGGAGCTGCCCGCTGGGACTTATTTACAGAGCGCTACTGAGAGCCACCAGATCTGCTTGTATAGCTCTGGAGACCATTCAAATCCTCTGTTCCCAGCCCAGCGATTAAGCTGTGCGGAGAGAAGTTAGGACTGAGGATAAAACCGAGCTTTCAAAACAAGGGCCTCTGATCTCAAACTGAGCAAACATTTCCCCTTGCCTGTCTGTGTCAGCTAATTTGCTCTCCAGTAAAAGGGCAGATCGCTTGGGAAACCACGCTGGTGAATTTCTTTCCTACTGCCCCCCGCACCCTGTCCTGCACCCTGTCCACCAGGGCACCAGCAGAGCTCCCTCTGCGAGCAGCTGGCACAGCGTGGGCTCAGAGGTAAGCCTCCCAGCTCAGGTGCTGGCAGGAACAAGAAGACACCCTTTAGAGCCTCGCCGCCTCCTTAACCCTCTCTTAAAAACAGCCACAGGGCCCACGCGTGCTCAGAGGATGCGCCTCATCCTGCTGGCTCTCAGCACAAAGGCACCAACGCAACTGCTAAAGCCACCCTTTGAAAGGGCTGCGGAAGCCAGAGCAGGATTTTCTCACACTGTGAAAGCACCTCTAGACAGGACAGATTCACTTGCATCAGCACAGACGTACTCCGTGTGAACAGGGTTTGTAAAGGCAACGTATAAAAAAGCCCTGTGACAGCAACAGCCTGATGCAGTGTCGAATTTGCACGGTCCTCCACAAGATGGGGCCTCCCCTGCTGCCCTGTCACCTGTACACACAGTATGCGACGTGTGGTGGATGGTGACAAATCTGTGGCTTTTAGTCTATGCATACAGAAAGTGCGTGCAAGTACAGAGGTATATGTATGCATGCACACACCATTAATCAGACGCTCCCGCTGTGGGAAGCCAAGCCCATCCAGCCTGCAGTCCTTGCCTCCAGTTCTCCCAGTAACTGATGAGGTCTTGCTGAAAAGGGCTCTGAGCTTGCATGCATTCAGGTTTAATTTTGTGCTGGTCTTTCCCAGCTGAGTTTGCAGAGAACGCCGCTATTGTGAGGGCAAGAGCCTTTCTGCCATGCCAGCACACGCAATGGCTGATGTTTCATAAGGTGCCTGCCATCGGGAGGACAAAGTCCCGTTGAGCGAGCATTGGCTCTGCCATCCCTGACAGATAGCGAGGGATCAGCTGAATGCAAGCTTGGCAGCCTCCCAGGTCATGGCACAGGGCTGGCCAAGCATGTGAGGCAGCGGCATTATCAGCGCACTGTCCCGAACAAAGTGAAGACATTCGGTTTCATCGCAAGCTAATATTTGCCCCTACTCTTTCCAAGCAGAGGAAGAAAGACGCAGACTGTGCCAGGTCCCCTGCTGTGACATAAACCTCGTGCAGGTACAGGGGAGCTGCAGACATGGGCAAACGCTCCCACATCAGGATTCAGGAATGGCGTCCCATCCAGGTGCAAAGTAGAAGCATTAAATAAAGGCTCTTTGGGAAGGAGCAGAGACAAAAGGACTTAATTCCATGTGTTTCTCCTCACTACAGCTAAAGAAGCTGTGGTTTGCAAGAGACAAGTGAAGTGAAGTCTGTTTTCCTTTAGGTGAAAGAAGCTGCTGGCTGCCCAAAGCATCTGGCCTGGGTGTCTTCTCATCTGTCTTCAATGCCAGAGGCAGTAAAGATGAAGCTCTAGGACTTCTTTCAGCATTTTAGTCTTGGGTCAGGAAACAAACCAGCCAGCATCTCAAGCTAAACAGGATGCTGAAGTACCTAAAGAAATTTAGAGCCATCCTTATTCTGCATGAAACTTGTTTATTTTCTTTGTAACTAAGCTCTATTCATGAACTAGATCCACTTGCATTTGTAAGTCAACAAAATCCATTTGTAAACAGAGACTTATTGGCACAGCTGAGCCTAAGTGACACAACATATAGTGGAGACATCCTGCTCCTGCTGGGACAGTGGCCACTTTCTGCACAGTTGTCCTGGGAAACTCCTTGCACGTCCATTGCCTGTGAAGTGGCGCAGTCCACAAAGGGCTGAGTCGCGATGTCCTGGTCCTAGGCAGGCAAGGCAGGCTGTCTGGTTACAGAGAGGTGCCTGTTCCTCCGCACGCACCAGGCTGAGACTCTGACGAGCAGGGAGGCAGGAGGCCAGGAGCGAGGCACAGCTCAGGAGGTCACTGTGAACCCGTCCAGCTCAAAGCAACGGCAAGGAGATAGGCTTGGTCCCTCTTTCTGTGCACAAGTGCCCCTGCTTGCTTCAGCAGGGAATGAAACAGTGCAGCGACCCTGAAGCCGGTCAGCTCGCCAGCTCTGCCTTTTACGCATGTCCAGGCTTTCCTCAGTCTTTGCAAACATGAGGCCTCTGTACCAGCTTCCCGGGATGCTGTGGATGGGGGAGCAGGGTGAAAGAGATAGAAGAGTCAGTGATAAAACAGACAACGCAGCCCTGGGGTGCCAGCTGTCAACCCCTTTTCTCACCGGCTTTTCCTTCCTTTTGCAGCCCGCTGAACATCCTTTGCAGGTTACTGCAGACCTCTCACGCAGCATCCGTGTCCCTGAAGCAGAGGCAGCCTCTGTCCAGGTGGCTGTGGCTGCGTGAGCTGGCAGGTGAGGTGTCAGTGAAGAAGGTGCCTCATCAAAGGGGCTGTTCTGGGCATGCAGGGATGCCCAGCACCACGCAGAGCCACCACAAACACACCTGACTGAGCCCAGCAGGAGCAAGCACATGCTCTGTGTTTAGCCAACCTTCAGGGAAGCGATATAAGCCAGCTGCTGGATCACAGGAGCCAGGACTCCCACTCCCATCACCTTGTTGCTTGGCTTTGCCTCGACCACAGGACCCCTGTGTTTCCATTTCCTTGCTGTTACTGCATGTGGAAAAGGAGAGGACACCATCCACAAGACATCTGCCCCCTTTGAGAAGAACAGCAAAGGACCAATCCAGCTGGCACTGGCCAGCAAAGACAGGGAGAATCTTCTACCTCTGGCACGTACAGAGACAGCTTGTCTAAGTGCTTGGAGCACAGGTCCTCAGGAATTAAATCCCTGGGGAAATACCTGTTTCTGTCCACCTGTTTCTTCCCAGCCACCCCGCAGTGCTCTGCCGCCACGAGGCCACCCTGCAGGGCAGGGAAAGGCAGAGGCTCAGGCATCTGTCTCCATGCAGGAGTTCAAGCACCTGAACGCCGCGTTATGGATGTGGGCCAAACACCTAAGCACCTGGCAGGAGCTGGGCAGGAGCTGGGAGGCACTGATAATGCCCCAGTGCAAATGTCAGAGGCCAGCTGGTGCCACCCAGCATCACTGGGGGCTGCTGGAGCTGGGCTGGTGTGAGAGAAGGGGCTTCAGAGAGGCTCCAGAGCAGAGAAATTAGAGTGCCTCTCCACTATTCCCTTCCAGAGTTAGGGTGACCAGCTTTTCCAGTAAAGGAAACCCCTTCCTGGGCCTGGCATCTTGGGGCTTGCCTGCAAGCCTTTGGTTTTTCCAGTGATGTGCAGCCAAAGGCTTTGGGCGGTCAGCAGGTGTGTCAGTCAGGTGAATCGAGGCACAGATTGGTTTTAAAGGCACGCAAGCTATCTCACTATCTCTGTCCCAGAGCCTGTCTCCTCATTTGTGCTGCTGCTTTACAGCCTGCTGGGGCCTCTGCACCCAGTTCAGAGTTAATATTTTATCTACAGGTCCAGGGAAGCTCGGTGAAAATTGTTCTAGCCTTGAAATGCCAAAGGTAACTTTAAAATGTTCATGTCCCCTTCCGGACTCTGAGACATTGCTATTAGAAATGTATTCTCTGATAAGGAAATGGCTCTGGCTAACATCTGGGGAGATTATTCATGGAAATCAGTGCTATGATTGTCTCTGTGTCCTTTTCATCTGTCCTTCCTGAACTCTACCTTGATGGAGACCAAGTGCATTAACCTTCCAGCACCGGTGAGAGCAGTGAGAAAAGTGAGAACAGGTCTCCAGCAGAGGAAAATCTGCTCATCCTGAAAAGGCTTCTTTGTTCTCATTGCACAGGATCATTTCTCTACCACGCAGCATATTTATGGGAGGGACAGCAGTGGCAAGGGGAGTAACGATGCTTTTTTGTTTAATTATTAACTCACGCCGTCGCCTGCTGCCACATACTCCAGTCAACACTGCAAGGCAGTGGGGCTGTGCTGGCTGGAGAGCTCAGCATGAGGCGGGCAGTAAAGAAAAAGATAATTTCTCCTTCATCTGCTCGTTTATGTTGTGCTTTGATCTGCCTTACCTTGCTGGTGCTTGGGTTTCTCCACCGGCAACATCTGAATGGCTGTAGCAGGTTTATTCCTACCAGCCAAGCACTGTCCCGACAGCACTTAGAGCCTCACGTACACTTACACACACCGTTTTCCAGAAACTGCTGACACCGTGGTGTATTATTTCTGGGGGACCATGTAACAACTACTTCAAAGAGTAAAATGTAGCTAGGATAAGAAGTTCATCTCACTGAGTTCTTTCGCTGCCATTGAAAAGATCAGTCTTGCAACCCATCGCTGTGTAGTTCACAAACCACCAGGAAGAGTTTTACAGCTCAGAGACACAGGTTTCAGGAGAATTTGCTCTTTCAGGAGAACCTTTTCAGGAGAACCTTCTGCCAAACTTTATTCAAATTTCAATGGAAGTTAACCACATCCAAATCATTTCCAGGGGAAGAGCTGCTTTCAAAGAACCTGTCAGCTTGAAATATTGCTCAGGGGATCACTTTTGTGAGTATCATAATATTTAGACATTTTTTTAAAGTGAAAAAGATCTTCACCATAGATTTGCAATCCTCAGTCAATAAAAAGGAGAAGCCTAACTATATGTAAGTGATTCTAAATAAATCATTTAGGTTGCTGAAATAAAACATTTCAACTGAACAAAAAGGGATTTTTTTTTTTTCTAGCAAAATATTGATTCTTTGAGAAGCTAGAGGTTTTAACATTTTATCCCAATTCAAGATATGTATTTTTCCTTAACACCTAGATTATTTGGCAGAGGGGGAAATTATTTCTCATTCAGCTTTCCTTTTAGAGAGGCAGAATACAATAAATCTGAGGCAAATTTTGCTGGAAAAAAATATTCTCCACCAGAATCCTTTACTTTATTGAAAATGACCCCAAAGCAACCGGTGACATTTGTCACCAAGGTTGTCAGCTGCAGTTTTAGCAGCACTTCCCTCCATGAGTCTGAGATGTCAGCACGTGTCCATGCTGCCTGGGAAATGAGCTGTGTTCCTATATCTCTGTCTATTTTAAGGCATAGCCCATATGCAGTCCTTTCAGCTCCTCGCAGTCAGGAATGTGGCTCCTTCTGGAAACCATCCCCTCGGTGAGACAGCTGGGCTTCGACCGAGGGCTGAATATTCACCATACAACACTGCCTGTGTGGCGTGGGTTGGGATACCCTGAGCTGTGCCGTCAGCAGCAGTGTGCAAGCAGGCACCTCTGTGCTGCAGGTTTCCAAGGTTTCACAACCTCAGCTCTCAGGGCAGGCTAGTGAATGTGGGAGGGACATTGGCTTATGCAATTCACGCAGCTCCCACTTATTTCCAGCCCTCATGCACCAAGAAACTTTTAGGCTACACCCTGACACCCACTTCTTCCCAACCTGCCCCCCCATCAGCTTCCTTTTGAGGCCTCCTCCACTCCCTGCACTCTTCAGGCCGTGAGTCCTCCTCATGGCTTGTGCCAGGTGACCGCCTCTCCACGTCTCGTGGAGGCTGACAGCCAAGCTTTGCTGCCCTGCTTAGTCCAACAGTCTGAAATGACCTTCAAGAGACTGGCTGCAAGGTGAAAGCACAAAAGCAGATTGAAGCTGGTTGTTCAGCATCCAGAAATTAGAGCAAATGAGAGAAAACACAGCTGGTTTGACTGTCTTCTGCAAAACATCATTGTCTAAAAGTCAGATCTGTAAGCCCCAGAGCAGAAGCTAAGAGCCAAGGGCCAAGGTAACACAAACTCAGGGTCCTGAAGGACATCTGGCTGGGCTCCCAATGGAGAGACTGAGAACCAGTGAGAATTGGCACGATATTATTCCAGACCATGTCTAACTGGGTATTGACATGCTGATCCAAATCAGTTCATTATAGTCCCTGCTTTTCCTATGGCCACTCCCGAGGAAATTCAGTAGGATGGTGTAATCTTTGATTCAAGGTGGGCAAGGCAACAGTCCAAGTCAGTAACAAACTTTGGAAACTGACAAGTTTCAGAAGAGATCCTTGAAAATTCTCCCCCAACCAAATGTCCTAATGGTTCCTGAGAGCCCTAATGCAGATTTTAACTACCCTGTGACCATTTAATTTTACTATGGTGTTCATTTTACTTATCCCCAGTGCAGTCCCAGAACAGACTGGCTGGGGGGGGAGACAGCACCCCAGCTGCACACCAAAATCATCAGGTGGTTGATTTAGTCTCTCAGAGCAGGGCTGAGTGATCTGGGAAGGGAAAGAGGAGGAGACCTCAACAGATAGCAACCCTTGGCTTTTATTTAAGCACCACCACAAGCCTCCTGCAATGCCTAGTCTGTAAAGGTGGTGCCCAGGCTTAGGGGGTAATCAGGTTTTATGACTAAAACTCTCCCTCCTCAGTCCTTGAACAAGAAAAGCGTCTCCACGTTTCCTCCCAAGCCCATCAAGCTCATTGATGTGTGACTAACTCTTTCATTGACCAAAGCCCAACCACTTCCCTCACGTGATCTTACATAACTGCTCATCTATTTCATTAATGAATGGAGCTTGAGAAAATTTCCATTGCCCAAGGCCCTTGGGGGAAAACGCATGAGCGCAATCTCCACTTTTTGTGTGCCAATGTGGGATTTTCCTATGGATTAAACTGAGTACAGTGGAATTTTTTTTGGTTGCTGTCATTGGTGCCTGAAACGGTACGCAGATCAGCACCACAAAGAAAGAATAAAAAAAAGGAGCCCCTGCCTGAGCCAGAGGAAACAGGAGTCTCCCTGTGCCAGGAGGAGTGGCAGGGACGTCATCACTGTGGGTAGGGACTGCACCTATTCCCAGGCAGGTGGCTGCTGCCAGGCAAATGCTGCTGTGTTTGCTCAGCCCTGTGCAGAGCCAAAACATCTCCCAGCCTCGGCAGAGACCCAGCAGCGCTGGCTTGCTGGTGTCCTGGGGGCCTGGGGAAAAGAGCTGGTGAACAGCTCTCTCTGACCTGACACAGCCAGGACAGGGCAGGCACAAGTGCAGTCCCTATGGAAAGGTCTCTCAGGGTTCTCCATAAACTGAACTGCTTCCTCAGAGAGCTCTTCAGCTTTTCCTCTGCTCATAGGGAAGGTGTCAGTGATCCAGAATGGCCATGGAAGCCTCGTCTTCTCTCCTTGCTCTGAATGCAGTGTAAATCCCCAACTCCCAGGCAGCAGTGGAAGGGGGTGATATCTACCTGTTGAGAGATTCAGCATGTCAAAGACACGTACACCAGCATTTACAGCAGGTAGGAACTGTAGGAAAGAGGGGGATACCCCACTATTTCTAAAAGCCCACGCTGATGCTTCAGATTTTCCCATTTTAATCACTTCACTGTGGTGCTCCCTAAGAAATAAGTTACTTTTACCATAAAAGTCCTCCCACAGGTAGAAGGCTGGGATTGGGGGAGGTCTACCTCTCCCAGAGCAATGTCACACAGAGGCGTTCATACGTGCCAGAAACACGTGATTTTCAGAAACACTATTCATGCTGTTCTCTGAGGATGTACTTTGGAACGAAGGTATTTGTTGGGTGTGCAACGTGGGCTTCCCGCTGTGTGAGCTACAAATTTCATGGCCATAGGCCTTGAGGAAATTCTGCTGAAGCTAACAGGATAGCTAGCTTGAACTGGGCACTGGACTACCATGAGGGATGGAAGTGGCAGCCCTAAAATACTGGAGGATGCTCCTTTCTCTTTCAGTTCATGGGAAGAAAATGCAAAGGCAGCCCTAGCCTCTGTAATGTGTGGTCCACGTGCAATGATGAGTGAATATTTAACTGCAGGAAGAACATTCCCTTCCAGAGATTGAAGTGTCCAAGTTAATCAGTTCCAGAGTATATATTCAAGTATATTCAAGTCACGGGTGTCAAGAGGACAATGCAAGTTCAAAACCTTGAGGATGTTCAAAGTCTTCTACTACTCCTGGTCATGTCTCCCCTGCGATGCTAAAAAGGAGTATCTTTTCACCTGCTGAGAAAGCAGGATGATTAACTTACTCAAGGACAGGCCTCATATAGAGGGGGAAGGGATGGATAATTGTCAAGTAGGGAGGTTTTAGATTCTCCTTTTACATCCGGACAGTGCTTCAGAAGCCTGGGAGCAAAGGCTGCTGCAGTAGTTGGGCTGGGAAAGCCCTCAGGCAGGACTGGAAAGGTTCCCTGGACAATCAGCGTGCTGGGTGTTCACCATCTCCTGTTGGGCTGAGATTCTCGTGACAGAAATTGTTAGTGGTTGTGGTTCTGAGGCTTTTTGCCAGACCCTTTTCTTACACAACATATTTAAAGTTATTATTTCACCCTAGTATACTTAATTTCCCTTCGTCTGACCGAGACTTAGGTATCAGCATGCCTTCTCTCACCTGCACCACTGGCTGATTAGCTAAGGGAGCTGGGATCTTGGCTGTTCACTCCTCAGCCAACCTCTGACTTTGCCTGGCACGTCTCAGCAGGATGATGTCTCCCTGTGGAGAAAACAAAACAAAACAAACAACAACAACAAAAACTTCCATAATTCTTTACCATTACGTCCACCTCATCCCTGTTGTCTCCCCTGTAAAGCCCTTTGAGGTTCAACGCGAGTGTTTCCAGTTCCCTGCACCAAACAATATTCTTTTCTCTAGCACCCAATTTGCTTCAAGCTGGGAGGAGAAAAGGGGGAAATGATGCAGTGTCTAAGTCCATTTGGATGACTGAGCATCTCTTAAGTGCTTCAACCAAAGTACTCATTACTGTTGTGGTTTTTTGTTTTGTTTTTTAACAGTCAGAGATTTTATTATGCAAATGTAACTTTTGTGTATCATGCAATGCTCAACTCCTCCTAGAGGAATTATGAATTAGAAGCTGTAATGGTAAACTGAACTCTGGCTACAAAATAACAAAGAAAAAGTTTGTGCCGCCATTTTTCACCTTGTATTTAAACCTTCTGGACTGAGCAGCCCCAGCCAGGCACTGCATAAACTTTTTTTCCCAAAATGAGACGACAGGGGCCAGGGGCACGAGCTAAGCTGATTAGCACAGCTAAAGCCGTATCACATTGCCACAGCGGGATCATATGATTGATCACTGGGGTAAATAGTCAGGAAGCTTCCCAAGGGATGGGGGACAGACCGGACATACCGAAGAAGCCAGGCGAAATGGACATTCAGGGTGTGTCGAGGGGAGGATCTGATATCATTCGCCTGCTGTAGGGCAGATTAAAAAAGCAGGGTGACCCTTGCTTTGAATGACATCTTCCACCAGCTCTGAACGCATACTTTCCGCCACTGACCCCCACCTTCCCCGCGAGGCCATGGGTGCAGCGGCGGCCCCATGGTCCCAGCCCCAGCGGGCCACGCTGAGGAACCATCTTGTTGCCAAGGGCAGCGCCCCAAGATGGCGCCCGGCCCGAGATGGAGCCGGCAGCCGGCCCAGCGCCCACCCTCTGGCCTGAGCCAAGCCCTTCACGAGCATGGCCAGGGCCCGGCAGGTCCTGTGGGCCCAAATAGCACCAGATCAAAGGCTGGGGCCGATGCTGAAAACAACAACAACAACAACAAAACAAAACATGAAGGCCACAAGGCTGTGAGCAATGGAAAGCAAGTGCTCAGCTGCCCCGAAGAAGCTGTATTATTAAACAGGTGTGAGCGCCGGCTGCCACCTGCCTCGAGAGCCGTGCCGGGAGAGGACAGCTTTCCGCACATGCAGTGCTTTTACAAACCTTGCTTCCTATCAGCTGTTAAAAAAGAAGCCCCCCTCACCTGATATGTCCATGCGAACCTTCTCATTTAACCACAGCTTTGCCAGTTCACATTCCTCCTGTCTTTTCTTTCCTGCCCTAGCAAAGACTAAGATCATTTGCCAGAAACTAAGACAAAGGCTTGCTGCTGCCCTCCAACAAGAAATAACAGCAACTAGGCAAGCAGGGACACACAGAGCTGCATGGAGAGTGGAAGAGAATGGCGCCTATTATCTTGGTAAGCTGCTGTTGACTTTGAGGCAGGACTCTCAGGGAAAGGTAACAGCTGGTATTAGACAAATGATACAACTAGGAAAAACAGATGAGCTTTCAGAGGCACAAATCTTTCTTCCGAGCTGAAGCGAAAGACTGTGAATGTACACTGAAGCACAGACTGCAAAAGTTTCCTGAGTCTCTCTCTTTCGTCAGGGGAAAATGCAGTTCTGCAGGGAAAGACCTTGCCCTTAGACATACAGCAAAAGAGAGGTATGACAGGATCCCTGATACAGTCTGTTCTGCGATGAGATGGTACCTGCCCACCCACAGAAACCATGGCTGTTGCTGAACCACCAAATTATTAGGAGCTCTTTGCAGGCACTGAGGAGAGCTACCAAGGTTCAACGGAGCTCAAGAGCAGCAGCACCACGGAAAAAGCAGCTGGGTTACAGGAGGCATGGCACAAAGGCACTTGAGCTGCGTCCAATGGCCAGTGAAGCAAACTATACTCTGCCCAGTTACAGGGTCAAGCAGCGGTAGCATATTGATTAATGGCGTCAAAGTCTCTAGAGGATCTGTCTGAGATTCAGCAGACACTTTACACTGCGTTATGGGATCTGTAGTTTTGCCTTAGGCAAGCACTCCCAATTTGTATGTGGGCAGATACCTTGGCTTTAATATTTAAGAAGGGGACTTGCACAAGAGACTGCATTTGAATATAATCACATTGTGTGTCACAGGAGAAACCCAGCCTATAGGCAGCAAACTCTGGCCTTGTGACTGGTGTTCAGCTATGCAATTTCCTATTGCATGGCGTAGTCATTTTCAGACCTGCTGTTTCAGGCCTGTCTCACCCTCTGCTTTCCCTGTGTTATGAAACTCTAGAGACGCTTCCCCTGCAACAATACTATTCTGTGCAGTAGGAGAAACACACACACACACACACACAAGAAAAAAAAATACTCGGACTGATCAACTCTGGTATCAACAAGCAGGTGTCTCGTATAGCAACAAAAGAACCAGCATCAATAATGGAGAGGGGAGAGAGAGAGAGAGAGATGCAATGAAGTGGAGAGAGAGAAGCCAATCAACTTAATGAAATAAGGCACAAGGTTAGAGAAGGGCTATTTATAGACTCCAACTGGTTCAGCCCTGTGCACTTAGAGGCTGGTTCAAACTGGCTCCTTAACAGCAGTAATAATCATTACAGAAAAGAAAGAGAAAAAAAGTGAAAGCTTGGAAAATTCACTGCCGGAGGTAAAGCTTTAGAGCCAGGGCTGGCTGGAGTCAGAAGTAACTGCATTACTGAGAGATTGAAAGGTTAATAGGAAACCAGCTGACACTGAAAGGGAACAATTAGAGAGGTTAAGGGGCTTAATATTAGATTAATGGTTGCCTGGAGGAAGAAAAGCAGAGATTTCAGGAAAATGGAGAATGGTGCGCAGAAGGCTGTTTTTCATGGACAGAGAGACCCAGGTCTGCTCCTGCCACTCCCTGGATAAGCTGGAAGAAAGTGTCTCTGCCATTCCTTGCCATTCGAGCTCAGTCTCCTCTTCCTTCTCTCTTCCCTCCCATCTGCTTCTCTCTTTAACTCCCTTTGGGTTTACTCTCCCCCCTTAAGCACTGTCTGTGTGGTCTTTTCTTAGTGTCTTCCTTGTGTTCCTCATCCATTCCCCCACTGGCTCCTTAAAGGTCATAATAATAAAACAATGCTTAGAATTCCCATGGCCCTTTCATTCCTCTTCAGCATGCTGCTCTCCAGAGGCAGGGGTGGTAGTGGTGGGAAACTTTTAGCACTTTTATCGGTGTTCCCTGTAGCCAGGAGTCAACATTTCAAAGGAAAAATATATGTATATTGACAAAGATCAGATGACAGGTCTGTTCCCCAGCAAATTTCCCCTGAGTAAGTGGAAAATACTGTCATTGGTGAGGCCCTGACTATCAGAAGTTATTTTCAAAAGCTTTTTAGTGGGAGTGTTGGACATACTGCAGAGAGGACTGAGTTAGCAACAGAGGAACTTATGGCATGGATCAGGGGCATCCCAAAACCCAAAGGGAAGGTTGATTGTGATAAGGGGGGACATCCAGCACATGGGCTGAGAGACCACAAGGAACACAACCCTGGCAGATGAAGGTTCATATGCACCTTGCTGCTGCACAGTGTGCTGAGCACTGAAGGGACAAAAGGGTAAAACGGGCCCCTTAAAGGAGGACAAGAGAAAGGAGGGTGTACTATAGCTCAGAGGTTCTGGATCTTCTCCATCAGGTCTCACCTTGTGCTGCAGAGGGAAGGAAATAAGCAGTTTTGCATTCCCCCACAGGATAGGATGAGTAGAAAAGGGGTTGGGATGGACTCATTGGCTCTGTACAGCGCACAGACTCCACAGCCATAACCTGACCTGTCCTGCTTTCCCCTTGCTAACACACTCAGTCCTGAGAGTCCCTGTACCTCGGTACCAGGAGAACCTTGTCACACAGCACCACCAGCTGCTGCTTAGGACTGTGTTGGGAGCACTGGGCTCCTCCCGGCACTACCCTGAAGCCCAAGGAGAAATCCTTCCTTCCTGCACCACCCGTGGCTGCTGCACGCTCAAGGATCTTTCCAAAGGCACGTGCTCCTCCCACGGGACAGGGGGAACTTTCCCCGAGTGCCTGGCCCTTGGCTGCTGCTCGTGGACTCAAACAAGCGCAAGCTGGCTGGATCCATCTGTATCTCAGGCTGCTTCCCACAGCACAGCCTCTCCTCTGAAAATCTCCCTGGGCAAGATTAGAAAGCAATGCACTCAGCACTTCCTTCTAGGGCTGTAAAAGCCAGGCTGGGGCTCAGACACTGTGCAGGCACCTGACAGAAAGTTTTCCCCACTTGTGATAATGACAGCGAACGGTCCCAGCTTAGACGAGCTGTGGGCATTTGTGGCTCCAAAACACTTGAACTGCTGTGCTCTGGCTTAACGCAAGCTGTGGAGGTCACCCATGGCCTTCCAAAGGGGAGAAGACCAAGGAGGCCCTGGCTGGCATCAGGAGGCAATTCAAGCTGTTTTCTTCATTTATTTGTGATGGCTGAGCACTGCTGGGATACTGCTAATTGATAGAAAGATTAGAAATATTGCCAGAAAAATATTTTGTGGATGTGTGTCGCTCTTCAGTGCAGCCACATCTGCCTAAAAGGAGCAAGCCTGAAAGGAGAGGCTCTCCCTCCCACCTTCGTGTCCTACGCAGGAGCATGTGCCACATCTAACACAAGCCTTCCCCTGTGCCTGGCCAGCCACATCCTTGGACATGCACCTCCCCTTCAGAAGACCTGATCTCCTCCCTGTGCTGACTTCTGCCAGAGCCCAGGCATACCCAGCACCTTCAGCCCAGGAGCCAGGCCTGCAGTTATTTGGCTTGCCGTTAGTCTCTGGAACTCGCCGTGCTGTTCCCCCAGCCTGGGGATGAAGAAAGGTAAAACAATACCCACCATTTCATAACAAATCGCAAATTAAATCGACTCCAGCTCAACCGTTAAGGAACACGTTACCTTTTCCATAGTCACCCCCTGCAGGCAAGAGCCTGAGAAAATGTAGCAACAGCTATTCTTTAACAGTTAGGTAAACTTTGACACAAAACTTAAGCGACGAGCTCCAAGCGAGACAGCCAACACGTGGCAGATTTCTGACTACAGAAATCAGGAATCCTACCTCTTGGTTTCTTGTTTTATTGACTGAGTTGTCTCCCCCTCCCAATCAAAGATGACTGCCAGAGGAAAAGAAACGCAGCTTGTGCCCTTTGTGCTTCTTTGTAAGAGACTAAGGATTCTGTAGGATTACAGTTCAGGGAAAAAAAGATTAAGCATTTTTCTACTTTTTTTTTTTTTTCTTTTACATTAGTGATGCAGGTCTTCACGAGTCTAAAAGTCTCCAGACTGTCTAGCCTAGATCATGAGAAAACGGGAATAAATGAAAGACAAGAGAGCAAGGGGAGGGGAGAGGGGGGAGGAAATTGAGTCAAACTCCCCAAGTGCTATTTGTAAGCAGCAATGGCATAAACACAGAAACACAACAATGCACAAAATATCGGTAAAAAAAAAAAAAAGATGTGTAATTGAAGAGCTGAGTCTGAGAACCCACAGGGGTCAAACTCTGAGAACCCCTGGAGGTCTATGTGGGAAGAGGAAAAGGAATTAAAAAAAAAGGATCCCCATATCTTCCCCTTCTCATGAGAAACCCTAAGTGGCGTGAGGTCTTGAACAAGGCAGACCCAACCTACAGGAACAGGAAGGACTGGACAACAAAGCAGAGACATGGCTGTCCTTTTTAATCCTCCTGTGTTGGCTGGGCTCATGCAGAGGAATCCCTGGAGAGGCAACGCTGAAGGGAAGGACCCTGGAGGTGGGTGGGGAAGGCCAACAATACAAAAGGCAATTATGAAGTGAAGCAGAGGTGAAGAAAGCAGCAGGCGAACAGGGCTGGAGCAAATGTCAGCACTCAGAGGAAATTGTCCCATTTCAGTCCAGAGGGACTTCAGCTTCTGGCTGTCAGAGCTGTCCCTTTTGCAGTCTTTCTCTGCCCTCTTCCTGCCTTTCCTCCCCTAAATGTTAAAAAAATCTCCGTCCATTCCAGCTGCCCCCACGTCTATCCCAGTTCCAGCTGTACCTGTTTAAACCACTTCTGAGGCTGGGAGATTCAATTACAGCTAGCCTGCAATATGCAGGCTTTGCACTGCTTTAATAATCAGGGATCGAAACCTCCACGAGCAGAGGGTGGAGGGAAGGAGGTGACTGGGGGTGTATTGTGAGAGGTGTACCAGGGCAGGTCACATCTGGATGCGGCTGAGGGGGTACACAAACTGTGCTTGCACAAGGGCACATGGTTGCAAGTCACTGGGCACTCTGTCCCCTAAAATCCAATTCAGAAAGCAAAAGCCTTTCCTTGGGAAATCTATTTTCCCCATTCCTTGAAAATCCACTCATGTAACTCCTCAGAAGCCTCCACGTGCAGAGCATTAAATAATAATCTGTTAAAATTACCTCCCTCCTGACCTGCCAGGAACACTTCATTGCTATTTCTAGACGTACTGAAACACACAAGTCCAAGGACAATCTGCAGTAACCAAGTGTAAATCTTGTGGAAACCCTGTGTCAGAAAGCAGGTAAACACACTCACTGCTCAGCTCACAGCCTCCTCGGGCCATGCCTGAACTTTTCAGGCCGGACTGGAGCCTTAAACTACAGCCACAGCACGCCCTGCAGCAGGGAGCTGGAGGGGACTGCGAGGAGCCCTTCCCACACAGATGCTACGAGCCATTGCTGATGCTAGAGCGCTGCCTGCTGGCCCCTCGTACCGGCAGCACTTGGAAATGCTTCCACAGGGCAACCCGCAATCTTGTTCAGGGAAGTATTTCTGAAGTCCTACTTGTCCAGCTCTGCCGTGTTTCTACCAGAGACTTGGCATCCAGGTTCTTGCCTGCTGTAAACAAGATGTAAACAGTTTTGTGAAGCAGCCTGGTATTTATTTCTATCGGATTTCCAGCCATTTTTGCAACTCCCCATGGGAGTCTGGACCATGTTGTCCAGCAAGCTCTGTCAAACAGTGGATGCTCAGAAAAAAAATGACACCCCACATCACTGAGCGTTTTTACATACCTTGATAGAAACATACTCAAAAATCCATTAATACCACAGTTATGCAACCTGGGTGGAACAAGTGTCGAAGTCTCTGTCCTTTTCCTGTACTTATGATGTGCTGGGTGACAGAAATGATGCTGTGAGTGACACAGCTCTCATCACAGAGGCAGTATCTTGGATGCTCATGAAATTATGAATAATAATAATAAAAAGATGCAATCCCAAATGAATGACCTTCATAGATGTAATGTAGGACTGTTGTGCCACCTTTGCAGAAGTATAATGATCTATTATACTGGACTCTGTCCTTAGCCTGAGGATCTGGAGAAAATTTAGGTAAGAGCAAAAACAAATAGGTAGTGTATAATGTAATTCATGCATTTGCAGTATGAAAGAAAACAGAGCTCTAGCAGCAGATTGGGATTACCTGTTCCTGAACCTACAGCTCTCCTAGGTAATGACAGACACCTCTCCATACAGACACACACATGCACACAGAGCAGGAAAGAGGTGCTGCTCCTAAGGCCATGGGGCTCAAATGGATGAGACTGGTAATGGCAAAGGGATGCATGCACTTGCACGGATCTTCCAGGGACTGAAACAGTGCATTTAGCTCTCTCATGGACACCCACAGCCCCTTGTTTTCTCACTATTAGCAGGTAATGCCATGTTAGGTATCCTCAGCTAGAGACTCCCATTATTCACCATTGTTTGCTGTTTTGCCACATGTGAGCCAGGAGGCTGACATTCTACATCCTCGGCATAAATAGGGCAGATGTAGGTGGGAGGTGGGCAGGCAGGCAAAAACAACGGTAAGGCTGTTAAACGCCTTCCTGAAGAACTGGTTCTTATCTCTACTGCTGTCTGAGCTCCTCTGTGCTGTATATAGCCCAAAACATACAGCTGAATACATATTTAAAGTAGACAGTGGCCAAACGTCTGTGTGGGGCCAGAGGCTGCCCAGATCTTAACCAACCTACTGTTTCAGCAGATCAAGCACTCCTCCTCTCATACCTGCTCCAGCACAGTTCAGTGGAGACTCCTACATCTAGGAAAAATGGACCACAAACCATTTGCAGTCCATTACCAGTGCTGATATGGCAAATACTGTAGTAACTTAAAGCTTTTCTAGTCCAATAGCTAGGGGTACTAAGGCTAATAATTTACTTCTCTAGCATACTTCCCTCTCCTGTATGAGTAGTGCACAATAAAGGGATGCTCACACATTCACGTGCACCTACGCAGAACGTAAAGATTTGCACACACATGGAGCACAAGGTTTCCAGCCACCACTGGTCTCTACTTAACAAGTCAAAGCACCAGCTTGTACAGCTCATGTTAAACACAACTGTTCTCCTGAACTCGCGGTTACTCACAAGGAAGCCCATCTTCTCTGCTGCCTAAACACAGAGTGCCACTCAAGAACTGAGACTTGAATCACCAGTCTGAAGCTATTTTTGCATTTCCTGTTTCCCCTTGGGTGCAATAAAAGACATTTCTATTAACTTGTAGCTTCAACTAATGGTGAATGGAGTTCTACTTAAAGCATATGATGACCTCAAGACTACTTCAGTACGTAGGAAAGCCAAGACTTAGTCATATATGCTCCTTAATCAGTGAATACATCTGGAAGTCTTGGTCATAATTCTGTTGTGTGTCAATTTTCCCATTAGTAAAGTGAGCACCATACCACCCACCACCTGTTTTAGAGGGCAGGGTTAAGACCCAAACTGTTTATGAAGTAGTCAGATGCTCTGGTGGGAACATTAAAACTCAAAAACATTTGAGAGAATTACTTTAGCGTACAGCCTGGATTATACCTAAAAGAGAAAGCCAGGGAGCTACACAAAGTAAGTGCATGGTGGGGTTTTTATTTTTTTCTTCTTTTTTTTCTTTCTTTTTTTTTTTTTTTCCTCAAATTCCAGTAAGTATAGGAGGAATAAAATAATTGATGACAGAGCAGAAAATCTCGAATTCAGCACTCTCTAATCTTTCAGTGTTTGATTTTGCCATTATAGTAAACTTCTGCCTACATTTATTTGTCTCTAGAAATAGAGAACTGGAAAACAAACAGATAATAAAGACTTATTAATATGGAGTTATGATTATTTCAATTCACCATACGCTTGCTACCACTGTCATGACTCAATGACTACAAAAAGCATATTAAATCAGTTCTGGACGATATACTGCAGCGGTGAACCAGAACAGCTTCGTATTTAATTGGTACTGTTGAGCAAAACTCGTGATTCAGAGCCATGATGGAGCCAGAAAACAGTAAATATTCTGTCCTCTTTCCATACACTGGCACATTCAGGGATCGTTTGACAGCGGTCCTAAATTAGGCATTATTTGACCTTTTTCCCTGCTGGGTTGGCCACAGACACCACCGGTCAGCTCCACACTGACTAGAAGCCAACAAGAGTCTTTTCTGGGGATGCTGGCAAGCTTCGGAGCAGATGTAACTCAGTGGCTGTGCGAGGACATTGAGCAATAAAACTCTGCTGATCTGCTCCTGCTGCTGGAGGGTGAGGGAAAAAGTGGTGGAGATGGGAAGTGGAAGGGTTCCCAGAGCGTGACACACAAGCACATGCCCTCTAGCAGTCTATGCGTAATGAGAAATGTGATCCACAGCATCCCTGGGTCATGTTTTTTGACAAGGAAATGTTCCCCACCCCATGAGTTGGCCTTTATCCATAAAGGCCTTCAGCCGCAAAGTCCCACAGCCAATTCTTTACAGCTTTCTTCTTCTCAGGACCAGGCTTTGGCTCATCCTGCCTCCAGGGCCTTGCATTACCCTGAATCGTGATTACACTGTTGAGATCACTTTCCCCAAGGGTCCAGGCCCCTCCTTCTGCTGATCTAAAGACAATAAAAAATGCCGTGTATAAGCCAATTTCTAATTCCTCTAGGAAAAAAAAAAAAAAAGCCTACAACAGAAAAAATAATAATAATAAAATATCAGGCCTGGAATACATGAACAACAATATATCCCACAGGATAAGCCACCCCCACACTTCCCAAATGCCCCTTGTCTGAGTAAGTTAAGTGGGTGGGAACCTTCTTGTAGTTCATAAATGAGTAGAGTAGGGTCGAGTAGAGTAGGGTAGTGTAGAGTAGGGTAGGGTAGAGTAGAGTAGGGTAGAGTAGAGTAGGGTAGAGTAGCGTAGGGTAGTGTAGAGTAGGGTAGGGTACAGTAGAGTAGAGTAGAGTAGGGTAGAGTAGAGTAGGGTAGAGTAGAACCTTTATGCTGTCTCCCTAGGACAGTCCTCTGGTCTGACTGACAGCTGCCATCCCCACCAATGACTTTCCTTGATTAGTTTAGTAATATTAGTTATTTAGCTTGGCATTCACTTAAACCTGAGAACTCCAACTGAAGTGAAATGTCCACATACGTAATTCCCAGCCAGCACTAGCAGGGAAATGTCAGTGTCAGTGGAAGGCGTAGCCCCTGCTGCCAGGAATGCAGGGCACGGCCTATTGCAGCACCACGTAAGAATTTCAAGAGATGATTCTGAGATTAATTCATCTTTTGAGCCCTGAAAAACACTCTGTTTTGCCGTACCATACACAGAATTTCTGAACTTTATTTATTCTTACCTCCACTTACCATTTACCACTCAGTTCACCTCTTCTCCATCTTCCTGGTCCAACTCTCCACTCTTCTCTCCCACGCCAAGAACCGAACAAGGACAAAAGGAGGCTCAGAAATGCATACTTGAGGAACACTGAATCCCTCAGTGGAGGGGAATGGCAAACAGACACTACCAGACATGAAAGAAGAGGGAAAAAATAGTCTGAAGGGAAATAAGTTTGAGATTTGTAAGGCTAGGGATGAATTTTCCATGTATAGAGACACAGTTTGCATCTCCAGCTATTAGAAAAAAATACGTTTTGGGACTCACGGGTCCTTCCTCAGACTTCCAACAGAGATGAAGCAGCAGCTGCATTATTTGGGTCAAATAATGCTTTACTAAGCAGAAACTCAGTTACATCCTTGGGCATAGGATCCACTGATTTCTCCCATGTCTGCACTGCTTGAATCACAGTAGTGCACATGGTCAGCTCTACTCCTTTCAAGGAGGACAGACCCCTTGAGTTCAAGCCTAAGACAAAGCTCCTCAGCATTTTGTTCATGTGCCCATCAGGATCCATAGAAATGTTTCGTGTCCTTGTACCAATGCAGAGGTCGAAACACACCCAGAGACAGCAGGAGCACACAAGCTCACCTCTCCCTCGCTGCTTTGGCCATTAGTAAATTAACCTGCTGCTGCTTCAAGAGTGTTGCAAATGTACGTCCTGGTAGCAGTGTGACACAGACGGTGCTCATCACCTCCTCACAGCCTGGCAGGTGTTACCAGCCCCTGGCTCCTGCTGTCTCTAGCTTTAGCTGCTCCGGGAAGGCACAGTCCTCAGCTCTGCCTGCAGAGTTGGATGCAAAGCTGGCTGCCAGGCACCGATGCAGCCTGTTAACTCTCACAGCTGCTTTCACGCTGTAATCAGTCCTAGAGTGCTTCCAACGGTTGCACAGCCAATGATGAATCAAGGACAATGTAATTTTTCAACCAGCAGAGGGGTTGCTGGCTGAACAGGGTGTTTGCAAACAACTGCAAGCCAGTTTGTGCACACCAGCACGCCACAAAGTTGCCTCGACACCCAAAATTCACAAAATCAGTTCTACACCAGCACACGAGCCTTTATTCTGGGATAAAAGAGGAGCGACGTCTCCTGCAGGCACTGCTTCCACAGGTTGAAGCCTGAATAAAAAGTAGAGTCGGGACCAAGGCATCAGTTGCAGCGTTTCTTATGAGCACAAGCATTCGTCAGCAGCTTCTACTATCGGTTTCTATTGGCAGCAGTCATATCTCAGCACCAGCACGGGGTGGGGACACAACGTGGTGAGAGGTCAGGCTCGCTTCCTGGCATGCTGTCAGCAGTTCCTGGACTTGAGTCATACACCAGCAAAAAAAAAAAAATAAAAAAAATCAAGTTTCTTCTTCATGCATTTTTGCAGAGACATTCAAAGAGAGGCACTGCGCAAAGCGAGGGGGAGAAAGCTGGCAGAGGCTGGAGCTCTTGGTCTAAAATCAGCCTGCGATAGCAGCTGGTTTCTGAGCTTCTGATACAGCTCCTAAGTTCCAAGAGTTACGCTGAATTCTTCTCTGACAACTTTGGTTAATTAGCTAAAACTGTTCACTAGGCTGTCACTCCTTGCTTGGGAAACAAAGTGGATGATACCAGGTACCGAGGAATTTTCAAAACCACACCCTCTGAGACTTTCGTGTGCTGCTTGGTATTAAATTGCACGGGTTAAATGGAGTGTATTACAGGAACTGGTTTATTTTCTGGGAAGAACTTCTACCAGTCCCTTCAAACATTTTTTTTTGACCATTATTTCTCATATTAATAACAACAGAAAGCAAGCCGAGCAGGAAACAAGCTGTATGCCTGCCCTTAACACCATATACGTGACAGACGACATCTTTGCCTGAAAACTTGTTAAAAAGTACCTAAGCAGATAGCATCATCCTGTGAGCCTGTTGAAGGTGCAGTGGAGAAGGATGTTTGGCTCAGGAGCTGTGACTTAAAAATAAACGAATAAAGCACTCTGGGTTAAAGATTTTTTTGGGAATCACTTACTGACTTTTAAGATTAAATAAAATGTGTACGTATACATCACAAAAGACACTGGAGTATTTTACATCATTATACTTTTTTTTTTTTTTAATAAATTATAAAAACATATTTACAGTCAGCAGTAAAAGATGGCCCAGGTCTAACCTTTAATCTAAATCTCCCCTCTTGTAGTTTAAAACCACTCCCCCTTGTCCTGTCATTAACTGCCTGAGTAAGAAGTCGCTCTCCATCTGTTCTATAAGCCCTCATTAAGTACTGAAAGGTTTCAAGGAGGTCTCCTCAGAGCCTTCCAGGCTGAACACCCCAGCTCTCTCAGCCTTTCTCCATAGGAGAGATGCTCCAGCCCTCTGACCATCTTTGTCAAGCTTTTCATCCACCAGCACTCTCCGGGCCTCTGCAGGGCTGCGCTCAGTGAGTTCTTCTCCCAGTCTGTCCTCCTGCCTGGGATTGCCACGATGCAGGTGCAGCACCTTGTACTTCAACTTGTTGAGCCGTATTAGATTCTCAAGCTTGTTGAGGTCCCTTTGGATGGCTTCCCTTCCGTCTGATCAGCTGCATCACTCAGCTTGCTGATCACAGATCCTCTTCATACTCTTCGTAACTACTAATGAGGTTTCAGTACCAGCAAAAGCATGCAGGAGGAACTTCAAAGTCCTGCAGAGCTCGTCAACAAACATTTTTGTCTGCAGACTGGCCAGTGTCATGAGGAAAGCTCTGAAATACGAATGGTGGCAAGGGAGCTCACAACCCACAGTTAAGTTAGGTAGTTTTGGACAGGGGGCCAAAGTAAAAGATAAAGGTTGACTGGAACCTTAGAAGGAAAAAAAATGAAAAAAAAAGGGGAATAAGGAGGCCCAACGTGTGCAGCATGGAAAGCAAGTAGTCTTCCGTGCAAGTTTACAGACTAAGACATTACAGCAAATTTCAGGCAGCTGGTAGGCAGGATCTCATCGGAGACAGCACTGAAGAGCGAAAGAACTCAAAGGCAGAAGGTCTTAACAAAGACTTTCTCCAAGCATGAGCACAGCCTGGCCGGAGGGTCAGGCAAATAGGCAGGCAAACTGGAAGATCAGCTTTGCTAAGCAGGCAACTCCTGGCACAGATGTGGCACCAAAAATTACATATCTAGATAGAGACAGAATTTAGGAACCCTGATGGTTCAGGTAAGGATGTTTTCAGGAAAGCCAGAACTCAACTACATCCAAGACTTTCAAAGGACGTCAACAAGAGCAGGATCTGCTGCTGTATTAACTGAAATCAAACAAGGAAAGTGTGGGCCCGTTCCTGAATTAGGTGGGTGATTTAGGGATATTGGACAGCGAAGACTTAGTTAATACCTTTCTTGCCTCGTCTTCATTAACAAGATCTCATAGGCTCTGAGCTTAGTCACAGAGTTCAGGAAAAACTATGATCAGTCAAGGATTACCTGAGAACTTGATCCACACCAGTCCACAGGACTTTGATCAGATGCTCAAGGGTGCTGTGAGAGCAGGTTGATGTCATTCTGAAATTGTTGTAATCACAGGCTACGGCTATTGGGGAAGCCCTTGTCAACTAGAAAAAATGGAAACGTTGCATCCATCTTCACAAAGGTCCAAAAGGTCAATGTAGGAACCTACAGTCTCCTTTGCAGCCCTGGGAGAACCCGGTAGCTGCTTCTTTTGGGACACGTTTCTGGGCTTGTAAAGAAAAATGAGCTGGGAAGAGTCAGTTTATATTTGCCAAGGGTAAATCATGCCTAACCTACCTGACTGCCTTCTATGATGATGAAATAACTAGACTTCACAGAATCACAGAACGGCTGGGGTTGGAAGGGACCTCTGGAGATCATCTGGTCCAACCCCCCTGCCAGGTGGGATCACCTATAGCACATGGTGCAGGATGGCATCCAGGTGAGTTCTGAATATCTCCAGAGAAGGAGACTCCACAGCCTCTCTGGGCAACCTGTTCCACTGCTCAGTCATCCCCACAGTAAAGAAGTGCCCCTTCATATTCAGCCAGAACCTCGTGTGCTTTAGTTTGTGCCTGTTGCCTCTCACCCTGCTGCTGGGCACAACGGAAAAGAGACCAGCTTCTTCCTCTCAACCCTCCCCTCAGATATTTATACACATTGATGAGATCTCCCCTCAGTCTTCTCTTTTCCAGGCTAAACAGGCCAAGCTCTCTCAGCCTGTCCTCGTACAACAGGTGCTCCATTCCTCTCACCATCTTCATAGCCCTCCTCTGGACTCACTCCAGTAGCTAGATGTCCCTCTTGCACTGGGGAGCCCAGAATTGGACACAATACTCCAGGTGTGGCCTCACCAGGGCTTAGCAGTGGAGGATCACCTCCCTTTACCTGCTGGCAATGCTCTTCCAAACGCAGCCCAGGATACCATTGGCCTTCTTGGCCACAAGGGAACAGTGCTGGCTCACGGTCGGCCTGCTGTCCACCAGGACTCCCAGGTCCCTCTCTGCAGAGCTCTCTCCAGCAATTCAGTCCCCAGCCTGTATTGGTGCACGGGGTTATTCCTTCCTATTCCTGCACTTGCCCTTGTTGAACTTCAGGAGGTTCCTCTCTTTTTTTCCTCCTCCTCTTAGTAATTATCAAGCTGAAAATGAGCCAGCAGTGCTCCCTGGCAGCAGAGGCCAACAGCATCCTGGGATGTCTCTACAGGAGCTTAGGCAGTAACTTCAGGTTAGTGACTTGTGAGGAGCAGCCGAGGACACTTGATTTGTTCAGTTTAGAGAAGAGGAGACTGCGGGGTGACCTCATTGCTGTCTACAATGTCCTCATGAGGGGGAATGAAGGTGCTGATCTCTCTGGTGACCAGTGAGAAGACAGGAGGGAATGGCTTCAAGCTGTGTCAGGGGAACTTCAGATTGGATATCAGGAAAAGATTCTTCACTGAGAGGATAGTCAAGCACCGGGACAAGGTCCCCAGGGAAGTGGTCAAGGCCCCAAGTCTGCCAGTGATCACGAAACACGTGGACAATGCTCTTAGATATATGGTTTAATTCTTAGGTTGCCCTGTGCTTTGGACTCTATGATCCTTGTGGGTCCCTTCCAACTCAGGATATTCTACAATTTCATGATTATCCCCATCTACTCTGCACTTAGCAGACTGCATTTGGAGCGGCACATCCAGTTTTTGTCCCCTTCAGCAAGACAGACATCAGTAAATTAGATCAAGGTCAGTGAAGATGACCAAGATGGTCAGAGGGTTAGAGCATTTGCACTGTGAGGAGAAGCTCACACCTGCAGAAGAGTAGGCTTTAGGGGGTAACTAACAGCAGCTTTCCCATACCTACAAGATGGTCAAGTAGATGGTGACAGGTTTTTGTTTTGTTTTGTTTTGTTTTTTCTAGCAATACCTGGTGGGAAGATGAGAGATAATGGACGTAAGTTGAAACAACGGAGATTCAGACTGGATATAAGGAAGCAGTTTTTCAACATGGAAAGTCAGACAATGAAAGGGGTTGACAGAGAGGCTGTGCAGTCTCCATCTTTGAAGGTTTTCAAGACCAGACTAAGTGAAGCAGAGTAACTTCGTCTCATTTCAGTGCTGACCCAGGTTTCAGCAGGAGTTTGAACTACATGAACTCCTGAGGTCCCATCTAACTTACATTTTTCCTGTAATTTCTAACACTGCTATAGGCTCCTGTCTGTTGCTAGTCTTCTCACCACTTGATTCATAAACCTGTGGCCTTAACGTTGCACCATGCAGGACTGATTCATTAAACATAGCTGCAGGTACCAAAAGCAGACACAGAGATTTGATCAACTACTTGGCTTGAGCGTTATACAGACAAGGCAGCACAGCAGAACCTGGCAATATGCCAGAATCCCTTCCACTTCTAGCTGACTACAGGTAGAAGTCTTGAGTAATTACTACTTAATTACTAACAGCATGGATATTCCTACAGCACTACACTGAGGAGAATTTGATCCCTGCCCTGCAATAAATGCTCAGTCCAATAAGGAAGACAAAAGAGAATTTTCTGAGCTCTGGTTATCAGTGACAAACCTTCATGGTTAGTTACATAGACCCATTTCAAAATCAACTGCAATGGCTTTCAAACTTCAATAAACACATCCAGCATGCAGAATTCATGAAACATACTCCACAACTTGATGATTTGAAAGCACTAATACGTGGTATTCTTTTCTCTTTGTTTCTTTTCAAGCTTCAGTATTTTTATGAGCTCAGTTTTCAAGTTTTAGTTTGCTCATGACTGGAGACAAAAGCATGTTACTATTCTTTAGAAATAGGTAGACTGATACTCTACTGGAATTATGTGAAGCAGTAGTTAAGACATAAAAGAACCCCCCAAAAAGCTGAAAGTGCAAAGAGTATCAAAAGTTCAAGGTCAAAAAACCAAAACAGTGCTAAAAGCGGCAGCTTTGTTCTAATGCAAGAATAAATTGAGTTGTAGCTCCATCTTAAAGATAACCACCACTGGAAATGATCACAGCTTGCCACTCTTCCGTTGACTCGATGAGAGAATTTTCTTTGAGAATGCCTGTCTGGATCACTGAGTTCCTGCTGGGGAACCCAAACTAGCAAATTCAAATTTTGATCCATCTGGAACTTCTGAAGGATGAACCATTTCTCTTCCGACTGTAAACAATACTGATCCAGCAGTTGCACAGAAAGCTAATTAGTTTTTGAACTATATATTTGAATGTGAATAAATAAGCCTTCTTTAGTATCTAAAAGGCTCTCATCTTCAAAAGGTTGTTCTTCATGTTCTTTCAAAGTCTATTCCAGCCGGGGCTCTTTGATGGTTCTACGCAACAGGTATAAGAAAAATCCTTGGCTGTTGATTTTTTTATTAGTAGAGTGCTGTTCACTAAAAACAGATGTAAAACAGTACAGTAGAGATTGCTGCTCATGACTCAAGCTGTTTATCTTCATGCAGCATGAAGAAAAGGAGGCTATCCATTCTGAGCAAAGAAAACCAGACAATTTTTCCTCAGCCTTCAAAACATTTCTTTGCAGATGACTTCAGTATTTCTGGAAGATCTCCAAGAGAAAAGATAGTGGCTATTCCCTTGTTGAATTCTCTTTCATTAGGTCAAAACATTGTTTGATCCACACGTCAATTACTTATGGTGTTAGATTCTAGAACAAAAGAAAAAAAAAGAAACAGAAGTAAACTATTATGTCTTCTCGTCCAGAAATTGTACTAGTTATACAAGAATACTGCAGGTTTTAAAGACTAATACAGCGTGACGGTGAATTAAGACATTGCCACATGATCCTAAACAACCCAGTTACAGCAGCTTTTTGACCCATGGTTATCTGGTAGGCCCTAGCCACTTACCACACACAATAATCTGCTTAAGCTTAGAGATGCTGCTTTACAACTGGAGCAAGTTAAGAACATTTACCGGTTATTGCCAGCCATCTGCTAAGCAGCTTGCAACCTAAAAGCCTGTTCTGACTCTATGACTTTGGATCAGATAACTATGCCCCTAAGACACCGCTTTTACACAAAGATTTAGGTTTGTGATCTTTATACCAGCTGTGCACAACACATCCATGCAGCGCTGCTGCTATTCTTTCCACATAGCAATGGCAGGTGCTTTTGGAGGTGAGGTTTTTCTGTCTGTTTTTTTTGCTTTTCTGAGGAATAAACATAGAGTTCTTACTTGACAAGCACGGAAACTGAAGACAAAGTGAAATTACAGTGCAGGAAGTTACAATCCAGGAAGTTCAGGGCTACATGCTCAGCCTAACTCACTGCATGCAACAGGCATCAACCTAAAACCAGGCTGATTCTAAACAACGCATACACAAGGTCCTCTTACATCAGTGTTTCCCTGATGGTGCACACACAGCAACAGCGTAAGGGAAATCACCTGGACATACCAAGGCACTATGCAACTCAGTCTTTGCTCCAGCTATCACAGCATTACTTCTCTCTTCCAGCAGTCCCTAGCTCAGCATCACTCCAACCTAGGACAAGATGCCTGGAAGCAGTCTAGGAGAGCATCACATGGTGACGCATGGCAATCCTCTCAATAGAGGATAAGAAGAAAGACATTCCTAGTCTGGTTCTCACAGGGCTCCTGGATGGGCCTGAAATATTTTTATGGCGTGTATCCTGAGAGTCCAAGCAGGGTTGCTGCCTTACCTGCGGCTGACTTACACCAGCTTGATTACGAAACTAAGGAGAGTGATAGAGGAGCCATTTTTTAGGTTTGTTTGTTTTTGGGGCAGAGGGGGGAGCTGCTATTTGCTTGTATCTGTGCAGTGAGGAGGCCTGAATGAGATTACTGTTCTCATTTTATAGCTGTGCTGATAGGCAACAGGCTTCACACTCCCCACGCAACATGTAAAATGTGTCACACAGCTTGCAAACAACACCAAAAATGGCACAGCTACTTCTGACGTCTTCCTGCGTCGTGCCACACAGACACAACGTGACACAAAAGAACTATTACGTCAGATAAAAAGTCTTTAAGCATGACCTAGAAGCACAGCATAGAGAAGTAGGTGCCATTTCAAAGCAGCACATAACGTAGCCCTAGTATTATACACCGACTACCTCATTCGGTCTTCAGTGTTTCTCATTGGCAACTCACGGGATCCAACTGAGTTATTCCAAGATAGCACAGCTTCCTCTCCAGTAACGCAGCCCTGTTTCAAGCCTGCTTCCTTGTTTCCTGCCTGTTTCCTTGACAGTTCCTTCTGCATCACAGAATCAATTTTCTTACCCTCATTCCTACCTCACTCCCACCCTTGCACCCATCCACTCCTGCACTTTCTGAGATTTCTTCCCTTTTCAACAAGGTCTTCAGCAAATATTTGAATATAATTGCTTGGCTTGTAATTTAACAGAAGAAATCAAAATTGGCAGAACAGAAAAATGCAGCACTAGGGTGTCACTAACTTCCACCTTCCTGTACATCTACATCAGTGGTCTCCAAGTAGGGTGCACCTAGGGGGTGCAACACAAACCACTGTGAGGTAGAAAGAAAATATTTTTGTGCCATTAATAAGTAAATATGCATATATTGGGGGCAAGTGCTCAAATTAATTTACTGATAGGATACATAATAAAGCAGCCAGTCTGAAACAACCACATCTGCAACTCTTAACTAAGGGCGACACCTGCTAGGATGACAGACAATGCTCAGACAATCCCGGAGCTCACCCCGCTCCCCTAAGACGGAACAAGAGTAAGCCCAGCGAGACCTGAGCCCTTAACAGCCAGCAACAATAACAGCCCTGACCCCACAGGGACAACACAAAACACATCCCCTCTTTCCTCCATACCTGGCTTTGCAATGTCCTCGTGACCCCTTCAGATGCTGCAAAGGCCAAGCACAGAACACACTCAGAAACCCATGGCACCACCCATAACTTCACATCCAGAAATGTGATGGAGGGAAACTAAAGCCCAGGGAAAGTATTTGCTCAGCGCTTTTCAACAGACACAAGGATCCAGGTCTTTTCGACTTCTCATCTAGTGATTTACCCACCAACATTTGCTGGTTCTAAGGCAACAAGTCTGTCTAGGCCAACAGGGGAATGGAAATCTCTGCACTAAGAACATGCTAGTATGTTTTAGATTGTCAAAGGCCATATGAAAAATTAATTCCCCCCCTTGTGTTGCCCTGTTTTAAGGCACCATCACACTCCTTACCTGCTTCAGTCTCTTCCTCCTCAATGTCAGAAGGTCGCATAGAGACAGCTGCCCGTAAACAGAAACGTGAGTGGAAGAAGCACGACAGTTTGCAAAATATGCAACTCTACTTTAAACTGACAGTTTCATCAGTTATAGAACAAATACAGCACATTCTCCAGATGATTCATATGTTAAACCTGTATTGAAGGCTTTGCAATTAATTTTAACTTCCCACCAGCAATCCCTTCAGTTTCTAAACCTTAATCTGCATTATATATGTTTACAGCTTTACAAAATCTTTCTGAAGTGGGTTTACTTAAAATGACTAAGTTGCACAGATTTGCCATAAGAAGCCAGACAACTGAGAAAAGAATCCACATCTCCTTTTTTTGCTTCATAGATTTGTCACACTAACACTGTGACTTTCTCTTCGGAGACTCTAATTGAAATACGGGCTATTCTAAGGTACATTTAAGTGTACTAGCAAAAGAACCTTTGTTTGTTTTTAATATATTTTTCATCTTCAAACCCACCACTAGTAGTTTCTGAACTTCAGAGATGTCTGAACCATGGGCTAGAACCATAGCTCTAACAAACATATGAAAATATCAAAATAAAAATTAAATTATTTACCCTAAATCCTGCTGACAAGATCTTTAAGCTTTGACTTGCCCAGGGGAAAAACAAAATCAACAAAAAATACCCCCAATCCCTGTTTTCGTGGCACTGCCTCCTTACCTATATTATCATTTCCAGGCCTACCACCATTTACTTCACTTTTGTCTTCCTCCCCATCTGTAAAAGCATGGACTTAAGAAATTAAACTAAACATACAGAAAATTTCTTCAAAGGTGACACGGTACTTTACAGCCCAAGAAACATCCTGCTTCAGCCTTGTATTAATTTCAGCACCTCATGTAAGATAACCAGACTGAGAATCCCACATGCAACCAGCATTCATTCTACTCCAGAAGGGGAAATAACTCACATCTGAAGGCTAGAAATTCCCCCCTGGGAAAGATTTGGTCTGGTGACCTCTGTGACAAAGGATTTTTTAGTCTTCCCTTGTATACCCCGATCTGCTTGGGTGCTTAGGGGCTGATGATCTAGTCTGGTTCAGAGGAACAGACCACAGAGGTCCTGTCACCAAGATGCATATTGTGAAAGGAGAACAGAGCTGTCCCCTCCCTTAGCTGATCACTGTGCAGAGTTCATAGAATCATAGAATATCCTGAGTTGGAAGGGACCCTTAAGGATCATCAAGTCCAACTCTTGACACCGCACAGGTCTACCCAGAAGTTCAGACCATGTGACTAAGTGCACAGTCCAATCTCTTCTTAAACTCAGTCAGGCTCGGTGCAGTGACCACTTCCCTGGGGAGTCTGTTCCAGTGTGCAACCACTCTCTCAGTGAAGAACCCCCTCCTGATGTCAAGCCTAAACTTCCCCTGCCTCAGCTTAACCCCGTTCCCGCGGGTCCTGTCGCTGGTGTTAATAGAGAAAAGGTCTCGTGCCTCTCGACACCCTCTTACGAGGAAGTTGTAGACTGCGATGAGGTCTCCCCTCAGCCTCCTCTTCTCCAGGCTGAACAGGCCCAGTGCCCTCAGCCGTTCCTCGTACGTCTTCCCCTCCAGGCCTTTCACCATCTTCGTAGCCCTCCTCTGGACACTCTCCAACAGTTTCACATCCTTTTTATACTGTGGTGCCCAGAACTGCACACAGTACTCGAGGTGAGGCCGCACCAGCGCAGAGTAGAGCGGGACAATCACCTCCCTCGACCTACTAGCGATGCCGTGCTTGATGCACCCCAGGACACGGTTGGCCCTCCTGGCTGCCAGGGCACACTGCTGGCTCATATTCAACTTGCTGTCTACCACGACCCCCAGATCCCTCTCTTCTAGGCTGCTCTCCAGCGTCTCATCGCCCAGTCTGTACGTGCAGCCAGGGTTTCCTCGTCCCAGGTGCAGGACCCGGCACTTGCTCTTATTGAACTTCATGCGGTTGGTGATCGCCCAGCTCTCCAACCTATCCAGATCCCTCTGCAAGGCCTTTCCACCCTCATCCGAGTCCACAACTCCTCCAAGTTTGGTGTCATCAGCAAACTTGCTCAAAATACCTTCTATTCCTACATCCAGATCGTTTATAAAAATATTGAAAAGTACCGGCCCTAAAATGGAGCCTTGAGGGACCCCACTGGTGACCGCCCGCCAGCCTGACGCAGCCCCATTCACCATAACCCTTTGGGCCCTGCCCGTTAGCCAATTGCTCACCCATCGGATGATGTTTTTATTTAGCTGTATGGTGGACATTTTGTCCAGTAGGATCCTATGGGAAACCGTGTCAAATGCCTTGCTGAAGTCCAAAAAAATCACATCAGCTGGTTTCCCTTGGTCCACCATACGGGTGATCTTATCATAAAAGGAAATCAGGTTAGTTAGGCAGGACCTACCCTTCACAAACCCATGCTGGCTGGGACCAATGACTGCTTTGTCCCCCAGGTGCGCCTCAATAAGTTTGAGAACCATCTTCTCCATGATTTTACCAGGCACTGACGTGAGACTGACAGGCCTGTAATTGCTAGGGTCTTCTTTCTGACCCTTTTTGAAAATCGGCACAACATTTGCCAGCTTCCAGTCTACCGGGACCTCTCCAGACTCCCAGGATAGTTGAAAAATAATTGAGAGAGGTTCCGCGATGACGTCCGCCAGCTCTTTCAGCACCCAGGGATGAATCCCATCCGGACCCATGGACTTGTAGGGATCCAGGTGGAGTAGCAAATCCAGTTTCCCAACCCCCAGTGCACACACCCACAAACCAGGGAACTGAACAGTCTAATTGCTTGCTGTGAATTAAAGAAAAAAAAATAGAAAATGAAAAGCAGGATTAGAATGGACAGCAGGCACGTAAGTGAAGAACTGGACAGGAATACAGACAATGCTAAGAATCTGTACTTCCTGCAGAAGGGCATCATGTAAAGAAAGCAGGGATGGACAGCAGACTGGCAACTAATTTCCATTAGTGGAAAGGTGAGAAGCTCATTCACCCACTTTCTCCTTGTCTCATCTTGGCTGTTACAAGAAGACAGGTATGCAAAAACATGAGTAGAAGTGAATCAAAAGGCGCTGTTAGATTTTTTTTCCTGAAACAACTAAAAGAGATCAGAGAAAGAAAAGGACACAATTGCAACTTGGCCCAGAGGAGATAAGCACGCACCATAGTCTTTCCTTCAGCACAATAAAAACAAGGACCAGGCAGTTCTGCACAACTGACTAGCAACATGTATGTCTTTGGCAGTCCTTAGATGGGTTTTCAAGATATAACCAAGGTAAACTAACAGCAAACTCCAGCCAGTCTGGTGTGATAACACCAGTCATTGTTATATTTACAGTCATCATTGTAATTTGTGCTAAATGCACAGCAGCAACTTCCACCCCCTGGAAATACCAGCACTCTTAGTCATATTCAGTGCACAGAGAAAAAGGCTAGGGGCCCAAATTCCAAGACAGGCCAGCAAGACATTTCCATAGGGACATCACTTATTCCCAATGTATTACATTCACACCTAGCCTTAAGCACTTGACAAGAATACTGGGATAAAAAAGAAAATAAATCAAATTTCTGAAAGAAAAAGTTTATATAAAAGGGGCAGGCAGATAGATAAAAGAGACTGAAGAAAAAACATCCTCATTTCAGCACACAAACCAGCTCTACTCAAGCAGGCAAAAAGACTGCTTTATAGCGTGTAAGTTTCCATCCCTCATCCTGAGGCCAGCCCCCAGTCTCCATGGTCAGAAACAGAATTCACCCCCAGAGAGAGCTGCTGACAAGGCAACTCTCAGGCTGCTTCCTGTCGGTAATTCTGTCAGCCCTAAGTGCAAAGGGATTATCTGCTACTAGACCTCAACTGAGACTCTGAGGTTGAGTGTGTTCACGCTGACGATCACCTCAAAAACATACACATGGCAAAAAAGGAAAGAGCAGATCACACTCCTTGTTACAACCAACAGGTGATGTGAAAAATAAAAGTTTTTTAAAAAAAGCAGCACTAAACCACAAAAGTATTTCTAGTAAGAAATATTTGTGGACTGTTAATGGCAATGACCTGAGACAGGTTTCTTACCTGCGCTATGGTGTTCAAGTAGATGAACTTCTCCTACAATAAAAAAAAAATATATAAAGAATGTGTGTTGATGACCTGTAAAAAAGCATCTATACCCTGTAAAACAACTAAGGCCTATAAGAAAACTTACTTCTTTATTTGTCAAATGAAAGACTATACTGCTACAAAAAAAAATTGTCCGACTGGGACTACATTAAAGCAGTAGGCTGATTTCCAAACATTTGTGACAGAGCAGTTCTCTTACCTGGAGTACTCCTCTGATCAGCTCCTCCTGTTCCAGATCTAGCTTTTTCTGCAAAATAAATAAATAAATAAATAAATATCTGGAGATACCACATGAAATTAAAGTTCTGTGCTTTTGGACACTAGCTGACAGCCTCCATCTCCCAAAATGAGGCACAGCAAGTTTATTTTCTAGAATTGTCCAAAGAAGCGTGGTCAAACCTTTGTTGTTTCAAGGGAAAAACAGTTGAACTGTTTCAAGTCTAACTGATGGCCGTTAGGAGTGACATCCCTCATGGGTAGATATCGAGCATAATATTGTTTAACATCAACAACATGGACAAGGGCACAGAAGGCAGCCTCAGCATATCTTCAGATGACATCAAACTGGAGAGAGCAGGAGACATGCTGGAGGGCAGGACTGCCACTGAGAGGGATTTCAATGACCTGGAGGAACATGCTGGCCAAAAACGTGTGATGTTCAACAAAAGCAACCGTGTAGTTGTGCATCTGTTGAAATCACCCCACGGAAGAGTACCTCATTAGCTCTACCTGGCTAGAAAACATCTCTGCAGAAAAGGACCCAAACCTGCCAAATAACAGAGCTGAAGATCAGTCAGCAATGTGCACGTGCAGCAAAAGTCTACCATATACTGGTCTACCACGTACTCATCTGAGAAAAATATGCAAGTACAAAGTAGTGTTTCCCAGTACACAAAGCCTAGCATCTGAGTGCAAAGTTCAGTATATTAGCTCCCTCAAATTTACTAGTCTTTGTCTAAGTTGTACTTGTTTCTACTACTGTAATTACAATACATCCCATGGTCAGAAACTTTCATACATTCTACAGAACTTACATCAACATAATCTCAAAGCATGTTGAGTTCTACTAAGAAATGCCATACATACTTCTTCTGAACCAGCATATTAGTAGCCCAGTTCCAACGATGAAAAGACAAGCAAGAGGAGCAAAAATAAGCCCAGGTCTACTTCTTATTTGATATCCGTATCCTTTAAAAAAGCAAAATAAATTATGATTGATTAGTTACAATGCAACATTTTAAGGTGATACACATCTCAGTAGAAGTAATATCCCATATACATTTTATAGCTATTTAATTTTTAAAAAGTAAGCCCAATAAATTAAAGCTCCAGAATTAGTTACTAGCAAAACCCTAAGCCAGCTCCAGAAAAGTCCCATGGTAACTAACTCAGTTCAGTGAAGGCACATCATCACATGGAATGTGATGGCTCTTCCATTTTTTTGCCTATGAACAGCCAAGGCAGATCTCAGACAAATGAAATTTCAGCAAATCTGTCATTTTTAACAGGTTTCTAGCACACAACTCCAGTGAAGGAGGGAGAATTCCCTATTGTAAAACTAGGACAATTACTTTTGCACAGAAGTGGAAAATTTTGTTGGTCAGGAACTGCCTTACACACCCCGCAAACCACATTGTTCCAAACATTCTCATTCCAGGTTAAAAATGCAAGCCTCCAGCCGACCCGAAGCTCAGCTGAGGCTGGCCCAAAGCAATAACCAAAAGAAGGAAAATTCTCCCTTCTCCTTTCTGTATCTGTCTGCAAAGGAGAAAAAGAAGCATGCTTACTGACTGACGTGCATGCTAGATAAGAACTGACTTTGTCTAGTGGCTGCTGGCTGACTCACTCGAAGTGACTGCCTAGTTTCACAGCATGGAAAGCGGTACAAAAACAGCCAGATTCACCAGCACTAATTACACAAAGCCAGGGTGTTCAGAAGAGAACTTTTAAGAGCACAGAAAACTTTTCTCCTCTCGGGTGGTAGTAAATAGGACTATATTTGGCTTGCAGACGGTCATTAGCGGAGTTCCCCAGGGCTCAGTTCTAGGGCCAGTTCTGTGGAGGCTGAGAGGCGACCCCACGGCTCTCTGCAGCTCCCCAAGGAGGGGAAGTGCAGAGGAGGTGCCGGCCTCTGCTCCTGTCACCGATGATGGGATGCACGGGAAGGGCACAACGCTGCGCCAGGGCAGGGTCAGACCGGACGTTAGGGAAAATTTCTTTCCCATGAGGGTGGTCAAACACTGGAGCAGGCTTCCTGGAGAGGTGGTTGATGCCCCATGGCTGTCAGGGTTCAAGAGGCACTTGGACATTGCCCTCAGTAATATGTTCTAACTTCTGATTAGCCCTGAAGGGGTCAGGCAGTTGGACTAGATGATTTTTGTAGGTCCCTTCCAACTGAACTATTCTATTCTATTCTCCAGGCATCTTCCTCTATCACTCATTTCAAGTCAAAGCTGAAGGTTTTATTTTACTGAGATCCCTATAAAAAGTATCTTTCCAGGGGGATCAAATTATCAACATAGTACATTTTGTCAACCTTTAAACACACCTGTAGCAGCAGACAAAAGGCTTCTGGTGCTTTTTAGTCTCTCAATTCAACTTTGAGAAGTCAACAGAAATCTTACAGTCAAAATCCATGCTATTTTCCCATTCAGCCTCTTAGAATTGCATTTACAACCCAAGTCATTACCTTGATAAGTTGGAAGACACTGATTGAAAGTGATTTCGGAGCTCTTTTCCGTTTCGAAGTATTTAATGAAACATGCAGCTTTTCCTTCAGCATCAACATCCTGTTCAGAGATCACAACCTTCGGGCCCCAGAAAGCAGTTGCTGTGCCAGTGATCTTCCAACTATAAATCAGAGGCTTCTGGAAATCTGCTGCACATGTTAGCACAAAGTTGCCATCACTCAAGTTGCAACTTATGAGAGGTTCAGAAAGGGGAGCTGAAAGGAGAGGAAACATGCTGTATCATTTTGGTTGCACACTTCCTTGAGTTTTAGCACAGGACAAGGGTTGGAGCAATATTAGCAGCAGAAAAGCACATAGATAAAAAACCCTTTTTTTTGGTGGGGGGAGCACATGTGTGTAAGAGGAATGTATTTCTAGAAGTGGCCCTGTTCCTGGTTCTTCAGTGCCTAGGGTTGATGCTCCTCGTGGTTTGTTGTCAGTAGGTTTAATATATACACTAGTCAATTATATTTCCGGAAGACAACTAGTGAAGCTGCACAGATCTGCACAGTACAATGTCACAAATATTTAAAGATACACCATGCCTGCAGGAGCATCTTTAGTAGAGGCATACTGCTTAGGGTAACTTGGTCAGCTTGCTCAAAGAGCTTGATTTTCTCTCTGAAACTACACAGCGTACCACCCACCCACCTTCTGAACACCATGCCAAGGTGAGCAATGATGGGCACACCTTAGATGCCACCTTTGAAAATTTGTTTAAAGTGTCTCAGCAACTTAACAATGGAGACAAAGAGTCCCCCATGCTTTCAGTTTGCTTCTCTGGCAAATAAACACTCCCCTTTCCAGCCTTCTTAAAAGGGAACAAAGCGGTGCAAATTCTTTGTGCAGTTCTTCCATACTTACCTAACACAGTAAGTTTAAAGTTTAAGAAGTCATTTTTTCCATCATTAAAAAAACGTTCTAAAGCATATGCTCCATTATCACTGTTCTCCAGTATAAATACAGTCAAGTTCCCACTCTCCTTGTTAAGCAAGCCTCTATTCTGGAGAGAATTATAATATACTGGTTCACTTTGCCCTTCCCATTCAGCCACTTTATCTTTGTTTTTCGTCCAAATAGCTTCTTCTATTTTTTTGTCTGATTGTACTGGAAAAGTAAAGTTTTCTCCTGAAACGCCGAACACTTCCTCTTCACAGTAGATGTGTGCTATAGGGAAAAAAAAAAGAAAAAAGAAAAAAGTTGCTTTAACATTTTTTTAATAAACTATTACTTGACCGATGCTGTATGTATCATATAAATTCAAATGGAGGTTAAAAGCACACCCCTGATGTTGCAAAGTATGAGTTAGTTAAGAATTACCCGAACCCAGCCTGTCTTCACAACCATATCACAGGCATTAGAAATGGATCCAAATCCACACCCTGATCTCAGGTACAGCCAGTGTCCCAACCTTCTTCCTTATCCTAAGCTCCTGGATGGTTAGTACCTTCCATCTGTTCATCCGAATTAAGCCTCCTGCCCACGGTCTGGTGAAAGAGATAAAATGAAGAGTTGCTGTCGCCAGCGAGATCCATCTCAGCATCTTGTTGCAGAAAGCTTAGACTGAAGCTCCCGCTGAGCATGTAAACTGCAATTTTTTCCAACAGTTTGTCATTTAGCTGAACGTTCACAGAGTGAAAAGCACACTTCTGACACAAAACTGCTGCTCCGTTCAAAGTGCCTGCTCTGAAATCAAGGAGACACTACGGAATCCCTTTGAAAATGTCACTTAAGCCAGCTCATTTCACGGCCAACACATGCAAAACGGCAACCTGACCTCTGAGAGCCCAGCAGAGCTGCAAGCACAGAACGGGAGCCGTGCCGAGATCTCAGCTGCTGACTGCCAGTTATGGATCGATCACAACCTGCTGCAAAAGACTATGCATTCAACAGAAATGAAAAAAAAAAAAAGGGGGGGATGAGAGATTTTTTCTAACCTTTATTAAAAAAAAAAAAGTTACCTGTGTGAAAATCATTTACTGATCTAACAGACGAGACCAAATTTTGCTGTGGAAAAGGGATGCTTTAGGATTAGCTGCTAGCTACGGCAGGACTGGACACAGGGGAGGCAGGGAGCCCTCTGGAAGGGTGCTGCCTCCGTGCCCCTGCTTGTCTTCAGCAATCACCTCCTGCTCCCAGGTAGCTCTGAGCAGCTCTTAAAATCTCAAGACTACACTGCCATGGCAGAAATGTATGTCCATATAGGTAAAAGCAAGCCAACAGTCAGATCAAGCTACGCTTGAATTAAGGACACCGATTCATGGCACGAACACTTAGTAGTGCTCATAAATCAACGCAGACACCACGGCTTTATTACATCAGAAGAGCAGATCTCTTCCCTTCACCGTGTAGGAGTCTGGAAAGCAAGTTGTGGCCCACCTTGCTCCGCATCTTATCTCATCTTATCTCGTTTCCAAACAACAACAAAACAGGAGGTGAGCCAGCCGAGTCCTTAGGAAGACTGGGTTCCCAGTTAACAAAAAGCAATGCTCACCAGTGTACTGTGTGCCCTGCTCCTCCGCCTGGCACCACACCACGGAATCAAAGACTTTCTCAGACACAAGGTGGAAGGCAAGAAATGGGAAACACATTTCTATGCGCCTGGGTAGAGAACTGCACACACAGAAGGTCTTCTCTGCGCCTTTCTTCTCACGGACCATCCAATTGGCTTGCAATTCACCCATGAAGGTACTCTTCTCGTGCTGTTAGTTCATACTGCTCGTTGTCTGCACTTGTGCCATTTCTACAATTGCATTTTCCTCAGGAAGTCCTCCCTCACTGCCTAGGGAGAAGGAGAAGAAGTGGAGAAGTCCCTGCTCTAGCCACTGGGAAATTCTGCCTCTCGATAGCAGACATGATCGAGCTGTGGTGGCTCAATACTGCAGCACGCACAAGCCAAGGCACAGTGGTTGCTGACAAGAGCAAGCTAACACAGCTCTCTTTGGGGAGCAAAGCAGCGATTTGCTGGGGGCATGGGACATGAGCAAGGACAGCCAGCACTGCTCAGCCCAGCGCTCACAGCTTCCTAAGCCCAGGTGCCAAGGCGTGGCAGCTCTCCACATCTTTGCCGTCTCTCGATTAGCCGTAAGAGCCAGGCTAGGGTTAGGAGGGTAAGATGTTTCTCCTCCGAGCCCAGAAATGAAACTGGAGGAATGCAGAGCTGAAAGGAAGACACGTTCTCCCTCCTCCACAAAGGCTGGGCAGCACGGAGCCAGAGCTCCAACCCAAGGACACCCAGGGCTCCCGGGAACAAGAGAGCGAAGAGCTTATTCTTACAGGAGAGCCTTCATTTCCTCCTGTCCAAAACCAGGGATCAGCCAGCTTTACTTCCCCGCTCTAGTGAAAACATAAAGCAACCTACCACTCAATCCTGTCAGCTTCCTTTTTACAAGGAAATCAAACCTCACGCCAGAGCACTGCGCAAGGTCTCCACCACAGCTCTCAGCGCTTCTACAGAAAGCACGCGTCATCTGCTTTCTAAATCCCCCTCATCTCTACTTCACGCAGCACGGGAACAGATGTCCCATTCCAGCTCACTTAACTCCTCCAGCGGGAGGAGCAAGCTGGGAGAAGCAGCAGCCCGTCACTTTCTCATTCAATCCCTTTTCAGAGGGCTAGAAGCACGAATGGTGTCTCTCTGCTTTCTCTCAACATGATCTGTTCAGAAGGAATACAGAGAATTTAACATCCCATTTATCAGCAACAAATGCTTTGTTATTGTGTTGGCCTACCTGGTTTCATTTTCTTCACTACTTTTCTTGGAACTATGTAAAGCTTAAGTTATTTCAGAGAACAGCTGTAAGCTAATTCCTTTTTGTTGTTGGTTAATTATTATTTTAAAGCCATTGTTACAATCTCTCCTGTCTCAAGTACCTACCTGAAAAGTATACAAGTGTATTTTAGGTCTCTATAAGCAGCAGCTATCAAGGCCTCTGCACATGACTCACAGAAGGACTCGGTGGATCCCAGCAGAGCTCAGGGACAAGCAAGATGGTGAAAAGCTTGGTGGTGCCAAGGACTAGGCCATCCTGGGTATTTCCACCAAAATAACCAGAGGAATGGGGAAGGCAGAGGGCTAAAACACCAGCTCCTCCAGAACAAAGGTGCCACCAGCGTCAGACACCAGCTCGGGCGAGCTGTTCAGGTTCAGAGTTTAAGATGTGTGATCTGAGTGGAAGGTGATAATCTCTGACAACTTTCGTCATTTTATTTCAAAATATATATACGTATTTTTATAATAGCAAGAATTTTCAGTTCCTCTCCCCTCTTCCACTTGCACCTCGCAGATCTCTCAGCTCCCACCACTCCGTTTCCTCCCCAGGCCTCTTCCACTCCCCTTGTCCTCTCATTATTTCTCCAGTCTTCCTCCTCCTCCCCACCACGGTCACTGCTACCATGCACTTACATATTAGATCTGCTTGGGACAGACAGAAATTTCTTCACGGCAATCCAAATGGTGCCATATATTAGGTTGGGGACCAAAGGAGTGTTATAACACGTGGTAATGATTTAAACTATTGCAAAACAGCCACTTGCACAACTACAAACCTCTCTTTCTCACTTTCTCTGAATCATTTGGGGCTTCCTCTCCCCCCCCATTTTCTTTTTTCCTTCACTACTAACTTGTCTTTATCTCATCTCGTGTGTCTTTCTTGCCTTTGCCCTTCTGGTTCTCTGCCCCATACCACTGAGGGGGAGTGAGTAAGCAACTGCGTGGGGACTCCACAACTTTCATATCCCTACCCATCTCTGACTCATCTCTGGCAACGCAGCTGAAAGCCTCAAGTTTTACCCTTAAATTAAGGCCAGGATCTGACTGATCCAAAATTGTGCAGCCCGGGTCTGCTTCTTCAAATATCTGAAATGGGAGCTCTCAGCCAAGTACTGTGCACATCTCAACAGGGGTACGGACGGTGCAGCTGTAGGAAGTTGTCCTCATCTTTAAAACTTTGGCTCTTGATACAAAAGCAACTCTGAGGAGATGCTTCTAAATAAATTAATTTTTTTAGAAGTGTCCTCCGGGCTCTCTTTCCAAGCTGGAAAGGATATTCCTCTCTGTGAAGGCGTGGACTCTTATTTTTGTGGTAACTTTTCTTTTTGCCAAAGCACCGCTTTAAGCTTATTCCTACAGAAGTCTGCTCATTCCACGCTGAACAAACCTATCAATTAAAAATGCTCTGTCTCCGCTCAGATGCCTTTAAACAGATCATCACCAGGGCCAACACAGCAGGTGTCAGCGAGAGAAAAACATCCACGAGGTCGCCAGCCCTTCAGGCCGTCTGGCATCCTGCAGCCACGCGGCACGGTGGTTAACGCCGTGGTCAGTGCCTGTGCTCACACCCTCCTCGCACTGGGTAACGTAACAGCGAGGGGAAAATCCTCGTGTAACGGCCTAGAAACACATGGCATTGTTAGCAATCCTCGCCTACTCGCGGCTCTCACCGTCGCCCTGGCTCACGCCGGGTTTCCACTTCTGCTAAGCGAGGTAACTCGCCGTGCTGCCGCTGGCTACCAGGCGCGCAGGTAGTACGGCCGCCCCGGAGGCGACCATTTAACCGGAGCTTTTAAGCAGAGGTGGGGAAGGTTTTGCACTTCTGGGGTCTTTGCCAGAAATTCAGAACTTCCTCTGTTTATTCGGGAGGAAGGTAACCGGAACGACGAGACCAGATGCCTGCTTCACACAGGTGACTGGGAAATATTCTTCTATCCCTACTACTTAAAACTGCTTAACATCAGTGCTAGCAATCTTCTGAAGTAAATACGTTCCAGAAACAACTTGAATTTGTCCACCCGTTCATCCCAACGCCTCGTGACTCCTCTCAGTGAAATAGAAAGATGGAGCAAAAAAGTACCGAGCAGTTACAGAATTTTTATGATCACAGAGCGGGTATTTGTGTGTGAGGAAAAAGAAAGGGAAGAAATGTTAAAGCTGCAATAAAAAATAAACCGGTCAAACTCCTCAAGGAGGAAGAAACAAAAAGCCATGCTGAAGGTAAGCTTCTTTTTGGGGTCAGACGCTTTTAGAGGAAGTAAAAAAACATAAAATAAAAATTAGCATTGCTAAAAAGTATCTTCCTGCGAGCCCATGATCAACAGCGTACAAGGTAACTTCTGCTCTTATGCAAAAGAAGTTGGACTGGAAAACGAAGCATGAAAAGGAACCCAGCAAAACAGAGAATTCAAAAACAGTCATGCTGCTTAAATAATATTTAAGTTAGTTAAAAAATAATTTAAAATTAATAAAAATTTTAGAAAACTCAGTAGTACTGAATTGATGCTCAGAGCGCTGAAAGAGTTTCCCAGCTTTCAGAAGAGCTTCGTGACAGGTATAAAACGCTTCTAACTCTTCTAGTTCCCTCATCCAGCTCTTCACCATCATCTCCTCTGCTTTTGGGGTGAAGTTCTGGCCCTGCTAAAGCCAGGCAGAGGCTTGGCTGCTGTCTGCAGTGCAGCGCAGCGTCCCCACCAGTGCAGGAACAAGCCATTTATTCACCTCGCACAGGCAGGGTTCCTTCAGCAAGGTGCAGGGTTTTGGCCATAGTCACTACTACCACCTTTATTTCCTCCTTGCATATCCCCTCTCGGATCCCACAACTGAACGCAGTTTGGGCTTGGATTTCCCATGACTGATTTTAGACCTATCAAAACCACTCTCCTTCAAAGTCCTTCATGGCCTCAACGTGATCTTTACTCCTTATGCGTTGTTATTACACATCTGTGGCTTTATCCGACAAAAGCCCGACCTGGCAGGGACCTGTGAAAAGCAGCAATCCCTACGTGTTGAGCAGGGAGTCTGAAGATGCCGAAGCCCAGCTGCACGTCACAGGTTCCCCAGGGACGAAGGAAGAGCAAGCCTTCAGGAAGGATTATGCTCCGCACGTCTTTCTCCTTCCCTCTTCTGGATTATCTGGAGACACGAAACTAGAGGTACAGTACTTTGAACCTGGGCAGACGGATGGGAGGGCTGGGATCCAGGAAACAAGGGTGGATGGGAGAAAAGGTGCCACAAATGGCATACTGGTGCTGATGACAGTTTGTAAGACCAGAAACTTGCGTGCCAAGACCAAGTGTGGACATACAAAAACTTGCACGCCAAAGACGTAACTGCATGCACTTGGGCACACTAGTCCGACTTCTGAAGTTTTGATTTTCTTATACGGGTATGGCAGGTTGTATTGCCTTTATAAAATCTACGTGCAGCAGTAAAAACGTTTACGCATAGGCAACAACACCGATGATAGCAATAACATAAGCATACAAACAAAAAGAGGGTGTGAAATCTTGCCAAGTAATTTAGCCTGCACCAGCAGAGAGTTTCTATTTGTACTCCCGATCTCTTATACTAATCAACTAATATGGAATTTTAGAGAGGAAAGAAAAACAGCTATTATTTTTTCCTCAATGAGGTGTATTATTATATTGGCAGCCACACTTACCCTCTCCAATCGCCTAATTAGCATCGTCTCTTCTTTACACCTTCCCTTCTTCTGAACTATAGATTTTTGGGAATTTGGACTCTCATTTGCTCAGTAAGTCTGCAGCACCTGGACCCCGATGCCCAGACTACCTGTGGCATGCCAACTTACTTTCTGTAAGATACCAGTGCGGGTAAAGAAAAGGGAAAGGGAAAAAGGGAAAGAAAGATGTACAAATGTACAAGGAGATATTCTATTACTCATGCATTACCGACACTCGCTTAGAATTTTATCTGCAAAATAGTTGTAGATGGAACAAATAACTTGAGAAAGAGTGTTAAGGCTCAAACCCTGCCATCGCATGCAGGCAGGGTCCCGCAGGTGTACAGCACCTTAGCTTCTCCACTGGTCCTCTGCTCTCTGAGGGTTTGGGCTGCAGAACAGGACCACGCAGTCGTAGTTAAACAACAGAAGCTTCCTGAACTTCTGGAACAGCATGGGAGGAAATCTCGGGGACTTGGCTCTGAACAGTCAGTAACACAACCTACTGCTGAGACGCCCTTTTCTTAAAAAGGAGATGTAATACATCCTATTTTAGGCATATCCAGGAAACTCCCAGAGCAACAACAACAAAAAGCCACAGACTAGGGGAATGATAAAAAAAAACAACAACAGAAATAGAACAAGCCATGCTGCTTGGCCCAAATAGCAAGAGCAGCTCCTGCTGCTGCTGAAACCTTGTAAATCCACCTTTAAACTCACAAATGGGAGAGTTTTGATTGTAAGTCTCACATTCACAGCTCTGAGCACGTTCCCTGCTCCCCGGGCACACAGGTGCCATTGGACCTAAGAAGGTTTTCACTTAGTAATTCACCCGAAGTTAACATTAATAACTTACTTCACAGAATGGAACCGATGGAAAGGAATGGAAAGGAGCGGACGAAGAAATTGGATTTTTTTTTTTTTTTCCTTGAGAAAGAAGACACACAGAATACAAAATACGGAGCAGTTTCGTAGGCAGGGATGACGAGAATATATATATGTATATATAGGTGTGTGTGTGTGTGGATTTTTGTTCTTTAAACACCCGATACTTCCGAACTGCTGAGCACCGCGGGGACGAGCGGGGCTGCGGAGCCCATCAGCTCGCCGACACGCCCGCTCCAGAGGAAATCAACTCATGGCCGGCGGCGCTGCCCTCTTGCACCCTTTCCTCCCTGTTTGCTGCAAGCTAACCCCCTGTTTACAGCAAGCCCGAGACCCCCAGGCACCCCCACACCCGCAAAAACGGCGTCAGGTGCCTGGGGACGGCGGGGACCAGGCTTTGCCCACCGCTGTGAGGAAGGGGCGCAGCCCCGCGCCTCGCACCCCTACGGCCCCCCCGAGGGGTCCCAGCCGCCCCCTGACTACTCACCCAGGAGGGAGCAGACGACCAGCAGCTTCTCCAGCCCCCTCAGGGCCACCAGCTTCATCGCTGCTCTCCCACCCAGCAAAGGCGGAGAGAAAATGGAAGCTGCCGGCCCTGTCGCCCTCCTCTCGTCCCGCCCCTGCGCGCCCTGCCCTTCCCCGTTGGGCCGCTGGGTAGTGGCGGCTCCGGGGACACGCCTGCCCCCAGAAAATGGGGGGCAGGCGGGGGGTCCCCGGCCGGCCGGGGGCAGGGGAGGCGCTGTGGTCACGATCTGGGGTCTGTAGGTTCAGGCTGAAGCCCACTGCCCTAAAAGCCGAGCCCTGGTTGAGGGCTGGGCTCCGGGATGCCCCCGTTACCTTAGCGCTGCCCCAGGTGGGTGACCAGAGGTGTCCCTGCCTCCTGAGCTGAGGGAAAGACAAAAGTAAAAGAGAAACCAGCTTCGACTCCCAGGGGTTTCCTTGGCTGCTCAGAAGCCCATTCAGAAAACTCAAACAAACTTAACAGTCCTCTTCATTCGTGGCTGGCCTTTCACACTGCAGCGTGTTACTAAGAAAGAAAGGGAAAATACCACAACAGTTTGGGAAACCTAAGCAAGCATCAGCACGCACAATTGTTGCTCCAGCAGCAACCATGCTCCAGCTCTCTTCCCACAGCTGTGAGCTGCTGCTGTCGGGGTGTGAATGTTCGCCTCCCTGCTGTGAATTACCTTGGCTGAGGAAAAGCCAGCAGCTGGCTGGTCCAACCACACCTTTTGCAGCCTCGAGGCATGCTCAGTTTCCAGGAATTTTCTTCTAGGATTTTCTGTGAGCTCCCTTGCCTCATCGCTGTGGCTGTAGCATGGGCTCGAGCGACACAGCAGGGTGGGCTGAGCAATTGAGCCCCTCTCCATAGGTAGCTTGTACCAACATGCTTATCTGCGTGGCACAGAAGTGGCTCCCGACGGGGTCAGACCCACCCCAGAAATTACTTTTGCTCAGGGACAGGAACCCACTGACCGCTCTTTCTGTCCCTCAGTCCTCGCTCCTATTCTCAGTCTCTGTCAAGGGTCGAAAAGCAGCTCCCTGTACTGTAAAGGCTCCAAGTTGCAGTGTTTACACCAGAAATCTCATATGGCCATCTTCCTGCAGTTTAGTGGTCACCAAGCAGCTCCCTGCTGCTGACTACCCTTCCTGTCACATAAAAAGTCCTCCCAAAATGGCAGAGACTTTGGGTGAAACCTTGTTGCCTGGGAGGATGCTGCCTCCCACCTCGCACTGCAGCATTCCTGTAGGGTTTTGAGATCTTCTGGGCTAAGAAAGAGAAATCTGAAGGGGGAACAAACTTTTACTTACATAATTTCAGTCTGGAAGAAACCACAGGAGGTCACCCACACACACTGAAAGCAGGGCTGACTTCTTCCTGCTGAAGCCACTCCACTTTGTAGAGAGCAATTAGGGCTTCATGGCACAGAGAAAGTGAGAGAGAAACTTCAGCCCAGAGGCTGGGACCCTCCCTTAGCTCATCCAGTTTGGGGAGAAAACAGGGTTATGTGGCAAGGATGCAGTCTCCTCCCTTCTTGTGCATACCTGTGGAGTCACGCTAGGTAGAAGGTCTATAAGGTGCTCGTTGAAATCTCATCTTTTTCTCCTTTTCTGAGAATCCAGTCTGACTCATCCATGCTTTCCCTCCTGCACTTGCCAGGTACATCTTCAACATTTATCTCCTATTCTGTCATAGTCAGGACACTCTTTGGAAAGTCAGGAGTTTGAATCACTTCTTGCTGGGCTAACTCAACCCGGTTCCTCTGTCACTCTGGGGAACAGTGCACAGGAGGAGCCTGGGCGCTTTATCCTGGAGCTGTGGTGTCTGCCCCAGGGACAAAGGACAGAAAATACAGGAGCTGTGATACCACATATTCCAGCTGTGGAGTGGATCCAGCCTTAGCATACTACTGTGAGCTAAGCCATGTGAGTATTTCATTCCCTCCCTCGAATGCAGAGACTGCAGCAACTGGTTTTAAATATTCATCTTTTGCTTACATCCTACTTGGTTTCCCCTGTGGTCACATTCTTCTACCCAGGCTGCATTGTTTCCTTTACCAAGTAACAGCTCTCAAAATGAAGTGAATTTTCACATGATCAGATTTCCTCTTGGCAGCTGGGGGTATCGCAGTGCTTGTATGTCGCTGCCAGCTTGTATGTTGCTTTGTAGGTGGGGAGTTGACATTTTCCACTTTTAGCATTTGCTTGAATGTGCAGAGAGCACAGTTTTCAGATTTTTAATGAAAAGAATTTGCACATAAAACCACATTTGTTTGTTGACTGACTCAAGTGAATCACAACATGCTTCAATCTAGTGCGGACCGAAAGTCTTTCCAACAGTGTAGAAGTCCCCACTGCTATTATAACCACTGTCACTGGGAAGCAAAATAGGAAGTAACAACAGTACTCTTCTGAATTAATATTACTGTAGTTAATAGTAGTTAAGAATAATTAAGTTCACAAAATAAATAAATAAATAAAAAAAAAAAACTTCATACTAAAATAGTTTTACTGGTAAAAGTATTTTAAGCACAGACAAACTGAGTGGTTTTCTATGTTTGCATGAGGGACCACTGCAGTATGCTGACACAATCAAAAGTTTCCTGAAGTTACTAAATCTGAGATTACAGAAAAAAAAAAAAAAAAAAACAACTGCAAAGGCAACAGAATTTTCAATTCTATGAAGATGTATTTTTTTAGCATACCAGGATGAAAAAAAAAACAGATCTGCACATCTTGACTGCAAGTTTTGCTTTACTCGAAGGCTGTAAAACTAATGCCTACTTTATGATACGTTTCAAAATTGCCTTAGGGCTTGGCAAAGAGTAACAGTTACATCCTGCCACAAAGAGTAGAGCTTATTACCCTGATTTTAAATTAAAAAATAATATATATATTTTTTTTTTTTTAAAAAAAGGAAGAAGTGTTCACAGATTTTCTTTAGGTGCTCCATTTTGGTTCTACTCGAAGGAATGTGTCATTTTCACTATTATGCTGTTGCTCTGGAGGCTTGTATGGAACTGGCACTGCTAACAGGTATGATTTCATGAGCTTATTTTTTTTTCTTCATTAAGAAATGAATCAGATCAGTGGAATTCCTGGGTGTAATGGTAAAGGAGTGGGCCCGTTGCAGTCTAAAGTTAGCTTGTGTTTTACAGCGTGAGAATCTACCTGACTGCACCGGGGTCAGAAGGACAAAGAGTGGGCTTTGAGTTGCAACGCTAAATCTCGGAAATCTGGTTGGGCTGACAACCAATAGACACTAATTCAGTGGTGTATTTGAAGAAACATTGAGAACCTGCTTCTCTGACAATAAGCCAGCATGATCATGGAGCCCAGCATTTCAGGGTCAGATAGTGTCTGTTAGGCACCTCGGGAAGACACAGATGGGTCAAGGCTTCAGCAGACCTCAAGGCCAAGCAGCTGAGGCTGCCTAACTTACCTGCAAGAACTGGATAAATTTCCTTCAGGAGTATCTTGGAAATAAAAATAGATCTTATGCCTAAAACACTTGCTCTACCCCAGTGCCCTTGGATGGAGCAAACTAGGGTAAGGAAATGGCTTCTATTGCCACTAACTGTAGAAGAAGATAATGCCTGATGCTGTTGGAAAGGTGTTTGATCATCTTTCTGGTCAGACCAAGCCAATTTCTTCATTTTGTAGTTCAAATAAAGCAGCTCTAGAATAAATAGTGCCTGAACAGGGACCCTGACAGCCTTCTCTTGCTGCTTCTTGCCATTTAACAGAAGGGCAAAGCTGCCTCTTCTGAAAGAAGGCCCAGCTTGCACCAGTGAGACTTGAGAAATAGTGAGAAACAGAGAAATAGTCCTCACCTGAACATGTAGCACAGCCAGCGAGGTGGAACTGCCATCTCATCAACGTGGAGAGACAGGCTCCCTGTTCCACACTGGGTTGTATGCTTATATGGCTCCATCTTTTTATAGCCAAGCAGTAAAGTCTTTTGTTCAAAGATATGCTTGAAATATTTGCATGCTTATGATACTGCTGCGTAACCGAGATTATCCCTCTATTTCCTGTAACATCTGAAATGCAGTCCCTAAAGGAGAAGAGGAAAAGTGTCCCTGCTCTAAGAAATGTATAGTCTGAGCCTGCCACAGCAGAATGACCACTGGTTACATTTCAGCCCGTCTTTCCCTACGCTTTTCAGAAGCAAACCGTTGTTTCACCTTCTTCAGCAGTTACTGGAATCTGACCCAGCTGGCAGCAAAGCACCGCACAGCCACTCGCTCACCCTCCCCCCTGCAGTGGGAAGGGAACTGGGAAAAAATAAAAAAGTAAAAAAATAATAAAAGCTTGTGCGTTGAGATAAAAACAGTTTATTAGTACAGAAAATAAAGAATAAGAATGATACTAATAATAACGATGTGTGTGGAACAAGTGATGCCATTGCACAGCACCTTCTGAGCGATGGCCAGCCGAGCCCCAGCAGCCGTTCCCCCACCCTGGCCAGTGCTGTGGGCACCCGACAAACGTGTTCCTGTTCCTACCTGTTGGGATGCTCTGTTCTTGAGCTCGGAAGAAGCAATCCTTGAATGCTAACCAGCTATCTTGGTCCCATTTTCCTTCAAGTACCTTGTCCCATGGGATTTCCCCTAGGAAATGCTTGAAAAGGCCACAGTTGGCCCTACTGAAGTCCAGGGTTGCAATTCTGCTCGGTACTCTGTTCCTGCCACATGAGATCCCAAATTCCACCATCTCATGGTCGCTGCAACCAAGGCTGCCCTCAACCTTCACTGCTTCAACCAGCCCCTCCTTGTTAGTGAGGACAAGATCCAGCAGCACTCCTCTTCTAGTTGGCACATCCACCATTTGTATCAGGAAGTTATCATCAGTTCACTGAAGGAACCTCCTGGACTGCGGATGGCTGGCTGAGTAGGCCTTCCAGCAAATGTCAGGGTAGTTAAAATCCCCCACAATAACCAGGGCCTGTGTTCGTGAGGCTGCGATCAGCTGCCTGTAGAAGGCCTCATCAGCTTCCTCACCCTGAACTGGTGGCCTGTAATAGACACCCACAACAGTATGCCCCATGCCAGCCTGCCCCTAAATTCTCACCCACAGACTCTCAACTTGCTCCTCATCCGCCCCTGGACAGTATGCAATACAATGTAGATGCGCTTTCATGTAAAAGCAGCTCCACCACCTCACCTTGCTGGCCTGTCATTCCTGAGAAGGACATACCCATCCATGACCCCATTCCAGCCATGTGAGCTGTCCCACCATGGCTGTAATTGCCGCTAGATCAGAGTCTCCTGACTGGACACGGGTTTCTAACTCCTCCTGCTTATTCCCCATGCAACTTGCATTGGTATACAGGCACTTCATTGGTTTGTTATCACAAAGTTTTTAGGTTTTGCAGAGCAGTGCTTACACAGAGCACAGGACTTTTCTACTTCTCATGCTGCCCTTCCCGTGAGGAGGCTGGGGTGCCTAAGAAGCTGGGAGGGGACGCAGCCAGGACAGCCAACCCAGACTGACCAAAGGGATATTCCATACCATACGTTATCATATGGGGGGGGGAGGGAAGCATTGAGCGTTGATGTTTGTCTTCCCAATAAACCATTATGCATGATGAGCCCTGCTTTCCTGGAAGTGGCTGAACACCTGCCTGCCCATGGGAAGTAGTGGATGAATTCCTTGTTCTACTTTGCTTCCATGAATGGCTTTTGCTTTACCTAATAAAATGTCTTTATCTCAAACCATGAGCTCTTACATTTTACCTCTCTGATTCTGTTCCCCATCCCACCTGGGGTGAGTGAGTAAGCAGCTGTGTAGTGCTCAGCTTCCTGCTGAGGTTAAATCTCAACATCCGGGAGCTTTAGGCCCTACTGTCCGCTGTCCCCATGCAGGGCTGCACCAGCCCTGATGCCTGCTCCCTCTGTTGCTTCCTCTGTGCTGGCGAGAGGCCGGGGCAGCCGCCAGGCCCGCCTCAATGCCAGCCACCCCATATTAATTGCTCACCATGGCATAGTATGTTACGGAGTATCTTTGGCCAGTTTGGGTCAGCTGTCCTGGTTCTGTCCCCTCCCAGCTCCTGCTGCACCAGCAGGGTGTGTGAGAAGCTGAAAAGTCCTTGGCTTAGTGCAAGCTCTGCTCTGAAACAATTAAACCACCAGCGTGTTATCAACATTATTCTCATCCTCAATCCCAAACACAGCACCAGACCAGCTCCTAGGAGGAAAATTAACTCTATGCTACCCAAAACCAGGACAACTGGAAAGAAACATCAATGCAACAGGAAAACAGTCAGATGCAAGGCTCTGCTACAAGCCTTCCTGGCACTGGCATACTCTGAAGCCTTGTGACTGATCAGTGTCCCCACTGAGAGCCTAGGAGGCAGAGCTAGGTGACAAGCATAAAGCCCTGTCTGTCTGTTGCTGCAACTAGTTTCACTAGCTGATTTCTGAGGCAGTAATTTTGCCTTCAGGAAAGGGAAGTTGGAAGGAAAGGGGTGTCAGCGTCTTTTTAAACCAAAATATCACTGAAGCCCTCTGCTGACACAGACTTTGTCTAATGGTCAAACAAGAGCAGAGGTGATTGCACCTACCCTTTTTTCACAAAAGATACAGCCTAGTTGATCATTGACAGAGGCAAGCTGATTGACCAGCCCACCACATCTCTTCTTCCGTGTACAATCCTTGTACTTGTAGTGGACTAACATGAAGATGGTTGAGGATCTGAAGAGAAAACCCCTCTTCATTCTTGCTGTCATCTTGCTGCTCAGTTCAGCACAAGCAGGTAAGAAAGACATGAGTGCTTGGCAAGGGATTTAAGGCTTTACGTTGAAGGGCCTGATTTCAATTCTACCTAAAGAGCCTGTGTTTCAAGAGGTCCTTCCTATAATCTAGTTAGATGCCACAAGAATGGGTCCTTTCTTCTCCCATGCTTTGATTGAAACTGTCTCACTGATTTCACTCCACTAACTTAATTTAAAAGAGTGATCCACGATTACTCTGAAATGTAAGGAGGTGCAAAACAGACCACTTGACCTCTGGACATGGCACCTCCTTTGCAAGCTGAGCAAGCGGAATATGCAGTAGCTGAAAGGAAATAAACAGATGCCGCACGTCGATTTCTCTGTTTAGTTGTGATCTTTCTTTACTCACAGTCCCCCTCGTCTGAGGCCATTCTGGACACGCACCTTGCTTTCACTGAGTGCACCCTTTCTGGAGAAGCTGGCTCATGAGCGGCAGTATTTCTAAACTGATTTCAGAGAACAACTCTTTCTCTTTTCCCTTCAGTCCCCAGGAACATCGAAATAGACAACAGTAAGGGACAGCCACATCCCACGAGGGGAAATCTTGAGTGTTTAATTTCGTTTCTTTGCACTCAGCCTTAGGCCATGTTCCACCTAGGTGCTGTAGAGTATCTTCTGTGGGAACAGGCAGTGGTTAGGAAGCCGATTGTTAGGTTTTATTTATTTATTTATTTATTTTATATACAAATTCAAGGCTGTTCTACTTCCTTCAGTCCAGAAAAGGGATGGGGCATGTGTTGTCATTTCAGCACGATGCAACTGCACCAGTTCATAGAGTAAACATTGTTTAGATCGGAAGGGATCATTTACTCAATTGTTTGGCTTCCTGCTCATCACAGGTTAGTAAGTTTCATCCCCCTTAGTCCTTCAGTCATTCCAGCATCTTGCCTCTACAACCTCTCCAGAACAGCAGCCAGTCCTCTGCAATGCCAAATGATAGGCAATCCAGCTCTTCTGTGGGTAACTTGTGCTGCTGCCTAGCCATACACGCTGCTCTGCATCTCTTTGCTTCATTTATAGTCAAAATTTGGCCAATTTTGTACTATCTACTGGTTTGAGGTATTGTTGTTTTGTCTCGTGTTTGTTTGTTTGCTTGTTTTCTGTCCAGATGAAAGTGCTGTCCAGTAGCTGCGTTTTCCTTCCCGTAAAACATGTTCATCCTGTAAATTGATTGTCATTGACAGGTTTTGTCATCAGCATTCTTATATTTATTTCTGTATTTTTGATACAAATGTCAGTTAGACTCATACCTTCACCCAAGAAAAATCAGAAGAGAGCTACCAATTCAGTGGTGGACTGGAAACCATTTTATTATTATTTTTTAAGATCTAATAGCCAGATCATAAATGTACTTAGCTGCTGGTGGACAGAGCTGATATGAAAAAAATATAAAAATAATTTGTTGTTCATATCTCAGGAAAACAATTCTCGGAAGTCAAAGTTATCATGACACCCACAGTTATCTTCCTGAGTCATGCTCAAATTCCATCAAAGGGCAGAAAAGGATTCATCAGATCAGACCTGTTTTCCAGACTGATTTTAATTTATGTCCTATCCTTTCACTCTTTATTAATAGAAACCAAATTGCTACATTTATTTTCCTAGTGAATCAGAATAAGCTTTTCCTTCCATCTCACAGACACAGGCCAAATAATGCTTCTCACCCCCTCCCATTGCAGGGAACACAAACAGAACCTCATGGCGTCAGTGTGCTGACTTCCAGACAGCAAATTTCCTACACGGCCGTAAACTTAATGTCCAGTTTCTTCTATTCACCTCCTCGAACCCCAGCTGTGGGGAGTTGATCTTAGCTGATGATGTTATCAAGGACACCAGCTTCAACAGCAGCCTGGAAACCAAGATCATAATCCATGGCTTCAGGTGAGAGAAAGGAGAGCATTGTGGCTAAGTTTGTACTCACAAATTAAGCACCCAGTGGGCATTCCCAAGCACAGCATGGGGCTGGCAGAGAAATCCCCTGCCCATGTGATAATCTTAGTCTCCCCAACAGTGACTACATGTGAAGCACAAGTTAAGAGCAGATCCTGGAGTGCTCATCAGCAAACCATACCTGAGAATGGCCTGGGAGACCATTGGTGGGACAGGACCAAGGGCATGGAAAATCCTGCCAACAATCCTCTTTCCAATGCAAACTTAAGTCCTTTAGTTTGTGGTCAGCTGCCTATTTTTTGTGTGTGTTTCCCTTTTTTTTTTTGGAGCCAGAAGTTAGGAAATTATTTTCTTCCTCTTTTTCCTTCCTTCCTTCCTTCCTTCCTTCCTTCCTTCCTTCCTTCCTTCCTTCCTTCCCTCCCTCCCTCCCTCCCTCCCTCCCTCCTCCCTTCTTTCCCTCCTCCCTTCCTCTTTTCCTTTTATTTTATTTTGTTCTTTCATTGTTTTTCTTCCCTTTTTCCCTTCCCTTCCTTTCCCTTCCCTTCCCTTCCCTTCCCTCTTCCAACCTTTCTTTTTAAGAAGTATTTTCTTTAAGATCCTTTTAATTTAAATTGCTCCTTGCAGCTCATGTCCCGGTTCTTCAACTCCTTGGATTACTCAGGCATTTAAGGGCCCTGCCAGGCACGCAGTACTTCAAATCTTGAAGATGTAGGGATGTAATCCAGGATTTTTTAATCTGTCACCATATTACCAGTTTATTTTACTGTGCCATTTTTCAGCCCAATGTGACCATACAGCATTATTCGGTTTGAATGTGCAAAAGCCTGAATGGAAAGTGCACAGATATCCAGGAAGAGACCACGCAAGGAGTTGCAGGGTCTTTTCAGAAAACCAGCCGTTGCCCTCACATGACACAGCACACCCCCAGCCCCGGCAGTACCGGGGGAAGTTGGTAGCATACAGCCTCCTCAGTTTTCTTGGTATTCTTGGGTAGAGTTCTTGTTTGGTTTTAAATCACCTGCAGAGGAGGAAGTGTAGCAGTGACAGACTAAGCGATGTGACCGAGGACTTCCTGCCAGTTGGTAGCAGAGCAGGATCATGTGTTCCCAGCCAGTTCACTTACCTAAGGTGGGCTCTCTGGTGGCTATCTGAAGCATCACACCAAGACCAAGATCTCAGCCTGAGCCCTACAGATGTTTCTCTCCTTTGGTTCCTTTCTGAATCAGCCCATTCTGAAGAATGTTTATTACACTGCAGCAAAGACATGCCAGGTAGGTGTGTTTGGCACCAGAAAAACAAATAAACAAACAACAACAAAAAAACTTTCAGCAACTATCTGGCCGCCTACACCAGGACATGTGAAGCTCCACCATCAGTGAACAACAAATAGGCACATGCCCTACTTTGGAAGACACCTAACATACCTGTTTCTGATGACTCCGCAGGGCTTTGGGCACCAAACCTTCCTGGATTGAAGGGCTTGTCCGGGCCATACTTCACACAAGCCAGGTGAACGTGATTGCGGTGGACTGGGTTCATGGGTCTACTGGAGCCTATCACTCTGCAGTGGATAATGTCACACTGCTGGCCCTCTCCATCTCACACTTCATCAGCAAGCTCCTGGTAAGATCCTATGCTTTCCCAGTGGGGAAGCACGGTCACAGAACGCCACTCATGCAGACAATCTGGAGAGTTGCTCCCAACCTGCCGTCCCCAGGAGCTGGGCAAGTGAGCTCTTTATTCTGGAATGAGCACTGTGTAGTGCTAAATATTTTTTTTTTCTTTTTATTTTCCCCCTCTCTCTCATGGATGGATGTCTTGGGTTATCTCAGGTCTGTGCTTCACTGGCCAGGCTTCTTCTTCAGACCATATATATATATATATATATTTCAGGAAGCTGAGGGTGTGGGATTTGAGGCTATTCTGTATTTGCTTTAGGTTTCAGATATACTTCCTAGTAGCTGGAAATCCCCAGCTGTGTCCTATTTTGCTCATGCACAGCACAGCTGAACAGCACTTATGCAATGAGGATGTCACATCTTTATATTTACCAGCCATGCATAAACTCTCTGCGTAACAATTTCACTCTAGAACCTGACCACAGAGCATGGAGTTCCTGGGTATGCACCACAGTGTGCAGTCACACTTTCCTATCCAGAAATACAGCAACTCTTTGAGCAGTGATCTATGATTCTATGGTTTTGTGATCAGGAGAATGGAGTGAAAAGGAGGGGAAAAGGGGAGGGAGGAAGAGGTTTGTCACCCCTCTTTACTGATTAGGTCACACAGTGAACAAATGACTGGGCTGCAACATGATCCTTGCCATCCATCCTGTGCCTGTGCTGGGCCCTAGTCCAGCTACTCAAGGACTTTTTCTGCCCAGCCCCTCCACCACAGAAGACTACACTGGCTTCTCATAAGCCTCAGTACTGCTGCAAGACGTAGCCACACATATCTCGAAGGCAGGATTGTTCGTCTCATCCCCATGGTCTCCTGCACCACGTGCAGTATCATTGCATGGTGCTGCATCACGCAGACTGGCCTCCAGCCAGCTGGGTTCCTTTGGATGGGGTCATCTCACATCATGTCTCAGTGGCCGTGCAGTTCAGCCTATGGATAAGTCCTTTTTCTCTGAAAATATACTCTTAATCAGGGTATGGGTACAACCCATATGTTATGGACTTGCTGAGTGGGCTGGGACAGGGTATTTCACCTACCTTCTGCAGAAATACTGATTTATATCATTAATCTGCAGGCCCTGGGAGTCTCAGGGACATCCATCCACATCATTGGCGTGAGCCTTGGTGCGCATGTCGCGGGCCTTGTCGGGCACTTCCACGGCGGTCAGCTGGGACGGATAACAGGTATCGTAAAACTGAGTCTTGGGTCTTCGTTTCTTGTTCAGGGGAGAGAATGGAAGAGCAAGGAAGGAGAGTCATCCATAGTGTTCTTTTAACAGCATGACAGCCCATTAAATCCAAACTTATGGGGTTCTTCCTTGCTTAAGAAGAGCCTGACAATGCCTTTCCAGCCATCAGTCTCCTCCACACGACCACAGGAGTGCAAATATTTGAAAAAGGGTCCTTCTGCCTCTGCTCCACTCTTCAAACTGGTGGGAGCTGCCTTATTTGTAAGGCCTTGTCACTAATGAAACAACATGACACCCTCAGGCTTTGCTTCCACTTTGTAGCAGGTATGCCTCAGTGGTTCTTATTTAAGGCCCATGATGCTTGTCATCAGCGGGGGGAGCAGCAAGAGTGAGCTTCTCTGCAGGAAAAGGTGAGGTGGGAGCCAAGTGTGACAGCGAAGGAGACAGGCAGCAACCTCACTGACAAGGGACGTAGTCCTACCGTATCTGGACAAGAAGAGTAGAGCACGTCCAGTGACAGGAACCAGCATCATCCACAATCCAGGCACGTCTGCAGTGATGAGGCAAGTCCAAGGGCAAGCCAGGAAGCCCAGCCATCAAGACAAGGGTAGGGTCAGCAAAGTACGGGGCTGGACATGGCATCCTTACAACACATCTCAGGCAAGGATCAAAGGCAAGTGCCTGAGACAAGATGGGGACCCCCCAGATGAAATTTCTTGCTGTTCTTTCTCACAAGTCAGCTGTTTCCACAGGAGACTGGTCTGAGGTCACCCAGTGGTACCAAATCAGAACTGGCCTCGAACACAGACAAAATTCTGGATGTGAGGAAGAGATTGCAGTGGGGGAATTACAGAGGAAGATGGTTAGAGGTTGATCGTGGCATGTAGACCTTTTTCATTCATGCAGGACCCTGCAGTCTTTTAGGTATGGGGCAGGAACAGAGACACAGAATTATTTGGGTGAGAATTGACCTTAGAAGGTCTCCAGTCCAACCTCCCACTCAAAGCAGGGTGGCCTTCTACATCAAATCAAGGGTTTGTCAAGTTTGGGGAAACTCCAGGGCTGGAAATTCATTTTGGTAGGAGGGAAAACTCCACCAAGGAGGAACAGACATAGACAGAACATGGCTTCCAGTCAGCCTCAGCCCACGCTGGGCTGTCTCATGGAGGTATCCTCAAGGGTAAATAAAAACTCTGTAGGTTTATTTATTCCATTTATTGTTAGCTGTACTAGAAGATGCTTTTTCTACCCTCCTGATTACCCTATGACTTCAAAGGCACACTGGGCATTGCAGGCTCATATGTAAGAGCATGAAGACAGGTGGAATTAGACCCAACCAAGATGTGTCTGTTCTGATCTCGTCTCCTGCCTCTTTCCACACACACACACACATACACAGAGCAATGTGGTTCCAGAGCCATAATTTGCTGAAGTGTTTTCAGCCACCTAGAAGGAACTGTGAAGTAAAACCAGAATGGGTATCTTGGACGTCAGAAGACAGACTGTTTCTGTGCAGTGAGTTTCTTTAAGTCACGCCTGTTCTTGTGGACATCTCCTTGTGCAAGAAAACAAATGCTACAGGAACTTGAATGAACTGCCCATTTCCAAAATTGCTGAAGAGCAATTTGTTTCAGTTCTTTAAATGGAAAAGAGGAAGCCTGAGGAAATCTACTTGCACACAGTACAGCTACAGTGAATAGTACAGGATGGACATTAGGTGATGGTTGGACTAGATGATCTTAAGGGTGTTTTCCAGCCGAAGGGATTTGATGATTCTATGCTTGGAGGAGGCTGGCATAGAGAACAGAGGGTAGAAAGGTGCTTGCCTTGGAGCTGAGCTAGAATTGGCTGCTGTTCATATTAAGTGTTTCTCCTTGCTCAGGAAGAATTTTAAGCTGTACTTAATAACTCTTCTAAGCCTCTCTTAAAGCCTTTGATTAAAATTTGGTCTGTAGAAGTGGGCAGGGAACCTCTCAGCTTTCTGTATTGGACAAGACCAAAAATAAATAAATAAATAAAAAGCAGTACTTCTGAGCACTTGTCCCTTTGACAGCTTTTATTTTTAGATAGAATAGGAAATATATATTTTTTCTTCTTTCCATTCCCCTCCTCCCCTGTCCCACACAAAAATGCAACATGTCAGTTTGTATTTTGTTGATTCCACCTTCTCCATAGAGAATTAATGAGACTGAGACCCAGGCAGTGAAACTGGCCAGCTCTGAGGATGAGAGCTGTGGTACATGGGGCAGAGCTGCTTCCTAAACTATTGTTGCTGCCTGGAGAGTGGAAGAAGTTTTGTGATGTTATTTTCCTAGGCAAAGCGAGCAGGATAAACCTCAGCCAGAACAAAAACATGATCTTTAACCTGTCCCATGATACTGTCAAAGATAATAATTTTCAGTATTCATTTGGCTTTTCAGAATTTGCTCTCAGAGCATCCATATTTTTTAGGCAAAAATATAGACAGCTGCTTGAGAACTTGACTTTGTTTGTGGAGAGAGGGATCAGAAGCCTCTCTGTTCTAAGGATGTTTGATAGTACTGAACCTTCTAAATGCTTGGATTGGTTAATGCCTAGGATGCTGAATTCATCACCTAACTCAAGATCTCCAGTGACATTTCTCAGACTGTAGCACTACTGCAGATGACAGTACAATTAGGAAAGGTGTTAAAAGTTTGATTCTCTTTCACTGAAAATCCAAAAGACACTCTGTAGCCACTCTGCCAGAGGTATTTGAAGCTCAGTCATGGCATAACAGCCTAGAAACTTGAGGCTTTGCGGGCTGTTTGGTACAGAACTGCTTCATGGGAATGGATGTCTGGGAGCAGTGGAGGACACGATATGGCAGCTGCAGTGGAACTTAGTGAGAGCAGAAATCTTTCTGGACAATAATCAGTATGATGTGAGAATAATTAATCACTTCTGTCTGGCAATATTTTAAAAGTTTGGGATAAAATCCAAAGTCCAGAAATAAGAAAAAACTTACTGTTGTTGAGGTGTTTAGAATCATGGAATGGTTTGGGTTGGAAGGGACCTTAAAACCTATCCAGTTCCAAGCCCCTGCCATGAACAAGGACACCTCTCACCAAACCAGGTTGCCCAAAGCCCCATCCAACCTGGTCTTGAATACCTCCAGGGATGGGGCATCCACATCTTCTCTGGGCAGCCTGTGCCAGTGCCTCACCACCCTCTGAGTGAAGAATTTCCTGCTAACATCTAACTTAAATCTCTCCTCTTTTGGTTTAAAACTATTCCTTCCGTCCTATCATTATCTGCTTGAACAAAAAGTTGCTGTCCATCTTTTTTATAAGCCCCCTTAAAGTACTGAAAGGCTGCAATGAGGTCTCCCTAGAGCCTTCTCTTCAGGCTGAACAACCCCAACTCTCTCAGCCTTTCTTCACAGAAGAGCTGCTCCAACTCTCTGACCATCCTCGTGGCCCTTCTCTGGACCCACTTTAACAGGTCCACGTCCTTTGATTTTGTTGCAGGCCTAGATCCTGCAGGCCCAAAGTACACCAGAGCCAGCCTGGAGGAACGCCTGGACCCTGGGGATGCCCTCTTTGTGGAAGCCATTCATACGGATGCTGACAGTAAGCTGGCTTCCATCCTCTTCAGCCTGCACTTCTGTTCCTCCTGCCATCGTTATTGCTAAGGACCACGTAGGTCATTGTCCCATTTACACCAGCTGACCGTGAGTTCAGGTTCAGGCTGAGGGTATTCCTTGATTAGATAGGTTTTAATGATGAATTCGTTGGTAAGTATCCATACCCCAGAGCACATCACAGCAACAGACAGGTGGAAGCTGTACTGCTGTAGACACAGGGCAATCTTCCAGCAAATATTTCTTCTTTAACCCTGCTACAGCAGAGTGAATTTCCACAGCACAAGCTCAGTGTGGTTTTTACCACCTGGAAGGAATTTACATGTCTAGTCTCACTTTGCTTTTGCCCACGTGACATCAGAAAGGTGCCACTGCAGGCACCGGTGAATGAAGTAATGGAGTCAAACCCACAGCTGGTGCAACAAGAGAGTAACATTTCCAAAGCACTGAGGGTCTGCTAGGTAGAATGTGCAAAAAAATAATAATAATAACGTGGTGACTTTCAGTCATACCTTTTACCCAGAAATCATGAAAATCTCTACCAACATAACTCTCAGTCATGCCTCATAATCCTTCGTGAAGATTGTAGTCACAGGGTCAAGAATGTGAGGGACAGGGATGATGATCAAGCCAAAGTTGCCAGTCTGCCAGTCATTTTGGTGGCAGGTCCTGGAGCACTCTCTGCACTCACTACTAATATTCAATCAGTTATGGGGCTCTGTCAAACACCATGTAGGGTGCAGCTTACAGCAGAGCCAAGCATAAGAGTGAAGTGGCCTTTCACCTGCTTTCAGATTTCGGGATCCGGATCCCTGTAGGCCACATCGATTATTTCGTCAATGGAGGCAAAGATCAGCCAGGATGTCCCCGATTCATCTCTGCAGGTGAGGAGAGCACTCTTTGGCCAAGCAAAGAGCCTTCGTGGTCGTTTAGCAGTCGTGCTACAGTCAGAGAAGATACCAAAGCAAGACAACACATACTTGTAAGGACACATGGGAGCAGAGCTTCACAGCCCACGTCTCCTCTGAGCAGCACAGAAAGCATTTGAAACTAAAATCACATGCAGGTCAAGTGTCTTGGCAGCACCTGCTGTCAAGAGATGTGATTTTGGTGACACTTCTGTACGAGCCCACACCACCTAACATTGACAGAGCTTATAGCAACAAAGAAAGCATTTTTGTTAGAAGGGCTCTTTGCCACCAGCAAAAGCTTCTTTTTCTTTTCATGCTTCAGGCTTAGACAGCTTGTATGATTACTGCCTTTTCCTTCTAGTGAGTAGGACTTCACACAGTAAATAGTGTGGATAAATATTCAAATACTTTCTGGATGAGCCAGCTCCATTGAGGGTCAATTACAAAGGATGCCCAAGGCACCTCAATTACCACAGCAGGGGTCACAGTGCAGGTGGGAGTCAAAGCTACTGTACCCCCTTGCAGAAGGCTTGGGTCTTCATCGGTCACACACTGACAGAGACAGGGCAACCATATGGCCCCTCTTCTGGGGGATTTGGTGTGGGAGATATACTTCAAAGTTCCTGCATGACTTCTCTTTGCAGCAGGCTCTGGGTTTGTGTCACAGAGGTGCTCTACAAAACGTTATTCATGGAGAAGGGATGGCTGCAGAATCAGTATTTCCTGATTTTCCATTCCTTAGGAAATTGCAGAAAGACCCAAACCAACTGAAAGGCTCATTGATGCTTTTCTCTAGGTGACTTTCTTCTTACAGGCTACAAGTATCTGATCTGTGATCACATGAGGGCAGTACATCTCTATGTCAGTGCCTTGAAACACTCCTGTCCCATAGTGGCGTTTCCTTGCTCAAGTCATCAGGATTTTTTGAATGGCCGGTGCCTGGACTGTGATGATCCCTTCCTGTTCTCCTGTCCCAGAATAGGTACAGTACCAGCATGAGGCCTTCGTGGAGCTGGGGACGATACATTCCTGACGGGTGTCAATGCAGACCGCAGCACACGATTCAGATTTCTCTGAGCAGGGTTTGCTTGGGATCTCTCTGGGGATAGTGAGGAGCTGGTTCATTTTCAGGCTTCCATACAGAAGCCAGAAGCTCACGTACTGTCAGAGTTAAAAAAAAAAAAATGGTGTCTTGAACATTTTTGATCTTTAAACATTTCACAGGGCCCAGCAGAGTGTTAAAGGTCAGTCTCCAGAATCATCTGTCTAACACATGGGCAATGAGCTCAAAAAGTGTCTTGTTCAGAGAAGCAGCTGGAAGTTTTAGCCAAGCATGAAGTCCCATTCACTGTGTCACTTCCTCCTGATAAATCCCTGCCTTGGCCACACCAAAGATGGACTGGCACAAGGCAATATTTGCCTCTTTTAGGCTTCTGAAACTGGGCTGTGGCAAGAGGAGAGGAAGCATCCTCTGGTGCTATTTGGTGACCGGTACCAGAGCAGTACAAAGAGGGGTTCTCAGATCAGCCGCTCCCTTCCCACCTCACCAAAACCACATCATCACCTCGTCAGTGGTGCAGGTCTTCTCAGTTGAGCCAAAAATCCAGTTTCCCTGTACCTTGTCTTTGCATTGTCCTAGCACCTTGTGTTTGTTTGCATCCGCACAAAACCACCAAGAGATACTCTCCTGGCAATTACCTAGGGTGGTCAGGGGAGATTTTCTGAGGGCCTGTTAACCTGTCAGGCAGACACCACAAACCTGTGTTTGCTCTGATTTGCACTGGTGTAAAGAAAGGGGTCTGTCCTCCAAGACAACGGAGTTGGGAGGGGGGAGCAGAGGTGAGTTGGAACTAATTGTATTTCCATTTCTGTTCCGGCTCCTTCATGGCTTTCCCTGCACTGACTTTGTTTCCTCCTGCAGGCCTGCTGGAGCAGGCAGGTGTCAGCATGAGAAGGCTGCCCAAGGAAGTGATTGTTTACTTAATGACAAGTCCTTCAGCCCCGTTCTGTGGTAAGTAACAAGGAAAAAAACTAGTCAGAAGGGGGTTGACCAAATGAGGCAGACTGGGGAGGGCAGGCAGTCGCAGCCTACCCCCCTTCAGAAGCAGCTGCTGTGGCGCAAGACACATAGCTGGAAATCAATTACCGTGCATATCTCCCTTGAAAAGCCCTTTCTAATGGATTTATTAGTGTGGGCACAGCCCTGGATTCGCACAGCCACGTGGCTTCAGGACTGAAGTGAGGAGTACAGAAAAGGCCTGTCTGTTCACACCGGACTGTGCAGACCTGTCCACCGCGTGTTTTATACTTCAGGGTCTACTTTCTTTCTCAAACCTGCGTAACCTTCTTCGTGCTGGTGGGAGCAGGGAGTGAGAGCTAGGGATGACGTCTTTTGGCAGGCTAGGTACAACCGACTCACTCACACATACTTTTCCTCTTGCTCAGTCCACCACAGCCTGGTTGAGTTCCGACTGCAGAAGAAAAGAAATGTAGTCACCAGCATTGAGGTCACTTTCTACAGCAACAGCACCGAGGACACCACGAAGATCACCATGTGAGTGACAGTGCATGCTTCTGGCCTGTTGTGTTTTTTTTTCCCTATCCATGTGTAAGGATGTTTGTCCCAGTCCAGCGAAGGCACAAGGATAGCGTATATCCCTGAGTGCAGTCACTGTGTGATGAAGCGCAACCTCTCTTCTTGAACCCCTCCACGTTTCCCTTAAATGCTCTCAGGAATCAGGTATGTGTTACCATTATTCAGTAACCCTGGCTAAGCCCACAAGTACACAAAGCAGTGGGTGTGTTCCAGGATCCCCACATCGGCCTACCTTTGTGTTGCTACGATAGTTCTTTTTGTATGCCATACCCTTGCCTGGTGCTGATTCAAATCACAGTCGCTGTCAGATATTTATTAATCCTACTCTGCCAGACAGAGTTGTCTACACCAACACCCTACTCACCACAGGTTCCAGACTGATGGACATCGTGGCTCAGACATTTCTCTTGATGCCCAGTAGGTCAGCAGCTGCAGAGAGGAAACAAGTGCATCCCTGCACAGTCAGAAATATGTTCAATAGCTTGTCTCTGCAGTAACACAGCAAAGCTCCCATGTAAGGGAAATGTTGAGTGAGCAGGGGACCAAGAGCACATCTGTAGACAGTAAGGTTTCGCTTGACAGCACCGTCCTCCAAAACATACCTGAATTAAAAGATGAGATTCAGAGCCCTGTTCCCCCAGCGCTTGCCTCAGGGGGATCTCCCCACCACAGAGAAGTTCCCCAGAAAAAAAAAAAAAAAAAAAAAAAAGTATTTGTCACTTCTTCCTACACCTTCCTACCCACTGTGGTTGTCTGGTAGCCACCATATGGGCATTCAGCTAAGGGCTGCATATGTTGCAGACAGTGAATATTGCTGGCTCCCTCAGGAAGCAGGAAAGCAGCCTGCTAAAGACCTCAGCCAGCTCTCCTCAGATCAGAGGGGTCCCAGTACTGGATCTCACACAGACCTTATTAAGCCAAAAAAATTGTGACTTGATGCTAACTGTGTTGCTTTGACCCTTAGCACCAGGAGGTAGGGGTGAGAACTGGGGTTGGGAACGCCTGCTGTAGAGTGCTCTCCAGCATGACACAGCTGCTTGATCATGGATTTCCAGCCTAACACTGCAATTTGGAGTCCATACTCCAGCTTGATGGAGCTCAATCTGTCCAACCCCTCCACGAAAAAAAGGCAGGTCCAAGCAGTCCTGGAAACTTGAAGGCTAAATCTGCCTTTTCCAAAGATGCAGAAGGGAGGGAATAACAACACCCAGACCAAGTCAGGACCCGTGGGTTTTCTCAGGAAAACTTGCAGCACTTCCTTTTGCAGCTGTCGGACACAGTGCTTGATACGTGTCCAGCAGGAGGCATGTGAACACTGGAGAGAAAGGCTGCCTGGGGAAGTGACACAGGCAGGCGATCCCACGGCTTTACTGTACCCTCAGGTTTTAATGAGACAGAGTTACAGCTATCCAGGGACACCCTTGCCCTGGGAGGACAGCAGCTGTGTTAATCACTTAAGCGCCCTCCTAAGAAGCAGGAGAGTAAACTGAAAAATGCACTTACAGCAATAAGCAGATTTGGGAGTGCATGTGAAGATCTCTTTTTTAATTCACACTGGAGTAAAAAGCAAAGAAACTCCCCCCGTTTCCCAGAAAAGCTCGACCCTCCAGTATAGTTAAGCTCAGAGAGTCAAACAGACGTCTTTTGAAGGTTCTCACACTGCAGTTCAGACACTGAATGATCACTGAATATTTCAAGAGATCTGATCTGCATGTCATCCCGTGGTTCCGAGGAACCACACAGGGACCTGGGAGCGTCTGGCCATTCCCATGCCTTCAGCAAGTGACTCATTCCTTGCTTCACACTGAGCTCTCTCAATCAATTCTGATCTCACCCCTCAGGATGCTGTTACCCCACACATGTTGCTCAGAGTGCCCTCGAGAGACCTGCCCCCAAGCCCCACAGATGCCGTGGGGCTGGCAGAGTAAGGAACTTGTTACAGGGCACTTTTCCCAGGTGCATTGGCATTGCTTACACGTCAGTGTAACATGCCATCCTCCTCCATAGCCAAGGAAACATACTTCTGGAGTCAGCCAGAGTCCCACATGCATCCAAAGGTGGTGTGGGCTCTGACCAAATGTCAGTCCCAGCAGTGGATTTATTCAACCTACGTAACTGTGCTCCTCTGTCCTACAGCACAGCTGCATCCTGCCCATGCAAAATACGCAGTAAAGGGACAGCCTCCCCTCTGTTTTCCATTTGCCATCTACTACTCGATTTAATAGCTGCAATTTCATGATGCTTCTCATTTTTGGCAGCTTCGTGCCAGCCACACAAAGCCTCCAATATCTACCGCTGCAGTCCCTCTAACAAAGGGACTGGGTGCACTGGTTTGGGCTGGGCACTCTGGCCCCAAAGGAGGTCTTCGAGTCCAGCCATCGGCCCACCCCTAGAGGAATTATGGTTAGCAGAATTGTAGCCGCTTCCTGACCCTTTTGTCACCTCTCCCCTTTCCCCACTGTCACGTTTCTGAGCAGGCAGTCACCAGATGCTTCTAGGATTTCAGTGAGTCAGCTCAGCACACTATTCAGTGGTGCAAGGGAGTAGATGCTCTCCCAGAGGAGCCAAGTAGGCCAGGCGTAAGAAGGCCCACAGGACAGACTCCATGGAAGGGGAGCAGCCCACTGAGGTAAAATGGCTGGGCAGCACCACTTCATAGCACACAGTCTGCCACTGGGCTCTTTACCCAGCCTTTAGCTCTTTACCCAGCCTCTGGCTTTTCTCAGTTCCCCTTACCTGGTAAAGAGCATAGGCACAAAGGTCCATCTGTCCAAGCGCCCCACCTTCAACATGGCCAACAGCAAATGCCTAGAGAAGAGTATAAAAAGGCATGCAGCAATACTTAGCCAAGGTAGTTTCCCTATTTCCCAGTTTCTAGTTAAACACATCTCAGGGACCTTCAAAGCCAAAAATGAGTTATTTGTCTTTATTAGCTCCCAACACTTATTTTCCATGAACTCGTCCAGATCCCTCCTATGACTTGTGCAGTCATATAAACTTTCTAGCATCCATAACATCCCACAGCAAGGATTTTAGCAGCTTGAACAGAACGTCATTTTGGGCACTGAGCAGTCATTTTAAGCCTACCACCTGTTCATATTTTTTTGATGACCCCTAGTTCCTGCACTGGAATAAGTGGTGAATAATCAATTCAGATCTGTGCCATCCACGATTTCATAGATGTTCACCTCATCTACCACTTACCTCTCTGTAGCAATACGGGTAGTATTTCAACCTATGCACAATAGCGGGGACGGTTGTTGCAGCTGTGTGACAGAAGGAAGCATTTTTACACAGGAGTGCTCCTGACCACAGAGGTAAAGCATGGAGAGAAGGTCAATAAGAATATGTTCAGTTGCAGATTCTCATGTAATGCCCTATTTTGACAGATGGGTCTTTTATTTATGTGAGGGTTTCACGTTAATACCCCAGGTTCCTCTGGTGTTTCGATGCATCCGCAGGCTGACTGAACACTCTCCCTCCCTGCCTTGCAGACCTCAGCAGGAGGAGGTGGGCAAGCGGCTGCTGGCCCACAAGGTTCCCCTCTGTGAGATAAATGGCGTGATACTCAAGTATCTCCCCAAGAACCGATTTTGGAGGAAGGATGAATCGCACGTTGTCGGCAAGTTCTGTGCAGCCCCACTGCCTCTCAATAAGAAGTAAGTCACAGGAATACCTTTCAGGGATCCACTGAGCCTGGGGATGCAGCTTGTACTTTATTGTACCAATGCATTCTCTCTCCAGCTTTGATAAATGTATAAAGAGGTCCCTCCCATCCCTCTGTTTCTCTATGTATATAATAAGCATATACCTTCAGCCACAACTACCTTCTGCAGAGTTGAAGCAGCCAAGTCCTTCGCATCCCGAGAGAGATAATGACCTTCTCCATAATACAACATTCTCACCAGGTCTGTTGCAGATCCAAAGTTCTCATAGGCAGGGCAAAATAGCAGGGTCTATACTGACACATGAAACCCTTTCCATATTGCTTCTGAGCTGACTGTTATGATGCCTCCTGGCTGAAGCAAGCTAGTACGCACTCCAAAGCAGGGAAACCCAGAAGCAGAAGGGAGACTGGCTCACATTCAGATTCTGTTCTGATGGGCTGTATGGAGAGTCAAGCACAAGGCAGAAAAGTATATCACAGGCCCAGATAGGGATAGTCATTCCTATGTAAAAAACACTTGAGCATAAGGACTGTTCCTCATTATCATCCCAAAATTGGGATGGACAAGCAGGATACATGGCTTTTTGCCACTTATGAATGGAACAGCATGGCATGCTGTCTTGAAGGTGTGCTAACCTGCACCCCTGGAAGCACTGGACTTGACTGCGATGTGGGTGGGAAGCTGCAGAGTTGCACAGGATCACAACTGCACTCATTACAAAACCGGGAGCGCTCCAAGAAGCAAGGGTTCTTCTAGGAAGGAGTGGTGGAAAGGTGGAAGGCACAGCTCCATAGACCACCCTCCAGCTGATTCAGCCCAGCCAAGGCTTGGCACCATGTTCACTATACCCTTGCAAAGCAGCATGAGCTCTATCAGCAGCTTGTTTGCCCGTGTATCAGGATAGCAACCCGTGACTTCTAAAACAAACTTCCCTGTGCTCTTCCCACAGCAGGACCATGTTTTGCCTGCTCCAGAACATCACTCTTTATGGCAACACAGACATCTCTTACCAGCTGTCTGCTGCGTGTGCCTAGCACGACTTTCAGAATACGGATGCATACCCAGGGCTGGGAAGGAGTCCTAAACCTACTGCTTCTCTCTGCTCACGGATGATACTTTCATCAAAGAACTACATGGGTTTTTAACTTCCTGCATTCAGGAGAGGATGTCAAGGAAAAGTAGCATGCACTACATCAGTGAGTGCAAGACTTAGCAGTTGCAGCAAGACTTCCCAGTTAAAAGACTGAATTGGGACTTTTATCTCACAGATTCTGCACCAAGCTCTGAAAGAGATGGGCAAGTCATTTAATCACACAATTTCAATCTCTGTGAAAGGAGATGATATCACTCTTTCTGCACAGGGAGTACTGGGATGATTCATCTGTGTTTTATTAAAGTGTCCCAAGGTTTTCGTATTAAAGGTGTGAAGTATTATTTCTCCTCAGCAAGGGGAGTTTAGTTTTGATTTAGCCTTGGAGCTGGGAGGTGCTACAGAATCATAGAATCATTTAGGTTGGAAAAGACCCTTAAGATCATCAAGCCCAACCATCACCTAGACTAACTACCAAGTCCACCACTAAACCACATCCCTAGTTGCTTAGACAACTTCCTTAGCAGAGAACTCACTTGCACCACCTGCATGATGCTTTCGGAGTGAGAACCTATCAAGTTCATGTTATCAGAGTGGATCTCCATCTCATGATGGGACTGGTGCAGCTTTTCAGGCTGTTGGCTTGTTCTCTTTGAAGCTCACATGAAGTGAAGCTGACGCCAGGAGCTCAGAGTGCTCTTCCATGCAATTCTGCACTGCTTTGAGCAACTGCCCAGAAGAGACGGTAACAGGAGGACATCAGAGTATTGTAGCTGTAGAACCACCTAACACAAATTAGTCCCAGGAACTCAGCACAGCCCTTTGGACATGGAAAAACAGCAAATGTCTGGAAAGCACTGGTAGAAGACTACCATATCAAGGAGATACATACAGAAGCAGCCCCTACCCCCTCTACCTGTTTTCTGCCACCTTGATGCATCTGCAAATTAAAGAGACAGCAAGTCTTGCATCACTTTTGCCCAAAACCACACACCTTGTAGACCAATCTCACTGGTTCCCTGGACTAGCTTTACTGGGTGACACAAAAGTGCACCAGAAACAGTATGGTCAAGAGAAAGGGACATGCTAAAAGCATTTCTGCCTTGAGGAGAGCTCTGTCACCCTGCATGAGCTGTCACTCCACTAGATATTGTCACTGCAGAGTTACCTCCTGCCCTCAGCTCATATCCCAAATTTTGGACCCTGCCACGTGGCTGCTTGGAAGGCTAGTTAACAAATGATCTCTAGTGTCCGCTCAGGAGAGAGTTAGAGACAGACTGACAGCCTGGCACAGATCCCAGTTTGATGGTACCATGACTGAAGGGTTTCCAGGAGCTTCTTGTTGAAGGCTGGAGTACAACCAAGAGAGTGCAGTGACTGGCCGTGGTGACAGCCACTAGCAGGACGATCCCCAGACCTGGGCAGCCCCCTTGTCCCATCCTGGGATGAAAGCAAAGGCGAGTAGTGCAAGAAGCAGTGTATGCAGTGGCGATGACTGTGGATCCCACATACCCACCACTCCACCAGCCTCTCCAGACCTCAGCAAGTAGCAGATCCTGAGGGCTCGGATCTCACTTGGAGGAGACCTGCAAGCCACATCAAACTACCCCCAGGCCACAGCCCTTGTGTGATCACCACCAGGCAGGCAGGGCTGCCTGTAACAGCCCAAGCCTGACGAAAACCCAGCCCAGCACACGGGGTGTCTGTGCCCCTGTGTGTCTGTGCCAAGAGATGCTGAAGATCACCCTGCCCTGTGCATGCTGCTGGGGGAGCTAATGCTCCTTGCTCCACCCCTGAATATCTGCTTGAAGAGGCTCCCACCCTCATCACCAAGCTGGGTTGTGCCAGGGGCTGTGGGACAGGGAAATTCTCCATGGGTATCTCCATCTCTGTGACTCCCTAGAAGAGGAAATGGAGGGGGAAGCCCACCAGCCAAATCTCATTGCAGCTGAACATGGAAGAGGCTTTCAAATTTCACACCTTCATCTAAGGCTGCACTTTCTTCTCCCTACCAGTGACGGCTCTCCCCAGAGACTTTTTGCACTCACTCATGTCTTCACTGTGTGTGTGCCCCACAGAGCACAAAAAAAAAAAAAGAAAAGAAAACAAACAAACAAGCCATCTCAGGCTCTCCCTCTTGCCTGAGTCCCAGTTCCCTGCCTTTCTTGTTCCAAAAGAATCAGCTCAAGCAGCCCCTTCACCAGAAGCTGGTAGCTTCTTCGCTAAGTGGTGCTTGCCATTACTGAGAAAACTAATCCCTGGAAAGGGAATTTCTGATGTTACTAGAGTGGATGCCCAGTGAGATGCATCACATCCAATCTCCATATAATTCTCTCTATCCTATGCCCATCGCCAAAGCCACAAGGCAGCCGATTTTCTACTGTCCTTTTCCCCATGCTTTGAGACCAACTCCATCCTTCAGACATCGTTACCTCCCTAACCAAATCCTCAAACACCAAGAGTTTCATCTCTGTCTTTAATGGGAATCATTAAACAAAAGGGAACACAGATCCTGTGAGCAGGCTCGTGTCGCTTGCAGCCGTATTGGTGTGCTGTGGTATCGGAGCTGCCGACACCCCTTGGAATAAAAACCAAACCAGGGAAGCTCCCTGGGGGCCAGCAGCTCCAGGCGAACATCGTGGGGTGGGAGGTGCTGAGTGCCACTGCAGTCCCACGCGCGTGCTTCAGGTGCTCCTGAGTGTACGTGTCTGTGCGGGCAGACGATTCAGTGCGTGCCAAAGAGTGTCTATCTGGTCAGAAAGGTGAGTGAGCAGACGTGCCCTCGGAGGGGCTTTGGGATCCAAACAGCCTGTTGTTCCCTAGAGCTCGGGGGTCTGAGTGGGAGCCAGGGGGGCTCGTCCTTTGCAGAGAGGGTGAGGGTAGCTCCGGAGGTGTCCAGAGGCTGCAGAAGGAAAGCAGTGGAGGGGGAAGGAAAATGGGGGGGGGGGGAAGAAGAGAGAGACAAAGAAAGAAAGCACCATTATTATCACAGGAATAACTCCCGTCTTCCAAACCCTTCCAGCACACAGACCTCATGGAGCCCACCATTACCTTTCCTTCTCCCCTCTCCTCTGAAATCAGCATGCAAAACTGTGCAATTCCTCTGCACGCAGTATATCAGTAAATGAGGTTACCCACCCACCTGAGGCAGCAAAACCAAAGCTCTTCAAAGCACATCCTCTGACACCAGTGAAACAAAGCCACGGCAACTTCAGTTTTGCTCACGAAGCAGGTGTAAAACAGTTCCTACTCACTCAGATACCGAGACACAGGCCAACAAGCACCCGTCCGCCTCACCCGCCAAACAGAAGCCAGCCACAGATGCAACTGCATGGAACTAAGTAGCAGCAGCTCTGCACAGTGCAAGCATTGCAAAGCAAAAGGCTACGGCAAATGTGACATGTGAGGGGGAAAAGGCAGGTGGCTTTTGGTTGTTTGAAGATGCTTATGAGAAATAAAGCTTAGCTTGCAAGGGAGCACTGAGCTATATATGCAGCAGTACGCTGTTAAAGTGAGTTTTGAACAGAACCTCTGAACCTGTCTCTTTCAAACAGGCAAGTGACTGAAATATCTGCCCTCTTCAGAAAGAACGTGCTCATCAGTTGGACAGCACAGTCTGTCTTATTCAAAAGCAGCCTATAAACTCTTTCAAGAGCTAGGTAAGTAGAGTAGGCCAATACATCTCACGGGAAATTTTCATATGAAACAACCTCAAGATGCACCAGAGGGGTTTTAGGTTGGCCATTAGGAAGAATTATTTGGGGAGCGGGTGATCAAGCATTGGAACAGGCTGCTCAGGGAACTGGTGGAGTCCCCATCTGTGGAGGTATCTGAGAGACACGTGGACATGGCACTAAGGGACATGGCTTAGTGATGGGGCTTGGTAAGTCAGGTCAATGCTTGGACTCGATGACCTTGTGGGTCTTTTCCAACCTAGATGATTTTGTGATCTGCACAGCACTGTGGCACAGCAAGGTGGCTATTGCAACAGTGATAAGGAAGGTGGTACGCAGAAGCACTTCCACAAGGGGAATTTAGAGAGCCAAGAGGTAATTACCCAGGCTGGAAGCTGCTGGGGAGCCGGATGAGAGCTCAAAACAGGGGAAAGCCCCGTGGGGAGCTCTGACTGCTGGGATCGTGGCTATAGCGTACTTCAAACAATGACACTGCAGGGAATATCCCTGTTTACTATTAATGTTTTCACCACTTCTAAAGCATATGTTATGAAAGTGCTTTCCCTTGGCCACGACAAGCCCGCTCAGATAATCTGCTGGGCTGTGGTTAGTGCCTGGCCAGGAGAGGACCGCAGCTCCTCTCCGTCACTAAGTTTTGCACTCAAGTCATGGAGGAATAGAGTTCTGATGTGACAACTGCTGGAGTGCTGCTGGGATGTTGATGCGATTGGGATACGACTGGGATACTAAGACATGAGCAGAATAACAAGGACGTGCTCCTTCCAGTGTGATGGGCTCACTACACCGAGTTTGCATTTCTTCATGTCATTACCTTAGAAATAAAAATGCCATGCTGGCTGTTGCCTCCACACTGACAGACAAGAAAGATCATCCTCCTCCTCCCACCCCAACTACTGGCCTATGGAACATCTGTGCTTTTATCAAAGGTCTCTGCTCCTAGTATCACCCCACATTGATATCACCCCATTCACAAGATCTGGAAAGACGAAAGCTCCCAGCACGTTTTAAAAGGAAACTGAAAGAAAGCGCAGCCTTGTGTTGTGTCCCACGAGCTTTCCTGAACACACACACAACCACCTCTTGTGTGCACGTTCATAGTATTATCTCATGCCAAAAATGGGTGGCTGAGAGGTTCAATTCAAAAATAAATAAATAAATTGTGGCATTCCTTGCCTCCTTCCCTCCACTCTTTGATTATTATTATTGTTATTATTTGCATTTGAAATTTTGGTTTATACTGAGCTTAATCAAGCAGGAGAACCCTGCCAATGACCTGAGAATGGACATCCTTGTGCTGAGAAGACAACATCTAGGCAAAGCATACAAAGTGACTTTACCCCCTTTACGACACTAACTGCACTTATTTTTGATGGCATCCACTCAGCAGAAATGCCTGACAGTTCAGAAGATGGCTGTCTCGTAAATGATTCACGTTCCTGCCTCTCCAAGTAAGGACTGAAAAAGTTGCAAGTTCCCATCACCAGCAGTCTACCAGGGACTGTCACATTAATAGAACTTCGCAGCTAGCAAACAAGTGAAGATTTTATTTTTCTCCTCTCTGCCTTGTGCCCTTTTTTATATAAAGATAAATTAAGCAAAGCTCTATCTCATTTTTTATCCGATTTGAGGAAAGCCAGACATGCTTGTTCCTTTCCTGGCCAGTTCTGCCATATCCCAGATTTCAAGTCTGGAGGCATGGAAGCAGTACAGGAACAAGAATGTGACTCAACTCATGGCAGAGTTGTACAAAAACAGGAAGATCGTCCAGTCCCACTCCTTTCAAAAACTGTATTCAACTTCCTTGCTGCCATGCAGATTGGGCTTCATGCAATGGTCTCTTCTAGGACAGAAATCCCAATCCCGGGCTCAGTGTCTGACAACTGGATGTCACAAAGCAGCTCTTATTTGGCGGCAGCAGGAATGCACATTTGGAGGCTGCAGCTGGTGTGCAGCAGCTGGCTAAAAGTAGCTCAGCACGGAATTTATCTCTCGGCCATTTGGATCTGAATTTCAAGCACAAGCCACCCTGCCATCTATTTCTGTTCACCTACATTGCTCCTCTGCTCCAACATCCCCCAGGCCTGGGGATTTTCCCCCATGCAGAGTAAGGAGCTGGCATTTTGGAGGAGAGCATCTAATTCCCACTCACCCAAAAGCAGGGTTTGGGGCATGTTAAAGCAATGCTTAGCCCGCCAGCCCCCCAGGCTGATTGCAGACCTTGAACAATGATGCACAGTGCTCCCCACTATCAACCCACGGCGAGCCCTGGAGGTGGTTTAACCTATGCCAGGCTGTCTGCTGTTTCATCTGCAGATACCCTCCTCAGTTCAACACTGGAGTGTCTGCAGGCTCAGCTCTGCCTCGTGGTGAGCAGGCTGAGTCTGTGCTGTCCCTGTGGGCAACTCATGTACCTCCTGCCCGCTTGGACACCATTACAGTGTCTCTGCCTCCCCGGGGAGATGGACAAATGACAGGGCAGGGAAGAGCTTCCTATGGCCAGGTTATTGGTCCTTCCACCCCACTGTGCAACTGATGCCTGGAATAAAGCTTTTACCCTCCTCTTGCTTAAAATCACACAGATCAAGGACAACTCCTGGGGTTCATTGCGGCAGCCGGTGAAAAATGCTGCAGAGCACAGCAGACCTCACAGCAGTGTCACAGACCTTCCTGGTGCCATTAAGACCAAAGTAGGTGCACCTGGCAATCAAGGGGTGTATTTTGGGTGATTTCCTTGGAGAATAAAAGGGATGTGTGGTGGGTGTTCATACCTGCTTCTACACTTGCCTCCATGTCAGCAGAGAAGCGTCCTGTGCTGGTGGCCACCAGCCTTTAATCTGCTCTGGGGTCTGCCAAACCCCAGCCCCTGGGGACCCCAGGAGAGCCATGGGGTCTGCCCCTGGGGACCCCAGGAGAGCCACCTGCACTCCTCCCCAGCTCTGCACAGGAGCAAGCCCGTGGCAAGCAGAGGCGAGAGGCCGGGGAACGACTCGCTGCCGCCGGCGGGTACTTACGCAGGGATGCCACATGGGGTGACGCGTGCCCGTGCCGGGTGCGCCCTCACTTCATATACTCCCCTTCGCTCACATAGTCCATAAAAGACCCCGGCAACTCAGCAAAATCTTCCAAGACAAGACTGGTGGAGTCCTCACCCAGCAGGTCACTCTCGGGCCGGGAGGCCCGGGGGCGCGGAGCCGGTGGCGGCGGTGGTGGTGGAGGCTGCGGAGGGGCCTCGGAGGCAGCAGCAGGTCCGTGGGCAGGCGGCGGTGTTGGTGGCAGCTCCTCGGCCTCCTCTGGCTCCCCCTCGGAGGAGGCCGGCCCCAGGACATGGTAGAGGCTGGGCAAGCGGATGTCGAAGCGGAGGCCGAACTTGGCGAAGAGCTTCTCGTTGAGGGAGTAGAGCTTCTCCGAGATGTCGTAGCCCAGGTGGGAGGAGAAGAGGCGGGCGACGTAGCGGTCCTTCCTCAGCAGGAGGTACAGCCGCCGCCTCGGCCAGGTCACGTAGCTGCAGTCGGTCTCGGCCGTCAGCGTGACCTGCAGGGCAGGGAGGGAGCGGAGTGAGCCCCAGCACCGCGGGGTCACCCACACCTCCATGGCGAAGGACCCCAGCCCTCCTCGGGGCTGGTGGGGCTGGAGAGCCACGTCAGATGCATCCTCACCCACTGCTGATTTCCTCTCCCCAAGGAAACAGTTCCAGTTGGTTTTAGAGAACATTTGTTTTGCTTTGGGTTTTGCCAACACGATTACAGCCATTTATTCTGCTAGCTATAAGATCAGGCTAACAATAATAAATATTTATGTGCACAACACAAGGCTGTATATGGCAATAAATATAATAATAAAACAAACACACAAAGGGTCAAACACTCCTGGGCTAAAGAAGAACATCCGAGTGTAACGGAGACACCGGCATGCGAACAAGTGTCGGAACAGAAATATCCTGGGGGCTCCCTTTCACTCTATACCCAGGGGTCTCCTTGGCCAGCCACCATGGCAGAGGGCCACAGGGAAGCTGAACACAGCTTGGCTGCAAGTGCGTGTCCTTGGGATTGATATCCAACACCACTGCCATGCAAGCAGCTGCTGTAGGAAAGAAATACAGGAGCTAAAACCCGAGAGCTTCCCCAGGCCAAGGTAAGTGGGATTACGGGTCACACGGAAACCACAACGAGCAGAATGTCCTTTTCCTAACTAACTTCTGGTGCAGCAATTGAAACCCTCTGCTTTCCGCAAGGGATTAGGTGAGCTGTGATCACAGAAGCTGTCTCCTAACCAGGACAGCAGGACAGGATTTGCCCACGAACACCTCCAGCATCATCAGAGCTCCTGGGGGAACGTGCCAGCTGTGGAACCCAACTCCTGCAGGCACTGGGAGCCAGCAGCTCAGTGGGAAGAAGACATGGCCAGAGCAGAAAGCATGAGGAAATCAGCTCTCCTCAGGGAGAGAGTCAAGCTTCTGCCACTTTTCAGTGGGCCCAGAACTGAAACTCCTCAATCCAGGCAGCTGTGAGGAAAAAACCGGACAAGAAAAGCCGTCCATACCTTCCTCCAGCAAAGCCCTAGAATCAAATGTCCTTTTTTTTTTTTTTTTAACCCAGATGATTGTGATGCTGGGGACAAGGTTGAGATGAGCCACAGAGTCTTATTGACTACTTGGATAAGAGGGACTAGTGGGCCAAAGGCAGCATGTGGGTGTCAAGAGAAACGTCCTGCCAGGAACACAGACCTGTCAAAGTCTCACCTGTTGAATGCTGATCTCACACAGCCCGATACTTCTTCATACTCCTCAGTAAGCAGACGAGGTTTTAGGCATTTTTGGCACACTGCTGCAGCTTTTCCCTACCTAGGACAGCACCTCCCCATCCCAGTGCCTGGCACAACTGACCTCCCCGACTGGAAAAATCTCTCAGAGCAGGAGCTCCGCAGCTATCTCACACACCACAGATAAGGATGCTCAGGAGCTCTGGGAACATTCAGTTCCACAGAAATTAGCTCAGAGAACAATACAGATGTCTTCTCAGGTTGCACGCCATCCAGCTGACTGCTTCCCACACTAGAGGGAGAATTTCCCCTCAAGAAACACTAGGTATCATTCTCCCTGCTCAGCTCTTGCACAAACACCATCCAGCAGCCAGCAACAATCTGCTGCTGGGTTAAGTTCTGGTGCAAAACATGAGATACCCTCACCTCTAGCGCAGCCGTGCTGTTGTTGTCCTCACCTACCCCATTACCCCAGCCTGATACCTCAAGCTCTGCAGCCCTGTGCACACAGCCAGCCACTGACTGCCACTGTTACTCTTGCAAGGCCGTGATCAGTGTTGGAGGCAGAGCTTTCAGGGCCAGCCATCAGGAGCCCCCTCACACAGCACACAGGCCACATTCAGAGCCAAAGGAAGCAGATTTGGGGAGCTGCCCTGGCTTAGCCAAGTCTGAACTCGGCTGTTCTTGTAAGAAAGCATCATCATTCCCTCATGGCTGTCCCATGCTCCCAAGGGATTAGAAAAGTCCCTCCCTGTATGCCCTAACTGGCATGCTCAAGACTGACATCCCGATAGGGATCAGCCTGTCCTGGCTTGTGAGTTGGAGGCAGAGAGATGTGGGCTTGAGTAATCTCCTCCAGAAGGAAAGCCAAGCAAATACGGTGGTGTTGACAGCAAGAGCAAAACCCTCTCAGTTGCTGCAAATAAGTATTGGTCTGGCCTCTCAGCAAGGGATTCCTGTGCTCAGAAAGGACCATATTCAGGCGTGAAACAGCCTTTCTGCTTCTCCACCCCAAACGCATCACCATCAGAAAGGGGATATTTATGGATTTACATCACGGCCGCGTTTTGCCGCCCTGATGTAGGGAGGAGGCACAGCCAGCCAGCAGCACGATGGGGTGAACGTGTCGGTGTCGGGGGCTTACCTGGAAAGTCCCTTCCTCGGAGGGTCGCAGTGATTCCCACTCCGGAGAGTCCAGGAACTGGTAGGGGAAGACGTAGTGGAGGAACTGCCCGTCCTGGCTCACTCGGACCCTGCAGAGAGAACAGGAGAGATACACAGGCTTAGACCACAGAGCAGGCACCCTATGAACATGATCCCACCATGTGCAGGAGCCAGTCCCACCAGTGAGGAGAGGCTTTCTCCCTGCCCCACACACATCCCAGGTCCCCTCTGGGACAGCTGAAAATGCTCCGGTCTGTGGGGCCGTACCCCTTTGCTCCATGGAAATGAGATTCACTCTGCCTGTTTTGTTGCTTGCTACACAGGTGCAATGCTTGGTCCTAAGCCAGGACTTCTCAGCCTGCAAGGCTGCTGCTTTTCAAGTACTTCTCAGCCTGACTGTGGCTCTTTTCACTTGCATTTTCCTCCTTTCCTCAGAGCTGCATGAGAGCAATCCCCACCTCTAGGCTGGGATGCCGCAGAACCCTTCCCCAAAATCCCACTGCACGTCACACCGCATGCCCATAGTTTGCTGCACATTATCATTCGACCTCTCTTGGCCTCTTTGCCTTCTGAGCATGACTTTCCCCTATTTTTTGCTTCAACCACCTAACAATGCCAAGATCGAACCCCCACCCAGCCCCACTGCATAGCAGAGAGGAACCGCAGAGCCCCGGGCACTGCAGGGCACACTGAGGCTCTATTCTTAGCTCTGTGCCACCACATCGCTGCATGGTTTGGGGCCTCTTCCCTCCTGTCACCACGTTCCCCTGTTGCACGATGCTCACAGGCAATTCCAGCTTTCAGGAGGCACAGGGCTCGGGTCACTGGTGACTGCCAGACACCTAGATGTGCTGCCTGGACAGGTCAGGGACTGCAAGACTTTGTGATTCAGGCACATCCAGCCCTCACGAGCCCACCTTCCCTGGCTATTGCTCAGCTCAAGAGCAACAAAGCTCTGCAGCGTCAGCAAGGGCCTCACAAGGAAACAGAGTGGGTACCAAGAAGTGCAAATCCAATCCCATCTCCATGGACTTTACTTGCAGACCTGGTGCACTTCAGTGCAAGCTGCTCAGAACGGGGGTTTGGCAAAAGGAAAGGCACATAAAGGAAATAGATGTACCCAATTTCCTACATGTACCCAATTTCCTCCCAGCACTTTGCCATTCAGCACCGGTCAGTGTTCCCAGGATACTCTTAACACATCCCTCAAAAAAAGGACTAAGACCCAAAAAGCAAGGACAACTTTTCTTCTTCACGCACACCTCACCTCCCACCAGAGAGGACAGACCACTGCAATAAACCACGAGCTCCAGGTGATGCTGGGCTCGTCTTCCCAAAGGAAAACCCTTGCGAGACGCTCACAGCTCAGCACTGCTCCCGCTTGCAGGTCTCTTTCCCTTCCCACTCTCACTTGACCTGACACCATGTGCCTGACAGCAGCTGGGAAGCTGGCATCACTACTGTTTTCTGCATTTGGATTTTGCAAACTGGGCAAGAGGCGTGCTTATAGAGGCATGCCACAGGCTCTCAGGTGAACACATGCCAGTACTTCATCAGTACTTCATTCGATAATCAGAAAGAATCATAAGGATGTGACTTGCAGACAGTCAGCTGCAACCATCCGCAGGTCCCTGTGGTCCTCCTTGGTGGCCTGGAAGAAGGAACAGCGTGAAAGCATAAGAGCACAGGGAAGGTATGAGGGCTGATGAGGCAGTGTCCAGCAGCGGGGTGTACTCGCTCTTGGATGAAATGACCCTCACAGTGAAAAAATTCAGAGCCCTGAGGGTGCAGGTGTTGGAAACAGGGAGCAGAGCCTCTCCCTCAGCACTGCTGGCCAGGGCGATCTGGTGAACCAAAGACTCCTGCTCAGTGTATTTGGCCACCCACAGAGACCACAGGTTCAGCCATCTCCTTCGTGCCCTCAGAAACACTCTCAGCCTTCAGGCCCCAGGTCTGCTCCCGTTAGAAATAAAATCACAGAGTAAGAGGCGAGGATCCCCTGGCATTATCACAAGCAAGGCTGAGCTGGCAGCTTCTCTGCATGTTGCTTGATGCTGCAAACCATTCCCTGAAATATTTTAACTTATATTAGGGAAAAAAAAAGCCAAATCCCAGCAGATTAAAAACAAACAAACAACAAAATCAACAGACAGATGCATACTGCAGAGCCCTTTCAGAGGAAGGGAAGGATCACAACCTAATTTTGCAGAGGGGCAAAACCACAATTTCCAACCCAATTTCTGCAGGGGGGCAAAACCACAAGAAGCAGCCACAGCCCTTTGGTGCCGGAGATCGTTCAGAAACGGGCGGGCCCTTACCTGCCAGAGAGCAGCAGCGAGAGGCGGTCAATGGGCGTCTTGCCCTCCACCGCGTAGTTCTGGTCTCGGGCTAGCGGCTGCACTTGCTCCTCGCAGCACTTGACGATCTCCCTGTAGACCTCCAGGGGCACCTGCAAGGGCAGGTACATGGTCTTGTAGAGGAGGTCAAACTCTTCGGGGACGGTGTCCTTGCGGAGCCGGTAAGCCAGGTGAGCCAGCTGCAGCAGGCAGACGAGGACGAGCAGCATGTTCCAGACGAAGACGTCCAGCCCGCAGGCGCTCAGCCAGCCCCACAGGGCATAGCAGAAGTAGCCCGGGGCCAGCAGGCCGAAGATGTAGAGGGACCCGAAGATGCCGCTGCCCCCCATGTAGCCCAGGAGGACGATGCAGCTGGCCAGCTGGTAGGCTGCTCCCTCCATGTGCTCCTTCCAGGCATCGCACGCAGGAGGCTGGAGGACACCCTGGTCCCAAGAGGGGCTGCCGGCACTCATCCTGCCCCGCTGCCCACCCTCCCCGGCCGCCCGGCGTTAAAAAACTATTGTCATACGCAAAGAGGTCTGAAACCAGAGCTGCCGGGAGGCTGTTCCTCCTCCTCCTCAGCGCCGGCAGGTCCCCCGGCAGCACGCTTCAGAGCGACATGCTAAAGCACTGCCGGACGTTTTCGCGCCTAGAAAATCCCCAAAGCGTTCATTTTTCCTCTTCGTGGCTCACAGATCAGGCCAGCCCCCTCCCTGGCCGCACCAGAGGGAAACGGAGCTGGCAAACAGGAGGCCGAAAGAGTTCAGTCGAAGAGAAAGCAGAGGCCATTAGCTGGACTACTCCGGGACCGGACGGAGATCTGGTTGCACTGCCCCTCTCGCCAGCTCTCTGGCAGTGAAAATAGAGCCCGTGAGAGAGCTGCGGGGAGGGGAGCGTAGGGCGCCCGGGTTGGATTCGGTATGTCTATCTCTTGGCAGCCGCGAGGAGAGGGACCCCAGAGGGATAACCATGTTTGGAATTGAAATCCAAGGAGCAAAAGCAGCGAGGGGGAACGGAGAGCAGGCACGCACCCGCCACTTAACATAACTCAGGCACCCAGATAAGCCGGGCAGCGCGAGGAGAGGGAAAACAACCAGCTTTATCGCTGCAAACTCCAGCCGCACGCGGGGCTCCGCGCTGCTGCGAGGGAGTGACAGCCACGCAGCACAATAAAAAGGAGAAAGGCCATCTCCTTCTCCTGCTGCAACCGGTAGCGATGGCAGGAACTGAGCAAGAGAAGAGAGAGTTGGGTCCGTGGGAAGGATTTCCCCGCGACGGGCTCTGCAGCACAGCCTCCCCACAGAGATGGGGCAGCTCCATCTGGCAGGGCACTTCAGACCCCGGGGACTGAGCTAAAGCACAGAAGCACACTTGTGTGTGCAAGGGGCAGAGTTAAAGTAAATGAGCTGCTGGGACCCAGCTTTATCTATCGCGAAGAGGAGACCTGCCTAGAAGTCTTGGAGCGTAACGCTGGGAAGCGTGCTTTGTGGGAACATCCCAGCTGAGGGAGGACTCTCTCACCCCACAGATAACAGGCTCTCAAGCTGCATTTTCATCTCACACGTGGCAGGAAGGATGCTTTTGAGCAGGTCTCCTATTTTCATCCCCACTAAAACAAGTAACGCAGATGCTGGCAGAAGGTAAGCTCCCGGGGAAACATCGTCTGCCATAGTAATTCTTTATGGTCATTCATAACTGCCCCGGGGCTTCACTCACCACCAAGAGGAGACACAAACCCTTTCTGCTCAGGTGGCTCAGGACACAGGTATGAGAGGGACCTGCTGAGCTGAGTCCTCCATGGTCAGCCCTGGAGAAGATGTGTAAATGCAACTTTTCCCCTGCTTCGAGTACCGTGCTCTCAGTTGTACAGGCAGGGTCCCCCCACTGCTAGGAAGCAGTTACATTTCGGGCATTGACGCAACCGGCACGGTCAGTCAACAGTATGAAGTCAGCCTGCATGGGTCAGTGGAGTAGAGATTGGGTTTCAAGGGTGGTTGTGTTTCAGGACGAGCTCGCAGCTGCCCTGCCTAACATGCCATTCCCACTGGCACCCCGCACTTAAAGACACACAATCAGTTCTTCCACTAATAGCGCTCTGGAATAATGTTATCGAGTGAGTGAGGCTCAAGCAATGCTTTACGGCAGCCCTGAAGAATTCATCATGGTCTTGGACAGTACAATTTATCTCTACAATGCCTAGTCCACACACAACATGGAGCACTGCTACTCCTAAGAGCAGCAAAGCTTAATCAGTTGCCATGTGTTACGGAAATACCACAAATTGAGCTTTGCACATGGGTAAGTATGATCCACTCAGAAATATGTGTGAAGTGAAATATGAAATATGGGTGAAGTGAAACAGGAAAAATTGTCTCCAGTGGTCCCTTATTTAAGGGGAGGGATAAATCCTACTGGCTGAGGCAGAACGAGGCAAGAGGTATGGAGAAGTGAAAAACTTCTTTCTCTTGGCCCTTCTGCAGCGGCTCAAGAACGATCTAAGAGCCAAAGCACTACAGCACAAGTACTGGGAGACAAGTTCTGATTTTCCTACCATTGTCACGTACTTGCTAGCTGGTCCCAATAATAATTCATTTATCCTTCGGTCTCTGCAAAATCAGTATTAAACGGGGCACTCTTTCCAAGACAGGCTGACATTTGACAAAACAGAGGGTTGGGCTATCAAGATTGGGAACACTTAAGAGAAAGATACGTAAGATGTTTGAGACAAAAATGAACTGCTGTGAATAGCAATGCTGAACTACGTTAGAAGAAGCAATTCGAGAAGCAAAGTCGTAATAAAATTACCACCAGATCTGCCCCACCTGAATAAGGACTCAGTTTCACAGCCCAGCCTCAGCACAGTTTGTTAAACACCTTCCTGTTCTTCCTTTGCTTTCTGGTTGTTCCCATTCCTGCGCGTAGCTCCAGGTCATAACTTTTGCCTTTGATATTACCAAAAAACCTCCTACAGCAACATCAGAGAAAGCAACAACAGCAACAAATTACTAGTTTCACTCCTCAGCTGGGTAAATTCTTGTGCTAGGAGACAGTCTAGGAACACAAAATTAACAATTCCTCGGGACAAGGAAAGTGTTTCCCCTGCCATCTTCCAGAACACGTCTTTCCTAGAAGAGAACAGCAACGTCAGTGCAGCTTTTAGCATATCCCAGAGCACGGCTTCCTTCACAGCACTGGCACTTTCAGTCGGGGTCAAGCATGTGCCCCCTGACTCTTGATACTAGCACTACAACTCTCACCATTTAAAGCCCGTACCACTGCGGATGCAGAGCGGAGAGCCCCAGAGAGCAGCACGCAGGAGCACCGATGCTGCTGGAGTGTCACCGATGCTTCAGGCGTGTCTCTGAGCGCTGCTGGAGGTGTCCAGTGAGAAGGGACTGCTCAGGGGCAGGAGCTGTCACACTGCTGAAGGACTCCTGGAGCACCTTCGGATGAGCTAGGCAGCCGCCCAGCCGCTGTGGCAGGATTAGAAAGAGCTGCAAGCTGCTCATTAGCAAGTAGACCAAAAGAAAGGATCTGCAGCCAGGTGGCATACACCTGGCCGGGGAGGCACACCAGCCGGGCTACGGCATACAAAGAGGCTCTGCATGATCTACTAACAACTTTTAGGTATGCTGAATAATTCCTTCACTGGGGAAGGCACGCAGAGCTTTAACCCCGCAGCAATCACAGCACAAAGCTCTCATTATAAACTATAAAACCTTCCTGCTGGGGCTGAACGCAGTGATGGAGTGAGAACAGTACGGCTTTTTAAAAGGTAGGGCTCTGAGCACCCTGTAGAGATTACGTCTTTTCAGGCTCACTTTTTTTTTTTTTTGATAGAGAGGTTTGTAAAATGGTTAAACCACCAAGCCTCTAGTCTTACTTTCTCCCTTGAGAGCACAGTGGCCACAGACCATCTTTGCAGCCTGTCCAGTTTTCCATCCAGCGAGAGTTCAAAGAGCCGCCTTAGTTTTCTGAGGAGACATTCTGTTTTCATGCCTTGCCTAGAATTAGAATACATGCCTTCCCATCTAGGGATGCTGGGGTTCATCTGAGTTGAGCGTACTTAAGTCGATACTGACTCCGGGAGAAAAGCTAAACAAAAAATAAAAGGGGGACAACCAAGCCCAAAGCCAATTGGAATCAAGGGAGCAAAGACACATGAAATACTTGAGCAGCATTAAAACTCTTTGCTTGAAGAAGGCATGTAGGCATTACGACAAAATGAGCCTGTGAAGAAGACAAATAGACATCGATCTCCCCAGCTTTGAAACTGGCAGTGTGCAAACAGTTGTTCTGCTGATTCCCCACATATAATGAACTCATCCAGCAGCACTTAACGTTCAGTCACACGTGATGATGCAACTCAGGTGCAGCCTGCCCTATTTTTGGCAAGTGGAGCTGTACTTGGCATCACCCTCTATCCTTGAGAGCAGCTCTGTATTGAGAGATTATCAGTACAGCAGCTACGTGACTGGTTATTTTTCTCAGGATGCCTACAGGTTCACTGCTGATCCGACAAACCAAAAACAAGTTCAGTCACCTGCATTGAGGACCTTGATGGCTTAGTCAGAGCAGGCACAGCTAAACAAGTCCTTTTTGATTTATCACGTAACGCATTACTGACATTAGATTGCCAAACTTATCTACGCGGTAATAAAACCTGTAGCTCCAGAATATCTACCTGGTGTTTCAAGTCACATTGGATTTACAACGCTGGTCCAGACAAGCTCATGGTAAATTGCAAGTGGAAAAAGATGTGTACTGTGTTTAGTTGAACTAGTAGTACTCTGCAGTTTAGTCACATTTCCTGCTACTGCTGCATTTTGTGTCCCTGTAGTAACTGAACACCCTGTGCAGAACAGGGGCTGGCATCAGCCCCCCATTCAGGCCTTGAATCCACCCCGTAGGATTCCAGTATCTTTCCAGTACTGGTTACATGCTAGTATTGCAGCATCCTACTCATCATTTTCTTTCCAAAAACATACTCAAAAACATCTACCATGCATTTACCTTCATGGAGATACAGGTTGCCCTAGAATTTGTTTATGGAACCATTTTTTCCCCCTTTTTCTGAGTCATTTACATAGCGCTCCATCCTCCCCTGCCTGGATCTTCACTCTGTGCCATCATTTCTAGGCAAGGTGTGCAACTACAGAACTGGTGCTCATCCACCTTAGAACAACGAATGCCAAGAGGAGCACTGGGTCCTGCTCCCAGGCCAGCGACAGTGCCACAGGAGACTTTAACACTTTTTGCCAGAGCTACACCTGTGTCCTTTCTCTTAGGCTGAGAGCCAACACGGGCACAACGCCTGTCTGAGGAAAGCAAGCAAGCCACACAGAGCTAAGTTTAACAGCCCAGCTTGTCTCCTGCAAGCATTTTCAAGCACAGTTCCCCCGACTTCAGGACCTTTGTCAAACATCCTAGGAAGCAGAGCATGAACTCCTTTCACACAGATTTTAAGTCTCGTCATTGCTAGCTCAGATTATGGGATCCCCAGCGGGCAGAGAAAAGATCACTTTTGTACCCATACCTTCCCAGTGCTGTGTCACCCAGGTAAGGAAAGAGCCAGAGAACAAAAACCCCTACGCACCTTAGCACAAGACCAACCCCAAAAAAAACAGGCATAAACAGCCCCTCTGATTTCAGGCAAGTGATCTGTATGCGTATCTGCAGTCCTCTGCTTCCCTGCCCTCAGAGAACTATTAGCTCAAGAATTTGAGATGGATATAGGTTCTTCATTATAAAGAACAACACTTGAATCCTACGGTAAAGCAATTCTAGTAACACAGCTTTAACTTCTGAGTAACAGCAAATTCAGTTTTGACTGTAAGGAAAGTTGCTTTCCTGAGACCGGTTGTCTTTGTACAAATATAGCTAGACACAAGCAGACTACAAGCTTCAGCACGACTTTGCTGAAAGCAGTAACATAACAGTGTTGTTAGCATGATTTCTCAATTTGCATCAGAGGGAAAACCCACTGAAGACCCATCTGTTCATCCACAAAACAGAAGAAATTCATGTTCTCATTTCAATTAAAGCTTCTCTCATTCTCCCCATTACGACAGCACACTGTTTTGAATGACCATTGTCACTTTTTATTCAAAAAAAGAAACAGAAGTCAGGAACACTGGTCATTTTAGGCTTTTAATTAGAGGGGAAAAAAATACTTTTTCTATAACAGCAATAAAGAGCTAATAGTGGAAAAGCTGCAAACGTATACACCATGACTAGTCTACCATTAAAGACTCTTATAAATAGATACTTTGTTCATATTTGTCCTTTGAAGTAACTTGCAGAAATAGTTTATTTTTCAGCCTTCCAGTCCACCAGTCACACAACAGGCATCATCTGGAAGAGAGCGGGAAGAAATTTGTAAAACACAGATTTCCACTGGACATTAAGGGACAGTTTAAGTCTCTAGTCACTAACGAGTGTTGTATACAAACAGCCCTCGTCTGCTCTTAAACTGGTTTCCAGAACTTCTTTCTGAATTCCAGGAATATATCACGGTTAAGGATGTACCTTTCTAATGAGGATGAAAGGAAAAAAGATTCTCCTCCCTCCTACGTTTGACTTTTGTATTTGAGGGGACAGGGGGACAATGTCCTACCATTAGAAATCTGAACTGAAGTTTAGATCTGTTGAAGGAGAACAGAGGCAGAGAGGCAGAACCACCAGCCTCACAAGGACACCAGTAGTCAATGCTTTGTTTTCCTTCTCTTAGTGAAGACTCGCCCTTTGTCATCTCAGACAGTACTCTGGCACTTCCCAGTGGCACCAACTGAGATGCCAGGGCACTTCAGAGGTAGAGACCAAGTAACGAGAATGTTCCTGAAGGCTATACTCACCACACTCACAGTCCTGCTCATCTCACTCATATCTTGAAGCCCAGAGCTCTCATACACTCTTTGTGGGCTTCAATTAGGTGCCCACAATTTTCTTCTCCCTTCTCAATGATGCTGCAAAAGAAAAAAGACTTCCAAGGTTCAACAAGAAAATGTTATCTTACTATTATATCCGTCAAATCCGCAGAGCTGGCAAGCTGTTGGGCACAAACAAGAAACCCTATTAGGCTCCAGAGATCTTTCTGACTGTCCTGTCCAGGGTAGCACTGTTTTGGAAAATATAATGCTATTGCAAAAAGCTGCCCAAGCGTGCAGTGGTGCGCTTAAACTCTGATGAGATGTGTAACAATTTCCTAAACAGACCAATGCTATACTGGGCAACTCTAGACTGGAATTTTATTATCTAACACAAGGCTGTCGCCTCACTTTATCGAGCACGCTCATCATGACAAGAAAGTAAGTTTCAAATTGTTCAGTAAAGAAGAAATAAAATTTCTTTAATACAAGACCGGTAGAGACTAGCTTGACCAGTAAATGACAATTTAAGCCAGTTTAGGTAGTATTTAGGAATTCTGACTCACACAGACACACAAAGTCCAGTTACTCTTAAAAAAAAAAAAAAAAAAAAAAAAAGCATCACCACAAACAGTAACTTTTGGTATTACTCATCCATCCAAGTGTCTAATACGTTATCAAACAGCGGTAAAAGCCTATCATCACTGGTGTATAGCATACACCACAAAAACAGTTTGGACTTGCTTTCTGGTGACTTGCAGAGCATTCCTGGCCTCAGGGCTGGGGGTTGCACCTGAGTCCAGGTCACACATCTGGTCAACCCCAATCTACCAGACACAGTATGCTACTTTTACTGACAACGAGAGAAATTAGTCAGTTGTGAGTAACTAAAATGTCTAAATCACATTTTAGTTACTAAAATGTAACTAAAACTTCTTCTCCTCCCAGGATTCTAGCTTTGTTACAGATAAAATTTCATCACAATCGTCCAGGGTAACTCCATTTGCTGCATGACTTATATCCTACCACCCTTTTCTCAGATGGCCACGGACACACCTTTAATTTATCACGTAACTAGAATCACATACCTAACTTTGGCAAAAACACCCTGTTGGTATTATTCTATCTGCTGAAAGGCACTTCTACAACCTTTCAGGTTAAAAAATAAAATAAAAACAGTTTAGTCTCCAGACTAATTTACTGTCTCAGACAAGGGACCAGCATTTTGGGGTACATTTTATGGTATTACATAGTGATAATGACTAAGCCTATAGATACAAATGCAGTCAAACGTGTCATTGTCAATGTCTGCACCTCAGCGAGGACTGCAAGCAAACAGAAAGCATTGCTCTATTAGAAAAGCAGCGTTCAGAAGTAGGTAATAGAAGCATTACTAGGCTTTGATACGTTGTTTCGGCCAACCAACAGCAGTGAAGGCTTCTTAGGAGCTTTAAAACCTCCTCTGGGAGCCTGCCTTTAGGTCGAGCCACTACACGTGAACCTCCATACTCCCAGCGATGCCATGAGGCGCCCCCCTCCCCGCCTGCACACCCCGGGCTGCCCGAGGGGAAGCCCCAACAGCCCGGGGGGCACTCACCAGGCGTCCCTGGCCTTCTTGGTGTCGGGGCAGGCACAGCAGGGCTTCAGCGGCTGCTTCTGCCCCTTCGCCTCCCCGCCGCCCTTGGGCTCGCAGCTGGCGGCCGCAACCGACGACATGGCGGCACCCGCGCGGCCTGGGTGGGGAAGGGGGAGGGAGGAAGAGGGAAAACGGGGCGTCAGCAACCGAGGCGAGCCCAACCGAACCGGGACGAGCCTCCTGGTGCCGGTACCGGTCTCTGCCTGCCCGGGAAGCAAACGGAGAGGCCCAGAGAGCGCCTCGGTTCCGGGTGAGGCCCCGCGGCTGGGCGGGAGGCCCGCGGCCCGCCGGGAGTTGTAGTGTGGCGGGCGCCATGGCGCCGCCCCGCCGCTGGGCAGAGCCGGCTCGCTGCGGCGGCCCTAAGGCACGTAAAGTACCATCTGCTCCGACAAAACTCAGAGAAAACGAAGGAATATTCGCTAGGGACTTAATCGGTCCGGTCAGATAAAAGGTGGAGAAGCATCCTGCCCTGTAAGGGGCATGAAATACCAAGCACCCCCTTTGTTTTCAGGATCCCTGGGCCAGGGAGAGCGTAGTTTTGTTACTTTCTCTATCTGCTTTTTCAATAAGCCAGGCCAGAAGTGAGATTAGTCTCTGCTGAGAAATTTTGTTCTTCTGTTTCTCTGGATCACTGAAGTGAACACCAACACCACTGACTTGCTGCCCAAATTGAGTAAATGACAGGAGAGGATTCTTCTTGGATCCCATCCCCATCATTCGTACAAAGACAGAGATGAGAAATACAATTTAGCTCTTTCCAGAAGCCCAGAGCTCCTCATTTTCATCATATTCACAGCTGAGGCTTCCTATTTTCACCATCAAGGGACCTCTGTGGCACCCTGTCAATGCATCTCCTTGAAATACAGGCTCCTGAGGAGACGGTCTATGCATTGCCATCCTACCACTGAAACGGTGCCCTGTGAAACTCACGCACCTAATCAGCCACCTCTTTAACTCCCCATCAATCTCAGCTCTGTGGCCTGTCCCCAACTATAATTTTTTTGGCTAATAAGGCTGTTTAGGCTGACCCATTCCCACACAGCCTCCGGGTTCAGCACACATGCAGTGTGAGGCTGTGCACTTGGCATGACCTGTGGTGACTAGGATATGCTTTTCCCAAATACATGCAAACATGCTGCAAAGGTGGAGCTGAGAGTGAAACTCCTATTGAAAGGCTGCATCTACTGTCTAAACCAGTGTCTTGCTATTGCTTTGTGTGTGTTCATTTAATATATTAAGCATGTTTTCCTTTCAAATTGACTAGTTTTGTCTTTTCTTTCTAGAGCTTTATCTACTGGCTGCTATCCAAAGGCCTGGAGTTGGTGGTAGCAACACAAACTCTGAAGGAAAGTGTGTGGTAAAAACCTCAAAGATGTTTTTCAAAGTCTGCAAATGAACAGTGTCTTTTATTCAAAAACGTCTTCCTCAAAAAAACACATTTCATACTATAGCTGGAGGTACATAATACCAAGGGTAGTGGGATTACCATTACGCAACATGAAACACAGTCAACACATGTTCATACTGCTTGCACCAACTTGGAGTATAGTGCAGAGGGGAGATCACAGCCTTATCTCTTCTGGCATCACATTGTATATAAGCATGGATGGTTAACAGTGCTTTTTGTTATCCATTTGTCCTCTGCCTGCTGACAGTAGCAGGTAAATTGTACTAAGGGGTATGTGTCAGAATGAAGAAATTCATCAGCAAGTCAAAAAGGAATGGTTGAGGGCAGTCTACTGAGCTGAGACTGCTGGAAAATTGTCAGATCCAGTACCCAAGAGGTAATTCCAATGAGGTTCAGTGAAAATCTCTGAGGCTCTGAAAGAGGTAATGAAAAAAAAAGGTTCCTCAATCTACCATATCATTTGGCAGCCTGGTGCCACACGTGGGAGTAAAAGGAATACAGATAGCACTCAACGTTTACAGCTCTGGGTTTAGAGGAGTAATTGGTGAACTGGGGGAGATTGCTCAGTTTCCATGGGGATACAAATTATTTTCCCTGTATGGACTTTTATCAGAATTAAAGAACATGTAGTCACAACACATAACATGTGAGCCTCACAGTAGCACTGCAGTCTATGTATGTACAGCTTCTTTTACCTTCAGCCTCAGACAACTGAAAGAATGGTTGTCTAAAAAAAAGAAGTAGTTGTCTGTTAGAGAGATTCAAGTCGGCAGACTTTTCAAGGAACCTCAAAAATATATTTATGTTCATTGTTATGTAGGGTAAGCCCCTATTCAATATCAGTTGAAAGCAGCAGCCTGGGGTAGTCTGGGGTTTTCCAGATTTCTCACACTTCTGATATACATGACACAAAGATGAATTTAGATGTGGAAAATCTGTGTGGTGAAACAGAGCTGAAGGTATTTTGGTATCTTCCCCATCGTGTCTATTCTAGGAACCATTAACCCTTTACCACCTTGAAAAAAAAAAAAAGAAAAAAAAAAAAGATGCCTGTTTAACATTGATCTAGAGAAATATTTTTGTCTTTGACTTAGTGTAAACATAAGGCAGCTACTGCCTCAGCAGCCCAGTCAGCCATACAGCGTTTCTGATTGTCAAATAAGTTGTCTATATTTTTGTCAAATAAGTTGTCTATACTTTTGGTCAACACTTAAATAAACATGCTATGAAAAAAGGACTTCAAACGTCCGAGCAAAATGACTTGTCAGGGCCCACCTGCTTATCATATTAACTGCCTAGGTACAGGATAGAACATCTCTTTTTGATCATAGTTGCAGATCTGCAACTGCCACACGCCATCTGCTCAGCAGTGTGACCTGAGTGAGAACGAAGGATCGAAGAACCTTTGCTCTGGTCTTGTACAATGGAAGAGGCTCCAAGGTGATTAATTACAGCCCCTCTAAGTTTTGAACTCCATCTTTAGGTGAAGGTAACTGATTCTCTAAACCTTTCCATCAAAATCTGGATGTTGGCATAGAAAAAAAAAAAAAAAAGAAAAAAAAAAGAAAGATACTAGTATTTTTTATAAATAATTGCAATGTCTTTCTCAGATTTTTCCTGTAAATCTCTCCCCATTTTGTGCCAAGGTTATCATCACTTCATGTTATGCCTCTTCTTTTAACTTCCCACTGAAAGAATATCCAGCCACATTAGTAAAGATTATGAACGTGCCTTACAACACTCTAAAAGCCAGATCAGCACATTCAGTATGCAGTCACCGTAGCAACATCACAAAAGAAGGAAGCTGGAATTTTGTGCTGTGACACAAAATAACTTGCGCATGCATTGGAGGCAAGGGTAAATGGGGCTGTGACAACACAGCAGCTTTTTCGCAGTGCACACGTGCTGCAGCTGATGCTGGATGCACATTTCCAGCACAGCCAGCTTGCTTCGGTGCTTGCTGGGATGGCTGGTCAGCTGCCCCCCTTCCTGGAGGGAATACCAAAGAAAATCCAAGCCCTCTGGAATCCAACCCCACTGCACAGGCTGGTGGGAAGGAAGGGTCATGCGCTTGCACACAGATGGCTGCATGTCCTACCAACACAACATGGGAGCAGGGCTGAAGAAGACAAGCATGTGTCACCTGAGAGTTTGTATGCTCAGCAACTGAGAAAATCCTAAGCTGTATGTGGAAAATAACATCACTAACATTCAATGAATCTGTGCTCACTAAATTCTCATTTTTCAGTTAAAAAACAGCAAAAAATGTCCAAATTTAGAAACATTTAGGCATTAACAAGATATACACTAATCACCCAGGAGGAAGTCTTGCTATCCTCAGATATTTTCTCCACTACAGAGTTAACCAAAGCAGCTGCGTATATAGATATTCCCAAACAGGAAACCTCTTTCATTCTCACTTCTCATGACTTGAAAGAGTAAGACTTAAACTTCTGCATCACCCCTAAAGAAATCACCAGAACTGATCTGAGTGTGACTACTGAGCCACCATAAATACAGCACCCCACGCGTGCATGGATGACCTCCGATTGGTCACCCCACAGAGAGCAAATGCTCCCTAAGGTCTGTGCTTGTGCACTACAGGAAATCTCGCTGAGAACCCAAGTCCACTGGCCTGTGTATTGAAGAAAAATGACCCCTGTAAAATACTCCATAATACCAGCCTCTCTTGATCAGTCTGCTGCAAACCAGGCTGTGTTACTGAACAACTCCGACGAATGGTGTTGATCAACTGAGAAGCAGTGATACAGGAGGTTCACTTCTTGTCTATTACACACATTACAGTCATTCCCTTTTCCCCTTAGCATTGCTGCTGTTAACAATTTTATTCTGCCTGGTGCAATGTCATTTTGATGTCAGTGTCAGTAGCAAACCTTGCTTGTCCGAGTCTGTTGAAGTCTCTCTTGATCGTGTTTTATGAGATGTGAGCCCCACTATAGCAAATAATTTAACAATCACAACAAATTGTGGAAGCTAAATGGAAGCCTGGAAGGAATACTTAGTATTTCCAAATATATGAGTCTTTCAATTTTTGAGATGTCACTGACTGTGGCTGCAAGCTGCTTGTCAAGAGCAGGTAGCTTTATATATCTTCTAAATCCATTTAGACTCCCCACAGCTCTTATTTGCTGGGCAAAGTTACAAAACAATGTAGAAAATGGAGTCACTCTTAAGCCATTGCTTTCACATCAGTGGGCAAGCTAGACTTCAACTTCAAATACCTAATTCTCCTGCAGTTGATTTCTTCTGCTTTTCTTCTTGTTGATCCAGCAGAACTTTTGAGTTTAATGAGTGTTACTGGCACCTTCTGAAGAATATCTTTAAAAACCTCATTCCCACCAAAAATCAATTCAACTTGACTACCAAGTCCAAGTACCAAGTGTCTATGGGGTTGGTACTTATTCTGTGTAACAAGTACTAAATTTTACTCTGGACTGGTGCATCATTAGTTTCAACTACTCCAGTCCCTTATTAAAATCTCAGAATGGGTTCTTCTGGGTTATCCAAAGACTTACTTATGTTCAAAGAGGGGATGTTTTCAGATCGACATGCTAAAGGATGAGTTCCTATCATGCTGTCACAGTTGAAGTATCAAGACAATGGCAATGTGCTCTAGATCCTGTACTGTGTTCTGTTTCATTTCCACCATTTGAGACTGGAAAGTGAAGTGGTAAGGACTATGTGGGTGCAGGCAATGACAGAGGGGCAAGATAAGAGAACTTACAAGACCGGACAAAGCACAAGCGTTGCTTTCTTTCACAAAGGAAGTGATACTTATGCATCCTTCACCCAACAGGGGGAAGGGCCCTCTAAAGGGCTCCATTCAGCACCCCTTCCAATTCCAATTCTTGCCATGACCTAGGTGTTCTGCAACTGCTCTCTTAGCCGTGTTTCTGATAGTCTTTCCCTGGGCCCTTGGATGTGTGTTGGCCCTCAGCGTAACTCAGTCCAGTGGGTTGCAACTAAAGGATAATAAGTAAATATTTTTGAAACGGAGATGATTAAGATCATATTCCACTAATTGTTTGAGAAGAAATAAGAGTGTGATGTATGGAATAATTATACTGTATTTATAATTACAAGCTGCAATGCATATACATAGCACATCTGGCCAGCAATGTAATTTCCATTAAGAGACTGACTAAGACTCACAGAATATCAAGAGTCCCTGGGGCTCCCTTCACATCAGGTCTTTATGCAAACACAAACACTCACTTCCTGGAAAAAAAAAAAACAAAAAACAATTATTAGAAGCCAGACTTGACCAGGCACTTTGACAAACAATAGGAGGAAAAGCAGGGAGAGCTGGCTGAATGCTGTAAATGTTAACAAGATACTCCATTGTATAGTTTTTGATACATCGGATAAACTGCCTGTCCCACCATCTGCTGAGTTGTTAAAACTACTCTAAACTATTGTTGGCTTTAGTACAAACCATCCTTCAAGCAGACAGTAAAATCTAACTACTGAACTTGTGAACTTCTGGGTATGCAGATCTCCTTGGATCAAGGAGACAACCTTCTATCTACAGCCCTTGACATTCTTAGGAAGTCACCACCTCTTTTACTCGTGCTGGCCATGGAGAGCAGAGCCAGGTGGCATGATCGACTGGCATGGCCAGGATGGTGGCTGCTGGTGAGAGCACTCTGCCTGCACCCCTGCAGGCTGAACAGGAATCACCAGTCAAATATTATGGAGATGAGTGCCTCGGCAGGACCTCTCTCCAGGCTGGGCTGAGTGATGATTTGCTACCAGCAAACACAATTGTCAAGTTATTTATTCTTAAAAATTGACAAAAAAAGTTTATAAGGCTAGAGCCAGACCCTAATGAGAAGCAGATATGGAATTGGTACACCTCCTATCTCAACCCAGCTACACACACACACAGGTCTTCTGAAGCAAGAAGTAGTTGGATTGATTTAAAGATATAAGCTCTTCCCAACCCCTAGTAAGACAGAAATACAGGGTGATATGTTGTGCTGTTGTGCTCGGACTAGGACAGAGCATCTCCTCTAGTGATTCAGCCATTAATCGGGGAGACAAGGAAGTTGTATCTCGAGATGTCTGTTTTAGCAGAGCTATTAGTAAAAACAGCATAAAGAAATTAAAGACTTCACCTTGACGAAGCTACATTTAGCTCAATCAGTACTCTAAGGCCATTTTTACAAAAGATGTCACAAGTGGAATGTTCACTTCACTAATATATAGGTATATAATGGTATATCATATAGGTATATAAGGCATATAATGCCTTACTACAGCCGAGAGCCAGCACAGAGACAAGGCCTAGACCCCAACACCAACAGGTTTCACAACATCTGCCCAGTCACTGAATGTTGTACGTACAGAGCTAGAGAACCACTGTGAAAACAGACCAAGAATGGATATTATGGCCTCTCTGGGATGGGTCCAGGGGCTAAATTCATCTGATAGCATCTCGTGGTTAATAGGAGCGCCGAGCTGGCACCACCCGGGGCCAGGGCCTGTGATGGATGGCCTGTACGTGGAGAAACTGTGACATCCCGTGGCAAGCCGAGAAATAGCAGTCCCATCAGTTACTGATTTTACACGGGTGGCTTTAATTTGGGCTTTTCAACAACGCTTTTTATGCTGTAACTTTGTTGATGGAACTTCGATTTTTTATTTTTATTTTTTTTAATTGCAAGGAAAACGCCACCACGGAGCACCACACCCACTCAGCACCACAACAGGGCGGTCACTCTTTGCTAACAAAGAGCTGAAGAGGAACATCTACATAACCGTGGGTAAAGCCAGATGGATGACATCTTGCCAGGGGTTTTACAAGGGCTCACGAATTGCAGAGGAACAGTCACACTCAGAAACCTAGTTCCCTCCTAAGCTTTACAGAGCAGAAGGAGGGCCAGGTAGAGATCCGCCATCTTTTCAGGTCGATTGCTTCTCCTTCACACCCCAGCCTTCTCCAGTTTCTCAGCTCCTCACCTCAGTTTCCCATTTTCTTGTCCACACCACGACATTCCCCACTACTGACTGCCCACCCTGGCCCTCCGTCCTCCCCTCTTGTTCCCAATCACCCCACTCCCCGTTTTCTTTGCTTGGCCAGCCAAGGCTCTCCTCTAAAACCACACTTTCATGCCCAATCCATCTTCTCTTCGTCCACCTACTTCTGCTCTCAGCTGATGCCCAAGCCTACCCTTGTCTAAATTTTCCACCTCAGTCTGGTTTTACAATTCAAACACATCAGCAAGTTATCACAGCATAACAAGTCCATCAACAGAGTAGCAGTAATTCCTCTTCACAGCAAATTACATCGTCCTGCCTCAAGGTTAATGTGAGGTAAAATGCATTTAGCTCAGCCTCTTTCACGGCCGGCTAAACTAGTGCACTTTACCACAAATTTGCAACACGCTAAGCACTGGCACAGAGTTAGTCCACTCCATCAGATGCTGCACAGTAACTCATGGAAGTGTGGACAGCTTACTCATATATCTGAGAGTATGGTGCCTCCACACAGCCAAATGGCTATAAGAAATCATCAGATAGACAGGACACCAGCTCAGCTACACCGTCTTGTTCTGGAAAAGCTATTACTGAAAAAAAATAAGACCAACCAAAAAAAATCATGCTTCAACCTGCAGCCCTAAGGAGAAAGCCCAACAGTTAGGTTGTAAAAATAGTAGCTAAGAAACAGAGGATATATATATAGAGAGAGACAGAATGCTTACACCTTAGTTACCTTCAGCTCACTTTCACCAGAACAACAGGATGTGTCTTCAACACAAAGACCTGCCACAGAAGCTTCGAGGCCTTTTTCCAAAGTGTTGGTCAGATATATGATTGCCACAATGTACTGTCTGGGATCAAAGATTTTTTTCAGAGCCTTTCATGTTTGGGGATCATTTTCTTTAAAAATGGCTGATCTGCAAAAAGAGAGAAAGAGAGAGGGAGGGAGAGAGAGAAAGAGAGAAAGAGAGAGAAGGAGAAGAAAGAGAGAAATGAAGGAAGGAAGGAAGGAAGGAAGGAAGGAAGGAAGGAAGGAAGGAAGAAAGGAAGGAAGGAAGGAAGGAAAGAAGGAAAGAAAATGAAAGAAAAAGAAAGAAAGAAAGAAAGAAAGAAAGAAAGAAAGAAAGAAAGAAGAAAGAAAGAAAGAAAGAAAGAAAGAAAGAAAGAAAGAAAGAAAGAAAAGAAAGAAAGAAAGAAAAGACTGATTGAGAACAAACATCAACACATTGCCATTTCAGCATATTCCATAGCACACAGCCATATTCCAGGGACCTTAGCAGGTCCACAGCAGCTGAACTGAAACCACAATGTGAAGCCTTCAGGCAAGGAACAATGAAGAAGACAGTAATAATTGATATATCCTTAAACACTGCCAGGCTGTTCACTGTCTGCATCTGTAATTCACAGATTCCTCAGAAGCATCAGCTAAAAATAAACCAGTATTTCACCTGTATTTCAAGTTTCAAGAACCTGAGCCTTGAGCTTTTTAGCTCAGCCACATGTACCAGTCACCTCCTTTGAGTGGGAGCATGCAGGTCCTGCTCAAAGCTTCAGGAAGCTATGCAGCAAAGCTTCGTAGCTTCAGGCAGCTATGCAGCAACCTGAAAAGTTGTGTTTTACTTTCTGGCAGGTGAGTTTTCAGCCACATCAGTCTCCTGAGCTGGTTCACCACACAGTCTTTCAGCTGCCAACAGCTACAGGTCAGAGCCAGTGAAGTCAGGCAGCTCATGGAGAATGAAGAAGGTAGAAGCATCATACATTTAGACCACTGTAAAGCAGTTAAAGTTAATAGTGGGGCTGCACATTTTTGATCTTCTACAGCTCCAAAGAGCACTTGTCTATTAGGCTACATCCTGAGATTTGTACTTCTGCATCGACTTATGCAATTGTTCCATTGCTCCTTCCCTGCTACGTTTCCATCCAGTCCTTCACTCACCAAAAAAAAAAAAAAAAAAAAGAAAAAAAAAGAAATAAAAAAAAAAAAAAGAAAGAAAAAGAAATCCAAGCCACCTGCATCTTGTCCTCCCTGAAAAACTTAAAGGGGAAAAATGTGAGAGGGTGGGGCTGACAAAAACATTTTTTGGCCAAGGTACAGTTCACACACCTCATCACCTCAGGGCAGATGTCCAGCAAGGAAAATTTTACCATGGAAATTATGAAACTTTAATGCAATGAGATAGAAGAAAAAGGAAAACGGAACTTGGTCATGGGAAATGTTAGGCAAGCCTATTAACAAGTGATGTTTGCTGCCCTGTTAATAATTATAAAGCATCACTTTGTAAAACTTCTTATCAAAGAGGCCTATGAAGAAAGACTGAGAGAGCTGGGGATGTTCAGACTGAAGAAGAGAAGGCTCCATAGAGACCTTGTTGCAGCCTTTCAATACTTAAAGGAGGCTTGTAAAGAAGATAGAGAGCAGCTTTTTGTTCAGGCAGATAACGATGGGACAAGGGGGAAAAGTTTTAAACCAAAAGGGGAGATTTAGATTAGATGTTAGGAGGAAATTCTTCACTCGGAGGGTAATGAGGCACTGGAACATGCTGCCCAGGGAATCTGTGGGTGCCCCATCCCTGGAGGTGTTCAAGACCAGGTTGGATGGGGGTTTGGGCAACCTGGTCTGGTGGGAGGTGTCCCTGCCCACGGCAGAGGGGTTGGAACTAGATGATCTTTAAGGTCTCTTCCAACCCAAGCCATTATATGAATATAGCCAGCTGGTTATCTTTACAACAGGAATCAATCCATTACGTAAAGCTGTGACAGCATTTCTTATTTCAGTCTTCAACTGACCCACTTTGATCTATTGCCCTAAGAATTATGTTGCTGCTTCAAACAAGCATTAGGCCTTGAAGAAGAGTAAACCAGCATTGATAGAGTCATGAAATTTGGAACTGTAGTCCTCACGTCTCTCTCCTGTGATAAAGCAGTGAGGGACCAAAATTTTCCATCAGACGTACCATGTTGAAAATAATTATTTGGCATACAAAATATTGAATTCAATGAATAATGAATGCTACTTTAAGATTATAGGCAAAGGAGATGGCCCATTTGCCATTCCACTGCTTTTTGTGTCCTGTTCTGCCTAAAAGAGTAGTCTCAGCAGCATTGCTTCCATGTCCCCTTTGGCTGACAAAAGGAGAGCTCATCCCATTTAACAACACGAGTGTTTCTAGATTTGCTCCTCTGAGAAGGTGACAGCCATCCTCATTTCAAAAACATCAATGCATCTCAATAACAGAATAAGGCTTATTTGTAATCCTTTGTGCATGTCTCTTCAGATGCTTTACAAATGCAAAAATACCTCCAGCTGCTCCACCAAGACTATTTTCACCACTTTATAGTAAGGGATATCCTATAGTGATGAGCAGTGCCAGGAAAAAGAATATCCAGGGTTGAATCCAGTCCTCCAGCATAATTGCTAGAACAGTTTTTCTTAAGCATTAAGCAAGGATTCAGAGGAACTGGAGAGCACCATTAAAATAACTTGAGCAAGAGCTGTTGAAAAGCAAAACCATCTAGCCTGCCCCCCTTCCCTTTTCTCAGCTGAGCACTCCCTGCCCTCCTCAAGCTACACACAAACCACATCGATGCCTGTTTCACCATGCAGCCCTTTACAATCGTATAATGGACTTTGAGTGAGTAGCCACCACCAGGAAAGGGAGCAAAGGCTACTCCTCACACATGGGGCACTGAGGCAGTGGTGCTTGTGAAGGACTTGTTGAGGTGGTAGTGAAGGAGTTGTGGTGGTGAAGGACTTGTGGTGGTGTTGAAGGACTTGTGACAGTGAAGGACTTGTGGTGGTGGTGAAGGACTTGTGCTGGTGTGAAGGTCTTGTGGTGGTGAAGGACTAGTGGTGATGAATCTTGTGGTGGTGAAGGACTTGTGGTAGTAGTGAAGGATTCGTGGTGATGGTAAAGGACTGGTGTGAAGGACTTGTGGCAGTGAAGGACTTGTGGTGATGAAAGTCTTGTGGTGGTAGTGAAGGACTTGTGGTGCTGGTGAAGGATTTGTGGTGGTGGTGAAGGACTTGTGCAGGTGTGAAGGACTTGTGGTGGTGAAGGAATGTGGCGATGAAGGACTTGAGGCTGTAGTTACGGACTTGTAGTGGCGGCGAAGCACATATGGTGGTGAAGGACTCTTGGTGACAGTGAAGGCCTTGTGGTGGCAGTGAAGGACTTGTAGCACCGTAGGACTGGTGACAACGCAGGACCCATGGTGGCAGTGGCGGCACGGAAGGTCACCCCGCACCGCCCTCCCCGAGGGCCAGGACATCGCTCCCCCCTCCCCGCGCCAACGTCACCCCGCCACGGGCATGTCCCCGCGGCCAGGCCCGCCCCGTGGCTGCCGGTCGCCACGGTAACCGCTCACGGCGCGCTGCCGGCGGGGTGCGCTCCCAAATGGCTTCCGGCCGGCCCCTCGACTGCCTCTACGGTACCGGCCCCGCGGCGGGGGTCGCGGAGCCCCTGAGCGGTGTGCGGGGCCGGGGCGGTGGGCTCCCGGCCCCGAGGGGGCTGCGAAGCTGCTGGGGATGGCTGCAGGTTGTGGGCGGGGAGGGCTGGAGGGGAGCCGGGTCTTCCTCCCCATCCCGCCGCGCTCGGTGGCATGAGGGGTTCCGAGGACTCACCGTTGTCCAGTCCTTTATTTCTGTTTCATCCTTTGTCTGTTTCAGTGGCAGAGCTTGCAAAGAAAGTATTCTTTGCAGATTTGTCTTCTTGCATGCGCATGTAGCTGTATGTCAGCGCTGAGGCGGCTTTGTGTGATAGCAGAGTTTAGTTACTATGGAGTCGTGTTTCAGTTCTTTCTTTCTTGCCTAGCTTGGTTTATAATCTCTTATGGACAGACTCAAAGAGAGAACTAGAGCCTAAGCAACGCCTCATGCTGGTTCCTCCCGTATGTGACCAGTTCCATTTGTTTACTTACTTTTCAGACCCTCTGTACACGCTGTCAAGTGAGAAGGACCATATAAAGGCAAATATCCAACTTGTCGGTGATAAATTGGTAGGTGTTGGCCAAAGATAGCTCACACATGCACCTTATTTTTCTGTGCGTACGCACGCACATGGATAGAAACTTGCTTACTTTCTCAGTTCTAAGCTACTCCATTAAACAGCAAAATGTAAAGCAAAGGAAGCAGTTTTACCTAATACAAGATGACACAGGAAGCAACTGCAAGCACAGCTGTTAAAATGTGTTATTGCACAGTGCCCTCTCACTTACCTTGGGATATACTTACACTACAGCTCAAGGTAGCATACTTAAACAGCTTAAAAACGCCTATATGCCACCAGCTATACAGCCCATAACAGGTTGCAAACCTATCCTCATTCTTCATACTAGATTAGAACAGTTTAGCTTCCTAGCTAAGCTCTTGGCTAGTTAGCCCATGCTTAGCTCCCTGCTGGCTTTGCCCCGCAACTACCAGTATTCTAAGTAGTTTAAAACCAGCTAGGGCATGGCCCTAGGGAGCTCCAGTCACACCTTTAAACAGTGATTGATGTCTGGACAGGCTGCATATAGGTAGAATGCCAAAGAAAAACAGAGTTGCTCCAACTGCACAATGAATTGGATTTTAAACAAAGAGTCTTGCTGAAACTACACACTTGACTGAGCCTGCAAGGCAGATATTCTGAAGTCTGAAAGTCTGTTCCTGTACAACAATGAGACATTCCCTAGAAAGCATTCCAACAATGGGATCAAAAACCTTTTTTTTGGAGAATGTTTCTGGATGTCTCTTACATAGTTATCTCCGGCTCTTTTATATGTAAATACATACCTACATGAAAGAAATGCCTGTTTGTCTGCACCTCTCTGCTGAGACACACGCAAGGAGCTGGAAATTGTCATCATAAAGATGCCTGCAGCGGTATGGCTGTTCTAACAGTTCAGGCCAGACAAAGTAAGCAGATATACTGTCACTAAGGTTGTGAATGTCACCGATGTAATGTTGCAGAGGGGTATGGTGACGTACTTCCATTTGTATAGAACATGTTTTAAGCATATGAATCAACACCTGCGTAATCTGCAATACAAAACAATATGACTTTGAATTCTTGGTCTATAGCATCACAAAATGAGGCAGACAGAGGATGAGATAATACTAGCTTATAGGTTCTTCCAAAGTCTTAGAAATTTAATTCCCTTTCAAAAGAAGTAAAACGAAAGTGCAGTCTCATGCACAGGGAGCAGTTACTCCTAGTAGTTTGCCTAGGTCTTCATAATCTGACACTCCGATGAGTTAGTGTGCTTGAAATGTCACTATAATCCTATATGCATTTGAGTTAGCACCCCCTGAAATGAAAGTGTCAATGCACAATTCAAAACTGATTTCAGGCTTTACGGAAACTCAAGCCAGTATAGCTACATCACTTACAGTACAGACACAATTCCAAAGATTTATTGGCAACCATAAATTTTGATATTTAAGGCATGTCTACCCAGGGAAATCAGCGCTCCAGAAGGAAGGGTGTGGATTTTTAACGTGATCATTTTTGTGCGCTGACACCCATCGAGATATTTTTAGCACGTGCTAAAATTGTTATAGTATAAAATAAAGTAACTTTACTCTGCAAGTGGAATATGTTACTTCTAGAGCACATGAAAGGGGAGGGAGTTACATGGGGTAATGTATTAGACGTTCACATTACTGCATACTCACAGTTAATGCACACTAACTTCTTTATCTAATAAACTGTTAGACCCTTAGATATTAAGTATAAGTTCAGACACTGGAAAACAGCCACAAGACATATCTGTGCATCTGCTGCTAGTCTGGTATGCTCCACATCTTGAGAAGTACCATCTAACCAGCTGACATCATTAGCATATGTATGCCTTCTTTCCTCATCCCAAATGTCCTGTAAATAACACCAAGCTTTTCTATGGGCTGCTCATACACATATACTTACCAGCATCAGCTGAAATTCTGATCTGTTTGATGCTATTTGATATCACTAAATCACTGATTCTCCTTTTTTGTGTCCACACAAACACTAGGTAAAGGTACCAATTTTCACAAGTATGTTTAGTAGCTTGATCCATTTCCCGAGCTACTGTCTGTGCTTGGACGGCAAAGATCCAGTGCCTCCATTTATTGACCGAAGATGGAGAGGGAGGGCTCAGCAGCGCCTGGAGGCTCTTCAGCAGCTTGCTGTGTAAGTGTTCCATGGTTGGATAATTTAAAACAAACATGCAAACAAAAACAACAAAAAACCCTTACACACTGAAGTGGAGATGACTGCAATTTGCTCCTACTTGTATTTCCCTTGAAATTAAGAGATTGCAGCTGTTGTGGAGTATGGCTGCCCATCTGTTTCTTATAGGGTGGATGTTACACATTCCTTCATCCTTGTGCTATCTGCTCTGCAACGGTTGCCGGCAAAGTGGAGAGAGTTATTTCACTCTCTTATAGATCAGACAAGTTACAAAGACTTCAGTGGCTCATGTGTGTTACTTCAGTGGTAGCTGGTTTTTTTAGTCCCATGAAGTTGCAGCTGGCTGGATTGCTTTTCCTGCACATTCAAGCGAGTATGGGGCTTGAACCAGGGCACCACATTTTTAGTTCAGGGACTTCTTAGATGATCTGATCTTTCTTGTGGCGTTGCAATTTGCGTTTCTGATTCAGCAAATATTTAAATGATCATTTATGTGTTTTGCCACACCACGCATCTTTAGAAGTCCTCTTGTAGCTTTATTCAATACTGGAGGCACCAGCCTAACTAGTTGTTTTCAGATTTATTTTTTTTATGCTTCCTTACCTAACCTTTAGACCTTTTTTTAATGGACTTTTCATATGATGTGTTCTGTGATATTGTTGTGAACTGAATTTTACCATTTTCCAGACAATAATCAAGGATATTTGAATGATAATGAAGTATTTCACATGTGTTTCTGCTCAGTTTCAAAAGCATGCTCTTTTCGTTTATACGATAAATTAATAATTTTGGAAAGATTTTTTTTTCTTAGTTTCAACAGTTCAGACTGTCCCCAGCACATGCAAACCTCAGTGGCTTCTTCCATTTTGCCTGTTATTCTGGAAAAGGAACTTAATTGACACCTAGCTGCTTTAAAATTACTTTACATTCAACAACATGTATTTGCAAAGTATCTTGCAATTAACAAAAGATGAGAAATACATCCCCTCTCTTTCAACTTTCACTGATTGACAGTGTCACTGATACAGAAGATAGAATATTTTCCAGCTGCCTTTGCAGTATTTGTATTGCTTCTGCAAGGTTATCAGGAGTAAATGCTCATTTATTTCAGCAAAGTCAGCAAATACAAGTCAAGGACATGGAAGAGGCAGGAACTGAGGCAGGATCTGTGGAATAATAGGGGCTGTTTCACTGGGTTCCCATTGTGCCTATAACTATATCATAATAGGATGAACAGCTTATGCTAATAAAGTTAGATCATAAAAATAAGTGCCCACCTGTGCTGAGTGAAACAAGTCCATCTGGACGAAGCAACACCGATACATAGAGACCGCTAGTGGAACAAGCCATCAGCTCAGTTAACTCATTTGAATTACAAACATGACTTTACAGTAATAGGTTAATGAGTGCTGAGCAAGTATCTCATGTTACTGCACTGCATCCCAAAGCCTTCCCCTCTCTTTTGTTACATGTTATGACGGAAGGTGCAGGGAAGAGATGACTTTAAGCTTACCTTGGCAGTAAACTGTCTGTCACATGAGGTTAAGGCTTATCTCTCTTCAGGCTTTGCTGTAGATGGTAACCATACAACTGGTTCCCCAGGTTCCACATCACAGCTCACAGGGCTCACATGAGGTCTTTGAAGGCAGTTGATCTCAGTACACGGTCCTCTGTTTTCATCCCAGCTGTTGAGCAACATCATGTATTATTAACTTTATCTCTGTAAATATGCCTCTGTATTTAAAATTGGGCGACAGTAACGAACTCCAGTACACAGAATCCCATACATTTAGGATTCTTACAAGTCGCCAAGAATGGTCTTAGGAAAACATGACCTTCAGGACTGGCCTTATATGCATCTTAAGGGAAGGATTTACCTTAACAGCATGACATGGACTTTTCTTTAAATAACTTTTTCTTGGTTTTAATGAGCTTGCAGGTTGAGAAGAGTAAGACTGTAGTATGAAGTAGTTGTGAAATCGAATAGCAGTCCTGATGTATAGCTTTCAAAAGACAGAGTTCTACCCATTCTCTCACTGATTGCCTCTGTAGACCTGATGGTTACCCAAAGGTTTACAACAAAGAAATCCAAGATGTTATAGTGAAAAAAATAAACAGTCTACATACTTTGTGTGGAAAGATAGGGAAAAAATGAAGACAGACTATTCTTGGAAAAGATGCACTAGTCTCAGCATATTTTTTCTTCTGTATTGGATATTGGAAATTGAAATTGCTGATTTTATTTTTTTCACATTTGCTCAAAATCTTTTTAGCTACTTTTTGAAAGGTACCAAATGGTGGTCTTTCACTTTGTTCACTATACTGCTTTCTGCATATTTTCTGTTATGTAAAGTTTTTCAGTCTTATGGAAATGAGCTTGCCCCCCACAGTTCCCAACAGAAGTAGTTTACTTTACAAGATCAAACATTTACAAGTGGACAGTCCTTGTCATGCCAAGCACATAAGGAAGTTTTATTAAAGACAGACAATGACCATCTTTGCCCATGCACTGGAAAGAATATAAATAAAGTGTAAAACTGTCTTGCTATTTCTGTAGCAAGTATGAAAAAAAACAAATATAATTGCTTGCATACGTATGGGGATTTTGTAGAATTTGTAATGTGTATGTTTTGATTGTGCAACCAGAGAAGTAGAGATAAAAAAATAGGTAATGAAGCATAAGAAAAAAAAAATATGTTCTGAATGTACTTCTTAAGTGATAGTAAAGAATCCTGTATTCTGACTTTTAGAGGTCAACCTTCTCTTCAAATACCCCAAATCGTGTATGAAGATCCTGAAGTTAGTGGAAGGAATCGTTACAAATATTTTGCACGGTAAGGAATGACCTGATTTGAAACAGAGTTCAGAAGCTTGCTTTTCTGAAGTTTAAAGTGCACCTAAATAAATTCCACAGCCTTTTAAAACAAAACAAAACAACAACAAAACACAAAGCAACCCTGAAAAGATCAAACCATAAATAAGTCAAATAATTAATAAAACATATAACAAATTTTTTTGAGCACACTCAAAACTAACTTCTAATTACTGAATTGTTTTGCAATTCCAATTGGAAGTGTAGCAAGACATAAACAGCAACCTCGTGAGCATAAGGCTCTCAGGACATTTCTCTACAAGCAGCAAAGAATTCCAATCCCAAACACATTGAAATACCTGTTTCTAAATGTAGACTGTTCTGAAGCATCAAAAATCAGGCTAATAAACTCATCAAGAGTAATTCTGGCACAGTAAATAAACAGTCTTAGAGAAGTACTACATCTTTATCTGCCATTTTTACATAGTGGCAACGTACTATGTTTTTAAAAAAGAGTTCACACACAGAACTGAATGCTGCCATAACCCAGGTATGATAGTAGAGTCTGATAGGTTAACTCTAGTAGGGTCCAATCCTGATGGGAGCTTGACATTAGGTTGACTTAGCTATAACGTTGACTTTTACTCTTTGAGGAGGACAGGTAAAACATCTTGAGAAACTGGACTAGGTCACTTGAAAAATGTCTCATGCACAGCTTTTGTTATTTCAAAGTTTTTAGTTCATCTGATTACTTTAGAAAAGGAAAATAATTACATGTTAAGGGGGGAATCAGAATGAAAGTATTCCTACTCAATCAGCTGTTCCTTATAAAGTCCATTCACTCTTGACTGTAAATACAAAGCATATCTCTTTTCTGAAAACTGTTTAAAAATATATTACAAAACGCTGGTTTTCCACCTTTTCCAAATTGCAGACTTGTAAATTTTTCCAGTCTTACTGTCTTTTAAGTCTCTCAGAGACTAAGCAAAATTGATATGGAACAGCAATATACAAACTATAGATATTCCTAAGAAGGAATTCTTAGTATGAATGCTTTTCCTTTGTGTCCAGTCTTAGTGTAGATCATTGTACAACAAATACAATAGGTCTACTTCTAAAGTTTCTTCTAATGGACCATTTGCAAGTATTCTACTGATGTCCAGGATTTCCATCCTGTTGAAAATCACTGAATTTACTTTGCCTAATTATTTGTGACACCCCACTTCTAGCACAGCACAGATTACTGTAATTGCTCAAATACCATAAGTGGACCAATATCAAAAGCTGAAGGGAAAATCAAGTTTTTAGAATGAGAAAACACTTTTTTTTTTTTTTTTTTTTTCTTTGTCAAAAGAATAGCACTCCTGCCGGTGAAGTATTACCTGTTGTTCCTTAGCTGTGAAAGAATTCTTTAATATTCAGGCATGACATGCAGGTACAGAACTTGAGTTGTGGAAGATCCATCGGCTAATTTCAGTGAAGTTACACTGCAGTTTTTCTAAATTGTAATGATCTTTTGTTCCTCCTGGATGTTGTCTTACCTCTGTATTCTCTCTTTTCAGACCTCTCATCCCTTCTAATAGGCTGCTTCCACCAAATGTTTATTATGCAATAGAAATGTAAGTACTGACTTACGGAACAGTACTGTTGTAATGTGTCACCTCTCACCAGAAAATGATTGCATAACTATTTAGTTGATCAACAGTTTTCATAATGAACAACAGGAAAAGCTCATTAAGAGGTAGAGTTTGTTCAGTGTTGAGAATTCCTGGAGAAACAGGTGACTGCATGGTTCAGAATTTGCTTACAGTGGGTAAGTAGTGCTTTCTGGGTAAAAGAGGTGTGTGTCACGTGTGTTATAGTTATAAGGTCTAAAACAGAAAGCCAAGAAAAGCCAATACAGATGATTTTCCAATACAACAATATAGCTGCAAATTCTTGTTATGTTTTATTACAATATCTGTGATAGTTGCAATAGTGTTTAATGATACAGAGCATCCATGATATAGTCTAATGTGATAGCCTGATCCCCATTTTCAGTGAGAATCAAATTTTACAGAAACATAAGCACGTTCATTTTGTAGCAGGATCTATATTTGCATGTGCTTAAGTCGGAATTGAGTTTTGTTCTGGAATGTTGGACAAGCAGACACATTAAGTTAAATGGAAACAGTCCTCCTTCATTTTATTATCAAACATTAGATAGTTTTTGTGCCTGCTAAAAGCAAAGCTTTATAACGGATACATAGGGAAGATTTGCATGTAATACTTCAGGAGAGCTGAAGTAGGAACATTTCTGGATTGCTTTCCTAAGGAGAGAGCTTTCAAAGGACTCAGTGTTGTCTTGGTCTGCTTTTACTGAAGATAATGGAGTTAACATCAATGAGAGCAATGATAAGATACAACAGCACAACTGAATATCTTACCTTTAACTTAGTGTTGCATTTTTGATTTGTTTTCTTTTAAATGAATGTGACAAATGTTCTTCCATATTCTATTTCTTTTTAGGACAGAGCCCTTTATCCTTTCAGCTACAAGAGACAGCAAGATCTTTGGTCCCAAGTTACGAACTTTGGGCACACAGACAGATTACAGGGATGGTGAAGCCCAAACGGATCCCTATTCCCCTGAATATGTAGTTCCCAGTGGCTCAGTCCCTGAACTTCTGACACTTGCTACCCTCACTTGGGGTGAGTTGTGAAATCAAGATAAATTATAACAATTGCATGCCCCCTGTAGCAGGGTGTTCTCTTTTATTCAATGTCAACTTTCCATTCTATTGCTTGCTTTGGTAGACCATTGCTGTCTTCCTTTAGGGCACGTTATTTTAGCTATTTTAAAAATACATATGATATAATACTTACTTAATAGCGTTATTCTGAGGCATTTCATAAAGAGTTTTAAGATCACTCAAGATTAAAGGGTTGTATGTTTTACTAATAGCAGTTCTGCATTTACCTGATGTTCCTCAGCTGTTCTGAGTTAGACATCAGAAAACCATAAGAATGTTGCTGCCTCACAGCTTGTGATCCCCATGTCCCAGTGTTTCACCTGCAATAGTGATGGATACTGGACATGCCAAAGAAAGCGTCCATTCTCAGAAAATGTCCTCCTTTCCAGCCTGCAGCAGAGGAATAAAGAGCTAGTGTTAATGTCAGCTAAGCTATAGCGACCGTAGGTCCAACCTTTACTCATTTTGTAGAATTTCACTGGCCTTAGAAGTATTTACTTCTGATTATTGACCATTCTGCATTGGTATAACATAGGAACATGTGCCCATGAAGCCCTCTAAAAGCTTAGTGTACTGGTAGATTCATGATTCTTCTAAAGAGCTACTACTTCTTGTCCTTGTAAGGTCGGGGGCTACCAGCGGGACTAGCCGAGGTGGAGATGATTGAACGTGCCCGGGAAAAACGTGCGTGGGAAGCAACTCTTCCAGCCATGGGCAATGCCTCACAAATTGCGAAGAGGAGGAAAATGATGGATGATATGGAGAGGAAGGAGTGGGCCTTCAGAGAACAGGAAATAGAAAAGTAGGAGTCCAGCTGTACACTATTTATTTTAATTATCACTGCAACAGAGAATAAACAACAAGGCTTAGGGGATTGGTCGGAGGGTACACACCTTTGATTTCTGTGAAAATCCCCTGATATTTCCAAAGGAATATTTTTGTTAAATTCATTGTTAGAGACTGCTACCACAACAGATTTTCGCTTTTAAAAATGAAAGATTAAATATGAATCATGCTGTACGAACTGTCTGTAAAGTAGTGGTATGTGGGATTTGATGACGACAGCGTTGCACAGAACACTGCAAAGTGCTTTAAATCATACCTGGCCTTTCTTTTGCTTGCAGGTTGCAGGAGATTCGACTGAGAGTCTTAAAGAGGCTGCTGCAGAGGCAACAGGAGAAACAGAATAAGCTGGATGCCAAGCGCTTGGATGACCACTGGCAAAATCACCAGAAAGCTAAAAAAGAGAAAATGAAAAAGATTCAGCATGACTTTGTACTGAGTAAGTTTGAAAACCAGGGAGAGAGCAGTACAAGACAGTTTTCAAACAAGCCCGTTCTATCTGTAGAAGATAGAAAGTTGCAGTCTTTATTGAAGATGAAACAGTTCGCAGCCACAATATAGATCTGCATGGCCAGCATTTGTTCTGGTCAAACAGCTTATATTTTGTATTACCCAAAAAGAAGAGCCTTTGTGAATTTCTGAAGATGAGGATTTTTAGAATTATTTGTATGAAGAAACTTCTTACACTTGTGTTTCCTTTTTAGTGCTCAGAAAACTGATAGCTAAGAGGAAGAATGTGATGGGGAAACTGGAGAGACGAGATATCATCAAGGAGTATACTGACTTTGCATCACAAACATATGCTCCTTTATCTAGGATTGGTTATTTCCCAGACAACCATTCTGAACGCTTTGTTGTAAAAAACTTCTATCTTAACACCTTTGCAGGTAAGGCATTTTGGAAGATTTAGTTTTTATGACATTTATTAAAAATGTTAACAAAACTGAAATTTCTTTCTCCATCACTTCATTAGTCAGTCATTCTTTGTGTCTCTTAGGACTGTGTGAACTGGAAGCAGCTCTCCCACATTCTGTCACCCAGGCTGAGATTAAAGCTCCGAAGCCTAAGTACACTACTACTAAGACTGGATTTATTAAAAGATCAGCAAGACTAGAGGTGGAGCTGGCACTGGTTCACCAGGTATGGAGCTGCATGCAGCAGCAGAATGTCAGTTCCTCTCGGGTTTGAACTGTTCAGAAATGCTTTGGGGAAGATATACATGTAAGCTTTTTGCTGTGCTAAATTCATATTTTCTATCAGACAACTTGAAGGACAATATATCAGACATTCAAACTGTTGCAGGCATGACCAGCACTGCTCTGGAACACAGTCTGTCAGTACTCTGTCTCCCAAACATCTGTGCTTCTTTCCAGCTTTATAGAAAACAAGTATAGCTGCTTCTGTATCCCTGCAGATCAAGTATTTAGACTGGAACATACCACATCAGTTAGAAATTGTCTCCTGCCATTTGCTTATTCTCTTTTCTCCCATGCTCGTGCGGTAGGCCTGCTTGTTGCATTGTCAAACTGCTAATAAATAAGGAAATCAAACCTGGAGTCATATTCAAAAATTCTTTACATTTTTAAAATGTACATTCTAAGTACCTATTGTAAAAACACCTGCAGCAAAGAATTATTAAAATGACCCCACTCGTGAAATTGGATCAGAATAGGGGCTGCATATCACCGGTGTTCCCTAACAACAGTATCTGATTTGCAAACATGACCATAGTGTTTTGCATATCTTAATTTATCACAACTGCTCATGCAAATGAGATGCCCATATATGCAATTAACCACTGAGGAAAGAAGTGCCTCATTTGCATCTGCAATCACAATATTTGTAAATTGTGTGTACTTTTAAGTGTGCTCTTTATGATCCTGTTGAGGGTTACCTTTCTTTAAAATCAAGCCTATTCTTGCTCGATGATGCATCTCTGAAAAATACTAATTTCATTTGTAAAGCTGGGCAACTTTCACTTATGCTTTCTTTAGTAAAGAAATATTTTATAATTGGAAATTATGTGTATAGCTGTCTTGTTTTAGTGTAACTTAATAATACTCAATACAGACAGTGACTTTCTGCTAATGAATTTTAAATTTAAATCTTGTTCTGAAAAAAACAATATTATTTCAAATTTAAATTCCACTGGGTCTTGTAAAAGATGAAGCATTGCATCTGATTATTTCTCAGAAGGGAACTTTTCAAGGAAAATATCGAGTGCTACAGGAAGTGTTCAAGAACTAAGAACATTGTTTCACTAAAGATTTAGAGAAGATGACACAGCACTATTAAAGGGCTTTGTGTTTGGGTGCTTTTCACGCAAAATCAAAGTAGTGACTATATATAATCATGATCGTGGCACTTCTGGCAGCTCTCATAGGCAGCAGAATGTTAGCCTGTGCTTTCAGGGCTGAAATCCAATTACAACAATTGTATTTTATTTGTTCAAAATACTTTTCATGGTTTGAAAGACCACAGTAGAGTGTCTAAACTGTAGTTACTGATAAGAAGGATGCCCTAATGATGGCTGTTTACATAATAATGTCTCCTCAAAGAAAAATTGATAGCCAAAGAGAATGGAATGCTGAACAAAAGCAGACAATACTGGCTATTTTCTTCTGTAATCAGTCATTTGGTTGGTATAAATCATACCTTGATTTATACTAACTGAGGGGCAAGTATAACAAATACTCATTTCACCTCCATGAAAAGGCAAAATGTAGGTCTTTTAAAATGGCAAAACATTTCCTTTGCAGACAAAGATAATAAACCCACTGTGCAAAATTAGATATACAGAAGTAGTCACCAAACTGGTCAATTCAGAGAAGCAGAAAGTAGTGACACTGCTCAAAACCCAGACTGCCTCAGCCACTGTTAGATTTAAACAGATTTTCTGCTTAGAGCAGCAAGAAAATAAACTGTTTTATCATAACAGTCAGCTTACAGGTCTGCAAGTATTACTGCCCTAGTTAGCTCTTTAGCTGTGTGGTTATGCTACTGATTGCTTCTCTGGGCAGAGTCTTTTGCTTCTCAAGTTTGGCAGGCAGCTGTAGCACATTCTTGCTTAGCAGAGCCTCTCTGACAGGTCTACCTCGTAAGCTACTGGTGCTGTCAAGTGCGCAGTAAAGGCTGCAGAGTACTTGACTTAACAGAATTTACCACTTGAGAGGACAGCTGCCCTACCACTTGGCGTAAGCAGTCCCAATCCTGCCAACAACCTCCTCTGGCACAAACAGCATGAAAGAGGTTTAAAGGGGGCTATTAGAGATCATCTCAGAAGGGCTGTGTTGCTTTGCATTATTTCTATAGCCGAGCAGCTAGACCAGTTATCTCTTCAAAAGCCTCATTTGAGTACTCACCTAGCACTCACTCTAGAAATTTTCTCCCATAATGCTGGAAATGAAGCAGAACTCTAGAAAATTCAGAGTGCACGGTCATCTGGCTTTGGAATGAGCTTCTTTTATTTTCCCTGGCTAATCTGTGGAAGAAGGCAGCAAATAGAGGAAGAATGCTAGACTTTGTCATGAGAAGAAATCATTTGAATAAAGGAAATTTCCAAGGCTTGCTTGTCTGGCCAAATGAGTGGCAAGATGGCCTAGTCCTCCTCATTGTTTTCCTCTTGGTTTATCATACTGAGAGTTTCCCTGAGGTCAAAGGCTGTTAAAAGGGACAAGAGCTAATCCAGACAACTACAAAAAAAAGGATCTGTGTCCTCTTGAGGATAATAGCTTCTCCCAGACTTGAAACTAATCAAAAAAGAAGTGATTTTAGAGGAGTATCCTGAATCCTTTTTGCAGGAGTATTATGTATGCTCAGTATTCTTTGAATACTTCTCTAAAACAAGAGAACATGGCAGAAACAGGGTTGACTTAGGATTTACAGTAAAAACAATGAGCTGTATCTTAAGCCAGATCTTCAAGGGACAAGGAAAGCCAGTTCTTAGCCAGCACAGATTATAGTGATTAAAGCAGTATAAGTGAGCCATTATATAGACAGCCTTAAGTGAAAATCCAAGGCATTAATTTAGTTCAAGAAAGAGATAGCGTACTGATACAGCAAATTACTAGGAAAGAAAAGCAGCTAGGGAACTGAATACATCAAGGAACAGAGGAGCGACTAGAAGAAATCCCAGTGCAGAACAATACATGAGTTCAAGCCAACCCTGTGATGCTCTGGTGACTCAAGGTGGGGATGAAGTGTCAGGTGGTTTCAAAGTGCTGGATCCAGATGATGTCAGAACAAATAATCTCTCACCTCATCAGTAAGCGCAGCTCTCATCATGCCTAAGTTCTTCATCCTGTTGCTGGAAGGAGGCAGAGAAATAGGAGGGCCAGGAATATCTCTGACGAAAATCTGTGCTAGCTTCAAAGAGCAGGAAAACCTGTTCAAGCAGTTACTTCATCAAGAACAGATCTCCAGCGCAGTGTTAGTTGGCTCATGCTCAGACAAGCTCTAGGAGCTATTATGTCAGTCTCGATCAGCCACGATGCAGTAGCCGTGCTGCATTGCAATGTAGGTACTCACTCTGTCCTTGGTGATCTCACCTTCCTCACTCACGGGCAAAAAGGAAGGAAGAGACACATGCCCATATACTGTGTGTTATACATGAAAACATATGCATTGTCCTGTGAAAAAGAAGATTAAAGAGAAGATAATGAAGAAATCTAAGGGATTATTTCTTTGAATACAGAGTTGTTTCTCACGCCACTATCCTGTCAAGAGTTCTGCTTCCATCAGAAGCCACCAAAAAAGCTAAAATGTATGGCCAAAAGCAGGGGTGCCATTTCCTGTTCACTGCTTTCACCAGGAAAACGAGAAAGAGTCGGAAGATTTAGTTGGTCCCTCACTGTCCAATCCTATCAGATTATACCATGACTCTGAACCTACTACCTGAAAAAAAGTAACATATCCTACCTCAGAAAAAAATCAACACATGATTTGTAGGCAGTGACGTTTGAAGTGTGCTGTTCAGAAATTTAGCATCTTTATCCTATTTTTTATAAATACTCTTCAGCAATTCTTTGGTTCTGGCCTCTGTATTTGGAAAACAGTAATTTGTTAAGTTAGGTAGAAACAGTTAGTGCAAACAAACATTCTTTCTGTATGTTGAAGTCTTAAAATAACTTAAAACTTGAGACTGGTGAAAGCAAATGGTAACCAGTTTTTAATTTGTAAAGATAACAAAGCAGACACGAGCTTGTGCTGACATGAGTACTTAACACCACTTCTGGGAAGTACACTATTTCTTAAATCTATTTTTATAAAAATTTCCTCTTGTCAGAAATGCTCGTATATTTTCCTGCCTTTAAAAGTTGTAGTTCTGGTTGCATTTTGTTACTCTGGTTAACAAAAAGTCTTCTTAGAGGATAAGGTATTATTAGAAAACTTCTTATGAATGCAACATTGTATTAATAAACATAGGAGCCACTGTTTTGAAAATAATCACAATTTCAATTGCTTTTTCTTTCTCTTTTTCCCCCCGTCATGCAAAACACCTTATAAATCACAGCGAGCAGTACTATAATCTTCATACCAGAGAGCTGTAAGGTCATGAAATACAAGCAACGGTTTGGAAAGTCTCTTAACATTTTTCAGCTCTAACCATTTCACGTGGCTTATAAGCAGTTTATAAGCTTTGATTCTTGCATTGTTAACATGGTCCATTGCAGAAGTTTTCAGTAATAAAGCATTTTACACCCTTTTCTGTCCTTTCTAGAGCCATTAATAATCCTAGCTGTAAAGTTCAGCTCCAATATACAAGAAGAGTTTTATACAATGACTGCTGTAGTTTCAAAATTTCATTAATTTTACAATTAAATTCAGTGCGAGTGCCATCAATTTTCTGCTACTGGAGAGAGAAATTCAGCATGAGATTTTTTTCTTACATTTATCTCCAGTTTTTCTCCCCGATAAAATACTGTAGTTGAACATATATTTCTTGCATGCCTTCTCTGTTAAAAAAAAGAAAAAATAAATCAAATATATATAGAGAGAGAGAGAAAATAAAAAAGACCATTTTCCCTGCTGGAATATGTTTGTCCTTTCAGTAATAAAGACCAGAGATCCAACTGATGCAGCAGTAGGATTACATCTTCGAAGGAAGTTTAAATGCATGTACTCTCTTCCCTTTTTTCTTGCAAGCTGCAGTGAGATGTCCTACAGCAGCCAGGTGTTGCAACACAGCTGGAGGAGATTATTTGATTATCTTGCTCTAAGTAGCTTGCAGCTGGCAGGACTTTGGCTCTATAAGCAGTTTGAAAATGTCTCGAAGTGGCTGAAGCCTAGGTGGCAATTCCAACTCCTTTGGCTGACAAGTTTTGTCATCTGCCACCAAACAGCTGGGCAGAGGAGAGTTTCAAAACATGTTCTGCAAGGAAGGGGTCCTGGATCTTCTCATGACTGCATAACACTTTCCACCTGCAGAAACAATCATTGCACTGGTTGATAGTTAAAGGCAAAAAGTTATAACCACTCTGTATTGATATGCAAACTGCAATTAATTACACTGTGATATTTCTACCCATTTTTCACATTTTGAAAGTGTCTCACCTCTATCATAGGAAAATGATGAATGTTTTTATTGTTGTATAAGGCAAGAATAACACACACCACTAACTCTGCTTGCAGATGGGTCAAATTGGTTCAACGGGAGTCCCATTTTAAATGAAAAAAAACCAACAACCCGCTTTTAAAAATGTATTATTTTAGTTTGTACTAAATGAACCAGTAATGATCAAGTTTGTAGAACTTTTGGATTAATTTTAGGTGACTTGCCCTATGCAAATGTTCAGTTTTTCAACTGATGTGCAAATGAGAAAATTGACGGCATAAGCCTGCAAAATGCAGATTACTTTCAACCCTCTGGAGTCAGTGTGATCAGCATCAGTCAGCAACTATAGGAGTGGCCTTGATGTCTTGTTCTGTCTGGCCCAGTTCTGATTAAATTGTGTGACTCTTCCAGGCGCTATTGGAGAAGAAGAATAAAGTCCAAGAGCCAAAGAAGCCCCCTCGCTTCCTTGAAAAAATAGAAAAGCCTGCTCCTCGCCCCCCCACTCCAATTCTGGAAAAACCATCAGTTGTAAGTGGAATGATTGTAAATGATTGTAGCACTTTTTTTTTCCTGTTGATCCTTGATCCTTGATTGCTCCCTACCTAGTTGTTAAAGGAATGCCCAGAGAAGGAAAGAAGTTAGTTTTATCTTTTTGTGTATCTGTATTTGTCTTAGAAATAGCCAGGCACCTTAAGACTCTCTTATTTGTGTATTGTGTAAGGATACTAATAACCAAAAAAAATGAAAATCCTTTACATTATCTGTTGGCCAAGTCCTTAAGTTAGCTTTATTTACAAGGAAATAAATTAATAGACATGATGTTCCCTTGTTCTTAGAGAACAAAAAGGCGGAATCATATACCTCTGCAAACATGGATTTATTCAGTGCCTTCCATCCTTCTGATCTGACAACACTATCATAATCCAGTGAACAATTAAGCTTAGTCCCATTGAAGTCAGTGAGACTTTGGGTGCTTAGCACAGCACACGCACTTCATTAATTTGCTGGAGTGAAGCTCTAATCATTATGTAGGACTCAGTCTTTGATGAGCATGATCCATTTAATTGACAGTTCCAGAAGATGATTCTTTTGCAGAGATCAGAACAGCAGTAAATGGATGTTGTGATATGTTGTAGGAAAAAAAAAAAAAAAAAAAAATTTTAGAGGAGCTGTAACTTTTCCTTGCTTGAAATAACGCGCTTAAGAGGTGTTTGCCCCAGTGGATTTCTTTGCTTATTAACACCATTTTCATGATGCAGTAAGAATCAGACACAACTCCTGTTTAAACCTGTGAATTTAAGAGAGTCATACAACCATGAAAGCAAGAGAGAGAAAAAGTCTTATTAGACCATCCATGCCATCCTTGTGCAGTATGATTGTCTTATGTTTTATACAGTCCATTTTAAGATGACTGAAACAACAACATCTCCTCAGGAAGAGCTTTTTACTAACATTAAAAAGCAGTTTTACTAACTCCTAAGTATTAGGTACTGTATTGCAGTGGCAGCTTACATTATTTAGATAAATCAGTTTGGCAGATTTTTAAGCTACATGGAAAAAAAACAGAAGGATTTATCCCCCCCGCTTATAGCCATTCTTGAGGCTATTTACAGACCACAGTTTGTGTGTATTTTTTTTTTAAAGAGTTCCAACACAATAGAATTCCACCTAAGTTAAATCTGTCAATGTTTGGTTTATTTTCAAGTATCTTTGTAAGTGAATACATAAAAGAGTGTATCTCTGCAGTGAAGCTCCATCTGTAAAATCAGGGCAGCTTCAGCCACTGAAGAGCATCTCTGTAACATCTCCTGCCTTGCAGAATCCAAGTCAGGTTTCTCCTACCAGCTGGCTGTGAGGAGCACGAATAGCAAGGCTTTTCCCTGTCATTAGTGCATCTCTTCCTGCCTTTTATGGACACAAGTCCCAGCTGCTAACTTCACCAGCCTCTTCCTGCCGGGGTTGAGGACCTCAAAAGGAAAGCACGCCAGAGTGACAGGCTGGTAACATGGACCACAAGGGATATGAAAGAAAGTAGAGAGAACAGAGGCACTACTGCAAGCCTCCTCAACACCTCTTCCCCAGTCATTTTCCATAGAGTCATTCAGGTTGGAAAAGACCTCTAAGATCACCTAGTCCAACCTTTAACCTAGTACTGACAAGTCCACCACTAAACCATGCTACTAAGTTAGTTCTACATCTACACATTTCTTGAAGACCTCCAGGGACGTTGTACAATAAGGTTTCCCCTGAGCCCTCTTTTCTCCAAGCTAAACAAACTACACCAGCTCCCTCAGCTACTCCTCATAAGACTTGTTCTCTAGACCCTTCATCAGCTTTGTAGCCCTTCTCTGGACACACTCCAACACCTTGATGTCCTTCTTGTAATGAGGTTCACAAAACTGAATGCATTATTCAAGGTGTGTCCTCACCAGAGCCAAATACAGAGGAATAGTCACTGCCCTAGACCTGCTGGCCACACTGTTTTTGATATAAGCTAGGATGCTGTTGGCCTTCTTGACCACCTAAGCACACTGCTGCCTCATGTTCAGCTGGCTATCAACCAACACCCCCAGGTCCCTTTCCACTGGGCAACTTTCCAGCCACTCTTCCCCCCAGCCCGTAGCGCTGCATGGGTTTGTTGGGCTTCAAGTGCAGGACCCAGCACTTAGCCTTGGTGATCCTCATACAGTTGGCCTCGGCCCATGGATCCAGCCCTCTGCAGAGCCCTCCTCCATCACTTACATCACTGAACGATACAACTCCATGTACAGAAGATTGCATCCCACAAAAATTTAGACTAAATCTTGCAGTAGTAGTAGTTCACCTTACCTGTCCAGTATATATGCCAGTCTCCATGTCCAAAACTCTGTCCTGAAGGGGTTGTGGGCCTCACTTATCTCTGCTGCCAGGTGACATGGTATAGTTTAGCTTTCTAACTGGACTTCATCCCTCCTTTCCAGAGAAAAAGAACATACTACATCATAAGGCTCATTCTGCTTTGCTCCTCTTGGGTGCTGTTATGGAAAGGCAGGAATGCTTCCTTATGCTTTTGGAATACTTAATCAGTAACACCTAAGAAAAACAGAAAAATTCAAGCCTACACCATTTCTCTCATCCCACACTCTTCCTGGCACTTCTAAAATAGCACATTTCAATTCAGACCTTACAGGCTTTTTATTAAAAAAAACAACAACAACTTCCTTTCATTTTTTAGATTTTTTTTTAATCTTTCCCCGGCAGCTGATGGACTTTCCTCTCCTGCTACTGTCAACTCAGCAAGACCCTCTCAGCAAGAAAAAATGCCAGTTGTTCCTCTATTTAAAATAAGCCCTTTTTTTTTTTTTTTTTTTTTCTTTTTTTTTCTTCTCATGTGGTCGTGTTCTCTTTCTCACTACACTAAATCATTCTTCCAAGTTGGCATCAGTCACACAATGCTAGGCTAGTAAAATTCTCAAAGAGACAAACTGCAATATAATATAATTTATTTTACTTCTCAACTATCACTTTCTGAGTCTTAAATTTACTGAGTTACTCTGATAAAGGTCACCACTGGCATAAATATCAGATGAAAAATTGTATCTGTTGCCTTTTAATCCTTTTTTTATGGTTAACAGCACTCTTGTACCTCCTTAAATAATTCTTCTATCGTCTTAGTGTCTTGACCTGTAAATTCATGTAGTTGATGCTCATTTTTCCAACTTGGTCAAGCGACAAGTAGTACTTTTAATGCATACAGTCATTTTCTCCATCAATATCTCCTTACTGTTAGGTACGCCTCTAGCACCTTCTAAAATATCAGATAGATTATATAGACTTGCTCCCCCACCTTTTACAAAACATGGAAGTATGTATTATTCTGACTTATCTTCTTTTCCCTAGCAATTAGGGTAGTGTTCAGAAACAATTGAGAAATTGGATACAAATTTGACTTTTTTATATTTACGTGGGTGATTCATAGAACTCTAAATCTCCAAAAGAATAATTAATTATTGTGTGGATATTTGTTTTGTTTTGGCAGAAGGAAGAGGAAATAGAATTGGCAGTGATCTGTCTGCAGAAGTTGCTCCGAGGAAGGGCTGTTCAGAACTTGGTATTTTGTGTCTCTTTGTTGATGTCTGTCTTTAGAATGGTGGTGGGAATGATTGCAGGTGTGTTTGCAGTCTTTATTCCCCAGAACTAATCAAGGGTAATGAGGCTTATGCAGCATATCTTCCTGTATGTCCTCTGAAGTCCTTCAAGGCTGAAGTTGGTGCTCTCTAGCCCAAATTTGTTACAGTTCCTACACATTTGTGAGTGTCTCCCCGTTCCTGCCATCCCCTACACTCAGATGTTTCATTAGATGCTTCATAGTAGAATTAATCAAATAGCAAATTCTAGACTAGATCTGGACTGTGAGTACATTTTGCCTCAATTATGCCTTATGCTTATTAATTAAGATCCCAGGCATATAAACCTTCTCACATGCCAGCAGGACAGCTTGTATTTCACACCATCTTCACAGTTACCTGTGAGCTGATCATTCTTGGGTAAGGAGCAGTTGACACACACCACCACGATTTCCAGCAAGTGCAGGACACATTGTTCTGCTTCCAGCGGAGTGGAATTGTGCCTAGGTAAAAATTAACTGAGTAGCCATGCCTCTTGGGTTTTACATTAAGCAAGCCTGTCACTTTTGATCAGACCAGTCCAGAGGGTTGGATTTTCATGCCTGCTGCTTCTTTCTGGCTCATTGATATTCTCTCTTGTACTAATTGTTTAATGTCTGTGAATGGTTCCCATGTGGGACCCTGACCTGAGCTTTAGTAAAAAATATAATACAGTGAAAGTGGCTTGAGGTGGAGCTTAGGCTTCCCAAGACTTCTCCAGTTCTGCAGTGATCTGTGAGAAAGATGCTCGAGTCCATTACAAGGCTGTTGACTTCCACAAGGTTTTTGAGAGTCATGAAATGTCCCATCATTTTTAGGAATCTCCTTCCAGCTGCTGCTGGATCAAAAATGTCAAACTCCATCGTGAGAATGTTGTGAATGGGGTTGAGTGATCCTGTTTTGCTGTTGGCAGTCTTGTTGGAAGAGAGGGGGAATGCAAAGAACATGTCAGGCAAGGGGTGGGCCACATAAGCCTGTAGTAGGGACAACAGCAGTTTAAACAACCTCCCCGCCAACTTACTGCTTTGAACTGTTGCTGGACTCCCTCAGAACAAAGGTCAGATACCATTAGATGTTGAAAGAGGAGATGTCTAACTTAAGTCTGAGGAAAAGGGGCAGTGCTCACACTGGGAAGGTTTCACACTGAGGTTTGTATAACAGGATATCCATAAGAATATTGCCCTGATCTCTTGACATTGGTTTTGCTGTTCTGCATCCCAGCGGTCTGAATTCTGGGTGAGTCCAAACAGAACAACAACAAAAAGCTTTTGTGGTAGTGTAGCAGGGCATCATCTATACCCCATGGCAGAAAGTCACAGCTTTCATCTTCCATGCAGCAAGGCTAAGCAAGCTTTACCTCACAGCTGTAGTGCAGGTTTTGGGAACAGCTGGCCCTGAAGCTTGGATGATGGGATGCATGGAAAGGGCAAAACGCTGCGCCAGGGCAGGGTCAGACCGGACGTTAGGGAAAATTTCTTTCCCATGAGGGTGGTCGAACACTGGAGCAGGCTTCCTGGAGAGGTGGTCGATGCCCCATGGCTGTCAGGGTTCAAGAGGCATTTGAACAATGCCCTCAGTAATATGCTTTAACTTCTGGTGAGCCCTGAAGTGGTCAGGCAGTTGGACTTATCTTTGTAGGTCCCTCCCACTGACCTATTCTATTGTATTCCTGGAGAAAAAGGGTGTGCTCTGCTGGCAAAACGTGTTGAATATATTCTCCATTTAATATGTCTGGTTGCTTCACTTTATTTTAAAGATGTTTGAAGAGAAGGAGAAGCGGATGGAACTGATCCAAGAACTGCGCACCACTCACGCACTCCAGGAAGACGGACAGCTGCTTCTGAAAGCACAGGAGCAAATGATACGGGCCTTACAGCAGCAGCGTGACTTGCAAATGCACGAGGTTGGCATATAAAATGGGGAGGCCGATTCCCCTCACTCCTCTAATGGGGTGCTCTTTGCTTGCAGCAGCACCAGCGCTCTCACATTTCATTCCTTTATGTTTTCTGCTATCCACAGTACAGAAAGCACTCCAAGTAACTCAAATACTTTGCTTGCACAGATCAAACATTGAACACCTGAAGGGCTAAAAATGTTTCTGAGATTCCCCAGAGCCTGCAGAGCATCTCTGAGCAGATTGAGGCACCCTGACCACAGCTGCTGCCCAGGCTGTACTTATTTATTTATATTTACAGGGCTCTGAACAAGCTGCACTGTCAGGATGAACCTCAGTTTACCCACATTTCAGTCTGTTTGTTGCTGTGAGCTGACATCGCAGTACATGCTTGTCACTTGCACCTGTCAGATGTTTTACTGGATGTGTTTCTGCTGTGTCATTTCCCTGTTCTTTTTCTACCTTGGCACCCCTTCAGGCTCTTCCTCAGGCATAAAGCATCACGAAAGAAAGCAATGTTGATTTAGTTTCTAAGTCTGGTAGGGACTGAGACTTCTAGGACCTTAGCAATGGTGTTATAGTGGTGTGCTTGCCACTATTCTGGAATGCAGGGAAATTCTGGTCCCCATCTACCAAGAATCTTGTGAGAGTTGGGGACACAAATTCTTGGAGGGCAATGGATTTCCAGAGCAAAAGGAATCAAATGGCAGGTGCTGGTCTGGAATGCATCATAAAGAAATGTTGTTCAGACTTGAATGCATCTCAGAGATACAGTCTCTCCCACATTTCTGCAGGTTTACATATTGTTTTTACCACTCTTCTGGTGCTTCACTGACCAGCTGTGAGGCAATTCTGCAGGTACATTATGATAACAGCATCTACTAACCACTGGCCTGGCAGAGATGATGTCAAATTACTGCTTCCTGCTGGGTGGACAGCAACAAAATTTCTCCATAGATCTCGGTAAAAATGGAGTGGGGTGAGTGTGTTTTGCTGTTTATTATTTTTAGATGTTCCCTCACACATAGGGAGCCCAAGTGTACAATGCAAGAATACAGGATTAGTCTGCTGAGAAAATAAGAAAAAAATTAAATCCTTAGGTATTAGGAACTTGCAATTGCTCCTTCTCTTCTGGAAACACAAGTAAGAGTGAAGGAGAGAGCAGTTCAGACATCATAACGCCATTCACAGAGAAGGGGAGAGAGCAAATGGTAAAGATGCTGACCTCTGATCTCAGAATTTCCTTCTGGGAGAGCCACTATCCCCCTCTGCTGGTATCTACCTCCTCTGTTCTCACTTTTTTTAAAAAAAAAAAAAAAAAAATTTTTTTTTTTTTTAAAAAAAACAGTCTGAAGGCATACAATCCAAGGTTCAAATCTAAATATTTTGAACTTTAAGACTCTGGAATGAATGTGCAGCAGTTTTCTATGTGTGTGCCTATTTTAGAGTAACTGATGTTTCACAATTCTTTAGTTCTTGTTGGTCACAGGTTTTTCAGATTTTTGACATTTCTAATTTTAAAAAGGGGTATTTCTCAATAAATATTTTCTGCAGAAGGAAGACGAAAATTCCAGATAGAATAGGCAAAGATGAACGTTGCTAAGCTGAAGTATAGCAAAATCCTAAGACAGGCTTGTTCCTGGGTTGTTTTCCTCCATTTCACACAGGTTTTAGATACAGCACTTTAAGCAACAAAGAGAAAGAATGCACATCATTATCTCTCCGTGTGAGGGGCTGCAGCGACGGCACTGCTGTCCCCTCCATCCTAAACACCATGGGCTAAGCACTGCCACTTCTAGGTGCATGCAATGCTGACGATCCCACTTCTTTTTTGAAACATTGATTGAGCAAATGGCACAACAGTATAAGAAAGCTGAGTTATTTCTATTTGTCAGGGATATTTCACCTCTTGCTTTGAGTTCTATGCTCAAGTCTAGTCTCTTATTGCCCTTTTATTCCAACAGAGACACAGCATCCCAGCCAGCTCCAGAGATAACGAACGTACCACAGATCCTGACATTTTCTGGAGTGCAGTCACACATACCAAACCCATAAAACACGATGTGCTTGGAGTAAGGTGTGAATGGCACAGCAATGCCAAACACCTGGACTCTGGTCTCGGTTCTGTCACAGACTTGCTGATTTTCCATTACCTGGAGTTTTGAGTTCTCGTTTGCACATCTGCAAACTCAATATAATTACTGTTGCTTTGAATTTTGTAGCATCTAGTACTTGTATGGTTTTGGGTAATAACTCAATACCTAAATCAGCGGGGTCTCTCGATTCCTGTGTTACCTCAGCAAGTTATATCACCTTGGTTGCATCATGAATGTCCAATCAAAAATGTACCATTTCACTGAGGTGGCTTTGAACTGTAACAAACATCTTGAATCTTCAAAATAGCATGACAATGTGGCTGTACTCAAAATTGTGCAGTTTTCTAGACTTTTACTCGAGCTCCCTAGTCATAAGAATTGAGGCTTTACTTTCTACATGTTAGAAACTCTCTTTGCCACTTATGATCCTATTTGTCTGTTCTGGTCTAGCTAAGCTTAACACGGGAGGGTGAAGGATTTGCGGTTGAAATCATTTCATTGTCACTTCTGTAACTCCCCTTTCTTGGTCTGGGAAGTGGAGCAGCTTCCCAGTAACAAAAAGATGGCCTCAGTGACTTTTCTGATTATGTCCACAGACAAAAAAAAAAAAAGCTGCTCATAATAGCTGGAATACAGTTCATCTAGTGCTTTATCTCCCCCCACTCACTCAAGAGAGGCAGCTGCTTGTCCCAGTGCAACAGGATCAGGCCTATCCCCACACTGGCCAATTTTTGGCCCCTTTCTGCTAGCAAAGCCTGTGTGCAGGAACATTACATTCTGCAGAATCCAAGCCTGTGCATGCAAAACAAGAACGCAAAACTCCCCACGGTTGGTGTGCGGGGATGTTGCAGAGCTGTTTCACATGCCTGTGGCAGTCCTGGGACTCGGAGAAACATTCCTGAGGTTTGTAACACAATTCTTTGCATTTTTTTTTTTTTTGAAGCTGTCATCAATGGAAAGCCACTTGGCCCAGGAAGAAGGAAGGACACTGGCAAACATGCTTGATTTCCTGTCCAAAGAGCTGTTGAGGCTGCAGGAAGAGCGGAAGATCCACGCTTTTGTCATGCTGGCTGAGAGGCAGAGGCGGATGCGGGAGGCGGAAGAGAGCGGACGCCGTCAGGTGGAAGAGAGGCGTCGGCAGGAGGAAGATGAGATTTTCAGACAGGCAAGAGAAGGAGACTGGTGGGACTGCGGGCAGCCTGTGGGAACTGCCTGCTGCTTGTGGGAAGGTCTGGATGGAAGGGAAGTGCTTCAGCAGTCACTGACGTACCTAACTCATCTTTAGGGTTAGTGTTTTGTCACAGCTTGGCCTGTCCAGCAGAGCTGTTTGGTGCTCTCCCGGGAGAGGTGCCTTTAAACAAGATTTTGGAAAGATTTCGCCCTGCAGAAGTGGACTGCAATAACAACGGGCACCATAAGATGAATTGCTTTGAAGCAATGATAATGGATAACGTAACTGTGAAGTCCAGAAATTAGTCCTGAGGTTACCCCATTCCATAACTGCTGAATAGTCCTGCGCCTATTCCCCAGTTCCTGGCTGCATAAAGCCTATTTCTCCCAGTTGAAAAGAATGAGTGGGAGCCTAATTGACTAAACCAATAATTTTCAAACTTTGTGGGAGGAGGTTAATACCAGGAGAGTCTGAAATCACATTTATTTTTCTTTTCATTTTATCTTTTCCTCTTTTCTGTTTCTCTGAGTGGCAATCAAGGTGGGTCAAAATGCAATAAGCTTAGGCCCTTAATACTAGCAGAAGGAAAAAACCTATTTCTAGAATCTCTGCTCTACATCCAATGTAAGGAAACCAATAATTTCACCTTTGTTTTATTCATGCTACTTTATCTGGCTTCATGAATGCTTTTTCCTCCAGCTTAAATGAAAGCTGATTAATTTACTGAAGCCAATAATGACAATTGTTTTTTGGCAGCTGTTGTTCAGGAAGCCATGAGAACTGAAGAAGCAACTGCTATAGGATTCATAGAGTTAACCTGCTGCAGAAGAATTGTATATGCAGATAAGTTTTGTATCTCACACCGGTTCCTTCCTGAACTTGTTTCTAAGTTTGTTCTCAGATAGAATAATTAGAGAAGAGGATTTTACACAAGTTAGTTTTCACAGAAAACACCTCTGAAACCAAACCTCAGGCTGGTCTGCCTGAAATTGAGAGCGTCTTGTGAAAATCTGTTGTTCTTATTTCTCTGGAAATCTGGTTCCATCCTCTTAGCAAAGCAGTAGGCAGTAAGAATAACACCTTGGTGTTCTGTTCCAGGTGGTGAAGGTGCAGCAGAGCACTATTGACTCCTACTTGGAAGACATTATCCTGAGTACCATGGAGAACACAGCTGAAGAACAAGCCAGGGAAGAGATTCAGAGAATGGCCGTAGAAATCAATGACATTGCTTATGAAATGGAAAGTTGGTATGTTCTTAAAGGCACATCGGAGGCCACTTGAAGCAGGGTAGAACCTGCCTGTCTGCATCTGTGGTTGTATGTATGATTTAAGCCATAGGAAGGGTAGAGCAATGCTGTTCATGACCACCTCTTTAGCGTGACTGCTGTATGGGAACCACACCATTACTATCTGGTACACACATATAAATCCATCAGAGCCTTATTTCTATACAGCATGCGCCAGATTCCCTTTGCAAGTCTCTTGTGGGATCTGTGAATCACCCTTTTTAGACTTCTCCATGCCAGTGTGGTGCTGTGACTGAGCTTTAAGTGAATCTGGGAACTGCCTAAAGCAATACCCCATTCACACTGGTCTTTTCATTTATTTACAGTACTACAGAAAATCAGTCTGAAAGAGATGCTAAAGATACAGCTGTACAGCAGTCTCATTCTGGGGTGGCTGTTCTTTAAGAAACTGCCAATTTCCATGGGGGTCAGTCATATTGATGGCTGCCTGACAAAGCGCTCTGGGTAGAGTAACTTGTTGAGAACACCACAGCCTTGTGTTTGGCTGGGGCATCAGCAGTGAATACTTTTTAGGACCTGCCAAACCTCCAGTTCAGTTTCTATGCTCTTTTTTTGGAACTGAGCCATAAAAATCCCAATGACACAGTGACTCTCCTATGGTACAGCAGCTGTGTATTTTGTAACTAGATGAATACAACCAGAATGTTGAAATCCTTGGGGAGAATGAAGCGTAGATAATGCATGCAGCCCTTGGGCCAATTGGGAACCCACCAAACACTGGCATGGAAAAGAACATGGGGACCAGCCAAATGCAAAGTCACAAAAGGGAAGAATTTAGCAAACTCAGCAAAGGGCCAAAAACTAAATTGTGAAAGACCCAAATCCTTGGAGCTATGTGTGTGTCTAACCCAGTTTGTCATCTGTGAGAGCTGGGCTCCTAAATACCTTGGAGGATGAGCAGTCTAGGGTGATCTTATCCCCAAAAGTACTGCTTTCCCAATGCAGTATCGAACACATTGGCAGTGCAGTGCAGAGGACAATAGTCATGCTGTCATCACAGTGTACCAGTTTATAGGATAAACAGAGACTCAGCTGACAATTACTGCCATGACAATGCACTCACTTGAAAATAGTGAGAATATTTACAAGGGAGTTGTGTGTTTGCAGAGGTAATCTGGAAAGAAAATTATAAAATACTAGTATCACTCTATGCATCTGTTCTTTTAGTCGAACTCACCTACAGTCAGAAGAGATTGTCGCAGAGCTGGTTTATGCTTTCCTGATCCCAGAGATTGAGAAAACTTCTATCAGAGAAAAAGGTAAGGAGTCCAGTTTTACGCCGTTCTTCCACTGCTTCACCCTCCTCACTTTAGCTTGCTGAAAGGAAAAAAATGCAGTGCCGAGGCTTATCTCAGTTCTCTGAGGTACTTCTTTTGCACGCTGCAGTTAGAAAGTTAAGCCCTCTGATCCTTTTTCAACAATTTCTCATGGGCTTTAGTCTTTTAAAATGATGGCCTGAATTCAGATCTGATGCAATTTGGTGTAACTGCAACAATACAAGTACATGTGTTGAAAAAAATCCATTGTACCTCCAAAAACAAACTGAAAAAAGTCTGTAAATAGCATGGTTGTGAATTGTCTATAATATGGCAATTTGTAAAATTTGTAGAATACTTTACCAATCAGATTACTTAAATATATTCCATCTGTGAAAGGAAGATGACATGCTTTCCCATGCTTTTTCCCCCAGTTGGTTGAGAACTAGAATCAAAAATAAGGTTTTAGGGTTGACTATAGTGTTATCAAGCTTTAAGGAAACAATTTTGCAATTTTAAAGGATATTTCTGTTTAGTCAAAATGGAATTATACCTGTCAAAATAGAGAGGGGAGGGCACTGGAAACCCATGTATTACATCGAGGATCACGAATGGATGGCTGTTTTTAACTGAGAGGCTTCCTCTGACCAGCATACTCAGAAGGCTGAGACTAAACCAGTCAAAGTGGATCTAACATATGAATAGCAGTTGTATCACTGCAGAGTCTGAAGTGGTCCTTGCCTTATTATACTTCTCTGACTTGAGAACAAAGGCACTCACTTTATTGCTTTTTCTTTTCTTTATTTATTTTTTAATGAAAATACAAATCAAGCAAACGCATTTTGCCATCTATGAATTGTACAAACCTCTTTCTTCCTGCTTTGTGTATTTATCACAACAACAGTATCTATCCAGCAGCTGGCAATTCTGTGTCAGCTGAAATCAGCTCTTTTCTGCTCAGCCTTGCTTCTGCAAGCCTACCAAAGCAGGATGATGTCATTTTAGTCAATGAAGCCTGCAGCTCAGGTACCAACACACACAGGTTAGCCTGCCTGAGAAAGGAGAGCAGGCCACCCAGAGATGGCTTATGATTCTGGATGTACAGAGCTACCATCAAGGAAGGGAATACATACTGTGCTTAAATACAACAGCAGCTGATGGACAAAGCACCTCATAAGTGTTCCCGAGCTGCAGAGGAAACGAATGTTCAAAATATGAGACAGCTGGAGTGGATCTGCCTGGAAAGGAGAGCTAGAAACAGGCAACATTAAAATGGAGTCTAAAAGAAGAGCAAGAGCAATAGGTGATAAAAGTATAAGAGCTCCTTCAAACGTGTTCAGGTGAAATTTGCCACAATATTCTTGTGACAGAAGCCATCACAAGAGCTAGCTGAATTATACCAAATGTATTCTCTGATGAACAGGCCCCGCCATAAATCTCCTGCACAGCGAGACCTTTGGAGGGGCAGAATCAGTAACTATTCCGTACAAATCCAAAGGGAATATTATAAAAGAATGTCATTAGATCTCATGAGTACATCAGTATATTGCATTTCTGTGGCAGCTTTTAAAGCTTTCCCCGTAGTGAGCCAGATTATTCATTATGAAACTGTGTGTTTTATCAAGCTGCAATGTTCTTGAGCGCACACCTTCCTTGGAACTAGCAGGGAGTGATCTGAGAGCACAGTTGTCTGGCCTGCCAGAGGAGCAAGTTTAGTTGTGTGACAAAGATCTGAGGGCCTCCAAGTTCAGTCTTTGCCTCCGCTTTATCTTTCCCTTAAGCACCTCTGTTTTGCTGTTACCTAGGCTCTTCTCCTCTCCTTTCCCCTTTCTTTCTCCTGTTCCTATGCACAAAAGCAGGAATTACCCAATACTGGCTCATCCCAAGACACCTCTGCAGCTCACTTCTGAACCCTACCTCGCTGGATGTCAAAGTGCTGATGTGAAAAAACTTGCTTTTAAAAGGACAAAACTCACCTGGCAGTTTGAGCCCTCTTTTTAGATGGAATTCACTGCAAATGGAGGAGTGGACTGCAGCAATACCAGGAGAGTATTTCCCATATGGTTCATGCAGTGTGTGCATACACAACTCAAGCCAAAATGCCTCGGATAGAGGAAACTCTCCTGGGAATTGAGAGCTGGCTGGTGAAGGTCGGCTTAAGTTAGAGCCAGTTGTAAAGACGCAGTAAAGAACAATAATCCTACAGTAGCAAAAGGGAGATGGTAAGGCAGGTGGCTTAATGAATCTGTACCATCTCCAGGTCTCACTTTAACTCTTTATCAGTGCAGGCATAATTATAACATAGGAGAGAGCAGATTTCAGCTGTAGTCTTCTAGAAACCTGCTGCAATTAACAGATACTGAAAGAAGTTAATTTAAAGCCTGATAACCTGAGCAGTTATGCCCTAAACTGGAAAGGGAAACATTTGCACAGTGCTTTACACTTGGAGGGGTGGGGGGAGCTCATCTTCAAAGTGAAATGCAAAGTTGGTTGCTGCTATTAGGTGGCAGTAGAACGCTTTCAGCCAAAGTTAGCAGGGCGTGATTTTTTTCCTGAAATAGGCTCTTTGGTAGCTGCAGAAAGGCTAAGAGCTACCCCTCCCAGCTCCCCTGCAGAGAACGCTTTGCAGTACATTTCCAAGTAAAAGCCTTACCTCTTTTTATGCACAGTGAGGCAGTCCCAGAGAAAGCACATCTATGCTGCTCATCAGATAATCCACAGAAGCACAGAAGAGTTATTGGCTGATCCAGCACTACATCAGGGGACATCTGCCAGCAGGATAGAGGGAGATCCTCCAGCTGGGACAGGTGGTGGTCTGAGCCCTTCTGAGGGGTCAGACAAGGATGGCCGAGCCTCCTAGAGACACATGAGCAAGGTGAGCCTCCCTTCCCTTCTGTGACCTGAGCTAAGAGCATGGTGAAAGAGAGGGAAGCACATTATATTTGCTTTTTTTTTACAGAGCATCCAGAATGCAAAAGCACCTCTCTCTCCTTTAGTCTGTCCTTCCTGCTGCCCAACAGCAATATTGTCCTGGAACCACGCTCTGGACATTTCAGTGTGGCAGCCCCAGGCCAAGCCCAGCCCCCCCCACTAGCTCTGGACCTCATAAGCTACTTTTCCTCTTCTAATTACTAAGAGAAGCTTGAGTGAGAGACCAGTGTTAGCACTCCTTGTTTGTCTTCCTGCCACAGGCCAACAGAGATCTGCACCCGAGCTTTTGATGGTATTTCCTTTTATCAATAACATTAAATGAAAAAAATATTCCAGCAGTGGGAAATTTTGCGTTGAGACCGTACCGGGAGTTTTTTCTCAAGCCTGTCGCACTGATTTCCTTAGTGGAGTAAAGCAAAGAGTGGATTGCCGTGTGAGCACCACTATTAATAAGCGTTGTAGCTGAATGAAAACTGTCCTTGACAAGCTGCTAATGGGGGTCAGGTCTTGCATCATCTTCTCACATAGCTCGTCCTCACATAAAGAAAAGGTGCTCATGCCCTCAGTAGAGTGGTTCCTGCCAACCTGGCAGTGTCTGTCACTGATAACTAAAGCTAGGTGACAGCAGAATGACACTGGGGCCGGTGTACCTTGGGTGACGGACCCATTAGCCAGTGCTTACGGCTTTTTCAAATATTTTGCTCTTTGGGCTGACCTCTTTTTGCTTTTTCTTATCCCGAAGGAGAACAATTCTGGAAAGAATCTTATTTCTTAGAACAGCATTAGTCACTCTGGCTTTCCGTCTCCAGGGGGCTATGCAGAGAGGATGCTGGCTTTGCCTTGTTTGCAAGCACGGGGGTGCTCCAGCTCAGGATGTCAGAAGCCAGCAGGCTGCAGACAGGCGCAGTGCATCTGATCAGAGAGCTGTCAGGGACTTGCTCAGCTCTCAAGCACTCACCTGTCAAAATTCCTCAGGTCTGTGGGTTTAGCATCTCAAAGGTACATTTACGCCAATGCCAACATCAAATGCACCAGTGTTTGGAGGGGCAGGCATCGCCACAACTAAACACCCCAAATGCTTATTCACTGATGCTCCAGCTAGAACTCGTGCAATAAATAGCAGTGTTAGCTCTCAATGCTAATGTGATAATGGGCTGATAGCTGCATACTTCCATCACTGCTCTGAAACTGATAGCCCCTGCTTTGCGCTGGGTCTGTAAAGCTTCGGGTGTAGCCCAGCTAGCTAACTCTGAACGTAGCTCTGGTCCCTCAAAAAACACAAGCCAGCAGCTGCTCAGAAATTCAGGCTCGCTAGGGCATTCTGGGGAAAAAAATGTGCATCACATTGGTTTTGTGGACTGAGGGAGTAAGGGTCAGAGAGAAGAACAAAACAGTCTGAACACCCCTGTATTCCACTGAGCTGTAAATGAGAACTGGGGAGAGGAAACAGAGCAGCGCCGTGAAACCAGTGCTGGGCTGTCGGTCACTGAACCAGGGGCACTGGATGACCGGTGGGGGCAGGCAGCCTCTGTAAATGTTGTGAAATCCAGCAGGAGTCAGAGATGGGAGGTGAGTTTTGGTTAGGATTCTGTGAGGATGAGCCTGGTAGGTTTGGGGGATTTGGGAAAATGCCTCCGGCATACCTAGCTAGTCGCTGGAAGTGAAGGTAGCAAATGCAGAAACATAAAAAGAAACTCTCCACAGCGTGGGAGGAGAAGCTGTGTAGGGTACTGGCTCTTTTGCCTCAGGCCACCTTGGACAAATTTAGCCTGGTTGAAAGAGAGGGGATAACATGAATCACAAGATCCAGTGTAATAAGAGAGACATGGAAAACTTGATGCAGCAAAAGAGTAGGACAGGAAGACCAATCCAGTGAAGCATTTATTGTATTTCTGAGGTTGCATGTAGAAATAAATATCCTCCTGGCGGCTTACTGCACAGTCTGACGTGGTTTTAAAAAGATAAGAAGTATTCTAACAGGTGTGGGAACGAACGTGGGCTGCAGCGTCCCGGTCTTCTCCAGGAAGACAGCCCTCTGCCCGACAGCGAGGGGGCAGGGGACGCAGGGTGTCATGCACAGGCTGAGCTATAAATGTCTTGGCTCCTGTTATGATTTAAGGGACACTGTCAGGGCAAAGCCATCTCTTCCACATGACACTGCATGGCGTATAGACCGAAGGCCGTGGCAGGGTTCCTGCGGGAAACTGCTTTCAATTGTCATGTGCGGGCTTTTTCAGGCTTTGCAGAATGTGCTGTGAGGAAGAAAATGAGCACAGCGAGAGGGGATTGGGATCATAAATCAACGGCACAAGAATGCACTATTCCCTCCTAGCAGGAATCAGAACAACCCTGGGGAGGAGCCCGGATCCGAAACAAACACAGCAGATGCCTCCAGGGCTGCACCAATAAAGTGGGAACACTGGGGAAATTCTGCTCGTCCTGCTTTTCTTTCAGCAGCTGCCCACCGGGAGCCTGCCTGCTTCCGCATCCTGGCAGGTGTGGGAGCCCGGCTGGACCGAGGGGGGAGCGGGCGAAACGCGGCCTCTGGGGTCAGCTCGCTGGGGACCAAAAATGGCCACAAATTGGTCACTTTGGAGTAAATGAATGAATGCAGACTGGCTCAGGTCTTCCCTGCTGATATGGCTCTTGCCGTGCGGAATGAGGAGATCCTTTTGCAGTAACTACAGTTCTGACCAGCAAAAAGGACTATTCATAGGATAACTGGAAGCCAACACACCTTTTCCCCCAGACACATACTATCTCTTCACTTTTGTCAGCGTAGAAACACAACAAACCCCTACTCCTCTTTCTCTCCTGCCTCCCTTAAAAGCAACATGACCATCACAAAGTTGCTGCTGTTAAGAGAGAGTGGCTCCTGCCACTCTGAGCGCTGCTGTTTGCTCTGCTCCTGCTCTCACAATCACTCAGGCTTTGCCTGCATCTTCCAGCTCCCTCACACGGGTGCCTCCAGAGCCAGCTCCGGGCTTGGAAGAAGAGCTGTGGGTTCATACCTGTGCACTCCAGCCCAGCAGGGACGCAGGAATTGTTTTGCCATAAATGCTGGCTTCCTGGGACAAGGCGTACAGCCAGTAAAGTCAGGCTCCTGGGGCCGCTCTTCAGTGCTGAAACCAGCAGGCACACAGCAGCCTGAAGGGCTGCTTCTCCCCTGCCTCCCGAAACAGAGGCTGCACATGAAATGCCAGCAGGCATTAAATAATAATCATAAAAAAAAATAATAAAATTATAAAATCTCAAAATAAAATCTCAGGGGCCCGGTGGGAAGCGTTCGTGCTGAAGCCTAGGGAGGACAGGCCGCTGCACGGCGTGCCGCCCGCAGCTCGTCACATCCAGTTCTGCCGCCTCTCACAGCACGCTGCTCTCCTGGCCCGTCCTGGAGCTCTCTGGTCAGTGCTGAGCACAGGGCTGCTCGGCCTCGGCCTCGGGGTGGAGGTGGGAAGCGCGGGGAGCTCCCTGCGCTGCCAATTGCACCCCCTGCACCGAGCTACCTGCAGCTGCGCAGCGAGGAGCTGGTGCTGTTGCTCTTGGTGACAACGTCAGCTCCGAGTGTGAACAGCACCGGTGCTCTGAATACAGATGCGGTGAGAGGCCTGAAATGTTTAACCAGTGCTCCCGCAGCCCTAAATGGTGAGAGCACACGGCCTCCGGCTCTCCTAAATGCCCCACTTGGCCAGCAGCTTCTCACTCACCGCTTCACGTCCCTAGCATTTGGAAAGCAGCAGCTCCCACAGCACTGTGGAGCTGCATCCGCTCCTCTCTCCTTAACGTGCTGCTGGACTGATCTAACAATGAATCTAACAATGAATCTTTCTTTTTTTCCCCCCATGAGTCAGTAATAGCCAGCACTTGTAATTAAAGCCTTTTGCAAAAACCATGCTGGTCCCTCACCTATTGAATCCGCCAGCCCACGTAGTTTTCCTCCCTCTGCCCAAACCTTTTTTCGTTGCCGTGCAGGCCTCAGTTTGGCATCTCCACCTGAACCAGCTTCCATCGACCAACCCGTTCCCATGCGTGAAACAAAGACCTTGAAAGGAAAGGAGTGCTTGGGTGGTCCGAGGTCTCCCCAGCTAGGGAGCCACCTTCATGTCCCAAGACTGCAAGCAAACAGCAGCACCACAAGTAACACCAGTGATCCCTTTTAGGTTGTTTCTAAAAGGATTTTAAGGTGTCATGGCCTACGAGGAAGTGGACTTGAACCCGTTTTACAGATAGGTAAACCTGGAAAAGCATTTCCAGACAAGGAACGGTGAGAGCACGACTCTTCCCTGGAGGTTGCGCAGGGCCTGGCCCTTGACACTAAGGTTTTCTATTACTTCTTTTTAAAGGGCAATTGGGAAGAAGCTATCAAAGTCCCATCGATAACGTTTGCAGGGAATGCAGTGGCAGGGAGCGATGGACAACTGCGGCCTTCCACACGGAAGGGTGAATGCCGCCCTCAGATAAGGACACAGAGGGGCACCGGGTGCAACAAGCTCTCTAGTGTCTGCAGCGGACGCTGGGGAGACTCACAGGGAATCTCTGCCCAGTTTTTGCACCCATTGCTTAAGGGGGGTATTAAAAAACAATTGTGGAGGTACAGAGGGAAAGATGAGAAAGAAACGGAGGAGATAAAGGCGCCCTTCCAGTCAGCAAGGAGTGACGAGGTCCTCGTCAAGGGCCTTTGTGGTGAGAGGAATTCAGAAAGACACGAGGCCCCAGCTCATGCAACTACGAAGTGCTCAAGGACAACTATCCATGACCCCAGATTACTGAGGACGCTGACAAACAACAAAATTCACACGGACACGAACTCACCCAACCAGGCTCCGCGGGTCAAACAGCGACGTCCTGGAGATGCGATGGGCCGCCCTCGACGCCGCCCTCGAGCCGAGCAGCCCCGGTCCCAGCAGCCGACGTCCCGGCCTTGTCCCCTGCCACCCAGAAACCCTCCAGGGACCACAGAACAGCAGCGGTGCCCCCGCTGGGGAGCTGGGGTGGCCCGCCACCACGTCACCCTGTCACCCGAGGTCCCCACGTCACGTCGCGGGGATCGGAGGCCGCGGCCGATGGGCGCAGGAGGCCGGTGGGCTCCGGTGGGCTCCGTCGGGCCCGGAGTGCACTCGCGTCCCAGGAAGAAAGGAAGAGGAGCCTCTGTGCAATATAAATTTGTTTTTATTGAAGCAGCAGTCACATGACCTTGCATCTAGCCTTTAGGATAGCGACAGAATGGATTCGGCCAGGTCAGCCAGCCCAAAAAAGGATTTTTTTTTAATTCTTTTTTTTTTAATTCTTTTTTTTTTTTTTTAACTTTTGCGCTAATAGACATGTCATGTTTAATACATACATTATCCAGTACCGGAAACCCAACTCAGAGATAGCTACGTGCTGATTTGCTGGAGGAACGGTCCACTGGACGTGGTCTTGACAAACTTTACAGATCACCACCAAGTAACATTACTAATGGGACCAAATTAAAAAAATAATGATGATGATGGAACAAAACCAAAACGATGAGTGCAGTATTCAAAGCCAGCAGTTTACACAGGTTCTTAGGTTTGTATCTATAGGTGGACAGCAAAGGAAGATTGCTTGGTTTTAGTTTGAAATATCATGTCCCAGGGTTCCTCTCTCCATCAAATCAAACGGCATCAGAGACAACAAGCTGGCATCTCTTGGAAAAGTATCATGGAATAACACAGCTCATTTAAGAAAACATGCTTATTTCTTGTGTTTTTTTTTTTTTTAATTTTTATTTTTATCATTATTACAAAGATTCAATGTCCACCTATTCTTGCGGAGTGGAAAGAGGTGCGAGGGCAAGGAACAAGGGGCAGAGAAGGAAGAAAGGAGGAGGAAAGAAAGGGGCAAGATTTTGAAATAAAGACCACACACTTTGTAATTTTAAATTTCATTTCCAGGCTAACCTACTTTTTATTTAATGCAAATTACAGTACCAGTTAACTATTTCCGAACCGAGTCACACAGAACAAAACGTATTTACAAGGGGAATGGGGCGGGGGAAATAATAAAACATTAAGCATACTTTCCACAAAAAAAGTTTATATTTAAAATGAAAAAAAAAAAAAATCAGTCACAGAGGCATTCAAGTAGTAATAATGTTATACAGGTTTTGCTTTTCCTTTAAATCAAGACAGATTTGCACAAGTGTATGCAATAGTTTGTATACAACCCACAGTCCTTAATATATATATATATATTTTAGATTTCTGTTTTTAAGATGGAAGTGGTCACGCTAATTGGTGTGTACAGGCCCAAGTGATCCATCAGCAACACATTAATGAACGCAAATTTTACAGGCAAGCAAATTATATATATATAAATATATTTTATATATATATATATTAAAAATAAATTGAGAAAGACCAACACAAGGAAGCTACTTTTCTCAAGCTAACCCCTTAGGTACTGTTTTCCTTTCTGGTCGTTTTGCTGTTATTGCAGTGTTGCAAAACGAAACGAACTATGGACAAAACTGGCTAAAAGCCCCGTGGAAACACGCCGGGACCCCGGGGATACCTTCCCACAGTCTCCGAAAGGTAGACCCCAGACTGAATACTCTACTGTGCTTTTCGGTATTGGCTTTTTTTTTTCTTTTTTTTTAAAAATCTTCAGTGGCTGAGGCCCCTCGCGCAGGCGAGTCCGTCAGACTGCTTTGCGTCTGCTTTTCGCAGGGAGCGTTGGAAACCTGGGGGGGATTTTTTTTCTAGGCGCTCACCAGTCGCACGCCGCAGGCACCTGCCGCTATACTTTTTAGGCAACGCTTTGCTTAAAAAAAATAACTGGAAAGAGTGATCAGGGATCTTCGATTAGCCAATTTCCCTTTGTAGCTCGGTTTTTGTCCTAGTAAGGTAGGCGAGTTCGGTATTAAGAACAGCGGTGTCTCGGTCGGGCGTCCCGTGGGGGACGCCGACCGCCATCAGTTCCGTCTCAGAGACCTACGCAGTTGCGGCGTTGACAAAGGACAGATCAAGACCACACTTCAATAAAAACAAGCCCGAAACAGAAGAAAGTAAGAGTAACAGCTCTGAGCGGACCGTCCAAAACCAACCTGACGTCACTGACCTTCGTGTCACCAGAAAAAGTGCAGCCTCTGCTTCACCGGAATGAACACGAGATGCTTCAAAATAAAACAGCAACCTTTGGTTTGGTAAAAGAGTTAAGTGTTTTCCCATTCAAGACAAATCTTATGTGGAATACTAACAAGGTAGTAAACACAAGCGGACTAGTTTCAGAAACAAGGCCTTCGTGCTGGGCACAAGAAACCAAAGAAGTAATGCTAAATTCACCATCTCACGAAGAAAAAACGTGACCGGGGAGGGGGGCGGGCGGGCGCGGGGAGCCCCCGTGGGGCTGCCTCGGCCTCGGGACCACCGCGCCGGGGGGGGGCCGAAGGACCGAGCCTCGCGGAAGCTGCTGCCGTCCAGAAGAACTTCTGGGCGCAGGACTGGGGACAGACGAGCAAAGCCGAGCTCAGCCGCTAGCCACTGGGCTTAACTCCGGGCTGCCGCCGGAGGGGCGAGCGCAGAACGAAACCGGTCGCTGCTAGCAGGGGCAGGGGAGGACGGGGCAGGGTGGGCAACTTCGGAACATCCAGAGCAAAGCCACGGCTCGAATGAAATGGGAGGGCGACGATGGTTTCCTTTCGTTCCACTACGGATCACGGTATCACTGAAACCTTACAGCACTCGGAGAGTTAGGAAGCGGGGGGAGCGAAGATGCGGCTGCGTCTGCCACCCGTTCCCCCCCCCCCCCCGGGGGGGGGGGAATTAAAAAAAAAAAGGGAAATAAAATCCAAAAAATCATGGAAGCGAAGGCACTCCAAACTATATAGATACACTATACATCGCTAGAGTTATTGTTACAATAATACAGGCCGGTACCTACTGTACAGAGTTAAAACTATATGGCTTTAAAAAGCTCGTCTACATTTTGTCTGATTATTAAACAGAATCACTGCCCTGAACGGTAACTTTTTGCTCATTAATAACAGTTCCTGGGTCCACATATTTACATACAAAACAATAAAACTCAAAATTTAAAAACAACCAAAAAGAATAATGTACAAGCTTGAATTTGGTGAGGAGCTTTGTGGTTTTTTCTGTTGTTGTTTTTTTTTCTTTTCTTCTTATTTACAAAAAAAGGTTATTCAAAGACCTGGATCTAACTTGTATAAAAGAGTCTGTGATCCTGCCGTGATCCTTGACAAAAATAAAACCACAGGGGCGCCCCGACCCTCCCCAGCTAACACCCACACAAGACACGCAGACGCCTGCACAGTCACAAAATCAGAGAGGAAAGCTCTTCACTCTCCTCCGCTAGTCTTAAGTGAAGAGAAAATGACCAAAAATAAAATACTAATAATAAAAAGAAGAGAGAAGCCACAATTCCTGGAACAAGCAGCGATTTTTTTTCTTCATTATTTTGGCTTTTTTTTTTTTTTTTTTTTTTTAAAGACGTGGCAATCTACTGCCTCCAAATCACAGCGTCTACGGCCGACGCTTCAGCCGTCTCGTCTCCACAGCAGCTCCGTACCCTGCCTCTGCCCTACTTCGCGGGTCTCCTGCGTCTGCCTGGATCACTGGGTCAGCCAAGCCCCTGAACTTACCTTTCGGGACGCTCGCTAGCTGCGTTCTTTCATTAAGCTGCTTCTCAGCCCTTTTAATTACATCGCGCGCGAGGGTTTGGAAAGCCTTCAGCTTTTTAAACGTCGGTGTGCTCTCTTTTTACAGCCAGCCAGAATTTAACGACAGCTGTTGTAAAGTATCTATATATATACACACACGGGTGGTTTTTGTCCAACAGCACACTGATGAGGAGCGTAACCTAAGGGCTGATCGGTTTCACGGTAGGCGTTCGCTCACCTCTGGGAACAGCTCCTCCCTCCCCAAAATCCACTGCTTATCGGGCAGGACGGGGAAGGCAGGGCTGGTTAACAGCTCCAGGGCTGCCAAGAGACAAGTTTCCAAAAATAAAAATAAAAAAAAACGAAAACAAAATCCCACACGAACAGGGTAAAAATGTACAAGGGGAAATGCACCCGGCCCGTGAGCAAAACCCCTGCTGCCCTGCAGTGGCCGAGTTTGCCGAAGCCGCTACTGCCGGCTACTCCTGGGCCACGCAAAGGTTCGCCCCTTCCCAACAGCCAAACCGACTGCCTCAGAGGTCCACGGGTCACAGAACGGCTCCTGAGCACCAAGGCGGCTGAAGTTTCTCGGAAGGAGCGTTAAGGCCCGGGCGGCCGCGAGATCGGGTCTCCGAAGCCTCTTCCTACGCGGCGGCCGCGCCCTGCCCTTCCCGGGGAGTATTGCTTTGACTGCAGGAACGAGAGACGTGGACTCATACAGCACTCACCCTCGCAGGGAGGAAAACCCGGACCCTGGACAGATGGACTAGAACAAGCATTCACCTCGTGCTTCAGTTAGACCGATTCGAGATCGTAGACAAAACAAAAAAAAAAAAGGAACAGTATTGTTTGTATCTATGTATACATGTATATATTTATATAATATATATACACACACACTCATATGTAGCCAGCTTTCCTACGAGTCAGCAGGTACAAATTACTGTTGATAGCACTCCGATGTGTATTTTATTAATACTCTACCCATGTAAAAACATAATGGCAATGTGGCAACGCGCATCAATAAATAGAGATCAAAAAAGCAAGAGGTTTAAAAAGATGAAATTTAAATACAGATTCTAGCTGTGGATTTAAAATCAGAGCTACCAAAGCATGTGGCATCCTGCAAGTTAAAGCTGCAGTTAAAAAATATTACAAAATAAACCAGTAGACTGTTACAGTTCACATTATAAACCCTGGTGTCCTTTTCCTGTACGCGGCTCGGGAAAGGGAAGCCCGTCCAAATTGAGAGACTTGGAAAAAAAAAAAAACAAAACGCTTTTCACAGTGGCCGCTTTCCAAAGAGTCCCTTACCACCCCCGGGCGGGCGCCCTCGCCCCCCTCGGGGGGCTCCGTTCGCCCGCTCCTCCCTGCCCAAACGCCAGCCGAGCCGCCACCTGCCCTCTGGCACCGCGCCGGGGGCAGGAGCTGCGGGCTCCGTCTGGGCGGCCGAGCCGCTGCAGCAAAGCCAGCCGCTTGCCTTCGCGCATGTGTGTGTACTGTATTATATACGTGACCCGCCCGGGTGCCTTCGCTGCCAGCGCTGGTTGGCAAAAGGAAAGTCTGCCGCTAGCAGTCCAAGCCGTAGACACACGGTAAGCCCCCCCCCCCCCGCAGCCCCCGGGCAACCTATTTCCTACCGCGCCGCCCGCGCCCCGCGCCGAGCCGAGCCGAGCCGGGGGCAGCTCTCGGGACAGCCCGGGGTATGGATTCGCTGACACGAAACGCTGAGCTCTGTTGCATGACCCCTGCTAAGCTCCCGACCAAATTCAAGCTGTGCACTACATCAAAGTCCGAAACTTCACTTAAAAAGAAAATAAAAAAAAAGGTTAAAAAAAAAAAAGAAAAAAAAAAAAAAAAAAGAACTTCAGCAGAGAATGAGGTTTGGGGGTTCTTTTGTTTTGTTTTGTTTTGCTTTTTCCTTCTTTCCGTTGTGGGAGAGGGCACGAGGCAAGAGTCCTGGTTCTGAAGTACACAACAGCAAACTTCCAACATGAAGAGATTGTCGAGGGGAGAGACATTGGTGTGTCGTATTGCTCCACTTTCCCTCCTCCCCCCACCTAGTCCCCTGCCCCGGACACCCTGCAGAGTGAGAGTACAATGAAACTGGTTTGTATTTATAGATATTTTACAAGGTTAAATAAGAACAACAATAATAATAATAAAAAATTGAACACTAAAATGAACAGGTTGGTTGGTTGGTTGTTTTTTTTTCCTCTTTTTAATTTTCTTTCCAAATGTGACCAGTGTTGCTGAGCAAGACTCAAATTACTGGTGATTTTTCCTGTGCAGCTGGCTGCTTGGTACCGGTTCAGGTGGAGTTGGAGGCTGATGCTGTAGCTACACTATTGGTCTGAACTCGTTCTCCTGCATTAACATCTGCAAATGACAGGCGAGAGGAAGGAAAGAAAGAACAACCAGGATTACCTCCACAGCACAGACATCAGCAACAACAGCCACGACATTTTCCGCACGGGGAAACCCCCAGCGCCCAGCAGTGTGCTCTGCGGTCACGGTGCTCTCCGGGCTTCACCGGGTGCCGACGGAGCCGTTTGCGCTGGGGACGGGGTGGGAAGGCGACCTTTCGGCAGGAGGAAGGTCGAGACGGCAGGAGCGGCTCGCGTGTCCGCGTGCAATTCCCGCACTTGTTGCCTCAGAAAACGTCTTTCAAGCCTACTGCTTGGCTCTGTGTTGCTCAAGCAAAGCTGGGCCTGCCACCCTCTGAACTGCCGAAGCAGATTAACGTCAAGGCCTGAAGCCAGGAATGAGGTTTCCCCAAGCAGAAGGCATTGCTACAGGACCAGGTCCCTGCCGTACATCATCTCCAGCTCCTCTTCTCTGGGAGGGACAGAGCTCCACGCGGAGCCAAGTGGCGGGGCCACAGGCACGTGTCAAAGGGCACCCAAGAAAACACAGGGTTTGCAAAGAAACACCAAAAGGGCATTCGCTGTGTTTTCAGGTGCCACTCGGGAGGGAAACATGGAGTGGCTTCAGCCTGTAACAAAGGGTTAATGAACGCAGGGGAGTCTTCATTAACGACACGCCAGGGCCCTTCCCAAGCCTGCCGGTGTTTTGTTACTGGGTATTTAAGGACACTCCAACTACCTGGGGCAGGCCTGGAGTACGGCTGGGAATGGAGTAAAGAGCCACGCTGCTAATAAACATACTGAGAACAACAGAACAGCTGGATGGCCAGCTAACCTCATGCATTTGGTGTTTTCTCTAAAACAATAAAAGCTTTCTGAAAATTAGAAGAATGTATAGGGGGAAAAAAGCACCGACTTCATCTGGAGCCATCCTATACAGCATCTGATCACAAAAGGGAAAGCGGATGACGTGTTGAACACACAAAATACTTGCCACAGTAAATACGGGACTGGAAGAAGATATTAAGTGAGGTTTTCTAAGAGACAGCATCATGCATTTCTCCCAGTTAATTCAAGAAAGGTTAACTGCGAAGCTATCAATACTGCAACAAGGAAAAATGACTTATTATCTCAGCACAGAAGAGGGCAGACTGGGCAAACAGTGCATTTGAAAGACACGGGGAAAAGGGCTCATAAGAGGAGAGAACAGATTTACCAAGCTCAGACTCAAGGACAGTATGACCAGCACAAAAAACAGGTAAAATGGAACTGGGGGCGGTGGGGTGCAGGAATACTTCTCCAGCAGAGAAGAGCTCGCAAGGCAACGCTACCTTCCCCTGTTAATGTGACCCATCTCAGCCACACTGACCTGACCCCAGCTGGAAGTGCAGCCCTGAGCAAAAGGCAACGAGGTGACAGAGTCCAGAAACGGGCAGCACCGGCTGAGTGACAAAGCAAGGAACGTACACTGAGGGCTGCAACAGAAAAGGGCGATCACACCAACGAGAGCATCGGGAATAAACGGGCTAAGTGGGAAGAGGGGATGATGCCTCTTTGGAAAGGACAGGCTGGAAGGAGAGTCTGGGAAGAAAGGGAAATCCTTCTGTGGGCGGAGGATGCTAGATGACTGCTCTGGGAGTTTCCCTTTCCCTTCACCCCAGAGTAACCTCCCGAAGGACTGACCACCAGGATAAAAAACAAAGCTCATGCAGTCAAAGCACCAGGGCAACACAGTGACAGCGGCAGTGTTAGCTGGAAAGCTAGCCTCACGTGGGAGAGATGTCCTCCTCGGTGGAGAATTACTCCGGAGGAGCAGCTCCCAAACCACACACGCACGCAGACTGATGATGACCACAGAAATCCAAAGTGACCCAGGCAGACAGCTAATGGTTTCCACGCTTTAAACTGTGCCTGTTGTAGATTAACTTTCAGGTACAGATAAAGTCTAGCTAAGGCAACATCTGCTGTGCCTGATGCGAACAGTCCAGCTGGAGCCTGTACTGTTGGCAGAGGATTTCTCCCTGAAGAAGCGCGTGTACTTCATTTGCTGAAACCAAACCTACCTTTTGATCTCCTACTCCTGAAGACAGCGGAGGCCGAAATCATGATCGTTACACTGCTACTAACCAGAGATAAAGAAGAGGAGGGGATGGAGCTACTTCATGTAACATATGTAACATATGCTCCTCTCCTATCATCACTCCAATGGGGAGCTCCTGAGATATACATACACCATATGGTAAGGGGAAACAAGGTGACGCAGCCCGAGCCCGTTTACGGGGGGCTTTCCACAACAATATGCAACAGTCCTCGGCTGGGATGGAGCACGGGCTGCTCAAGGCTGTGCTGGCTCCAAACCGGCAGGAAAATGCAGCGTTTTGACATTCCCACTTGTTCTGTGACTCGGCACTGATGGGACATTGAGGGAACAGAGAGGGGCTTGCTTCAGTGTCTCTTTGCTGGAGTGCTGGGAAAAAGAGTGCAACTGGAATACAAGGGTCTCTGGACGTTCAGTTACTCCCTGCCACCACGAGGAACTGGTACTTGGGGACAAGAGAAGAAAGTCTAGGCCTTCAGCAGTGCTGCTGAAACGTCTGCTTTGCCAAGCAGCTGCCTGTGCCACCAGCGGGGCTGTACCCGGGAGCGAAGCTACGAGCTCGCGCTGAGCTCTCTGGTACAGGGCAGATGCGTCCAGCAGCCTGTGGCATCAGGGCTTAGGTATCATCCATTTCCAAAACTTCTTCCAAACGAAGGGAAGAAGCTATCTCTCGTCAGAGTATTCTCCTTCAGTTCAGCTTCTCCCTTGGAGGAATCTCTCTGCTTGCTCAGAGGGTACACGGTACTCCTCGGAAACTGCCCGGGAAGGAAATAAGGGGCAGTAGTTCAACGACAGACGCCAACTCAGTCACAGAAAGCCCATTAGCACTAATGACAGCATTAGCTGATTGGATTTGTAGTGCTGACAGGCTGCGCTGCTCTCTGCAAAGACAGAAACAAAACTACAAAGAATTTTGGAGTCCTCATAAGGCAACAGGTAGGACAAGTGGAAGTAGGAGAAAAGCCCACTTGTCCTGTAGTGTCTGTGGAGGTAGAAATCCAGGGCTTGGCACAAAACCTGAAGCCTGGTGAGCCTGAAACGCACAAGTTGTCCTCCTGTACCTGTTTGTTATGGATGCATCTCTGTGCAGAGCTTACTGAAGCCTGAGGAAATTGCCTGCCCTTCCTTCTCCTGCCAAAGGAATTAAAATTTTCCAGGTTTCCTTCGACAGGAACACCAGGTACTTCCCAAATCTTGTTTTACCGGAGTGCCGTGGGCTTTTTCAGCTGCCCCACACCAGCAGGAGACACCAGCTCGGATCTGTTTTGTAGCTGAAAGTTCAGGCACAGCATCTCGTTTGGGATTACATGGGATCATCACAGCAGGACGCCTAACACGACAACCCCAGCATCCCTGCTGGCACACCTCCCCTGCAGATGGCAATTACACCCTTCCCATCCTAGCACTGACTAACAGAGAGGTAACTACTGCTGCTGGCTCACCCAGGGAGAAAAACATGTCGTCACACAAGCAGATACCCATTCGTAGTGGCACACGCGCCCCCCTCCCTGCATGCTGTGGGTGCACGGCTGTGAAACAATACTTCAAGCCAGCATCCACGTGAATAAAGCTGCACTGGCATTTTATTTTATTATATCAATGACCAGTGTAATTTACAGAAAGCCAGCAAATCATTTGAAGCAGGGGACAGTAACTTCCATCTTCCTTTTCCTGCTCTTTGCTTTAGACATGCCTCTGAAGTCACAGGTAATTTCTTGTAAACGTTTAGGTGAGTTAACTGATGCTGGAGCAGCAAGGCTTCACGTTCCCACCACAAAGCCAAGTTCCCTCAGTACAGGGAGTCCAGCTTTATGCCTCAAGAGAAGGGGAAACCTAGAACAAATACATTTTTAACACTAAAAATTACCTACAGCAATTCCCCTGCACTTAACATCACCATCCCAGGACTGCTGGTGCACTGGTCGACTGCAATCGCCGCTGTGCATCTGTCGGTTAACAAACATTGCCCATTTGGGGTAACTTTTAACAATGCAGACCTGTGACATGTTAGCGAGCAAAAGGGCTTGTACTGCCTGGCTTGGTGAAACCTGTGCTGTAGAAGCAGTATGTGGAAAAGCTGATCCTTCCATCCCGTAATGCCGCTGCTAAGTCTCCTGACAAATGTTACTTTGCTAGACTTGAAACAAACAGATCTCGTTTCTCTACTGACACTATAATTACGACTCTGCCTTGGGTACAAAAAAGAGGGGCATGATGAAAAGCAGCGCTTTACACCTTAGGAAAAAGATGAGATTCTGACAGTGCTGCGTAGCAACATGACAGCTCCAGAAATGGAGTACCTGACCGTGAGCTGGCAGCAGCCACCTAGCTGGATTATCTACAGTGAGAGACTAGGCCGCTCCATCTCAGTGTCTGTGCACCTGTGCCTCAAGCTCACGCGGGAGGCAACTGTGCCAGGCACAGCACCGAGCACTCCAGTACCAGTTCTGCCGGCTGCAGAGAGACAAAAGTAACTATTAATGTGGATATTACAGTTGTGTACCACTTGTTTTGCTCTTTTCCCCACTCAAAACACAGTTTCTGAATCTGTACTGCTTATTCGGAAGAGAAAACATTTGGCATAAAAAGCTTCCTGCTTATGAGGGTGCCCTGGGTGAGACGGGAGAGTTGCTCCCAGGCTGCTTTAACAGTATTGAAGAACTGCACGTTCGCTGCTCTGGGACGTGCAGGGGGTAGGGAAAGAAGGGACTCCTTCCATGAAAACCTCTTGCTAAGTGCAGCATCAGCAAGCAAAACAAAACAGATTAGTATAATCCCAGACAGGACTTAATCCTAAAATCGTAACTCCGATGAAATTCCCACTGCCTGCTGTGACAACCCCATGTGAGTAAGAAACAACCAAACAGCTGTGCAGCTGAAGCACAAAGCTGCAAGTTGCCCAATGCTTAACTTCGTCCTTCCTTCCCGAGCTGTTTTTTTGGTTTTGAACCACACTGAAGATGCTCTATCCCAACTCGGCACAGCGCTTGTGACCGGGGGGCTTACAAATGTTGATGTCAACAAGGTGTTTGTTGTGGTTGTTTTTGTTCTCGTTCAGTACACTCCACATTCAGGACACTTCTAGGACTCAGCCTAACGCACTCTTCCCCTGCTGTGTACTTGGGGAGAAGTAGGGGGTGAAAACAGACTTTGTCTTAGCCCAGCGCACTCCGTAGGACTGTTGCATCTTGGCAGAGAGCTCCTTAGCAGGGCGTTCAAGTGACATTAAGTGAAAGTATTTTTCAGAAGGGCTTAAGGTCACGTTCCATGCTTGCATTTCGTAGTTCTTCAATCACTTTTACTCCTTCATCTTTTTTCCCCTCACTCGTTGAGCAACAGATGCACAAAAAAGGGAAACAGCGAACACGACTATTTGCAAATACTGCCAAGCGTGTGAAACAAACATTCTCAATTTTAAAACAGCAAATTTGCTTCCTCCTAATCCAGAGCGTATAAATCGTACGGGCTGTATCTCTCACCTCCTGATGTTACGTTTTCAGAGAGCAGCCTTATCTTTCAAGCCAGTCCCACCTGTCTGTCCTGGACTATGCAAGGGCTTCCTGTACAGCAGCGGCTGGACAAAGCACATCGGAATTAAGGGAACCGGCACATCCACCTGAAACTGTTTTCCTGCACAACTGAGTGAGCGCCCTGCACCTCGAAAGGGGTCGTCACCGTCCTTTTGAAATGGGACTGATGTGCTCGGGAGATACGTATGCAAGCACACCCATTTTATGTCTGCCTCCGGTTGCACAAGCCCTGCGAGATAGCCTGTTGGCAGTGCTGACTCAGGGCTGACTCAGAGTGCCACGCGTGACTCACGGCCGCCACATCCTGCAGCACCTGGGATTGGCTTTGGGAGCCTCCCAACTGATATTACCCAGCTTTTAAGCTTTCGCTGGGAACATAACACAATATGGAGCGGCTCAGGCCAACAGCGAGCTTTTAAAAGGCTTCTGACAGAAACAGCAGAGCGAGCAAGAGAGACAAAGAAGAAATTCACTCACTGCTGGCCAAAGTCCAGAATGCCCAAAGATGACACAAGCAAACTCGCAGAGAAGCAACTGCAGCTACTTACACGAGGCAGTGAACCAGCTGACCAAACTCCCTAACACGGCTTTTCTACATGCTAATGCCTTTCTCACTGGGGAAAGAATCTCTTCACCCACGCTCCACAGAGGCTATGTCCGTTTGCTCCCTCCCTAGGCATCACACCCTCACTGCTCCAATCAGTCCTAACTTTGGACTGGCTGAAAGCTCGGACGTTAGGGGCAAACCAGTCCAAAGGGATCGATAAAACAAAACAAAACACAAAACCAAACAACAACAAAAAAGAACAACGGGGGAGATAATTTAATAGTGGAAGTTTGAGCAAGGGGAATCAACAAAATGAACAGTGGATGGTGGAGTCTGGGTGGCCCGGGTTGGGATTTGGGTTAGTGGCCACAGCTGGCACCCAGGTGACCACCTACAGAGACCGAGTGGACGGTGAGGCTGGAAGGAGCTCTCACCACGAGGGCCTCGGCAGAGGAAGGTGCCTGGGGGGAGCGAGGGCGGGGAGGCGGGCGCACGTTCTCACCTGAGGCTGCTGTAGCGTTTGTAGGGGTTGAAGCTGCTGCTTGGTTCCGAGCATGAGCAGGGATGAGGATCGAAGCCAGAGATGGGTTACTTGACAGTTCTGGAGGGGAGGTGGAACAAACAGAGTTAGCTCATCCTACAGAAAGGGCCCCGCATGCAGGTGCAGCTCCTCAGGCTCCCCCCCAGACCAGCGACCTTGGGCAAAACGCATGCCCTTACAGCCAAAGGTCACGTCACGTTTTTCTTTGCTGCCCCGTGGGAGGAAACCACGGCAATATTCAGCAGGCAGTCTCCAGAGCAAGACTGACAGGGCTCCAGGTAACGATACAAGGGAATTACTTCCTAGAGAAAGAAAAGTGGCTTGGGAGTTAGCAAAGAACTGATCAGGCCTGTTGCATTTCAACAGCCTGATAATGTATGTCCCTTCCGAGACCTGGAAGGATTCCCTTCATAAACCCACTTGCAATCAGTCTGAAGAAGGCTGATAGCGGTGGCGCTGCTTTGGGCACTGGTTCAGCAAGCAAGCAGCTGTCACAGTTGCTCCAAGCGCTTCAGGGGTTCAGTTCTTTGGCTCACTCAAGCTTCGCTTCTCAAGGACCCGGAAACCTAAGACCAACCTCACAGCAGTCTCCTTGTGTGAGGCCAAGGAGAGATGGCATCTCCTTTAAAAGCACAGGGAAAGGCAAAGGGAGCGGAGTTGCTGGGTAATTTAAACGGGCAACAAAACGACACACTCCTTCTTTCTGAAGACGCTAACCAAGGAAAAAACACTCATGGGTTTTAGGCTCCAAATCCAATGCAGCTTCAGTGTGCATCAGGATGAGGAATAGGCATCTGAAAGCCACAACTGTGGGAGGATTAAGGGCAACGCGTTGCCAACAAGTGACAATCTGCTGGCGCCCTGTCAAGAGAATGCAGTGTCTCACAGAAGGTGGGACCGAGCCAAGGCAAGACAGGTCCTGTTTGCTTCAGGAACAGGAGCGACTGTCTCTTGAGAAAGCAACATCCGGTGGCAAGGATGTGAACAGTCACCTCAAGGAAGGATGACTGATGATTTCTGAAGCTCCAAGAGGTCATCTGGAGGAGAAATGGGAATAGGCGGCTTTTAAATAACATCTCCAGATAGCAAGGGCTGTACAGAAACCAGTCCAAATCACTCTGGGCTTGGTAAGGTGGTTTTGTACACAGTCGTAAATTACCTGAGTTCCTTTTTAAGAGCCTATTGCTTTTCCTTAACAAAAGCTTTAAATTTAGGGCCTAAAAGGACCGGTAGTCCATTTGATTTTTTTTCCCTCGTTTATGTTAATTTACTGCTGCAAAGGCAAGATGCATAAGACTCTCCCCTGCTTACAAGCTTCTTATTAACACCTAATTTTGGGACTGTGTTTAAGCACTTATAAACACGAGTTGCCATCCAGAACCAAACAGGAGCTGCTGCATTACCTGCAACCTATCCAATCCATCCCCCGTCACGCTACACGCAGGTCCCAGCAGACCCAGTCTTTCTTGAAAGCCTCAGTACTCAACCTTGGTACAAATAAATACCAATCCTCAAATTCACCCGGGAGTAATTTGGAATGCATATATTCATAATAAAATTCAGAATTTGTAAGTCTCCATTTTCTGGAAAAATGAACTGGCCAAACATGAGTCCTCTGAATTAAAAGCTAACCACGAGTGAGAAACCTGTACTTAACACTATCTTGGCCATTAGCTATTCTGTGTAAGAAAACTTGGCTGCTTTAGTATCTTCTCCAAAGTTTTGTCTCAGATCTGTTGTTATAGAGAGTCTGCCATTCACCTCACTCTTTTTTCAGTTTCTGTTATCCACGCATTCTCTCCTGCCCATCGCTGGCAATAATATGGGACTAAAACCCAAACAAAAGCTGAGCTGAAACACCAAGGAAACCAAAAGGACATTTGCTACCTCCTGGCGCTAAGCAGCACCTCAAGGATGCAGCTCCCCTCTGACAGCATCTCTGCAGCCAGGTTCCCAGGGCCAAAGAGCCAGCTGATGTGAGAGAAAAATACTGCTGCAGTGGGCTTGGATCCCACTCTGACTGCTCCCGTACTTCCACGTATTACTGTCAGAATACCTCCTTCCACACCACCAATTATGGAGAACATACTGCTTTTTGTTGTTTTTAAGGCAAGTGTTTCTCTGCAGCTACCATGAAGGACTCACATAGAGACTACATGGCTGACGTCGTTCCCTTCTTCAGAAACCTCCTGTTACCTTAGCTGGCATGAAGCTGCCTAAGCTCACCATGCTCCGAACACCTTGGTACTTTGCTTAGAGCAGCAGGCCAATCCAGACAAGAAATAATCAGAGCAAACTGAACGCTCTTGGCTGAAGCTTAGTAATGGCTTTCCTTCCAAACCTGTTTGAACTTTTGTTCTGCCTTATCTTTGCGGCTATCACATCTGTGAGACTGAGATGTCAACCCTGAGCAAAAGGCTTGGGCCGTGGTTACCAGCAGCCTGTGAAGGACTGAGCCCCCCTGTTCTCAGTGACTCCCACCACAGTATTTGGACAAGCTCTGGAACTACAACCTGCTTATCTACATCAAATTTGTGTTAATCACAGCCAATACTGCTGCGAGAAGGCATTGCGATCGAGGCAATCCAGATAGAGCTTTCGATACTATCACAGGAACAGGGTAGTGATCCCAAGTCATTTAAGAGTCAGCTCTGGTTCACATCAGCTGGGGGAACACCTCTGGCTTTCTCCTGACCAAATTGTGCCGACTGCATCCAGTGCACATCTCCAATAAGGAGCTCTATGAAAATGCCCAGCTTGACCAGAACACTGGGTTATCTTCATTTCCCAAATCAAATGCTTTGTGTCGGGAAATAACGATGCGGAAAAAGAGCACTGAACTAAGTCTGGTATGTCAGTGCTCCCAGAATGCCTTGGAAAAAGCAGTCTGACTTCATCTACTTTGTCAGAATAACCAACTTTCCATGTTATAACTTATTCCAGTAGTTTCTCTTCGAACCAGGAGAGTGCTGGGATCAGCACAGGCTTCGTATTCTTTCCTTCACTGATCCCTGAGCGTGCCCTGAGCAGAAATACTGTCTAAAAAAAAAATCAATCAAACAAAAAAACTAGATGACACTCAAACGGTCACACGAAGGATTTTTGGTCACATCAATGCAGTATGGATAGAAATGAAGGTTTTTGTTGTTGTTGCTGTTTTTAAACTTCTAAAGAAAAGTTACAAGCCAGGCCTGTTTTTTTTTTCTGATTAAAAACCCACTCCAGCATCAATTATTTGTCATCAAGAAGCAATTATAGCCATTCCTAAGTGCTGAATCACGGGAGAATTTTATGATTTTCAAAGGCTAACGCGGAACAACGGTAACATTTGTGATCCAGCACAAGGACTGACATGTTAGAAGAACTTCATTACAATGTAGTAACTTTACAGATCATTTGAAAATTCACCTTCTAAGAGGAAAAAAAAAAGTTCTCTGTGCTTTCTGTCTCTCAGGTCTAACAGTGACTGAACTGCAGTTGCAGTGCTGTGCCTACTACAAATATTTCCTTGGACAAAAACATTTTTTTCCAACTCCAATTAGCACATAGCATTTGTTTAAATACTAAGAAAAACTTGCAGCCAACACAGTAAGAAAGATCAGATAAAGTTCTCTTCAGCAGCTCTCATCTCTAAAGTAAAGGAAGCATCTATGTGCCCTAAAACCACTGCTGGCAGCCAAAGACGATGATCTCTATCTTCCATATACTCTCAAAGTTTTTTTTTTTTTTTCCTAGACCATCGCCTAGATCAGCAGATTTAGCATGACGCCTGGGTTCTTTCTGAAAATCAATTCATGTCAGCAATGATCAGATACATGTTATTTCGAACGGTTTTGCCTTCGAGCAGCTACCTCCTACTCCATGGGTTGCAGTCAACTGGCTATAGCCAAATTAAACACTTCTTTTAAAATTTAATATTGTCTGTTGAAAACAAACACTACCCAAAACAAAAGGATGTCTTTCATTACTTTCTCAGCAACCACAGATGACTTAACATGCCGTATCATCACATCTGGTTTCCGACGACCTGCTCTGTTTCCCAGATGTGATTTCTGCTCTGCATTAGCCACTTTGATGGGGTCTTTGTGCAGGCTGGCTGAGGATTTCACACTGGTCACAGGAGGGGCGGAAGCCCCTTGAATATCTTGAGGTCATAGTCAGGACTGCTGCTACATGAGACTTATTACTGCACATTTATTACTTACAAAGGTCTTGAAATCACCAAACTAAGCTATTCATTTATACTTAAGATTCTGGTTGGCTTTTTTTGGCTGGTGACCTGCAACACAGCTCATGTGGAAGTGCATTAATGACCAGCCTCTGTCCTGTATTCTCTTTCTAGATGCTAAAACTGGCACCTGCCAATGACATAAACCTGCTTTTTTGAATCTTAAGGACCTCACTCCGTTGGAAGCAATTTCTCTTGCCATTCCCATGAGTCACTGTGCAAAGGGAGAACACATCAGCTCTCTAGGATGGCAAATAAGGAGCTATAAATTTGCTTGAGTATTAGCTTACCCAGCAGTTCCCGCTTTGCCTGGGGGAAACCAGGGACAAATTCCCAATATATACATTTATTTTTTTCCCTGAGGATTTTTGAAGGACTTGCTACAGAGCCTTTTTTAAATTCTCGTTTTAATTACGTTAAGATTGGGCCTATCTACTACATGAAGATACAATTAATAATGAATACTTTTAGAAAGAACAAAGGCGAAGCTGCATTAAGACACTGAGATCAAAACTATCCTACTGACTGAATATGGGCTTGCAGTGGAAAGAAAACACAGCTCATGAATACTTTAATCTGGAAGTATCTGTAACAACTCCCAGATTCTCAGCAACAGATGCAGTAGTCAGCATGGAGGCCAGGGACAAAAGCACAAGCTATTTTCACCATACTAGCAACACCTGGGCAATGCTGTGAGACTGTTGATGCTGTGGTGGCAGTCTGTTGAAAAACACTGACTGCTCCAATGCTTTTTCCCCTCAAGTGCTAGGAAGGCCCTGTATGTGCTTTTATAAAAACTACTGTCAAAATGCTTTAAGGTTTTCAGGCTCTGGAAACATCTTAGTATATTCAACAGATTTACCTTCTGCAAGGAAGCCATTCAAAATAAGCTAAAAGTTCATGTTTGGGTAGGTTTTTGTTTGTTGGTTTGTTCTTGTTTTAAAGGGCTCCACAGGTTCAAGCACAGGGCTCTGTTCCACATTTTTGACAGATGGACATCACATGCACTGAAGAGTTTGAAGAACTACACTGACGCTAACTGAGCCAAAAGGTGTTTTAGACTTCCAGCAGAAAATGCACACAGATCTGTTCCTGCCCAAAGGGTGAGAACTTGCAACTAATCACTTAACATTCAGAAAAATGCTGCAAAAATAATTACTAGTGTATTTGTATGCCATACTTCTCACATTCTCGCCATACTTCTCACATTCTCTGTCTTGGCAGGCAGAACTGTACTATAGGGATATCAGTTTTGTATTTCCCATTTTTCCATGGAAAAAATACATGAATGTTTTCAAAACTGTATGGTGGTCTGGGTTAAAAAAAAGTTGTCTGTCATTTTTATAGTTACTAATTTACTGAGTCAATGTGGTGCCAGATAAACCATACAGTACATCAAATCTGGATGGTAAGATCTGTGTATTTATCTCACATCCAGAACTAAAATGGGCAGCAACACTACAAATTCCCTGCCAAACCTAATATCCATTCCTCCTCGGCGTAGCGAGGAGTAGCGTTTCAGGTACAAAGGAGCAGGAACATCTCCAAAATGATAAATTCATCTCCACCGTCCACTGACTGTGGTATTTCACACAAATACATCGGACACTCAATTGCAAACATAAACCTTCCTGATGCAATCAGAGAATAACAGCTTTTGGGCACCTGGACTAAACGCCAGTCAGGATCTGAAAACCCCTTAACCCATTTCTACAAGTCCCTGTTCCCTCTTTCTGAAACCGACAGCTGGCTCCGCAATCAATTAGTATCTTTAGTCCTACTTGGAGACTTTTTTTTTTTAAAAAAGGAGCAATGGCTGCATCAGGACAAACATTTATCAGCGCTTCTTCCTAAAGCAGCGATCTTCAATGCTCACAGGCTACCTTGAGTGGTGAAATTGAAGAGTGCAGGTTTATCTCGCCCATTTGGTAACTTGACATTTGGGTCCCGTAGTTCATCAAAGAAAGAGTGTGCACAGGCCTCCAGGGGAGTCAGGCGGGCAGTGGGGGTGTACTCCAACAGGCGGCTACATAGCGCAATTGCTTCTGGTGGAGTGCGGGGCCGGAAGACCTGAAAAAAAGAAGCAAGGGGAAACAGGTTGTCTGGGTACGTTTCTTTTCCTTTGCTGACCAGCAGCAAGCCAGAGCAATTAAACCTCTCATTGCCCAACGCGCTGGAACAAACTTGTGTTTGTACTAATCAACGTCCTCCAGCGAGGATGGGAAAATCCAGTTCCTGGGGTTGAGAAAGGGTTAATTGCAAAGCCTTGCACTCGAGTGAAGGTGCAATGCCAGCAAGAGACTTCATGAGAGCGCACTCAGAAAAACAACTGGAAGAATGGAGGGGAAACTCATTCAGAAATCATGACAAACACACACGGGTGCTATCAGCCATGCACATGGGGTGGAGTGAAGGTGGGGAGAAGGGTTCAAATGAGCAGGAGTCACTGAATGTAAAAATTGAATGGGGTCCCGCTACATTTCTTTTATTTTATTTTTTGCTAGTGAATGAAGTCTTACTAACATGGACTTTTGCAGGCAGCAGGTCAGATTGTTGCTATGGAGGCTGCTGTTCAACTTTGGAGAACAACAAGGAAAGCATGGGTGGGGTGCAGGAAATGTCTAGCTCTAATTTGCAAGTTACTCCTTCCTTGACCTTATTCTGGCAAGTCATTCCCACAGATTTATTGGGGTAATTCTTGCGCATTTGGTACGTGTAAGGACAGCTGAAAGCTGTGTCGAGAGAACCAACCTTTTTACTCTACCAGATTTTTACCTTGAGTGACTACGAAACAGAGCTCACGGCAGTTCTTCGCCGCAGCTTTTTTTAAAAAAAACCTTTCAAGAACAGTTCTACACAACCCTAATCACATCCCCATCTTCCTTTCCCCTTACGTCAAAAGCAAAATAGAAGTTAATTATGTACTTGACCTGGATGGCCTCCTCAAGCACTTCTCTCTGGCTATGTTACAGGTGATGCACAGGCTGGGGAAAAGGCAGCGGGGTGGGTGCAAGCATTAAGGTTGGGTGCCGGCATTTTCTGATGAAAATTGAGCTAATCCAAAACGCTTTTGCACCAGGGCAGGCGGACCCAATCCACACAGCACCGAGGCGAAATAAATCAGCGTGTGACTGACCGAATGCAGACTGGGAACTTGCACAGGCACTCCTTAGGTAGCTGTAAAGCAAAGCCACCTGTGCTCTGGTGAATGGGAATCGGACACAAGCCGAGTTGTGCAGGGACCAGAGCTGCGTCCCCTGGGTGCTCAGGGGGCACCCGGGTGATTTCCAGTGCGTGCTGTGCTGGCTCCTGCGGCTGGGAATCCCAGCTCACGGAGTCAAAGGGCGAGGGACCAGCGGAGCAGAATTTATTTCTACTACCAGGCAGCGGCATAGCGAACCAAAAATGTTTAGTGTGAGACCTAGAGGGACAAAAGGAAGGCCTTCAGCTTAATGCCGACCGACTGCCAGCAGCCAACTCATGCTGCCTGCTGTGCGCAGAGGGGCAGCGAAGGCTGCTCTGCTGCTTGGTGTCCAGGCCCCGCTGCCCCCACAGCTGGGATTACTGCCCGCAGCGCGCAGCGGAGGCAAGCACCGCTCCCAAGTCACCGCTGACCAGGAAAAAAAGTAGGACTGCCTCCAATTAAAAAACCAAAAAGGACTTTTTTTTTTTTTTTTTAAACCTTGTGGTGAGTAGAGTAAATGAGCGTGTCTTGAGGTAAAACCACAGACCTGAAGTGTTCTGATATTTACCAGGAGGTAAAACTACCGAGGTCTCCTTCTTGTACCTTCTTAATGGTGTTTTATCAGGCTTGATTTACCACAGCTTGAAACTATAGCACTTCACTCTTAGCTGTGTTTTACCCTCAGGACAGTTCACTTATCAGCCACTACACAGATTTAAAACAAAACAAAACAAAAAAATCCCCTTTGTAAGTTTTTTTCTTCTTCTTCCTGAAGGCACAGGCGACAAGCCCCTGTCTTGAGCGAATTAGTGGGCAGGCAGAGCAACAAATCTGCCATCTGTAAAAGGAGTAGTCTCGTTCGTCTGTTCTTAAGCTCTTCGTGTCAGAGCCGGCAAAACCCTAACAGCCGCTTCCTAAATTCTGCTGAGAACTGCTCCGCCTGCCTTGGGATCAGGAACCAGTCCCTTGGGAAACCTCATTTTCTGAGGGCTACCCCCGTTGTTTCAGAATGAGGTAGGGGAAAAAAAATAGTACAAGTCCTCACACAGCTTCCCCCTGCAAAAAGTGGCATTTAACACATGACACGAGTTACACGTCTAAGCCTATCTCCTCTCTATCACCTTGTGTTAAAACAGTCACCTGGCTGCTGCCTCAAGGATGCTCTCTCAGCTCAGATATTCCAGTTCTAGCATTTTTCCTCCTTTTTTCAAGACTAGGCCTAGTAATTTGAAAAAACGTTGTAAGTACATACCCGTACTCCTGAGGTGAAATGTCCTGTTCCTGACGAGTCCTAAAGATGATAATGCAGTGAAATAATCCAAACAGGGGGAGTCAATCCAAAAGAGAATAGTCCAGCAAGGAAAAATATATCCAATATTATAAGAAATCCACGGTGTGGGGGACATAGAAAATGTTTATACAATTAGAAACTTTAAACATCAGTCTCCATAGCAGCAAGTCCAACTTCACCACAGTGTATGCCAAAAAATTGATTGTGCAATGGTGAGGCATAGTATAGAAACATTTCGCTATTAAATTTATGTTCCAATGCCAGTGCATTTACTAAAAAAATAAAATAAAAAATTGAAATCAAAACTCTTAACTTGAACTAAAAGGGTAATTCAAATTCCCATCAGAAAGAATTTTCAGTCCTTGGTCCTGGATATAAATGTCAGAATATGGGGCCAAATCGGTTTGTCTCCAAAGGTGCATCCCACTTATAAATCTGTCCCAGAGACACAATACGAACTTCTTTTTTTCTTCTTCAGAAAAAAAGCAAACCAAAAAACCAAAAACCAAACCCCCTAGCAATTTATAATTGGTGCTGAAGAGAAAATAAAATCTCTGGGCTCTGTACTTTGAATTTGGATGCTTTAAATTTGCGTGAGCTACGAGTGCCTCAGGCCGCCGCGGATTATTCTCATTTTTTGGATTGACTTCCCCCACCACTGGATTTTGTTTGCTGACGTGATCTCTTTAGGATTCTTCAGGAACTGGACAAACCACCTCAGGAGTGCGGGTATGGACCGAATTTCGTTCTATGGCGGGTTTTTCCCCCTCATACCGTCGCACCCCTTGCTTAAAAAAATTTCCCTCAATTTTGTCTCCCTCCTCCCCCGCCCCCCGCTTTTGAATAACGCCCTAAAAAATAAAAGCAACCCCCCTGCTTCTTTTAGCTCTTCTGATTCCGACACAGTTCCAGCCGGGAAGGGCTGCCGAATTCACCCACCGAGAACTACGCCAGAGGCTGCCACCCTCCAGCGGGACACGAGCAGGGGACGGTCACAGGCCCGTCACGCCGGCGCTCCGCCGTACGCGCTGCGCTGGGAGGACGGACAGATGGCACGGCTCCCCTTCAGCTGTGAAGCCTCCCCCCGGGCTCGGGCCGTGGTGAGAGCTTAAGGTCTGGGTAGTTCTCAGTGAGGGAATTGAGTTAGCAAATAATCCGCGGATTATTTTTTTAGTCTGCGGACTAAAATTTAGTGCACGGACTAAAATCCGGCCCGTCAGAGCAAGGTCTGTCTCAGTCTAAGATACATCTGGGTGAAAGCAAAAGGAAAAAAAAAAAACAAAAACAACAAAACAAAAAAAAAAGGAAAGAAAAAAGGAGAAAGGAAATAAAAGGAAAAAAAAAAAAAAGCTAAGTGCACAAAGTAAAGTGTTTGGGCAGACTAACATTTAGTATGCAGACTAAATATGGCCGGGCAAAATGCACAGCAAGTCCACAAACAAAAACAAAAACTAAAACACTGACAGGAACTTTTAAAGCAATCAAATACTACCCCACCGGCGCAGCAATTCATTTTTCTAAAATGAAACAAGACCTTTTGTAAGGCTATTTGTCCACAGGAGGGACCGAAGGCTCAAGTTTTCATTTTAAAAAATGAACCTGTTTTGGAGATAAACAAATGCAAAAGAAAGGCTTTACATACAGTATTACTCAAGGAAAATTTGCACTTGCATAACTCAAAACCTCTTGTTTCTGCAAAGCAAATGAATTTCAGGCTGGGACCCAGGTCGCTGTTTTTCTTTTATGTTTTTGGATGAGTTACAAAAATCTCTGAATGATCATGTAAAATGGAAATGCTGACTCATCCAAAACCGCAGCTTTCGGTGCTTTTGTTTTTCTTTCCTTCAGGTTCCAATAAATCCATACCTCACCAAAAAGCTGGGGGACCAGTGCAAGTTCCTTCTTTGTTCAGGCATGCTGGCGATGCTCACGGGCCAACAGCCCGTAACAGGCAGGCAGCGAGGCCAGACGCATCGCCTCTCCCCTCTACGATACACTGCAATCGGTGTGACTTTTTTCATGCAACTCCTTCATTTTTCCAGGATCTACCACCATCTTCGACATTTCAAAATGACTGCCAAGCCCCCGGTGCCCTAACTCAGCTCCCATCCCCAGACGACTTCAATTCAGAAGAAGCCTTTTGCGCGCTAGCCGAGCAAGCCACGTTTTTTCTTTCTGATTTGAAATGGTTCCTACCAGCGTGGTGGAGTTCACACCCTGTCTGAATTTCAATTCTTCCCCCACCGCACAAGCACACACACATCGCAAGACGAAAGAAAACGGATGGAAAGCACGGGGTGCTCCCGCTGCACTTCGCTCGCATCAGCATTCAGTCCTCAGAGAAAACCACATGGGGCAAGAGCTAAGCATTGTTTCAGCAGAATGCCTGGTCTGACTTTCAGTTCATTGACTTTCCACGCACAACACACCGAGCTCCGTCTTCTTGCTCTAATTAAGCGCCAGAGCTCCCCCGTGTTAGAGCAAGGTGCTCGTCCAGCCAACGTGTGCGGAAAGGCATCGCTTCGTGCCATGGGCCGCCGCGCGTCCTGCCAGCACGCTGCGCTCCCTAAGAGAGCAGAGGCTCATTAAAACGACATCTGTTGCTAACGCATCAAGTTTGTGACACCGCAGTTAAAAATTTCCTCACCAGCCTCGGAGCCGCCTAGGCCGTGCCAAGAACCACCCACACCCCCGATCGAGGCCGACAGTCTGCGCACATCTCCTTGCAGTTTGTAAGCACATTTTGACGGCACATGCCCCAGACTGGGAAGGAGGGCGACCAAGCCTCTTTGGAAACACTTCAAGATTAGGTAACGGGGAAAGCTCCTCCCTTCAGCTGAAAGCTCGCGCTGTTTGCGAGCCACCGGGGTTGTCAGATGTAGGACACGACGCACGATGCAGTTGCCACAACTTGACGGCATGGAGCAGTGCTTCAGTCACGCCAGTTAAACGCGACGTGTCCCTAAACGGAAGGAAAGGGAAGAAACACACCCAAGAGCGTCTCTGCTGAGCTTCACCTGACAGAAGGAACCCCAAAGCTAACGCTGAAGTCCTGCTCTGGGGATCAGCCTCGGCCCAAGACACTGAGAATTTCCAGACTGGATTTCTGAAATACCCTTTTTTGCTATTTTTGAAGCACGTAAAACTACATGATACAAAAGAGGCTTAAACAAGTCCACCAAAGACGCACCAGTTTGGGGACTTACCTTAAAATATATATAGCCTCCCTGACTTTCTCCTCTGACTGAATCTCCCTACATTTTTTCCCTAAAAGCATCTCAAAAATAGCAAATGCCTTAGTAGTCAAAAATCCCTGTCAGATGGCACTTCCGCAGGCAGGGAAATAAAGACAGAAGGGTTAAGTGGCTTACAAATGAGCCAACTCAGAACTGGGAACAGAACCAAAAACCTGTCTCCAAAGCTCCTTCGCGCTGAGACCACACACTTCTCACTGGGCTACTTCCACTGAGGGCCCGGCAAAACCAGAACCAAGCAGCATTTATCACCCAGGGCATGGCTCTGCTTCTACCAAGCTCTACAGGAGGGCAACACAAAGCAAAGCGGATACAGGACAGCTCCCCTTCCCAGAGAGTACCCGAAAATCCCCCTCTGGAAAGGCTCCCAGCCTCAGCAGGGCAGACACTATGAGCAGCTTAGACAGGCACGCTGCAACAGGACAGCAGGGCAGCCGGCACATTACAGAAGACTTGTTCAACTTAGCTTTTGATTTCTGCGTTTGCACTGATGCAAAACATGTCTTGGTATTACGGAAGTGCTCACTTATTTATTATGATGTAGTGCTTTCTTTACTGCATACAAATCGGGCAGAGGCACGATAATGTATCACCTGACAAACCTGGCTTTGGTTCTCATGCATTAGATGGAGACACGAGATTTTACACTGTCAGAAATCATTGCTCCTACGAAGGGAAAGGGGAAACATCAACTTGCCTGAAAAAGCTTGTTTTATTTCTTGAAGTTAGTCTCCAGCAGAACTGTTTTCACTCTTTGCTTGAAAAGTCCTCACCCACCAACTGATAAACGGAGCTGGACTCTTCAGAAAGAAGCAAGGGTATGGTTTCACACCAGGCAATCACCTCCAGCTCGCATGGAAAAGACACTTCTGTCCTTTCCTGGCCATGCATGTCTGCCCTGTTCTCTTGTCCCAGCATGCGCAACTGGGTCTGAATGATCGGTCGGTCAGGTAAGAAAGATGGTCTAGATCCTGAATACTTTTTTATTTTTCCCCCCTCAAGAGGTATTTGGTACTGTACAAACAAGAATGCAGAAGGGAGACGTCAAGAACATGCAGGTGGGAACTAGAAGGCAGACTCCACTTCACGATGAACTTAAGCTAATTATGAAATTGCACCCAAAGAAATATCTAGTCTCCATTGCACCTTCTTATCTCTACAAAAGATGAGAGCCCAGTCTAGGAAGAGTTTGCAACTTCAACTGAAATGCAAGTCCACTGACGAGATTTCTCACAGGAGACTCTTCATTTTTCATTTTCTTTTGTCATCAGTTATAATTAGCAGTGACAAAACAAGCTATTTATCCATCTCACTGTTTGGTATTCCTCCTTGAATCTACAGTATGAGCAGTCACTTGGAAGCATTACAAGCAAAACAATCTGCTTAAAAACCAGACAAGAACCAGGAGAGCAGGAGTAGGACAGGATGAGGACATGAGGCTGATTCTGGAGAGTGGAAAAAAGCTGTCATCAGAGAGAGTAGACTCTTTATGTCCCAGTCCCACAGTGAGGACTGTCTGCTCCAAGTCCAGAAAAACTCAACACTCAAGGAGCTGTGAGCAGTATGGTAAAATGTATGCAAACAGCTCCCAAACAGACACACATGCAAAATACTCGGTCTGTAAATGTATACCCAATATTTTATAATGTTAGCAATTTATGATGTAGGCAGAAAAATGGATCATAAAACGTTCAAAGCTACTCTATGATACAACACAACCATGTTTCTGTACAACTCCAAACTGTAACCGAGAGCTGCTGGTTGCTTCAGAAAAGGGTCAGAAGGAATATGAACCAGACCCTAACATTTCATCTTAGACACTGTTTTCTTCTGCAACAATATTTTGGCTTGAAGACATGGATAGAAGAGCATGCTCATGGTGTAAGTCATAAAAAAGTAAGCACTTATGAAGTTGGAAGGGACCCTGCCTTAATCTGCTCCGACTTCACTGTGAGGGGAAGGTCTGTGGTGGGAGGAAGTTCTCCTATATTCATCCAGAAGAATACGCTGCAGAAGGGGCCAGATGCTCAAAACCTAGACATGACAATTTTTTGTTCCCTCTCTCTTCCACTGTTAGAGAAATGACTCGTCTTTCTCTGTTGCCATACTGTCTTGAAAATTACGATGCAGACACCTGCTACCTATGGATTTGGGGGTGGTGAATGACGCCATTCTTTGTAGCACACTGAAGACTTGACTAACTGAGTGTACATTGAAAAAACACGTGTCACCAGTCTTGTATGTATCTTTAGATGAGGAGAAAAACAAAGGCCACTGAACTACAGCACGCTAAAGAGCTGCACTGTCCATTTTAAAGAGTTCTCTGCAGCTGGCTCTGCTCCCATGTCTGTCCAGTGGAGACAAGGCAGAGAGGTTAATGATTTGACTAAAGGAAACAACCTTTGTCGATATAACCTGTTGTGTTGCTCGCCATCATGAACCATGTGCATGCTTCTGGCTCGGGAGGTAAGTCACTTCTCCATACTGCCCGTTACAGGCAGACAGGTGGAAGTATCCTTGGAAGGAAAAAAAAAATCCAAATGTCATCTCTTCCACGTAGAAGTGGCCTCAAGTACATAATGCTGTTATGTACTACAGTGTTACTCAAATGAGATCCTTTTCCAGCTGGAGGTGGGAATGTGGCAGGACAGCCATCACAGACAGGCATTTTTTGTATTTCTGGAAATAATCACAGAAGAGTCTTTGTTTTTCATAACCCAAAGGGCTTGAGATATGAAGGTAGCATCTGATTAATGCCAGGATAAAGGCCAGCTGTAACAGGGCCATGGCAAGCAATGCCAACCTAACGCAAGCTTATGAAGCACGCATTTATACCTTTCTTCAGCCACTCTACTGCCCCTGGCCTCCTTCAAAAAGGCCGAAAGACTGAGAGAAAACTAACAAAAGCTGGACCTCAACAACCCTGTGACATACAATCTTGCATTTGATCTCAGGTTTTCTTTTGGGCTTTCTGGTCACACAGTTATGAAGTGTAGATGAAGCTTAGACAGAAGAAGATAAATGAGGATAAAGATTAGTAGCAGAGATCAGACTGTGCACTTTCAACAACAAGGCTCACAGAGCCAAGGTAGATGAAATACACAGAAGGGAATTTTTGATCTTGTAAAAACAGCAGCAGCAAAGTCTCCAGAAAGGGAAAGAAACTTTTATTTGATGAGCTAATACATCTGAAAAACAGTGGATATGTTTTCTGACCCATGACACACCTGAAGATACGGTGTAGCCTGGCCATTTCCCCCCCAGTTGTATCATTTGGTCAAATAAAAGAAATTACCACTCCCGCAAAGCCTTGCTTTGCTTGTAACTTAATGCCCCTTACTCTTGGAAAAAGGCAGCCAGGCAGTAGGACGGATCTCCATGAATACAAACTGTCCTACATTACGAAAAAAGAAAGGGAGGTCTGGACAAAAAGAACATCAATGTTACTAAATTAAATACTCCTGTATTCAGAAGGGGAACCCCCTACACCCTCACCCCTACCCCCAAAGAACTAAAATGCCCCACATTTCTCCTTGTGGATAGGGGGAGCAGGGGGAAGAAAGAGACAAGTCCTGTGTTAGAAGAAAGATTTGATAGCTTGCTGGAAAGTTCAGATTCTTTTTTCTTTTGCTGGCTAGGGACACATTCAATGCCAATCATCTTCAGCACCACCCTCACAGCTGGTAGAAAAACATGCATGCGCTTGGACAGCGTAAGACTATATTGGAGAGAGGGGCTTTACGTATTTTATACTCAGAGATTAAGGCTCTCACGTTACAATAGCATTTGAATCTCAAATTGTCAGACTGAAAAACCAGTCAGAAAACAGTCTGCGCTGTAATCTCATGTTATTGATGCAGCACAGAAAAATACTTTTAGTGTCAACTTGAATTATCTCCCAAACTAAGATGACAGTCCCTTGTTAATGAGATGTCTGTCTTTATACTACTACATCATAGCAGTATGTATATGGATGATAGCAGTATGCATATGGATGATACCAATCCATTTCCACTGAAAACTCTACGTCTATGACGGCAGACTTCAAACTTTCATAAAAGTTGTGCTCAAAATTCCAGTTTAAGCCTGGAACTAGATGAATCTGAGAAACAGTATCGCTTCATGGACTCATCCTTATTCAGTCTCAATTTACCCAGTCCTTTAAAAAAAACTTGGAAGCTACTCCAATTTACTACAACACTAGCCACCACTCTTCCCCATCTAGGAGGTAACAGCAAACTGAGCAGATCCCAACACTACGATGATCCTCAGAAGGAAGCCATGTCTAAGCCTGTCAGAAATACGTGGAGAGCAGACCATCAACAGGCACATCTAAGAGGAGTCCTCACCAGAGGATTTCAATTGCAGCTTATACATACTACAGCATCCAAAGGAAATTCTTAATTGCAACCTACAAATATTTTTGTGGATCAAAGAAAGCTCCCTGATTCATAACCAACCAACAAGGGGAATGCCCTTGTCTCAAAGAGCTTATCCCAGGGAGTCGCTATATTCTCACTCAAGCCTGCTGAAAACCAGCTGCCTGGAAACTTTTCCACATAGAAACTAACTGCTGAGTCCTCTGGTCCTAACTAGTCCACAAAAATAGTAGCCTTATCACTCCTGCAGTCTTTAGCAGCTCTTTAGCTTAGATGACAAAGGTTTGTGGTTTTGAGGCTGAAGCTGCCAAAGTCCTGCTTGCAACTAGCCATGGCACTCCAGTTACACACAGTAGTAACAAAAGCCATTTGCACTTTCCCCTTTTCTGTGTCATTCCTCTCCTGCTCATTAGACTGCATCTCTACAATCGTAGTTCAGAAGTACTTCTTCTCTTCTAGCCACTGTTCACAATTCTAACATCGAGAAACTCCAAAGGATGTTCCACTGCTGCGCCATCAGACGTTATACCGATACAACCGGGTAAGGAGGAACAAGCTGAAGCATTGCTGCCACTTACTGAAGTCTTTCATGGCTCAACACCAAAATGGTGAGAGGGAAGGATCTTTAGAAGTAAGAGAGGATAAGCATCACTGACAACACTATGCTGGAAAATCCATTTTAGTAATTTAGCAGATGGACAATAAGAAAAGTACAGATCTCATAAATGAAGCATCATGTCATCCAATTGTAGCAGACTGCTTTAAATGCTGTTGTACACCCAGGTGATGTCAGGAAGAAGGTGTAGAATGAATTAAGAGTGAGAAGCTATGTTGCAAGTCCAGCTCTCCAGAAGTAATTGTGCCCCAACGTGGAACACAGATTTGATCTCCTGACAATCTCCTCTCAATTCTTTCTAATTGGCTTAGTTTCACCTGTGATCCTTTAGAAGGTCCAAACAACTATTCATTTATAACGTATATAAATAGAAGGAACTCTCAGTTTTTTCTTGAAGCTTACATTTCCTGAAAGATCTCTGTAGTAACCATCAAGTGCAGATAGATAATTCTTAAGAGTATTCAGGAGGAAGATGAGTTGCGTAGCTAGATTAAATGCTCAATTCTATATATACTACAGTAAATCTCTGCACTCCTGTTCCATTGCATATTGGTTTAACCCCTCAAATACAGAACACCTTCACTGCAGAAGTTCGGAAGCAACCCTAGAATTCCTTGCTACAAGGCTTTGGGGCTTATTCTTGTGACTTTTACCGTGGTGTGATTTGAAGCAGAAGAGACCAACTCCCAGGGATTTCATTTCCCCTATTTTTTTCCTGCCGTGTAAGATATTAAAAAGCATTGATGGAGTTACTGGCCTCTCACTCTATTATAAATCACTTAATCAACCCACGGAAACTAGGTTATAGAAATACAAACCAGGCATTACTGAGGAAAAGGAGAATGATAGTGGTGTGTAACACACTAGAGAATCTCTCACAAAAATAGTGACTTAAGAGTACCTGGCTTGGTACATACCTACCAGGTACACGGCCAGCTGTCACTGAGCCACACTGACCCACACTGAGCTCTAGCTACTCGTTTATCCGGAGTTTAAACCACCACAGAGCATTAGGTCCTAGAGAGTCTGACCTGGATATGTGCTCAGCTAGGAACAAGACCCTTTAATGCATAAAACACTACACTCTTAGCAGAAGAAAATGTGAGCCATTAAGATATGATGAGAATATACTGTGATACCAGCCATTTCTTAGTCAGCAAAAAGAAAATCTTAACAACCAGGCTTCAGTTGCTTAAGACTTGACTTCTAACAGATACTACAACCTAGAGGCTATTTAAACGATCAGTTTTTACCCTTTCCCAAACCAAACATCCATCATTTATCTATGTGGAAGATAGCTTAACTATGTGGCCGTGTATTTACTGTAATGCTAGCGGTTTCTCCTTTGATCATGGAGGTTATAATATTGTCAGTATTACTGCAATAGCCCTTCCTTTTGAAGGCTAGATAGCAAAAACAGTCATAAGCAACTCCATGAAAAAAGCACCGCTCTCAAGAGCACACCTATAGGAGCACAAGTATCATATTTTTGAGAGAACCCATTAAGAAACTGACTGTCAACCTTCACTGTCAGATTATGGAGCACAACTACAGAAGTGTCACACGTCAACGGAACGCTTTCTCATTTCTAAGTAACTTTTGTGCCCATCAGGAGTTATAGCATGACAGGATTTAGATATATTGCAATCCACTACCAACACACGCACCACTGTTTAAAAAATGCCTGTAGGCAACCTCAAAAAAAACCCACAACCAATATGTATCACGATACACTGCTTCAATACCTTCTTTATCCTTACCTAAATCAGGAGTTATTGGGTTATTGGGCCCCCAGAATAGTTAAAGGCACCTAGTTTAGACTGAAAGCCACAGACACTGAACAATCAAACTTAACTTCTTGAATTTTTAGTTCCAGCCCACATGTTGTTATTATCCAATTTGTATAGACTCACCTTAGTCCATGGATGTGCCTTAATCTGAGGGAATTTGAATTCAGTATAGTTTGGATTCATTTCTCTAATTTGCTCCCTTGTAGGCGTTCCCAGAACCTAGGAAGGAAAGAAGAAAGGATAAGTTGTTTACGTATGCTTGAGATTCATGTGGATCTGGAAGAGTCCAGTATAAATTAATACACAGTGAGAAAACTAAAGTCAATCTGCACAACTAGTAAGTTTAGACAGCGTTGAGAACAAAACAAAACTTTCAGTTGGAAGGGACCTCCTCTCCTGATTCCACCAGGTCCAAGCCCCCTGCTCAAGCAGGGTCAGATACAGCAGGCTGCCCAGGATCACGTCCTGTTGGGTTTTGAGTGAGATTGATGTGATCCCCCTGAGCCTTCTCCACATCAGTCTGGACAGCCCCATCCCTCACAACTTCTTATCATCCCTCACAACTTCTTGATCATACGACAGAAGATCTAGTCTAATTGTCTAATTGTGACCCTTGCTCCAACATAAGTCTCTTGGTGGCAATTCATTCATGCCCCAAAGCCCGGTGACAAAAATTTAATTCTCTTCTAGAATTTTTCACAAAACTCAAGATTTTTTTTCTCAAACTCGGTGATATTTCCATGGGGAATAGAGTTTACTGTAATTTTAGTGTTATAAAACAGTACTGCTGAACTTATTCAGAGATTGAAGCTCACCGCATGTGGCTGATTAAGGATCAGACCAGTAAAACAAAATGCATTTTAAGTCAGGAACAACAGCCGTCTGACGAGCTTAAAAGACAAGCCAATTACTGCTTAGAGGAGCTGAAGCTTCCTTCTTTCCTCATTAGAACTGTTTTTTTCCATAGTTCAATGCAAAAGATGAACTTAGTTTAAACCTAGCTGGAAACATCTCCAATGTGTACTTCTTGTTTACTTCCACAGATTTATACTCCTCATCCCCAGAACCTGCACAATGTTACTTATACATCCAAATCGGTAGGTGTATAAGAAATAAGACACAATCACACACCTCCTTCTGGGGCTGGATAGATTTTGAAGGGATCCTGGAAATCCCCTCACGGACTAAGCAGGACAACGCGGTGTTAGTGCATTACCATTACTAATCCTAAGAGCACATTCAATTCTACCTATATGAAAGAGCTGCAAAGCAAGGGCAAGGAGTCCCATTGTTTCCTGTTCTGCGCTGGTGCTCTGCAGGGGAAGCGAGGAGGGCAGGAGGCAGAGTTGTTCCTTTATGCTGGGCTCAGGTTCACCTTCCCGCAGGAGCCCTGTAGCCACACTGCTCCAGCCCTGTGGCAAATCTCTTGCCATACGGATTGCTCCGATGTCCTCGCCTCGTCCTGAGGCTGCACTGTCACCGTCAGGAAACAGCCTCAAAGCTGATGTTAGCACTCTACCTTGCTGCTCGATAAAGAAGTGGTTTGCCATGTATTCTGGTAGCTGTGAATACTTCCGTTCTGCTACAGGAGTGGAAATGGCACAAGCACGCTCAAGTGCAGGCAAAGGGGACAAGGACAAGTGTCACCGTTCAGCTCAGCTATACAACAGAGAAACTAGCAGGTACTATGAAAAGAGCCTGTTTTCTCTTTATGATTTAAAATATAACTGTGCAAAACAAGTTGAAGTACCTACCCAGAGAAGCAATCTTTCAAATGAACAGCAGGAAAAAGAGGAAATAATCCCCCACAATTCGTTCAGGCAATTAATTGCTTCTTGGACGATAGATTTAACCAACAAGTCACATGAAAGAAGGATCACAGAACACCTGCCCCCGGATCCTGACCTGGGCTTAGATCCCACCACCTCTACAGGCCAAGGGTTATGCTCAAAACTGACAAGAAGGGTTTTTCTGCGTGCACCTGGAAACGCCTCTGTTGCTCAGGGGTAGCAAAGAGGATGTTTGCAGGATCGCGTACATTTTACTGAACTTCGGAAGGACAAAAACGGGCTGCCAGAAAACGTGCCTTTTCCCCACTGGCCTGCTCCCCCAGCTGCCAGCCAGCAAGGTCCCCCCGAGGCCGTTCTCTCCAGGCTTTGATGATGCTGCTGGTTCTAAAAAGATGATGGAATTTCACATCTGCAAACAGCATTTTCATTCCAATTCAGGGTAAAAACCATTTTGAAAACCCTGGAAGTTTCTCGGATCAGTTAAACTTCCTGAAAAATTATAGATAATTCCTATTGCTTTCCCATAATTTCTCGAGGCTCACTATGTTTTAAGGCTTTCACTGCATAAAGGGAACTTGTTTCAAAGCTTACCTTCTTTCACCTCCCCACCCCCTCACAAAAAAAATCTTTAATAGCATTCCTAAGAGAAGGCAAGAATGGCATTTATATATAGCCAAAATTCAGGAATCTGGCTCAGTTCCCAAGGCTGCTCAGAACGAGAGCCCACACAGTGCCGGTATCTTCAAGCAAAGGCTGTTTATAGTATGGGAGAGATTTTGGATTAGATAGGCAAGGACAGCTTCATGGGAGGACCCACGGCCAACGCCCAGCCACACGTTTCACAAAAAGCCACATCTGTAACTGCAACTGGTGGGAGGGAGCAACTCCCCGCGCTCAAGCCCTGGTGACAAAGATAGTGAAGCATTTAATCGACAGTGCTTAAGGTCTCATGAAAGATTAGGAAAGGTATTGAAGAGGGATAACGCCGTATGAAAGAAGGGAAAGCCTGACCTTTTGGTTATACAGCCTCTGACACACAGAATAACCGCACGAAAGGAAAAGCGACTTACATGAACTACCCAGTGTGTTTACTTTGTTCTCTCTAGACTGCAGAGCCGTGCCACTGGTGCCTAGGTGCTTTCGATCTGTACCGCGAGTAGGCAGATTAAGGCAGAAAACGAAGAGGAAAGCACACAGAGGAAGAAAAAATGGCAGCTTTTAAGACTGTCAAATTCAAATCACAATCCAGAAAAAAAAATAAAAAAAAAAAAAAGGGGGAAGTGGGATGAATGAAGTGATAACCTCCAAAACTGTACTGGTAACTTGACGTGTCTGGAAGAGGCCCTGTCGCAAAGGATGGAAATACCTCAACCCCTGCAGCCTAGAACATGGTTCGCTGCACCGTTTTTAAATCACGCCTTACTGATTTACACCGTGTTTGAGGTACGTCAGGAATACAACTGAGTAACCTTGATGAGTAGTAGCAATCATTTATGTTATCACAAAAACTGGGGAACTTTTTTTAAAAAAAGTCATGCATATGACTTATTTCTGTTTGAAATGCAAAGGAGAAGCATAAATTACGCTGTACGTTTTTGGCAGAAGTACTCCGTGAAACAACTGCTCTTGCTGTACCAGCTCCGCAAACGCTGTGGAGCAGATGTTCCCTGCAGAGAGGTTTCACCGAACACGGCGGTTGGAAGGGGCCTCTGGAAGTCATCTGGTCCAACGCCCTGCTCATGCGGTGACCGCCAGCAAGAGCCAGCTGCTCAGGGCTGCGTCCACGCAGACTTTGAAGATCTCCAAGGACGCAGACACCACGGACTCTCTGGTTGCCCCACTGTTTGTCCACATCCTGATGATAAAACTATTTTCTTGTGTTCAGACTGAATTACACGTGTCCAGTTTGTGCCCACTGCCTCTCGTCCTGGCACTGGGCACCAGTGAAAAGAGCCTGGCTCCAGCTTCTTTGCACCCTCCCTTCAGGTATTTTTATACATGGATGAGATCCCTCCCCAGTCTTGCCTACATCAGAGAGCTTTTAAGAAATATTGAGACCAATACTTAATTATTCAGGTCTATGCAGATTAGTACATGCTACTCTACTTCTGCTTCTTGGGGACAGCCTTATGAAAGGTGGTATTTTCAAAGAAAAGGATGGGTTTTTTTTGACTGGACCTAGAATGCAGACTTCACATTTGAACAAACAAATGAGGACTACGCAAGACTTGTAAGAAGAGATCTTGCAAGCAAAGGCAACAGTTGAGCAGCCAAATGCTGTTACTCTTCATCCCCAATAGTCACCATCATCTCTTAAATAAAAATGCATGGAAAAAAAATACCTAATACGAGTAAGCAAGGAATACACCTGTTGACAAGACAGATGCTGCTTTAATTCTCTCAGGACAAAAATTGAACACTGGAGCTTTTACAAGTATTTTCTGGAAAGTTATTCCTTAACATTCACACGTAATTGATGAAGAACCCTAAATACTTTTTCTTTCAGGAGTAAGGTTCATGAAGATAGCACATTGGTATCTATCTAAAAAAAATAAAGAAAATCTATAACCACATCTCTAACAAACAACATCAAGAAAATTCTGTATCTGAAGTCAGTCCTGAATTTGATTACAAATAGCATAATGAACTTCGTTTTATGCACTTGCAACTGAATTTGCACAGAAGGATGCATAATATTCAGCTCCAAAGGATGCCTTAGTTATACCCCAGTACTGAAGACAGAGGCTGTCCACACCTGGCTTCACTGCACAAAAACGTGCAGGATTATTTGAGACCAAAACCACACTGCTGCAACACATGAAGAGGAGGAAACTGTAAGTCTAGCACAAACCCCAGTGAAATAAAAGCCTTTTTCTGACATTGTTACTGCTAAATGTTTGCCAAAAATATTAAAATCAGTTAAATGCTGAGGTAGACGGAGAGTTTAGAGACTCTGGCTGGTGAGGACTGAAGCGAACTCGAGAGGGAAGGAGATGGTTATTTAATTCAGTCCTCCAGAAAGCCACAGTTGCAGTGGTACAGTGCCCTCCCTGTGAAAACTGTGCAATCTTACAAGGAAATGTCCTCCAGAAAATCTGGTGTGTGTGGTTTACCAGATGGCATAATTAATACTTCTGTGAACATGTCTGCACCTCCTCAGAAAGTCGTTAGAGGTATGCCAAATTGTTACTTAAATTCACAGTGCTAGAATCTCAAGCAGTAAACACAGGTCAAAGAAATAATGCTTCAAGAGGTCCACGGTAAAAAATAAACTTGTGCGTTTTATATACACAGTCTTTCAAAAGCATGCTCTTGTCAAAGAAAAACGAGAGCCAACTAAATATAGAGACTTCTTCTATTCACAAACTCAAGAACAGCCACACAACAAGAATAGGAAGAAACCCATTGTCACTGCTGACATGAGTATAATTGTTCATCAACTTTTTATACCGCCTGCCAGCAATCACTGCAAGCGTGGAGTAGCACTAGGCACAGGAACAGCCAAGTTGTGATGTGGTGCGGGGTGGAAAATGCCAGAAGACTTCCTTTATGGGAGAGGACCCAGACGAAAGCCCACAGCAGAGTCGAGCGGGTGTCGCATAGAGCTGATGGATGGTCCCAGTGCCACACATTCGCTCAGTGCAGGACCACGTTTGATAACAAGAAGCCTCCTCTCCGACTGCTTGTTCTCCTGGAAGAGACAGCTCCACTCTCCCCATTAACTACTGGGAGTGAATTTATTTTATTTCAAAAACTGAGCCCAAAATAGTACCCTGACATTTGAGTGTGAGCCATATATTATAATTGCAGTCTATACTTAGCGTTCGGCTCAGTAAAACTGTCAGAGACCAAAAAGTTACACATGGCTAGGATTCCTGATACTACTGAGCTTGTCTTTTAATGCATTTTTTCCCCTAGCCCTCTTCCTAACTATGGGAAGACGATTTTATTATTCTTCGGTGCAAAGAATAATCATGTAGTCCAGAGGAACTGAGAAAAAAAAACCAACCCTCAACCCTCTCCTACAATCCCAAGTAAGTCAAGGCATCTCACGCTCAAGATTGCAGCACAGACAGGGAAAAAAAGTCTTTCTGGTACAGACAACGAAAAGCAGATTAGCAGATGTTGTCCTCCCAGTGTGCCAGGGCTGCTCAGATGAGTATTGCTGTTTCTTTCTTCTGACAAAGATTTTTCCCCCCCCATTTTTTGAGGGGAGTAGACCCTTCCAGAAGGTAAATATGCATGTAAATACTTATCTTAGAAAACCATAATGTTTCAGAAATTCCCTTTTTGCAAAGGGAACACACAATAATCACATTCTGAGGGAGCTGTGGTGGAAGATGGGTCAAGTCAGAGGGGATAACCCAACCAGTTTTTCTCCGATGGTTTCAACGCTCTGCAGCACCACGAGAGGGTGTGGGGGGGACCAGGAATTCCTCGTCCAAGCTTGCATGGCAGGCACGGTCATCCTGCAGGCACGCCGGGGAATTAGGTAGCAGCTCACACCAACAGCGTCTCCAAAAACTCCCTCTTGGAGGCTGAGAGCAATTCTTCTGAGCTGTATTCAGCAACACCCCTCTCGTGCTGCAGATTCTAGCTATACGGCCACTGCAACCATCCTGGGCTGCTGCCGAAGCAGTTTCACCTTTCCAGCATCGACGGGACCACTGGTCAGGTGTGGCGTTTGCTCCGATGTCATTTCTTTACCTGATCACTCTTGAAGTGCTGCTGTGCCCGCTTCAGGAACTAGCACGGTTCTGAAGGAGATGTCACTCGAAAGCCAGTAGGGGCGTGAATTACAACAGATATATCGGGTTACCCACTTGAGATATTCCTAGCGATGGGATAACCTAACATTTAGAGTAGCCAGCAAGAGCTAAAAATAGTAAGGAAGAGTCACCATCCAAGATAAAACCTTGGAAAAAGCACATCATGTAATTTCTCTCCTGTAATGGTGAAAGTACTCAAGAAGAATGTGCTGAGATTAATTATTTCTTCAGACGGAGCTTCGAGACAGTATTTCCCCGTATCAAATATCCTTTTGTCAGGGGTAAGTGGTCAACTATCTCTTTCTCCCAGCCAGACTAAGAACATCTGGAAAGACTGAAGAACTGTTAAAGAAACAAGGAAGGAAGAAAGAAGTATTACTACAGAAAGACCGAAGACTAAAGAAATACGAACAAGAGAAAAGCTAAAAATAAGGACACTGTCTTTTGGTTCACATGAACGTGATGCTGTGGTTCTAGAGGGGCACAGGTTTTTGGAGCAGCTGGCGAACAGGGAACAGGCCTCGAGAAATTCCAAGCACAACTGGCTGGAGCAGACCTTAAAAACTGCACGAAATGGAAGTGTGTGAAGACTGCTGAAAGTGAATCAGTCTGACAAAAGCCAAAAACGTGTCTGACAAAGCAAGCGACTGAGGATGTTTAGCACGCGGCCTGTGGGAAGGACAAGCCATGCTGGAGGGACACATCTCAGAAATACTGTCTTCATGACCACCACTACCAAGGGGATGTCATCGGTGCTGCGTGAGGCAGGAGGACTTGTCTAACGTGGTAGCATCTCAAAGCCATTCTCCAGTCTAATGCAGAAACTTCATATCCAGATGTAGTGTCCAATTGCTCTATTGTGAAACGAACTCTGAATAATCACAGTTGAGTAAGCAAGGGAAAAATTCATCTTGGCCTGAAGCATGCTACAAGACCGATTGCTGCTCTTAGTCATTCTGAACTGATAGGAACCAGCAGAAGTTTCTAAACTGACCTCTCTTGCAGGGGATTCAAGTAAATTTAATGGGTCCAAGTTAGATGCATTTTCAAATGTGTGGATAATTTTTACTCTAGCCATTTTGGGGAACTGAAAATGCTCAATTTTCTCTGTCCCTCAATTTCAGACATACATTCCAGGGAAGCCATCCGAAATGTGAGGCTCCAAGATGGTCACAGTGCAACAAGAAGCACTGGTCCCAACCTGCAACTTTGTAGAAAGTTTGTGGCTGTTCTAGAATCACAGACTGGTTTGGGTGGAAGGGACATCAAAGGCCATCCATTTCCAACCCCCCTGCCATGGGCAGGGACACCTCCCACCAGACCAGGTTGCTCCAAGCCCCATCCAACCTGGCCTTGAGCACCTCCAGGGATGGGGCACCCACAGCTTCTCTGGGCAGCCTGTGCCAGAGTCTCACCACCCTCAGAATAAAGATTTTTTTCCCCTGAATATCCTCCATTTCAAGCCATTACTGCTTGTCCTATCACTACACTCGCACGTAAAGAATCCCTCCCCAGCTTTCCTGTAGGTTCCATTAAGGTACTGCAAGTACCCCAGTACTGGCCTCCCTGGAGCCTTCTGTTCTCCAGGCCAAACCACCCTGTCTGTCTTCATAGAAGTGCTCCAACCCTCTGACCACCCTGGTGGCCCTCCTCTGGACCTGCTCCAACAGCTCCATGTCCTTTGTGTGCTGGGGGCCCCAGAGCTGAGCACAGGGCTCCAAGTGGGGCCTCACAAGAGACCCCCCTATCACCAGTGGATCCCATAGCTCTGCTTCTCCTACAGCCAGCCAGCATTAAAATAAGCCTGTGGTACAATGTAAGCCTTAGATAAAAACACTCTACGGCATCAAATGGAAGTGGTGGATGCCATATGTAAAAAAAAAATGATTGAATGAACCCTATTCTAAATGAAATCTTAAAAAAGCTCATGTTTCACATTTTGTTGGCTGCTCTGTCCTCAACTACAATTCTCTCTGTATTCTCACCTCAGCCTTTTGCCAGTGCTTTTATGAATAGTTGATACAAAAATTCTCAACACGAGATGTGGTACAGGGGCATTGAAAAACAGCTCCCTTAGGCAGTGTACATTCATTTTCCCTTCTATTGTTGCCTTGAGAATCTGTGTTTTCTCTGTAACAAATATATGGGCAGAAAATTATTCATGGCATCCACCCATTCTAATTTACATTTTCCATTGTATTTTATTTAAGGATCCAGTGAACACCCTTTTTCATAACTTCTACTTCATGATTTACAGCATTTGTTCTCTCAGACTTTCCTAAAACATGTTCTCTGAACAGTAACCTTTTAATTGAAGAGACTAGGCTTCCTATAAAATGGAGTTATTCCTACATTTAAGCCGCTTCAGTTAATTTCTGTGTGCAGAGGGGTACAGGTCTAAGAGGAGATGAGACCCCCCCCCCCCCCCAAAAAAAAAACAGGTCTGGGATGGTCATTCAGAATCACCCTTTCTACATTTAAAGAAATTCACTAACCTGTTTCTTCTGAGGTGAAAATCATCACGTCAAGCTATTATTTACTGAAGATCAAGCCTTTACACCAGATACTCCTCTGGCATCATGCAACATGACACTAGTTTGCCGGTACTACATATTCAGCTATGAACTGGACTCAGTCTTCGTGGGTCCCTTCCAACTCGGGATGCTCTTATGAATTGGTCAATAAAAATTACTACAATTTATGGTAGCAGTATTTAAAGAAACTGTAGACAGACCAACAGCAATTTTAGTGAAGTATTCCTTTGCTTCAATACAACTTCACACAAGTGTAAATGAAGCAGAATCATCACAATCGGAGCACATACATGCTATGAAATTATTAGTTTACTGATGTTTTCTTCCAGTATTGCAGAACTGAAAATGTCCAGCTAATGAAAGCTGCTTCTAGTAAACTTCAAACAAAAGCACAATCTCTGCTTGGCAAACATCTTCAGTAATGAGAGGACATCTATTTCCTAATTATTGTACTTGGATATTGTTTAAGTCAAAGCAATGCCAGAGCGCTATGGTTTTGCTGATAAGGCCTCTCTACTCTCAGATTTCTAACTGAGCCATGAAGGACTTACAGGACTTTCACCGTGACATAAACCGTAGTTTTCACAAAAACTCATTAGATGTAGTTTCTTGGGAATGCAGATATTAATTAAACCAAACAGAACTTTTCGCAAACTTCCGATGGCAAGCAGCACAGTTTATTGTACAAATTCCTCAGGAACTCTAGCACTCTGAAGTGTTTAGAGGGACCGATTCACTTCTCAGAAAAGCTGTGCAATGGAAAGCACTGCACTGCTCCAAGATGCTTCTCGAGAGGAGAAAATTATCACTTGTGTCATCATCAGCACTACTTGTGACAGCAACTTCATTTTTCCACAGATGTTTCCCATGTAAACTGACCCAACATGATCTTACTGAGTTTGAGATACACTAGGCAGAAAGACAACAATAAGAAACCAAGGAAGTCTTAGGAGGAGGTGCAGGAAGCCTCTGGAGGAAAGAAAGCGACTGGATGACTTCCAGCAGTACAGACATAAAACCACTGCAGTAGTAACTGGATTTATGTAGTCAAATGCTGGAGGAGACATGACAAGAGCCTAGAAAGGTCAGGACACACCTGACTGAGACCAGAGAGCAGGCCACTGAAACACTGAGCTTCACCAGCTCACATTCTCCATGCAGGATGACAACTCGGAGCTGGCTGGCATCAGATGTTGTGTTAAGACAGGGACAAAGACACCAGCAACACACAGATTTTACAATTCTTCTGGTGAATAACAGAGAGAAGGAGGACATTGACACACAAACATGGTAGTTGTTAAGTGGCAAAACCAAGAAGCAAGTTCTCTCAGAAGAGTCCCCTTGTGGTGATGAAATAAAGCCAGAAAGCACATACATTTATCTTATCCTTTGTAATGCTCCCATTTTACTAAGCGCATAGTACAGACGCTCTGCAGGCGTTGAATGAGGAGGGTTACACTAGGGAAGAGGAAAGAACATTTCAAAGGTACTGAAGCTGAACTAGATAGATGCTGGGAAGTCAGGCACCAATCTTTTAAGCTATAAATTATTTTTTCCATGCCTCTAATTTGAGAATCACAGAATATTCACAGCTTACCAAATTAAATCAATCAAGATGCGTTTGAACTTCAGTGATATATAAATGTTATGTATTTTGAAATATGAGGTCTTTTTCACTTCAAAAGTAAGACTTTTCAGATGGAAGGAATTTTCACCTACATTTGATTAGGTCCCGATTCTCCAGCTGCAAAAAGGAGTGCATATTTTCACCCCTTGCCTCAAAGAACTGGTAGGAAGGAGGGAGAGAAGATGGCTACGTACGTGAAGAATCTGGCACAAAGAAATTTAATAACGCTGTTTTCAAAGCCAAGTACTAACTGCGTGCAACAAAGAAAAAAGAGCCAGATTCTTAAAGAATGAGAATCACACATGCATAAATATTGGCTCAGTATGTAAGCATCATTTCCAAGCACACTGAAAGTGCAATCCCTCAACAGGACAAAATCCTATGTAATTAAAAGATAATGTATCATTACACATGATTGCAAGAGGGACAAATAAAGATCATCAAGTTCTCAAAAACACAAAAAGTGTTTTCAGTCATGGTTTACACACAACTCATTGTACAATGATGACTGAAAATACATGTTGCCAAGCTCATAACAATGAACATTTTCATACTGATTCCAAAGGAGTTGGGGAAAATAATAAAACACATGAAATTCCATACCTTGATTATTTCCACCAACTGATCCACGCCACTGTCACCCGGAAAGATTGGTTGTCCTAGTAACAGTTCAGCCAATACACAGCCTGCTGACCACACATCTGAAAAGGGGGAAAAAAGAGCAGAGGAGAAGAGAAGGTATCAGTAAAAGGCATGTATTGAGCCCTTTTTTATATATAAAACCACAGAATTTTTAAGCTACTAAGTTTATTGCTTGCCAGGTTTCATACTGCATATAACACAGCTACAAATCAAAACATTCCTCTCCTAAATGTACATCTAGGAAACAAAGATTTGTGGCATAAAGCAATGGGGGGGGCAGGTATTCTAGAAGTCAAGCAATGAGACAATGTGAACTGGAAAATGACGTTGAACACTGCATATCTTGACATTAAAATTTATATGTATAGGGAAAAGAACAGTATATTTGCCACAGGAAAATTAGGAACTTCCCCAAGCCCTGTGCTGTTCTTAAATCACAATGATCACGAACTACCCATAGTTATCATCTACCACAACAGCTGACGTTTTTGCTGTTTCTGAATGTTGAATAGATAAATTTTTCATCTGTGTACTGAAAACATATACACATTAGCAGACACACCAGTACTGTAAATATTACTGGTAATATGTAGTACATAATAATTAAGACAGCCTCCGAGTCGCATCAAAACCTAATCTTCAGCCCAATTCCATTTGCAAACTTGGCTGAACAATGGTGCTGCAAGACATAGGTCAACAGCCTCTGCAAAAGATGCCATAAATGCATTTGCATTCACGTAATAAAAAACACATCTAGCCACTAGCAGCTACTCTTCAGTGTAAGGCACTCTTCGTCATCTATTACAGGTGTATCTTTTTATATAGAAATAAGGCAATTCAATACTACAACAGTAACTTAAGAATGCGTCCACATGTGCTACAGAATTTAGCTTTTTTTCTCCAAAACAGTCATTCTGAACAAAAACTTAACTAAGCAGCTTCAGTGAGCACTTGACAGAAGATACTGGTGAAAATTTGCTACAACTGTACACCAAATACTGAAGTTTAAACTGCTCAAGATTACAAGTATGACAGAGATGCAATGAACTTTCTCCAAAGAACAGGTTGTCTATAAAGTTTCCTAGAAAAGTCATAATATATTCAACATACATCTGAAACCTCACACAAAAATCTTAATAAAGCAGTCAATACCAAAAGATTTATGAAGACTACAAGACTGTAATGCTTCAAAAGAGAAAAGAACAACCAGTCACTTTTCTCCCATGCTTCTTCAAGCTCTTGTCTACTCTTACAAGAGAATCTTGCTCCAGCAAACAACAGTCGCACCACCACCACAACTCAAAACCCACTGAGTTAACCCATCCCTGGAGGTGCTCAAGGCCAGGCTGGATGGGGCTTTAGGCAACCTGGGCTGGTAGGAGGTGTCCCTGCCCATGGCAGGGGGGTTGGAAGTGGGTGGTCTTTAAGGACCCTTGCAACCCAAACCATTTTGTGATTCTATGAATTTACCTCCTGAGATGTTTTCCAGCTGGAGATATTCCATGCTGAAGATCCTTACTCCCCAAGTGTATTCAAGTAACACCACTGGGAAGCAGGATACATGCAGCACGCAACTCTTTAGCTATAACTGACACCAGATAGTCCTCCAAGATTGACCATTACTTTGTCATAACCACTAGAGACTGATAAAAAATAAAAACATCAGGAATTCAAGATTGATAACAGTAACTGGGAAGTGAGAACAGACTTCTCCTTCCCATGCCCATGTTAAAAAGCGAGAGGGGGATAATGTAGAATTGTTTCCCCCTCTTCTCAAGAAACATGAAGTTCAATCATAACACACGGTAGACAAAAAAACTACTGCAGCTATCAACATAATTCCTCTCCGAGTCAAATTGATGGACTGTCACACAATGCCTTAGGACAAAATCTGCACCAGTGCTTACCCTAAAAAGTGATGACTTACAATGCAAATGGCAATCAGAACTAATCACGAGTTTAAGTTAATTTTCAACAAGCAAACAAGCCACACGCTTTGGGAACTTTTAGCAATATTTACTAGAAGCTGATAAAGACACCAAGGTGCCAAGATCTCTTTTGGGCAAAGGCATCAAATAAAGAACAATTAATTGCATCTGGCTGCTCAGCAGCTGCTAGTGGATAACTACAGCCAACACATACAACCAAAGGATGATGCAAAAAGTCAATTTTTATGTCACATACCAAGAGCCTGTCCAATATGTGGTTGGGTTTCTAGGAACTTACACAACAGTTCAACAGATAACAGATTTCTCCAGAAGCAGCGAAGAAACAGATTAAATGTATTAAGCTGAGCACTGTAACTTCACAGTCCATGTAAAGGCACCTTAAGGGGGTTTGAGAAAGCCGAGTCCTTTCCGTGTGAATACATAAAGCAAGTGGTACCTCAAAGCCAGAATCATTATTGTCTATTCCAACACTTATTTTGGACTAAGAAACAATATATGGGAAGGAAAAGACAGAACATATACAAAGCCAAAGCTGTTATTTGAGTAAGTCAGCACTCAGAACTCAGTTACTTTTAAAATCTGGAAACTAAGTTAGCATTTTAGCATTTTTTTTTTCAAATTGGACTGTGGCTTCGTAAAACTGTTTTTAAATAACCTGGCTGGCTTCTCTGTGAAATTGGCTTCGTGCTGTTTTATCCCTTCCCAGGCTCCCTTCTCTGTCCCCCAGCCAATTTCAGACCAGTCTGAAAGGCAGAGGTCTTGAATCGATTTCAGAAGTTTTGTGAAAACCAGAGGGAGAGCGTGCACCAGCGTCACCGCTGCGGCAGGGAGAGCTCAGTCCCTGCGGGCCCTGCCTGGCTTGCCCAGCACACAAAGCTCAGCCGCAGACAAGCCCAAGGAGGTGCAACCAGAAAAAAAAGGCTGGATGCAGGAGGACGCTGAGGGCACTGCAGTGGGAAAGAGAAGAAAAAGGATGTAGGTCACAAGGGAACAGCTGGGGAAGTCTAAGGAATGCTTGTGGCATTCGTGCTGGGGGAATCCATCAAACACAGCAAATCCACTGGAAACCTACGCAGTTGTTCCTTCCGCAGAGAAGTTCATCAAATCAGGTGATTTAATGCCTTGTTAAAAGCCTGTTTAATTTTCCTTATTTGCTTTGATACTTTAAATTAATCAACACACAGCACAGAGGATCTGAAATCCACAACTTTTTCCAGGAGCGTCTTCCAAATTCGGACTCGGGCCACATTCCCTCTTCAAGGAAATGAGCAAATCTTCAAAGTATTCCCAATTAAAGCCAGAGATCTGAAGCCAACTTCAGCAGCTTGAAGCAGGGATGGTAACAAATACAATTTACATAGGTGTTTACACAACTCTGCTGAACAACGTACAACGAGGAAGAAAATGGTAAATTTTGACTCTGCTGAAATTCAATGCAATTTTTGCCACTGACTTTAAGAGGACTGAAATTAATTCCACAATTTAGTATTTTATTTTTTTATTATTATTCCTTTGAATCTGTACTTTGGGAATTTATCTTCCAAATTTGAATGGTAACATTCTCCGCAATCCTGAAGTAAAAGATGTACTAAAAATGCACTGAATTCTATAAAGAGATGTGCTAAAAAGCAAATAAAATGTACTAAATGCTGTATTTTAAAATGTACTTGGTTCTATATTTAGAAAAATAAAAATGTACTGAGTTGTGTAGTTAAAGCTACATAACTTTAGAGATGTGATAAGGCAGGTCCTGTTAGTTTTTGATAGCTTCTTAACAGACCATGTTCTGCCCTGGTACAGTCGAAGCTAACTGTTGGAAATTAATCTTTCAGGGTACATTTGCAGAATAGCTACTGGCTCCCATAGGAAGAGATGTGTATTGTTTTTAATCTGTGCAATCTAATTAAGGCAAAACATGACTGTCATTCAAATGCTTTCAACTGGTTAATAAACAAGAAAGGATGTTAAGAGAAAAACAAGAATGGAATTTAACAAATTATCCTTATGCCAAACTAGTTGGGGTAATGTGAGATTTTAAGAAAAAAATACTGAAACCTATTGATTTGATGTATAAGCAAGTGAGCAAAGCTCACTTTCTTTATACCTTTAGTAGAATGCAGTCTAAACAATACAGGCAGTAAATGCAATTAGTTTCCACAAGTAACAAAAGCAGCTTATGTCCTATCTTCTATAGACTGAAAACACTGTCCTGGTTTCAGCTGGGAGAGAGTTAATATTCTTCCTAGTAGTAGGTATGGTGCTGTGTTTAGGATTTAGGATGGGAATAAAGCTGGTAACGCACCCACATTCTAGTAGCTGCAGAGCAATCCTTGTACTGAGCCAAGGACTTTGCAGCTCCTCATGCTGCCATCGGTCAGCTGGTGGTAAGCAACTGCCTCGTGCATCACTTGCTTTGTGAATTCTTTATGTTATTAACAGGACAGAAAAGGAAGGGAAAATAATAAACTGTCTTTACCTCAACCCACGAGTTTTACCTTTCCCTCCCCCATCCCAAAGCGGTGGGGGAGTGAGTGAATGGCTGTGTACTGTCAGGTTAAACCAAAAGGAATGGACAAATACCATTATCTGAATGGCCTGTAGTAATTTAAGCACTCAAAAACTCACATAGCCTCTTATACTACAAAGCTTTTATTAAATATACATTTCTATTACTTTATTGATCTTTACAGTTTTGAGGTGATCATAAAATTGTCTAGTAATATGATCTGGATGCTCGCCTTGCTTTTTATGCCAGTCCAGCACTAGAGAAGGTAAAAGAACCTATATTTCTCTTTAATTCAAGACAAAGCATCCAGCACGCCAACCTGCAAAATACTAGCTTGAATTCTGCAAGTGGACAGTGACCATTTCTAACCGAGGCTGGCTGCGACAGCATACTTTGTGCACAAACTTTGAAGCTGTGATCTCAAACTCTGCCTTCCCGAGCTGAAAAGTTAGCTCCCATCTTCACTGCATGAGCAGCATTCATTGCATCACGCCCTAGCTCCCCAAACTTATTTTTTTGGAGAGAAAGTTCATACAGAATGGATGAAAAAAGACTCATCCTAAGAACTTTTCCTCCATCTGAAACTCTACGGGGCACATTCGCCTTCCTACATTTTCTTCCTCATCTAGTCATCTCTGCCCCACTACCCTTAATCCATCTCGACAGATTTCCTCCACCTCAGAGGTGACTCAAGGTTGTTTGTCTGGAAACCAACCATCTGTAGAAACTAAGAGGGAAGAAAGTCAGAGAAGTAGCCCTAGGAGGCTGTAAAATCAGCAGCTTCTAGAAGCCAAGTGCCAAAGCACAAACTGCTTTTCATCGCTACTTAATTGGAACACTTTTTGGTATGTCAGAACGAGAGCAAAACTGAGGATTACGGGCATGTGTGCCATGTCAGTGCAAGTTTTGGACACCGAGCCAGCACACATCATCAGACTCGATGATGCAGAGTACAGCTGAAACATGAAATGCTTAGAAAGTCATCAGGAACGAATTCAACACCGGTATCTCTCTTTTTCTGCACCGAAGAGATGAAACTGAATCAGAGATGAAAGCATAGTTCAGTAAATTAACACCCATGCTTATTTTCAGCACTGGGAGTCATTACCTGAGATAGAGGCAAATCCCTTTCACTGGCTGGAAACAGCTTTGGGACACACCTCACAATGGTTCTTCCCAAGGAATGGTGAGACAGCCCTGGTGCACGTGCCTCCAGAGAATTCTGCTCTGATGAACTACTCTCCTCCTCAGTCCTAGTGCTTGCTAGGAAAGTGAATGAATAACTTCGTGGTGCTTATTTTTGGACAGCCCAACAGCAGCCAGCGATACAGCCATACAGGTCAATCTTTCCCTGCCAGGGGCTATAAATGTTGCCTCTGGAATGCTCTCGGTTCCTGCCAGCACCGTGTTGGAGAAAACAAGCTGGAGACCAGCAGACCCTCGCTCCCCAGAAGTACCATCATGACCTGATGAGCACTCCTTTGCCCCATCACCTTGCCTAGCAAAAATGCACGTTCTGCAGGTAAAAGCAGCGGTGCTTCTTTTTACGAAACCAGAACCATGTAGTAAAAAATATCTACGTCTGTCCCTACTCCAGCGCCAGTCTATGTTTGTCCCGGGACATTCGAGGGGAATGTGGGCAGCAATCCCACGGTTTTTCAGCCGGCAGCAGCACCCAGGCGACAAGCGCTCGAGCACAACCAGCAGCATGCGGGCAACGTACTCTGGGATGGCACCACACACGCAGACCTGCAAGGAAGGAGACTTCAGCCAAAACTGTCAAGGGACGGCTGAAGGGCTTGGTTTGCAGCAAAGGGCAACTCCTACGAAATAGCTGCACGAATGAAACTAGGAACACATTCTTACAAAGGTACCAACACTACCTTTGATTTAGGCTATTTTTACATTATACTTCAGAAGGCCCCATTAAATCATGAAATAATTTCATAAAATAATTAAGATCTCAGAAATCAGAGCCGGGTTACAGCTCTGTTGCAACTTCTAGGATGAAAAGACACGGTCCCAGAGCCACATTCAGTTTCTGCTACATCTAAGATCTAGCCACGTCACAATGACAAATTCATGTGTTAATGTACAACCTAGGTGAACCGGACAGGATAATGCAACTCTTGGTCACACTGCTGAACAGCATGACTGACTGCTGAAATGGTCACGATGCGTTCTGGCTCTGCTGCCAGTCTTGGGCCACCAGCGTCACTGCTCATTTGTGTGGTTTGACATGTGAAACAACGCAAGTTTAGGAGGTACCTCTTGCTCAGCAATACTGCTAGCGATCCCTGTGTTGAAGCAGGTTACAGTCACAAGCCCTGCAGTAAGGTTATCAAGTAACAAAAAGCTCATAAAAACAGCCAGATGCCTTGTGGGCAACCCAAAAGGAAGTTCTACTTGAAGCACTTCATCTAGAGGCTTCATATTCTTCACCTATTTTATTTTCATGCAGTTTTAAGATACCATGTTTAAACAGAGGAGTGGAGATCCCTACATCATGTTTAAAGTTCAGTTTTTGTTACCACACACACACACACACACACACTGAAACTTCCAGGAGGAAGACTGTTGATCTAACAATTCAGAAGAATACAGCGATTATAAAACACATGTCCACCTTTAAAAAAAAAATGGTTAAAAATCCAGTATTGCAGTAAGGAAGCATTTCAGGGTTTCCTATACTTTGAATTCTGGATGAATTACCGATAATTAAACGTCCTTTCCTCTCTCTCGAAAGGAAACCTATCTGTGCTTGTTGCGTGGGGCACAAAGAATGTCGGTTCCGCCGGGATGACTAATCCTACGTCGGCGAAGTCAGGAGAGTGCTCGCTGAGTGCTGCTGCTGCCTAGCTAGCAAGAGCTAAGGATGAACATGGCTTTTATTACCACGGGAAATAACATACCTAAATGAATAACATACCTAAAGCCACAGAGCTCCCAACACATTGCAGAGTGCTGGGAAACGGCAAAATGAGTTTGTAAAAGCATCTTACTACTTCTTAGCTCCCAGATGCAAAGATTCTGTTGAAAAGGAAGCTGAAGGAGGAAAGGGAAGGAAGGAAAAGTATTTGCTGAGCTTCATTTTAGAGCTGTTCTGTGGAAGTTTCATCTCTATTGATTTATTTAGAAGAGGCTTGGGGTGACAGTTTTCTGGGGGCATGAGAGAAGTCTGAACCACAACGGTTTAAAATCATGATGCTTTTGGCATGTGGGAAATGGACTCCTCACTTTATCACGGTATTTTTATTAGAATTATTGTAGAGACCGACAGGTAAGAACACAAAAACCAAAACTTTTTAAGTTTCTGAAAAAATTGCAAGATTAAATTCACTATATGGTTGGAGCAAGAGACGTTTCACAGACTTATCTACAAAGCAGTCTCTTCTGGTGACACCTCAAATATTTGTTTTATACATTTATCCTCTGAAACAAGTTGTCTCCGTGCATTCTGATAACACAGCTGAGTCAATCTATTAGCTCTCAGCTGGCAAAAAGATGTCAGCTGGGATCAGCTGCCTTCCTCTCACCCAGGAGCTCCTGCCACTTTGCTTTTACCTGGGCTCTGGTGCTTATCGGGCTACACAGTGATGTTGATCCAACTCCCTAACCCAGCAGAAGGTTAACCTGGCCAAAACGAAGCCTCCTGTCAACTGAAGCTGAGTCAGCATATTGAAGAGCTGTGTCCACGGGCAGGAAGGGCAGGGCTGGGGCTGACATTTTTGGCTTGCCCGACCATTACAGAAGTTCTGCTGCTTTATCTTTACTGTGCCATTATTTTCCCCAGACTACTACTTTTTTTTATACCAAGAGAGGTAAGTGGGTGTTGCTATAGTATAATACTGGAGAATAACTAATGGGAAAAAAAATAGCAACGACAGCAAGTAAGCCTTTGGGAATTCTTCTATTTTCAAAGAACTGAAGATGTGAAATGAGCTAGTCAGCCAGTGAGTTCAACCAGTGAGAACTTACATGGGGAACATGAGAGCCAAATCCCAGTCTTTTCAGCACAGCCTTCAAAAAGACCCCAGGAAGTACCTCGACTAAAAAAGAATGTTACCCACAACAACCCAACCCGATGCTGTTCACTTTGAGCAACCTGCTATGACTGCTGTATGAAAACCTGGCTACTCCCTGCCCTTTGCCAAAACCTCTGGTTTCCCCAATATTGCCATGATGCAGCTACGGGCCAGGTATTAAGAAGTCTCCATGTTCAACATTAACGACTAAGGGGAAGAAAAAGTGAACAGAATAAGCAGAATCAGAAATGCTGCTGTGCACGTTACAGAGTATAAAGCTAAACATCACACCACATTTTCTCTGCCATTAAAAACACTTCACTAAAAGCCAAGCAAACAAGCAACAGAATTCGTCAGGTCTAAAGCACAGCACATCACAAGCAGTGTTAAAGTTGGTATTTCTACAATCCTCCTTCATAGTTATTTTAAGCCCTTAAAATGTGTTTTGTTTTTGGTTTTTAGTTTGCGATTTCACACCTACTTTTAGGCTAACTGGAAAAATTACCTGGAGAATTGGAAAATGTTTTATTTGAATCAGATTGCACCCCACATACTACAAAAAATCAAGCAACACCACCCATCTTTTCTAACGTCATTGACACTGAAGCCTCAAAAAGGTACAGACATCACAGCAGCCACCTGTGAAACGTGTACTTTGTAAAGAAGTGGTACCTGACCATCTACTACAAAATTCTGCCTCTTGCAAGCCTTTACACTTACCCACAGAATAAAAACACACGCAGCAGGTATAGATTTTAACAAATACACATACATACCTATACTGGAGGTATAATCGGTGGCTCCAAAGATCAACTCTGGTGCCCTGTAGTACCGAGAGCAGATGTATGAGACATTAGGTTCTCCACGAACCAGCTGTTTTGCACTGAAGAGGAAACAAAACAATCTTTTAGTAATGAGAAGTTTTGCAATATTTCAACACCGACCAGCGTTAAGCTTCGGCACCCTTCACCACCCCCAATTCCTAACTGCTAAAGTACTGCATTCTTCTAAGCTGACACAAGCCACGGACTCAATTTACTGTGAAATCAGTTCAATCCATCAAGCAGCTACCTTATAGTGGACAAAGCAAAGGAAATTCTGACTGCAATCTGGAGGATAAATAGGGTCAGATTTTTGGCTGGCAGTTGTCAGTGTGTTTTGCAGGGTACAGAGGTTTGCTTACCAAGTGGAAGAGGACAGAATACAGCTCAGTCTAATGTAGTTACCTTTTAAGGTTCAAAAGGCCTGGGTGCTCACCAAAACTGAGTACTTGACTTTTTTTTTCCCTCTCTTTTTTTTTTTTTTTTTAAACAAACTTGATCAGAATACTCTAGCTCTTTGCTGCTTAAGGGAGTATGGCATGAGGCTAAAGGAATATGAGAAGGTAAAACCAAAAATCTTTGCCAGTGTAGGCACATGTTAATAGTCCGAGATGAACGTGTAAAGTCTTCATTTACACTACCACAAAGGATCTAGCCTACAGTATTGCCCCAACCACAAGTGTGTGTACCTTTGGAAACATCTAGGAAAATAAAGCGACCCAAGAGCACGTTACTTTTGGAACATGAGTCTATGAATATGTTACACTTCTTAATTACTACCAAGTGTTAGATGGAAAGGATCTGGAAGATCAGACAGCCCTTTCAGACCTTGATGTATTCAACTTAGTATCAACAAACCCAGCGGAGTGGCAAGCCAGCTAAATCCAACATCCAGCTTTTGAGATGCACCACTCAGCCGTCAGGGAAGGAGTGTTCCCCACCACTCATTTAGCCTGTTTTAAAAAGCCTCACTTTTCCCTACAGCTTTTCTACACAGAAACTGTAATTGCCAATTCCACATTTTTAACGTAGTGAAGTACCACCTTTTTATGCATTGTTACTTCAAGTTTCGGCGTGATTCTTATTTTGCTCCTATGCTTGTGAGGTAGAGCTGAGCAGGAGATTCCCAAGCCACCAGGCGTGACGATGCACTGCTTGGGTAATCACCATCTGATATTCCCACTCACTACGGGGAAGCAAATTTAGCAACAGCAGCTTCGGTGACCTCTCACACATATGACCTACCTATTTCAGCCTGCAAAGCTACAGCACAACCTAAGGACTAAGCTTTACCAGGAAGAAATCAATCTCCTGACTCAGTGTGGATTTCCACAACTTCTGTATCAATTTTAGTGTCTAGATGAGGGCTGGACTGTAAAGGCGATTCACTTGAACAGATAGTAGGGAAAACTGTGTCATGGAAAACTAGAATTCAGATGTATACTAAGAGCTACAGTAGTCTGAAGTGTTACTGTGGATCCTGACTCTCTAAAATATTTGAAATACTAAACGAATTGGTAGACTAATACATGTAGGCTCATAAAGTGTAGCATTAGCCTTTCATGTTACTATGCTGTTCTGCCTGTTTTTGCTTCCACAAACACATTTCACCCTATTATTTGGTGTTATTTTTCCATGGCACAGTATTTTCCCTATGTAATGACATCTTTACTTTTATTTTTTGAATACCTGCACAAACACCAGGCTTTGATTTTAGTTCCCTCCCATTAGATACCATTTTCCAGCTCCATTTTTTTTATATGAAATCATTTTAAATATAAAACAAAGTATTAATTTCCCTTCCAAAGCTACAAACAAAACTTCTGACGAACACTGGGAGCTTCTTTGCAAAATTTCACCAGTTTCTCTTTGAAAGAAATGGGTTTTACCATCCAGGCTTCAAGCTATAGACAAACTTACCTTCCGAAGTCGCAGAGTTTTAGGACAGCTGTATCAGGGTCCAGCAAGAGGTTCTGTGGTTTTATATCCCGGTGGCAGATCCCAAAGGAATGGATATAGGCTAAACTCCGGAACAGCTGATACATGTACAACTAGAACAGAGAAATACTGCGTAAGGCATGGTTTCCCAGCCAAAACATGCTAAACAATTCATCTAGCACAAGCTTTTACTAGGATAAAAAACAGAATTGCACAAAAAACAACCCTACTGAATTTATGTTAGTGCTGTGAAGATGTCCAGAAACTGGCTTGTCTTTTCACCTCCGTCTACATACCGACACGGGAGGCTCAAATTCATTCATTTGTGCTTTTGAAAATGAGCACAACTCCAAATAAGTAATTATACCAGCTTTCCAACGTTCAAAAATAGCCACAGAGCAAACAATGATGGTAGTCACAGAAAACATGCACACAAAAAAGTTTCAGTTTGCTTTGTAGATCAGTCTCTTCATTTTTATGAAGTATTCATAGGATAGTATCTTAACCTGTCACCGGAATGGATCTCCCAGTTTTGCTCTTGGGGAAGGGACAGGCTTGTTTGAATTTCAAACCTTTGGGCAAAAAGAGAGGGCCCACGAAGACAACTGTTCTGAAAAAAATTATAGAAGGCACAAAGCAGCATGCTAAGGGAGGGTTTGCTCTGTCCCCCTTTCAAATCTGGCCAGCTCCTTAGCAATGAGGAATGCAGCAAGGGGAGATGTTACAAAGCCAAGAGCTTCACGTGGCTAAAATACGGGACAGCTCAGTAATGTCCAGCTGCTGCAGCCACACACATCGGGCTACAAAGAATAAGAAGCTGCTGGACATATTTAGGGCTGCATTGCATATGGAGTCGTAAAGGCATGGGAAAACCCAGGCACAAGTCTGACAACAGGCAGCCAACAATTTGAAATGAGTCTATCGGCTGGACACTACTGGAGTTGCACCTTCCCGTTTTCCTTTTCTAAAAGTACATTCTTCACACGTCAACTTCAAGAGTTTGTAAAACCAGGTGCAACCACTTGATATTGCTATCAAGCCACGTTTGCCTCGCTCCCACCATTATCTTTGTCTTTACACTCCCTCTCTCTTTTTTTTTTGTTTGTTTGGTGGGAAGATACGAGCAAATGAAGAATAGCCTGACTTCTGTCTCTGTTTTTAGTTTTCGTAGTTGTTTGTCAAAACCACAACTCTGCACAAAGAAAAGCAAACGTTTTCTGAATTGACTGTTCTAGACACGTTTTTATTGTGCAAGTGCATTGCGAAATAATCCAGCAGATTGCTCTAAGTTGAGGAGTCAAGTCAACGCATGTGGAATTCGTAAAGCTTGCCTTCCACCTCAACATGGCAAACCCCAAATTTCCATGAATTTCCTACAGACTGTCAGAGGTTACATATAAAATTTAATAAAAAGATTACTAAAAAAAAACCCTGCAGTTCCTTAGCAGCTTCTTTGCTACCCAGGAAAGAGAAGTTCATCAAATAGGCATGACCTGACCTTTGTGTTGCCAACCTATCTTCCAATTGCAAAAGCTTGAATGGCATCAAAGTCATGTGATCTCTTTTAAAACGTAACACTATGACAAAGGCTTGCTTTGTCAGAAAAACAAGGTAAGAACAGTCTTCCTGGCTGTTCTACCTGGAACGGGAAGTCCCAAATATCCAGCAAGATGAAACAGCTGAAGCCGAGTTTTCTCTCAAAAGATAAGACTTTTTCCCCCCCCTAAAGTCCTCATAATGAACAGCAATTAGCACAAAAATTTATAAATAAGTTATCAAAAGCTAAGCTAACAAGCTTTGGGAAGCATATAACCTGAGGGCACGTTCCACCAACAGGCCCGACACAGGAGTGACCTTGCAGCAGAAATTCTTGTTGCTGAATAAGGTTCTGTGCTTCTTAAAAACAGGCAACAGTGCAGGCTATTGCCAAAGCAATTTACAATTTCTTCACGTATAGTTATGGCACAACACTTCGTTACCAGAATAGTTACTTTTTGCAACTTTCATCTTCTTTCAACCAAATTAAAGCTTATTATCCAGCCCACCCTAATGTTAAGTATTACATATTTAAAGATGAGACTGGAGAAACCAATGCAAGTCAGAAACATTTGTTGCTAACTTCCATTTAGCGTTATCTGGATGCCACGTTAACAAGCTGATATGAAGTTAACGTGATCATTCACCAGCAGGTCACCACAATATATGAAATAGAATTACAAGACCCAGATGTGTCCCATGCTTGAGAAAAAAAAAAGATTTTATTCATTGCAAACCACTTTGTAAAAGACAATGAAAGATGCAGACAGCTCAAGTATGGTTTTGAGGCTACAATTTGCATACAAGCATCTTGCCCCACGTAGCTCTTCAAGCCAATGAGCTCCAAGAGCAGGGAAAGAGACAAAAATGCACCTCTCATTCCCTCAGAAGCACGTGTAATCTTACTCATACGCCAGGAAAAGGGGAAGGTAACAGTTACGAGAACACTATTCTTCCTGATAGCCTCTTTGAATTCTTGACCTTTGTACTATTTTGTCTTCATCATCTCAGGATGCCGAAGCTGGTAACCTGGCTGGTGTCAGTCTCTAAACTGCTTGAAAACAGAACACCCCTCACTCCCCGGCCTCCCCCCAGCCCTTCCTGAGATGTCTGTAAAGTGAGAAATCAGCTGCTGAAACTTAAGCCTTTTGTTCCTATTCTTCCTTCTCCATAGCATGAATTGTTCTGATCTTTTTTTTTTTTCCTCGCCTCAAGATGTATGTGCTTCTAAAAATTTCAGAAAACTAATTATGTGAGAAGAGAGGTATCCAGAGAGTCTGTACCTATAATATGCTTCTTCAGCTAACCACAGCTATTAGTTACCTACCTTGACATAAATCATAGGGAGTGTCTGTTTGGCCCGACTATAATGTCTGGCAACTCTGTATACTGTTTCAGGAACATAGTCCAGCACCAAGTTGAGGTACACCTCATCTTTCTGAAAGAGAATAGAGGAGAAAAAAGAAAATCAATAATAGCTTTGAAGCATGAAGTACAATAAAAGCATTCAGAAAAACTGACAAGGTGGAGAAACCTGTGGACCTTCTTAGTACATCTCTGATGGGTGTGTGAGCTGCCACCAAACTGTTCTTCCTCAAGGCTTAGGACCTGTGCTCTAATACCTAAGTCAAATTTATGTTTAAGGTCACGTTAATCAGTGTGGTCTCTACCATAAGGCATTTTCTGATTATAAATGAGGACAAAGATATAAATGTTCTGCCCACTCAATATTTTCATTACTAGGTATCACCTTGAAGTATTTTCCTCACTATAAAAAGCAGGCTAACCAGCCCATTAGTCCCTTCCCTGTCAAAACCCAAGAAGCGCAAACTTGGAATTCCCCAACTCACACCCCACAACTACACACACAAAAAAATGTTTTAAAAACCCTCTTTCAGAAATGTTACTTTACTTTTACTGAACTGTTAAGAGGTGAAGAATTACTAGCCATTAATATTACCTATTCACAGACAGCAACCCAGTGTTAATATTCATAACTTTTCTGTTCGCAAGTATTTTCAAGTCCCAGTTTTGTCCAACTTAAGCTTACAAACTCATTCTGGGTAAAACAGAACAAGATAGAAACAAAGATTTGAGAAGCATTTTTATTATCTGGAATCAGGTTAGAGGTCTGTGTGAACTCAATACAAAGGAACAGCAGAAGTAGCTTTATAATAAAGTACTTTGTTACAGAATATGTTAGCAAAGGAAAGCAGGAACAAAGAGGAATTAAATGACACAGTGCTATAATCACATAGTGCCTAATTGTGGAAGAGATCATTTCAGTGGTAAAACAGGTCTTAAAAAGACTTCTGATATTTTAATGCAGTCTTCTGTGCAAAGCATCAGGACTGCAAATAGATTTAATTATACCCTCCTCCCCCCAACATTAATTATATCAACCTGAAAATTTATTTTTGAAAGCTAGGTGAATTGAGCAGAAGTAACCTCTTCTGCGCTGGCTGAATTAAGAACTGGGTCTTTCTACAGGAGAGGTGATAGGGAGAGACACGCCACGGATGGGGACAGTGCGGAGCTCCCGGGCCTTCACCGGGAGCCCCCTGTCAGCAGGTCCACTGCCTGTGTGCCGTAATGCTTCTCAACTTGAAAACAAACCTCGTTTAGCTGCAATTTAGTGATATTACTGGGACTTAATTAGTCACTTAGAGCGCAGTGTGGTGTTACTCTCACAGCTTTCCGTGTGCCTTAGCTGTCCCGATCCTGCCTGGGCAAGTAGCAGCAATCTCCGCTGGGTATATAAATGGCATGTAGTAACACACACGCAAACACCTCCAATGCGTGATGTGTGAACAGCTGCTGGCTTTTGCACTGTTTTCAAGATCTGTGTTCATTGTTATTTGACAACACATGCTTGTACTTCCAGGACATCTCAGTAGCTCTTGCCAGTACCTCCTAACAGGCCAAGTCACCTTGCAAGGACCTGCCTGCACCACTCTACCCTACAAAAAGATGCTCTTCTTTAAACACCGCTGCTTAAATAACGGTGCTCACAGCACCGGCACTATGCGAATGCCAATGGCCTGCTAGCTTGTGACTGCTCTCCCTGAAATTCTGCAGGGAAGAGAAGGAGCAGCAGCCCCAGAAACCCTGCCTGCACCGGTGCCTCTCCTGCCGCTCCAGGAACCGGGTCACACCAGCAAGGAACCTGGGGACGCGGCTGCAGAAGCAACTTTCTGACGTGGATGAGAAGGGACAAATGCCAGCAGCACGGAGGAAATACCACACAGCTCCAGAACTCTACAGATGCGCCATCGTATGAAAAGAACATCATACTTTTATTTTAGCACTTTCTCTTCTGCAGAAACAGCTCTTCTTTCCCTCTCCCTTCAAGGCAACCGAAATCTACCACCACCCCCTACTTTCAGGATTTTCACGGTATTAGTTGTAATAAAATATACCCCCTGAAAAATCAAGTTAACTTATGCCTGGTAAGGCAGCCTGTACACCAAGAGAGAAAACAGTCTCATGAAAATGAGAATGTTTGATTCAGTGCAGATAAAAACGTGATGAATAATTGCCTCTCAGAGCAGTGCAGTTGTACTGGTAACAAGTCAACGTGCAAAGCACTCTGTTACTAAGGTTGATTAATTTCTTTCAAAGAATTCATGTTCCACATATCAAAGAAGATTTACGAGACATTAGACAAAAAACGAGTAAAAATGGAATTATAGTGATTTCATTATCCTCTCACAATACAAGGAAAAGGAGACATAAAACTAATATGTATGATTATTAAACTCTTTCTACACTACTTCACAGCAGTGAGTTTCAAGAAACAAAACTGTTTGGTTCGTAGCATCTGTTTCACTTCTCTCCTCCATTTTGACTTCCATTTTTGCATTCTTTTGGGAATAACATTAATTCAATGATGTGACATGACAAGCACAAAGAGATGAGGACACCTCAATTGCAGAGGTGGAGATCTTGCACCCACCAATCCCTGAGAGTTTTGATGCCAACCACAGCACTTGAACAAACTACAAGGGCTTTGCATGGCGTTCCTGTGTAGACGTGTATCATGTCATCACCTACAACGTGTGATGGCACACGAACACCTTTCCCCCAGCCAATGAACAAATTGTCTAGATCTATGTATCTGATGGACCCAGAACTTTAATGTACAACTATAAAGGCTAGCCTTCTGCTGTTGGCTATGTAAGAAGCAACATGCTCCACTCCTACCACAAGCAACTGACACTTCAGAAGCGCCCTAAATAGCTACTTCCATGAATTAAAGATGATTCAAGTGTTCTGACCTACCTCCTCCTGATGTCACCTGGTACAACTCTGGTAAACAGAGTACAGTTTTCAAGAGTTTTCAAGAACGATCACCCTTCTCTGTGAGCATCATCTGGACGAAAATAACATCCAGCTTACCTGGATTCCCCTGAACAAGATGCAGTATGAGCTAGAAAGCAGTCATGGCCTGACAAGCTCCGAGGATGATGTAACCTGGTGTGCCTACCTCATGCATTCCTCCTCAACACATTTTTCCAGTGACCCAGATGTATTACTACAGGAGACAGAGAGCTCAAAGAGCTTGCCAAATGAGGGCAACTGCTTCGGGATCAGGAGAAAGGATCAAGGCTTATCTTTCCATTACTGGAAGCCTTCTTCAAACCTCACCAAGTATTCCGCATCTGACTTGTTTCCACGCTAATGTTTTGAAATTGCTGGGCTGGGAAGCAGCCAAGGTAACCTAACCGTCGGGAGCACATCTGAAACACCTCTACAGAGCCCAGAAGGGTCAGAAGTAGACTGCATCATATAAGTGGCAGAAATCTAATAGAAAACATCATTAAATAACACACTCTTCTTTACAGACGTTGGGATTGAATAGATTAGTAGCCTTCTTCCACAGCTCAAATGTTTTAAGTGCATCTGTGTTTTCCTGTGCTTGCTGCTCAGGTACACTTTAAAGAGCAAAAGGAGGTGGGCAGGGAGCCAGATCCTGAAATACGGGATCAATGCATTTCATTAGGATCTTGACTTTAGCCCCTGCAACTCATTTCTGGTCAATTGCCTCAAATGTTAGAAGCCGCTTTTTGTCACTTGGCAGACAAATTCTCAGCTGACACACACTGCGCTTCTGAACACCTAAAGGAGCCAGAGCAAAATAACCACGGCCTTGTCATTGAACCAGCATGCATCTCTCAAGAACCAATAATTCAAGCACTATTTCACTTTGGAAACACTTCACAGAAATAAATACCATTACAGACTGTGCCACAGTGAGAGGCACGAGTAGGGAACAGGAGCCAAAGCATTCTTGCAGCTTATTTTTTTGTTGTGTCAGAAATCAGAGATCAAACGGGCTGCGAGTACAGGCTCCAGCACATGAACATTAAACACTGCAAGGCTGAAGACCCGGCGAAAGTAAAAACATTACTGACATAGAAAACGCCGCACGGAGGTCACAAACACCAATTTTAAAACTCTCGTGGCCTTCAGTCCACACAGCACCATCCAGTTGAGGCTCAGTATGGCAAATATAAACCATGAGCTAGGGAATTAAAGGATTCGCTCTTCTGGATTGTCCCTTGCTGGGCAAGGACAAGTATTCCTTCTCTGTGATTCTTCCTTCTCAGCAAACCTCAGATTAATCCTGAGTGGCTTCTATCAGCTTTTGATTGTTTTTTTTTCCTCGTATCACATGCTGTATTTACAACGTACAAAACTGCAATCAACATCCATCAGCCACAGGACAGCTACCTCCCCTGCTCACCCCTGACACAATGACAGAAGCTGGCCAGTTCATCAATGCCGAAGGCAAAAGGAGAGGGGATCACAGGGCGTGCTCTGAAGAATACATCAGCCTCCAGGATGATGTCAAAACTTCTTGCCAGCTGTCACTCCTACTCTAAGGAGAACTTCCCTAAGCACCAAGTCACACAATAAAAAGGCTATGAAACTGTTGCGGGTGCTCTTTCTTCTAGGGTGACCAAACTTACTGGTCAGCATCTGGAAAGAGAGATTAATATTCTCATTTCAGTTTTCATCTGCCATGTCAGTAACAGCGTGGAGGCAATTGCAAGGTTTGCAAGTGGTGGTTTTTTAAATTTGTTTGTTTGTTTTCTAAATCCCAGCCCGTTTTCCTGAGTTAGTTGGACTCCATATGATCAATGAAAGTTAAGGAATATGCCTCAAGAATGCACTTACTGAAATTATCCCGAGGCATCACTATTGGGACTATATGAGGTTAATAAGCCTTCATTTTACTCAAACAGAGCCCATTTTCTTTATGGCATGAAAGCACTCCGCCAGTGTTGGGAAGGTATGTGCTACGCGTGTGGGCTGTCAGCGTCAGGATGGCAGCTACGCAAGGGTTCTGTCAGAAAGCGCTGAAGGATTTAACTGGGATTTTGGAAGCCAGGAAACTGATTTTAGCATCTCACGTGGATTAAGCCTTCTTTCAGAGTGCATTGCTTAAACACCAGGGTGTCAGCGTTAGGTAAGATACGCCCTTCACCCTGGTTACGTTTAGACAACATAAAAGGTTCAAAGTCATGCTGTTTTTTTCCCTTAATATTAAAAAAAAAAAAAAGCTTTTACTTCTTAAAGCTACAACCAACACATAGTTCACGCTCTTATCAGGCACAGTAAGACGTACCTTCCTTCTCTTGAAGGCTGACGTGGTACTTCAAAGATACAACGCCTCTAGTGCTGCTTTTGAAGACAAAGCAAGAATTCGCAGCCTTCCTTCTCTAACTACTTCGTAGCCATGACAAATGGAAAAACTTAAAAATGCAAAAAATGCTGGAACTGACCTTATTTGTATGAAGGAATGGTGACATCCAGTGGCCACATGTGCGTGTTTATACTTAAGAGTTTACAACCACATCTATTTCCAAACAGAACCCTGGCTGCCACCAAAGTAAAGGAGTCCTAAGACTAGATGAGAAAAGCTGCAGCTTTACCCAGTTAACTCCAGGGGAGTAAGAGCAGTTGAAGAATCAACTTAATACAGAACTTAACGCAACTGCTAAGTGTTCAGAAGGATACTATTTTCTATCAGTACCACAAACACTGGGTAAAATACTTCCTTCTCTGTTCCCTCAGTGCCTGTGACAGAGTTTGAGGAAATTACATGGGTCTCAAGCTTACTGTTCCTATACCTACCCGGCAAAAGATCCCCAAACTGGCCCATAATACTCATTACCCTTCAGCATCGTATAGTCTGAGGTAGGAGCTGCCTTTTAGAGCCACTGTGATGGCAGCGTAAGGACAAAGGCAAAGCCAACCGCTGTAATTTTGTATTTAAGATCTTTCCTTTGTCTGACTCTGAAATAGCGATTTTCATCTTGTATCTTCGATCACTGAAAGAGACTGCATTACTAGGTGATGCACTAAGCTTTGTGTTCTAATGCAGTACTTTTCCCCTTCATTAAAAAAATAGGTTTTCCCTCCAAACAAGACTACAGTAAGGAAAAAGGTCCTTCCTTAAGAGAATTTGGGAATGCCTGCCCATCCCATTTATTCCATGCCCTGACAAGTCCTCAAGCTTTTAGCTCTATTTCCAAGAACGATTTCTGTGAAGCTGGAAGCAGCCTCCCAACATCTGAAAGATGGAATCGATCTGTCATCTTTGACACAGGTGATCTGTGGATATTTGAACTACCTCTTTCAAGCAGAGACGATGCCATCAGCCGGCAACAAACCTGTAGGAAGATGAAAATTAGCAGAGAAAGTTGGGGTGAGGGGGCTGCCCTGCATACCTTGCCATGAAGACAAGAAGCAGAGCTGTTGGACATGCGTTATCTTCTTGCCTGGGCGCTACTTGCAGGCGGAAACATCCGAATCAGGATATGCCCATGACAGCAGCCTAGGCAAGACAGTGTACACTACCTGTCCAAACTGCTCCTGCCTCAGAACAAAATATACTAGCTGCTCTCCTAACAGCCATCCAAGAAGATCACGGAAGTGGCTAAAACCGATGTAGGAATGACTTTAGAAGAGAGAAGTGACTCACCAGACATCCAGGACAGGTCAGGGGCCTAGAGAAATCACAGAGCCTCCCACTTCCACAGCGTGCATCTGCCAGAGAGGACCCACCGCTTCCTACTGCAAAGCCCTGCTGCAGGCAGGCCTAACTGCTATTTCTGCTAACGAAACCTGCTCAAAATCAGAGACTGCTCATAGCTGCAGCCGAGGAAGTTCCCAGCATGTTGCTAGCACTAGCAGCAGTGACTGGTAGTCATTATCTGATGACTGGTGCCTTTTTTGAAATGAGCTTGGCAGACCTCAGGCAAGGGCTACAGAGCTACCAACATCACAAACTCATCATAATTGGCATTAATTGCTCCTTTGTTGACAGCACAGCAGATCTGCCAAGGATTAAATGGATCGCGGTGACTAAATTCATCTGTAGTGATGGCCGTTCAGCACTTTACTAGGCCGGTGCAAAACATTCACATAGGCTGTGTCCATTTGCAATTGGGATCAAGGCTCTGTTGTCAGTTGAGCGTTTTGTGAAAAAAATGTCTTTTTTGGGTGTATGGGGTAGGGTGGGGTGTGTGTGTGTCACTCCTGCAAAAGAGAATAGTCTAGATAGCAGATACTCATGCCTCTGAAGGGGGAGGATGTACCTTTTCCTGACAGGGATGTGATCCTGGAGAAACGCTAGCTGTTCAGTAAAGCCTGAATTTCCAACTGGCCAGTCGCTCCCTTCTTCCAAATTTCTTCATTGCAGCCTAGCACATTGCTGCCAAGGCGCCTCTGAGCTGCATCTATAATCTGCTGTGCGCTATCTCCTGCGCATTTATTTTAAACCTCAGTCTAAGGCTATGGGGAGTAAATTTCTACCCTGAGTCTGCATGGACTTTTGGCTGCACGCCCTCGCAGCTGAGGCTAAATAAAACTAAAAAAATCAATTAAAGCAGGCAGAAAGGCCAGCTCAGCCTCCACAAAAGAGTCAGCGTATTGCCTATTTGTGAGCTTTCATATGTTTTCTTTGACTACTCTGAATACCAAGCCACCTTAAAAAGAAAAAAAACGTTACGTAACCAGAGCCACGATTACTCAACAAAAACAGTATTTACTTCACTTTTATGCAGTTTGATGCGGGAACAAATCTCTCCAGTGACCCCTCTTCCTCTTTTGGGCACGGATCAGGATCAGATCAATCAGACTATTAAACGCTCAGAAACATCCACACAAGAAAACCCGCCGGTTATGAAATACCACAAGGATGTATCCAAAACCAGAAACGCAGAGAAATAAAACGGGGATTAGGAATCCTTATTTCAGGTTTTACAGAGCTGAATACTTTTATTCAGCAGCCACTGATTTAAGAGGATGGCTCGGGCTGCAAAACATCGGGGATTACTCTCAGCACAGGAGCCAAGGAGAGTGCTATTCAGTCTGTCCACATCCAGCCTCCCTCGTAGCATGGTTCAAAAGGTTCTCAGCAGAACTGAGCTAAAAAGCACAAGTAGCAAGACTGTCCCCTGCCCCTACGTGTTTCGCTACATCACCAATTACATTTCTGTATCACGTTGCAGTCCCTGAAATTAAGGAAAAGCAGCACAATCCAACCAGAAGAGTATGACTTCCTAATACAGCCTGACCCCCTGGAGGTAAGCTGACCAGCCAAGTAGGCAACTTGCTCAAGACCCTACCTCGAGGCAGAATGCCAGAATTACCACTGAACACAACAGAGCTGTCTAGCCCTGCAATCCTGCCCATTTTTGCCATGGGTTACCTAGTAACCACTAATCAGAGAATTACGCGTGGAAGAGACTTGCAACTACTTCCATCAAGAGATTATTCCACGCACAAGTCAACCTACTAGTTGGTTCTTCTTTCTTCCCCTCTGTTTCTTTCCACTAGTCGTAATTACAGGTTTTGGACTACTGAAAAGCACATAAGAACTACAAAAGTCAGTGTCCTGCTATCAGTCATCTGATAAAGCCTCAGAAAAAAACAAGAAATCAGCATCTACTCTGGCAAACTCATTAAGGAAGTCTTTGAGAAGAACCGAGTTACCCAGCAGGTCTGACAAACGTCTGTAGATGTAGAGAAAGACAGAAAGAACCGAGGAGGACAGAGTTTATAGAAGCAAGCCGAATGCCAAGCCCGTCAACTGTCTCATTAACATACATTACATGCTCTCTGTGAGCTCTCTTAAACTGGGAATTATTAGTCAAACATGATTAACATGTAGTCAGTACTTAAAGCAATATACCTAATATATATAAAAGAATAAATGTGTGTGAATATACGTGCATATATATATACGCACAAATATATACATGCACATATCTATGAAAGGTATACCTATATAAAGGGAATACAAATTCAAAAGATGCTCAGAAATGGGGGATTCACACAGTCACAGGAAACAAAAGAGAAGGAATCAGTCAAAGCCATGTTTGATACAGGAATTCCCTGCTGCTAACGCTGGATTGCTTTTGGTGAAGGCAGGAAAGAAGCTTAAATCAATGGAAGAAACAAAAATGAGAAGTTTATCTCAAGAAAAGAACTCAGGGCATTCAAACGCTTTAACCAACCTTATGGATAGCCCCTGAAAGGGTGAACGGAGTACGTCAGATCTCTGCAAACTACAACTTTAATGCAGCTAAAGAAGAGTCTCACTATCAAGTGTTATTTAGAATTGATTTTTGCTGTTGTTTCCAGCTTTCTACTACAGAATTGAACTATTTCCTAGAATAAAACCAGTTTTAAGGTTGCCCAGTGCCTAAAAATGCCTAATGCTTAAAAGGAACTAAAGTGACTATTAGGCGCACAGCTTTCAAAGAATACCAATCTAAATCACTGGATTTGGAGAAACCCTTTGAGGCACCTAGAAATCAAGCCAAATTCAAGCTTCTCAGATATTACCAGGAAAATACAAATATATATATATTTTATATTATATATATATTTTATTTATTTTATATATATATATATATATATATATATATA